>JBCNJP010000023.1:19684754-19706013 GCA_039602395.1 Deinandra increscens subsp. villosa
ATTCTTTCATAAACAAAAACGTTTTGTTCCAATGTTCTCAAAGGTTCAAAGTGTAGGTTCATTGTCACAGTCCCCTGTGATAATTTCTTCAAAAGCTAAATTACCAAAACAACAACAATTGAAACCTAATGTGGTTTCTAAGCAAAACAAGGACACTGGTCGACCAGAAGCGATTCGCTTTGGGTCATTTATAAACTAATCAGTTTGATCAGTGTGCATGTACTTCTAGAAGACCTATCTACGATTGCAAAGTTGTTGATGGAGGAGTATTCTGCGTAACTTAAGTTTCATGATCACATTTTCTAAATCTGCATATTTTCTGAATGACAAAACTGCAATATATCCATGTTGATTGATCATGTTTTCTTTACTTACAAGTTTTTCTCAAAAACAAAAAAATAGAGTCTGTTTTGTGTAAAATGAAAATCCAAAAATAGAGTTTTCATTTTAAGGAGGAAAATTGTAAGTAAGGGGAAGTAATTGAGAAAAAGCATGTTATGGGAAGAAGGTGAATACATGCCAAATATATAAAGAAGGAAGGTGAATACATGCAAAATATAAAATTGTGAGAAATTAATCATTAGGAAATGATAGTACATTGGCTTACGTATCTGACTCATGGATAGAGTTATTGAAAGGCCATAAGATCATTGTTTGATATGCTTGGTAGGCTCGGAAAATCAGAAAGTATTCAGATGTGATATACACTAAATACTAATGCTTGACCAAGTGGACAACATCTTGATGCTTATTTCATAACACAAAAAGAAAAATAAGTGTGATATTCTAAATGAGAAGTCACTGATCGTTGTTTGTTTGACGTTCTGCTTTATTTTCTTTGGTGTTTCGTATAACTCACCGGACTTTCTCTGCGTATACGGGAGTACCGACCTGATTGTTGTTGAGTTATACAACTTCAACTTGTTTTATCTTTCTTATTTTGTTAAATCCGAGGCCTTATCTGCGTATCAAAAGATCGACCTTAAGGTAGACGATTTAACATTCTTATTTCCTTTTGCATGGAACACAGTTGACAATATTATGACAAAGAGTATGTATTGTGAAAAATCACAAGTGCTATCACAAAATGAAAAAGAAAAGAAAAACAGAAAATTGTCTGAATATGTCTGATAGTGTGGGGTATACTGGTCAAAGCAAATTTAATCAATACTTTAACATATCCAGATGTTATGAGTATGATTTTGCCTGAGTTTAAATATGGACAAATTATACCAGCAATCAGCGTGACTTATGAGCTTCAATTAATTGAAATTGAAGTGTAGTTCAGTGCGTTCGCTACGTCAAAAATGACCTTTAGCCACTGTTTTTCAAAAACTGTCTTGCCACACTTTCGATTAAATGTGTGGCTAAAGGTCACTAGTATACTTTTAGCCACACGTTTTTTTTTTCATGTGACAAAAAACACAACTTTTCTAGACCTTTAGCAACACAACTTTTATTCGTGTGACGAAAAACACGACTTTTGAAAACCTTTAGCCACACTTTTATAAAAAAAAACATGGTATTTACTAGCCACACTCTATAAGCGTGGCCAAATGTGATCAATTGCCACTGTATTTGTTTGATTTTGATTCATGTGACTAATAACACATATATTCGGTATCTTTAGTCACACTTTAATAGAAAGTGTGACTAAAAGTTATAGATATTACCACATATATTAATGTGTGTGACCAAAGTGTAATGTTTATTAGTCACATATTTTAATTTGCGTGGCTAAAAGATATTTTTATTTTCCACTTATTAAAAGATACAAACTAGTGATTATAGGTATACTATGGTCACACTTCCAATATTTATACGTGGCTAACCAAATTTTAGAAACAAAATCCCCCCATCCTTTCATATCTCGAGCCCTCTCCTCTCTCTCCTCTATCCACACCTCACAACCAGTCCAAGAACCTCAGAACCATCCTCCCATATCTCCCCCTCTCGTCTCTCTCCTCTATCCACACCTCACAACCAGTTGACTATGAAGAACCAGTTCGTTTCACATCCTCCATCCCTAGTCGAATAACCATGAAGAACCATATTCGTGTCACATCCTCCATCCTTACAACCAGTCGAAGAACCATGAACAACCAATCGAAGAATCATGAAGAACCATACATATTTCCGAAGCTAGGCGACACCAGAAACCCTAGATTTTCCATTTCTCTTCGCCTCTGCCATCGTCATGGTATGTCCATTCTCTAGAACCCTAATTTATGTTTTGATTTCTGTCATTAGGGTTTCATGAGTATGATGTATAATCAATTGAAGCAATTTCATGTGTTGTGATCAGTTAGGATCTGAGTACTTTTGTTGTTGGGTTTCCAATATTTTTTTATATGATTTGTGGTCGATTGAAACAATTTCATGTTTTGAGAGCAGATCTTAATTTTTTCTAAATTTGCAGGACCGACAAGCGTGTCTGGAACTCAGTGAGTGAATCCTCTATTCTTAATCTTTTGAGTTAATATTCAGTTGTTTTTTAGTTTGATTTTTGAGTTTAAGTACTTTTCAGTTGTATTTTTTTAAAGATTGTCAATAAATTTGTAGTGATTATTATTGTTCTTTGGGTGCAGATGTCCATAGTGTTGTGATTCTGTGGTTGTGCTTCTTGCTGGGTGATTATTACAGGCCAGGTTTCATTTTATGTGTATCCTTCTTTGTTTTACTTAAAGTGTGTGTTTTGGGTCTTATGTTCATATCATGTTTTACTTAAAGTGTGTGTTTTGGGTCTTATGTTCATATCATATTCACATAAGAAATACCGGTTGGAAGTTAGTTTATCTTCAGTTTTTGTTTGTATCAACAAACCATTATGATTTATATACATAAAAACGTATGAAATAGTAGTTCCTAATGAATAATAGCTATTAGTTTTATTTGTTTTATAGGTATTTGAATGTCTGTTTTTAGGTTATAACTGTTTTAATTGTTGTTTTAATGTGTGCGCGTGTTGTGTTAATTTTAGTTATTTGTTGATGATGTTCAGAGTGTTGAAACATTGTAACTTATTGAATATTGAAGTTTCTTTTTTATTTGCAGGTTTGGTTTTCTGTTGCTGTTTTCAGCTAGGGTCTCTTATTTTGATATAGGAGACTGCAACTATGTGCATGTAATTTTTCTTCACATGTATGTTGTATCAATTCAGCTATAGTAGTTCTATAGTAGTTCTAATTTTACCATGTTTTTAGGAACCTGTCCAAGATGTGAATGAAATGCGTCTCCAGCAAGCACTCTCTACTTATTCAACCACACCAATTCGTATGATCTACTAAATAGGTGAATATCTCTTGGCTTTATGAAATGTGGTTTTATCAGGGGCAGGTTTAAGTTGTGAATGAATCATAGCTTGGAAGTAATATAATGAACAACCTTATTGATCTAATAATCTTTTAGGTATTTGCAAGCGATGCAAGAAATTCAAAGCTCTTTATAGGACATGTCAAGCATATACAAATATAGGATAACTGCAAGTCAGTTATCTCTTTGGACTGGGTCCTGGGTCATCAAGAGGGTCCAAATCTGAAGTAGGCCAGTCAATGGGGTCTCATTCTAATATGGATTACAACTTTGGTTTGTATCAAAATGTCATGATATTGAATTTTTCTTTGTATACTTATATATACAGGGATACCAAGGATAAGTTGACTGAACAAGGTGACGAGTATGCACCAGGAGGTTTTTTGTTTTCTTATATATCATATTTCATGTTGATGAGCTTATGTTCTTACGTTGTTTCAGCTAATACTTTTATGTACTTCTAATATGAATAAGAATTGAGGAAATTACAAATGAGGTGCGAGCCCCATTATCTAGAAAGGATCAAACTTCATCATCAAAATCTTCTGAGCACATAAAGGGTTTTAGTAAACTAGCAAAGAGCACTAACGGCATTCTTAATGGTGACAAAGAACCCATCCGGTTTGCTTTTGTTACCCATATTCATTATCATTCTGTCAGGCCACATGGTTGTATTCATTATGTTTTTTGTTTTTTGAGTAGATCCTTTCAGAGCTTCTTGTCTCAAACTGATCTAGAAACCATGGATCTCTCAGTGGAGAAAAATGTGAAAACTTCATGGGCAATCTCAAATGATACATTTGGCGGAAGCCATGACCAAAATGTCAAAAAATTTAAATCCTAATCCCACCACCTATAATCACAACCGGTGGAATTTTTCTTGTTGCAATCAGTTTACTTAGTAATATTTTTATGTTACCCCCAACGCCACCCCATACCCCTTGCACCTGTACTTTATTATTTTTTTTATCGTCAACAAACTCTCATCTTCTTCATTTCAGAGCGGGTTGGAGCTGTTGTGGAAGAGTGTGCTTGTGTTATTGAACTTAAGGTACATCTTTTTATTAACTTTGGCGATCATCAGGAATCACTGTTAAATTTTATAGCCGTATTGGGTTTTCATCTTGTAGTTTGTGACTATGAGTGGCTTTCAATTTGATGTTAACATATATTATATTACTGATTTAGGGTCGGGATTGATTGGGAGATAATCCGTTGTTGATTTAAGACTCCCGTGGAAATCAATATGACTTGATCATTGAGGTTTGTTTGGGTTAATTGAGGTTTAATAAAATGTTGATAGACACTTATATGATAATATATTGAAGTTAGATCTATAATTTGTACTCTGTATGCATTACTTGGTGGTGGGTCGAGCCAACCTGAGTAAAGGTGAAGATAACTTAGAGCACCTACTAAATTTGAAGGACCTTAAAGTTAACTACTTACCGGATGAGCTTGTTGATTAAATTTTTTATATGTTTTGTCCTTGATTTACCATTATACCACATCCTTTGGGCTGCCTGTTATAAAGTTTCATTGATAGGGATGTGGTATTTGATGCATGATTTTCTTTGATTATCGGTTGTGGGTATTTTCATCCAAAGCAGCCCAAATGGTCATCATCTCTCCCATTGATGTCACATTTTCTCAATGTCCACAATTATAAACTTTGGCAACTGAGCAAGTAACTTTACCTTTTTTCCTGTCTGTGGTACATGATGCATCTATGGAACCGAGCATAGATTAGATTTCTTTGTTATTATTTCAACTTTACATATTCAACCAAAAAGGGCACTGCTGATGTGATTTGGTTTTTATAAGGTAATAGCAACCAAGCTTTTTATTTTACGTTTGCAATGAGTTTATATTAGATAGTTATTAGGCCTGGGCTTGCTGTTATTAGTTTTGGTTCTTGCACCTTTATTTGATATTTGCAGGAATTTTGTGCATAGATTCTGCCTTGCCGGTGTTTGATATTTACAGGAATTTTGTGCAGGTCATTCAAAGTTCATGGCCTCAAACTTTTGTTGGTAACCACATATCCTATATTCTGATTTTTAATGATTCCCAATCTTTGGTTATGCATCACAAACATGTTTATATCGGTTAACCATATTTACATGCTTTTGTGTATAATTATCTTCAAGGTCTAATATTCCTAGTGTAAAAGACAAAATGCTTATCAAGATCCTATTCAAAGGAAGAGATGGTGTACCCAAATGATCATATACACATTAAGGAGCTGGAAGAGTAATTCAAGGTTGATAGGACTAATACATGTCTTGTTTTATTTGAAGTGTCGTATTTGTAGATAACTTTTCATTAGAAATTTGTCTATTTGTATTAAAACTGAAAACTTATGTATGGATCTTAAATTGTTATTGTTAATAACATTTGGTTTTTATGTTTTTTTTATGTTTATTGTCGTTTTTATTTTACAAAAATAATGAAAATAAAATCTCTAATTAAATGGTCACGCTTATAGTTATTAATGCGTGACTATATGATAGAAACGGCCACGTTTTTTTTTATGTTATAAATATGTGGCCATTGTTTACCTTTAGCCACGCTTTTCAGATGGAATGCCTGATTCCAATAACCTTTTAGCCACGTTTAAAGAAAATTCATGTGGCCATTGCTACCCTTTAGTCACGCTTATAAAAAACTCATGTGGCCTTTGCTACCTTTTAGCCACACATTTCAGATAAAATGCTTGATTCCAGCAACCTTTTGCCATGTTTTTTTTAAAATGTGTGGTCATTGCCTCCTTTTAGCCACGCTTTTACCCCCATGAGGTAAAAGAAAGTTTATGTTCTGAAAATTGCCTTGAAACTGTCGCTAGATACCGCACATACAATCTAGAATTGCATGTTAAGGCGGCTGAAAGCGAAAGTCAGGTTGAAATCCTCAAGGCAAATGAGGAAAAATTCCTTGTGAAAATCAAGTCACTTCAAGATGACATTGAAATCATGAAGCACACAGAATCAACTTTAAAAATTCAAATTGAGGATCTTTTGAAAAATCAAACCTCTTTGAGAAATGAATATGCTAAAGCTCGTGAAGCTATTGATTTAATGAAACTTAATCCTGGTCACTTGGGTAATGCTGTTGCTAAAGACATCATGGCACGGCTAAGAACTGGTTTGGGTTTCTTAAGGGAAATTTGTGATAGTGCAGCTGAACATCCACTTAATCATAACTATTTGACAATCCCTGAGTTAACTAAAATCAACCCCAAAAGTCATATTAAGTTCATTGATCCAAGCATGATTCTGAGTGCTTCTGATATCCAATCGATGGAAGCCCAACTCTCAGCCACTGAAACTAGCTCTGGGCTCCCGCCGATTGATGAAACTTTGAAGTTTGGTGACTTTGAGTCTTTCTCTGTTAGTTCTGTTGACACGGTTGTTTCTGAAGCGTGTGTGCAAAAGGCTGCTGAATCTGAATTTCTAAAAGTTTGTACTCAAAATGCCTCAAATGGTCAATCATTTCTGTTTAATGAAAATTTTGATGTTTTCAAAACTAATGAAGCTCCTAAAAGGACAAAAACTGTTCGGAGGCGTAAGCCCAAAATGAGTGTTGAAAATGTGAAACTCGATTCGCAGCAAGTTGTAGATGATGATGCTTTTGCGAAGGCATTCGCAGAAATGGCCTTGAAACATGGTAAGACTGTCATGCACACACAAGCCGGTCTTACAATCACCGATGGTAAGGTGACATCTGTTCAGAAAAGGCCTCCTGCTTCTGTTCCAATCGCAACATCTCCAGCTGCACAAGCTTTACCTCAGCCATTGTTTCTTAAGCAAAAGGAATCATCTGTTCATGCTGCTCCCGATGAAGCTGGTAATTCATCTGTGATTTTTGTGAAGACTGGAAATCCAAAGAACAAAAGACATCAAAGTGATTCAGTTATCACTTTTCCACATGATAATGAAGATCAGTATCAGTCGGTTGAGCAAAGTGAGTTTGTTTTGAACATTTCTGAAAATGAAACTACACCAAAGAAGAAGAAACAGACAAGGAGACGGAAGAAGAAGCCAGTTGCTGAAAATGAAAAGGGTGAAGGTGTTACCTCAAATGAACCTCAACAAATGGCTCCTCAGTCTGTTGAACAATCTGCTGCAATTCCTGCTAAGGGTACTGTCGAGAATGGAGGGTGTTCTGTCTGTGGAAACCCGCATCATGATGCCAGGGTTTGTGTCTACAATACGGGATACTTTGACTTCAACAATGTTCCAGTGCCTCCTGCTCATTACTACCAACAGCAGCAAGTAGGTTCGCAAGGAAACCAATTGGCTCCAATGTATTATGGGAATTATGGGGAAGATTACGTGGATCAGCGTCTTGACACCATGTTTCAACAGTCCTACCCAAATCAGCCCTACATTCCAAATCAGGCCCCGTATGTGCCACGTGGTCTCGGTAGGAGTGTGAATACGTTCAGGCCAAACGTTCAACAACAAATGAGAATGGCTGCACCAAACACTCTTCCTGTTAGGTCTTGGACGCCTCGACCTAGGCCGGGATTCATTCCAAGGCCTCTCATGGTTCAACAACCTGTCACGGCTCCTCGACCATCTGCTACATTCAAGGCTGCTCCATCTGCCTCTCCTGCTGTTGTGAACGCACCAACTGCTCCCTACACCACAAAAGCACCTAAGAAGAGGGCTCCTGGTCAATTTGGCCAGGGTCCATCCTTGAACTAATCACTTTCTTTTTCATGTGCAGGGAACGGCCCGGAGTTCTATGAACACATGGTACTTGGACAGCGGCTGCTCTAAAAACATGACAGGGAACAAGGACCTGCTATCTGATGTCAAATCGATAACTCATGGCGGTTCTGTTGCCTTTGGGGGTGATGTTCGTGGTGGTAGAATAATTGGAAACGGTCTTTTATCTAATGGAGAAATTTCGTTTGACAAAGTGAATCTGGTCTCTAATCTGAAGTTCAACTTGCTCAGTGTATCGCAGATTTGCGACAACAAAATGCCGATGTTATTCAATGATAAGGAGTGTTATATCCTGAAGCCGGGATTCAAGGTTCCCGAAGATCAAATTCTATTTCGTGCAAAACGAAACGGGAATATGTACGCCTTAGATATGTCTGCTGCAAGGCCGACTGGTTCAGTGGCGTGTTTCTTGGCGAAGGCTTCGGAAGATGACTCAACTTTATGGCATAGGCGAATGGGACATGTGAACTTTCGAAACATGAACCGCCTTGTAAGAGGAAAACACGTGGTCGGTGTGCCGGAGAAGGAATTCATCCATACCGATAACTGTGTGGCGTGTTTGAAAGGAAAGCAGCGCAAGACATCTCACAAGCCAAAGCCACCTGGAAGAACGACGACAATTCTTCAACAACTCCATCTCGACCTTTTCGGGCCAGTGAACGTCTACAGTTTAGGGGGAAAGTCGTACTGCTTGGTTATTACCGACGATTACTCCAGATACTCGTGGGTGTTCTTCCCGAGAGAGAAGTCTGAGACAGCTGAGATCCTGAAGGATTTTGTAACGCGGATTGAGAATCGGTGCAAAGAGCGAGTTAAAGTCATCAGATCAGACAATGGGTCAGAGTTCAAGATTCAGACATTTGAAGCTTTCTGCAATGAAAAAGGCATATTTCGACAGTTCAGTTCACCGTACACGCCTCAACAAAATGGCGTTGCAGAACGGAAGAATAGAACAATCATTGAGTGTGCCAGAACTCTACTTGCTGATTCCAACCTTAAATTGTCTTTTTGGGTAGAAGCTGTGAATACAGCCTGCTATGTTCTAAATAGAACTCTCTTGGTTAAACATGCTAACAAGACGCCTTTCGAGCTGTTTTCAAAAGAAAAACCAAACTTAAAACGATTAAAACCGTTTGGATGCGCTTGTACTGTTTTAATCCAGTCGGAACAGTTAGCTAAATTTGCCCCTCGGGCGGATGAAGGCTATTTTGTTGGATACTCGATGAGCTCTCCAGTATTTCGAGTGTTTAACAGAAGAACTCAAGTTATTCTTGAATCGTGCAACGTTACTTTTAACGAGCATGCTCAGAATACTAGAGATCCTGCTCCTGATAGCATGTATGACCTTGAGACTTTTTCTTCTACTTTTAACATGCTTGAGTCTGATGTTGCAGGTAATTTGTTAAATCAAGCTGAACAAGTAAATGAAGAAGTTCTTCCTTCTGTTGATATGTTTGCTCCAATTACTTCGTCTATCCTGGATTCCATTTATTCGGTTGATACTTCGACGATATCAAGGGGAGAACAGCCAACACCATCATCTGATGCCACTGAAGCGACAACAACAACTTCTTTACCTGATCAGCCTTCAGTTCAGATTTTCGAGCCTGTAATTGTGGAGATAGAACCAACACAAGCAACAACTGAGGCAGAAAACTTAGTTGGAAATGAAGCTGAAACTCATGAGTCAGATTCAGATGACATATCTGAAATTGAAACTGGAGAGACCCCAAGCGACGATCTTCAAATTGGGAATCTTGACTCGTCTATTCCAGCACCTGCTGTTGAAGAGACTCGAATTCATAAGAATCATCCCACTAGTCAGATCATCGGTCCTGTTGATGTGCGTCTCACTAGGAGTAAAACAAAGGATCTGCACACTTGTCTGTTTTCGTGTTTCATATCACAAGAAGAGCCTACTACTGTTGCTGTTGCCCTTCTGGATGAAAATTGGATTGATGCTATGCAAACAGAGCTTCTTCAGTTCAAACTGCTCAATGCCTGGCACTTGGTGGACCCGCCAGAAGGTTTAGAACCCATTCCTGTCAAATGGATTTTCAAGAACAAAAGAGATGACCGTGGAATCATTATAAGGAATAAAGCCCGATTAGTTGTAAAAGGGTATAAGCAAATTGATGGCATTGGTTATGACGATGTCTATGCTCCTGTCGCTCGTCTAGAGGCAATCCGGATTTTCTTGGCGTATGCTGCGTCAATGAACATCACCGTCTATCAGTTGGACGTGAAAACCGCCTTTCTCTATGGTGAGCTTGACGAAGACGTGTACGTAGACCAACCTCCGGGGTTTGTGAACAAATCTTTTCCCAAGAAATGTTACAAGCTGGATAAGGCTCTTTATGGTCTACACCAAGCCCCGAGGAAATGGTACGAGACATTATCAACATATCTGCTGTCAAATGGTTACAAGAGGGGTGTCATTGATCAGACTCTTTTCATTCGTCATGTTGGTGAAGACAAGCTGTTAGTACAAGTGTACGTTGACGACATCATTTTTGCCTCAACAGATGTTGCTCTCTGTCACGAATTTGAGGAACTGATGAAAAAGAAGTTTGAGATGAGTGCTATGGGTGAACTGACATTCTTTCTGGGAATTCAAGTGAACCAGACACCGGATGGTATCTTAATCAGCCAAGGGAAGTATGTCAAAGAAATCCTGAAGAAATTTGGTTTCAATGATTCTAAGGGCTTTTCTACACCCGTCGTTACGCGTCATAGACTCAATCAGGATCCGGAAGGTATTTGTGTGGATGAGCATCTCTACAGGTCAATGATTGGTTCTCTCATGTATCTGACAGCCAGCCGTCCCGACATCATGTTTGAGTCTGTCTATGTTCCCGATTCCAAAGCAAGCCGAAAGAATCGCACTTACTAGCTGTGAAAAGGATTTTTCGATACTTGAGGTCCAATTCAAACAGAGGACTCTGGTATCCTAAAGACCCATCCTTTGATCTTCGAGCCTTCTCAGATAGTGACTATGCTGGTTGTGAACTCAATCGTAAGTCTACAATGGGAGGAGCTCAGTTCTTGGGTAACCGGTTAGTTTCATGGCAATGCAAGAAGCAGACAACAGTGTCAGTCTCAACGGCTGAAGCGGAATACATTGCTGCCGCATCGTGCTGCTCTCAAGTGCTTTGGATTCAGAATCAGGTTCTGGATTACGGTTTGAACTTCATGGGTACCCCTATTCATATAGATAATACTGCTGCTGTTTCTATTGTTAAAAATCCTATTCAGCATTCTAAAACTAAGCACATAGAGATTAGATACCATTTCATTAGGGATTGTGCCGAGAAGAAGCTAGTCACTTTAGTCCATGTTAGCTCCGAGGACCAGTTAGCAGATCTATTCACAAAACCCTTTGATATGTCTAGGTTTAACTTTCTGGTTAGTGCAGTAGGCATGATAAACTATGACTAAGCTTTCTCCATTCTCTAGTATGTTAGTATCATAACTTTATAGGTTTAGCTGCTTAGAAGTGTTATCTCTGATTTCTTTAGTTACAAATTTTACATTTATCTGTTTTTTTTTTTAACTTATTTTATCATTTGACCCTGATTTGACCTAAACTTTTTGTTTGTGGTTGTCAAGTGTCAATTTTGTCTGTCTTAAAAGATCAAAAAGATTTTTCTTGTTTACTTATGTTTTTTGACTGTCTGCCGTTCCTGCATTGTGGAAGATAAACCAAAAACATTGAAATTTTTTTTTTATCTAAAATTAAAAATAGTGTTATTTCTGTCTTCAAATAAGTGTTTTTGAACTCAAGTCAACAAGACTTTTGAGGATTGGCAAAAACAATGAAAAATCAAAATTTTTGGTCTTTGGTCGGACAATATGTTGTGAACATGATATAATTCTGGTCTTGTCGATCTAACCATAAGATATGATCCAATCGATCGGTAATTCTATCATTTGATGTGTCGGTAGGCTCAACATACTGAGAATTAAACAGCTCTCTGTGATTACACACTAATTTCACTGAGAAATGTGGACCACGGAAGTTTAAACAGTCGCATATTCTTTAAATTAGCCCGACTCAGTAGTCTTAGTAAGAAAACTATAATCACACATCCTTTGTTTCTTCAGTATTAAGTTGACTTATTTCAAAACCGAGCACATCATTTGTCCAAATTCCTAAAGTATTATTAATACAAAGGACATTTAATGGCGCTCAATGAGACTCATCTGCTGAGGAAACTCTGACCTTGAGTTCTCATCCGCCAAATAATAAATGCTAAGACACATCTGCTGAGGAAACTCTGACCTTGTGTTCTTACGCATTCATTCCATCAAATAAAGTGAGAGGTCATCTGCTGAGGAAACTCTGACCTTGACGCTCTCACTCCGCAAAACATCACTTTTTATAGTCATGAAAGAAGGGTTAACATGATTTCATGACTATATCCATGAAATGAGTCACTTAACACTAAAGAAAAGGGGGAAAGATTACTTTTAAATGTGTGATTGAATCTGAAAAGATACTTGACGATAGGTAGAATACTGTTAACTTCCAACCAAATAAGGACCCCACAAAATATTTCTCTGAATCAGACCAAAACATGATAAAATCACATCACATGAGAAAAGTTGAAAATTACCATGTTTGAGCTTAAGTGGATAACAATACCGACAATCTGACTTAGGTTACCTGATAGGAAAGGTGATTTGAATTATAAGTGTTATTGATCACGTAAATGATCGGTTTGATTCTAAACATGTCTGACCACGACCATTAAAAAATATGTGAATATTCAAAAGCCAATGTGCTTAAAATTTCCAAGTTTGGTGAAAAAAATTGACCAACTTGTGCTAGAATGAATCTTGGATTTGGTTTGAAATAAACCAACTTGAAAGAAAGTGAATTTCTGAGTTTGGGTGGAAAATTGACCCAATTCGGTTAAAATTGGAAATCTTGAGTTCGGGTGGAAAATTGACCCAACTCGGTTGAAAATGAAATTTTTTGAGTTTGGATGAGTTTTGAACCAATAAAAGTCAAATTTAGGTACTAAGAGTGTCATTATCAAATTTGTTGAAATTAACAAGTACTTGTCTTATAAATTCAAAATGTTATCTTCCTGGCAGGTTACTGGTGTCAGGCATGCATTTCTGTGTTAATTTTGTACAATTTTGCAAGATTTAAAATTTTTTGGTAAATTCTTCAAATCTTTGAGTTTTTTTTAAAGTTCTGCTCTTAGCGTACTTGACTTATGCCTTAGCGAACTTCTTCCTAGGATAAGTCCGCTAAGAATATTTCATTGCTTTTATCACAAGTTTGCCCTTAGCGAACTTGTTTGATATCCTGTAAAATTCTTTCTATGTGTTTATTTAAGTCCGCTAAGAACAAAGTGTTCTTAGCGAACTTGTGTCATTAATGTTTTCTCCTTAAGTGAGAAGTCCGCTAATTTATCCTTAGCGAACTTCTCCTGAATTTGTCTTAATTTTTGGATAAGTGTTGATGAAGTATGCTAAGAAGGTTTTTTGCCTTAGCGAACTTCTCCACTTTCATTTAAAGTCTTATGAGGCTAAACTGTTCTTAGCGAACTTGTTTAAGCCTTAGTGGACTTCTTGTTTTGCTTAGAAAATTTCCATGTTACAAGTTCATTTTTGGCCTTAGCGTACTTAATTTAGCCTTAGCGAACTTCCTAGCTTAGCGAACTTCTTTAGGCTTAGCGTACTTGTTTTAGGCCTTAGCGAACTTGTTCTCCCTTTAGCGTATTTCTTTAAGTCTGCTTATTCTTAGCGGACTTGGAGAATTCTCTTAGAGAACTTGTTTAAACTTAGATATTTTCTTAAGTTCGCTAAACCCTACACTACATAAGGGGGACTCGATCATATTCTGTTCACAATTTCAAAAACTCACCCGCTCTCAAACTTACGAACCGACGACCTCCTTCTCTCACTGTTTGATCGAAATCTCTCCTCACTCTCTCGAATCTGTGATACATCTTGCAATTAGGGTCGATTTACACACTCTCGTTGCTTTCACAGGTTTGTTTCATGTTTTATTTAGGTGTATTTTTGGTCTCGGTGATGATTTTGAGCCGTAGGTACGTGATGAAGAAATTTAGGGTTCTAACGTTGAAATTTGATGTTTATACATATTTCTTTCATCCTTTCTTGTGCCTATTTCACTTGTGTTCAAGATTGAGAAACTGTTACTGTTGTGATTTTGATCAAGATCAATACATCTCTTCATTGTGATCTTAGCTCAAATTAGATCCTAAAGAGATTACTCACTGGTTGAATTGAGAGTTTACTACATCTTAAATTAGATCTTAGTCAACCTTAGATCTTCAGAAAGGTATGAGTTTCTCAATATAAGCATTCATGTTATTTAATCAGGTAGTGCTTCATCTTATGTTATTTCAATATACTTTACAATGAGTAAAGTAACTTCCAATTGAACCTAATACTGGTGGTTTAGACTGGTTATGATCCACATGGGTCTGTAACTTGTCAATAACTCAGGTAGAAGGATCTTGGACTTTATTATCTCTAAAATGGTTAATCTTGATTACTTTGACTTATCTAAGTTAATTTGACCTTCTTTGTGACTAATTGAGAGCATGAACACATAGGATGTGATCTAGTACACCTCTAAGGTTCTTATGAACTATCTTAGGAATTTATGCTCTGGATAAACACTCATTTGGTCATTTTGACTTTAAATTGTTGAAATTTTACTTAAACTTGTTCTTTTGTGACGATGTTACTATCCTTGCTTAGACATGAATTTGGTGATTTGAGTATGTGTTGTTTGATTCTTATATGCTTATAGTTGCATGATAGGATTGAATTTGACATGTAATATTTCCAACTAATCTGTTAAGCTTAAGTGATCACATGTTGTCCTTTAATTAGTCAAACTTGATCTTTTGACCCATTAGGACATCCTACTTGCTTATGAGTGTAAATTTAATCTTGTTGCATCCAAACAAACCTTGTTGATGTTGATATATGATCTATACACCTTGTGTTTAACTCTAAGTGATGTAAGTCTGCATTTTAGATCAAACTGGTCTTAGCGGACTTGTTTCAGTCCTTAGCGAACTTCTTTGTCTGCTTAGCGAACTTCATTTGTGCTTAGCGAACTTGTGCCATTATTTAGCGAACTTGTTGTTCCTAGCGCACTTGTTCTAACCTTAGCGAACTTGATGAGCTTTAGCGGACTTGTTGTTGTACTTAGAAGATTTTGAGTTAATACACAACATCTATAGATCAGTAAATTTGATTTCATCATACTTGGATTGTTCTCTTTGCTTGACATGACTAAGATACACTTATTTGCATGTATTGTTTTAAACTGAGTTGTCTCTTGTCTTTGTGCATCATTTCAAGGAGCTCACAAGCTCGGGTGGAATCATGTCCAATGTGACATTCCCTGAACTGTCTTGACAAACTGGGATCACAAAACCACATATTTTACTTAAAATCATTGGTTGTTGATCCCAGATTGTCAAAACCTTCCTTGATATCTTTGACTGTTATTGAGACCAAGTTGAAGAATTCTAAAAGAATTTCTCCTTGTTTCTTCAACATCCTAGACTTTAATTAACTTAGACTAAAACTCTGGGTCACTTTTCAATTAACATGTTATTATTTTATGTTAAATGGAGATTTAGATCTGGCTCCTTGTTTTCCAGATTTTCATTACACACACTTGTTAATATTCAAGGTCCCCTGGTGTTTATCATTGTTAACATAAATTCATGTTGTATCTATCCATTATGAGGCAAATGCACTGTGTGATTCATCTTTGTAACTTTGATATTCAAATGAAAATCTCAGTCACTATCACGAGTCTAGTGTGACATGACATTCATTAAGTGTCAAATTGATATAATCCTGTTGATCTATATGTGCAGATGCCTCCCAGACAAGAGTTAACATATGGTAGATTACACAACGGGATATGTGTTTTCAACAAATTCTGGGAAGATGCTGATGAGCAAGCTATTGATCTCATTGTGCAATCAACTTGGGCTACAACAATGATGATCAACCCTACCATCTACAAGAGCCACGTTGAAGCATTCTGGCATACTGCTCAGTCTGTTGATCTTGCTGATGGATCCAGTGTGATCAGGGCCCGGATTTTGAATACTGATGTGGAGATAACAGAAGACAAAATCAGAACAGCTCTGGTTTTGCAGGATGCTGATATGCCTAAATCCTTTCACAGGAATGAATGGCTAACAACCATTACCAACATGGGTTATTCTGGCGTCTTACTCCCTAATGTCAGCAACAAAATCAAGAAGACTCTGTTTCCGGCAAACTGGAGGTTTTTGATCAATTTCTTTACTGCCGCATTCTCTCACAGAAAGGCAGCTCCTGATGATTTCGTTGAAGAAACCGCATGTGCTCTGCACGGGTTTATCTCAGGAGAGGGTTTCAATCTCTCTCATCAACTCCTGAGATGGATGATTGCTAACCTACACCCAACTGGAAGGCAGTCAAGTTATTTGTACCCGAGGTTTATTCAGACTATTCTAAATAGATTTTACCCAGATTTGCCTAAGCAAGGTGAAAAGATCAAAACTAGCTCAATGAACTCCGGTTCATACAGCAAATTTCAGCAAGGTAAGTACCAAGGTGCTCCTGTACCATTCTTTCCGGCGATGCTAGCTCGTCTTGCTCCTGTTCATGGTGGAGGAGATATCCCAATGGGTGAAGCCGCGGTTGAAACTGAGGTTGATCCTACTGAAGCGGCTCAAGTACATCATGAATTGGACTTGAATGCCCCAGTCAATCCAGAACCTGCTGCTGAAGAAGAAGACCTTGGGAATCTCCAGGGTGAAAATGTTGAAGCAGAAGAGCACATTGAACCAGTTGTGAGTCCGGTGAATGTGATATCATCTGAATCTGCCAAAGATGATGAAGAGTCAGACTCTTCAAGCTCTGATGACAGTCCATCACCATCTAAACTGATGCATCCAAGGAAAAGACAGAGGACTGGAGAATCTTCCAGGGCCTCTATGACATAACCATCATCGTCGGATGACAGCTACAAACCTTCAGAGGATGATATTGATGAAGATGAGACTTCAGTGTCTCTTGATCAAGCAGATCTCTCATATGATCTACAAGATGAACCTGAAAGCCCACCAAAGTCTCGTCCTACCTTTTTATCTCATAAGATGACAAGGACAGCTGATGAAGGCAATCAATCCTCTGAATTTATTACTATTAGAGCTAAGAGAAGCAAGTCCTGCACTGAAAAACTTCAAGTTAGAAGAAAGCCAGGCTCCTCCAATGAGTATGAAATTGTTGGTTCATCTGGAGCTCAACCTGAAACAACCTTAGCAACTACTTCTGTCTCTCCATCTCCTATGGTTCAAACTGAAAGGATTGATTTGGATCTGAGACCTCTAGAAGTTATTTCAAAAGCTGCTGTTGCCACCTTTGAAGCCACTGGTGCTGTCTCTTCAAGCCCGACAACTTCCGAATCTGAAAGAGTGTTGGAACTCCAAGCAGAAGTGTCAAATCTGCAGAGTCAGAATGACCATCTTAATTGTTCTCTACAAGTGGCCAACCAGAAAATCTCTGAGCAGTCACATGTAATTGCTGAACAGGCTGCTGAGATCCAAAGGCTTAAGGAGCTGCTGGCCAAATCAAATGAAGAAACCCAGCTCGGTGACAAACCAGTCAGTGATGATGCAGGTGATAAAGATTCTGAGCTCCCAGAAGAACAACCGTCAACTCATCAAGGAAAAGAAAGTGCTAATTTTCCATCTGGTAAAGAATCTAAAGGAGATCTTGGCTCCTCAAGCTCCTTAAACGACAGTGACTTTGATGTTGATGCTGATACAGTAATTGAAGGAGATGAGCCTAGCATGACTGATGATGAAGAATCATTTGTGAATAGTCTACTTCATGATGAGCCAGTTGATGAAATCCTGGACTCACTCAAGAAGCTGGCTCCTTTGCCAGAAAACTTGAAGCTGCCAAGGTTTGCACCGGCACTCAAGGCCATTGAAGAATCATCTAGTTTGGAACCAGTAGAATCAGAGATAGATGACTCTCTTCAACTTGCAGTCGTCCCTTCTGGTCAAGCTGCCACTCTTCCATCATCTGCTATTGTTCCTGCAAATGAAGGTGTCCGTAGATTTTACGTCGACTCGACCTTCTTGGACTTCTCCATGACAGACTTTCGTGAGTATTATGCTGAAAAGATATACACAAGAAGAAATTTATGTGGGATACTCATTGAAACCGTTGAAGATGATAGTGAAGCAACCTATGAAGAGCATCCTTACACGGTAGATTTCAGTGATGTGGAAGATATGAATGAGCTGGAACAAAGACTAAATGTTCTAGTTAATCAAGCTAACCCACTGAACTACATTGATTTGGATTTGATTGAAAGTGAAGATGAAGAAGAAGAACTTCCTATTCCTACTCCAATTCAAGTCAAAATGGAGGTAGATGATGGAGTGTTTGTGAATGTCTCTCTGCCAACTGGTGTGCCAACTGATGAAACTCCTACTCTTGATTCTTCTCCACATGTTACCGGTTCTATTCCTGAAGATGCTGATATTATCAATCTTGAAGAAGCTGCTACTCCAACCATTTCTCAAGCTAATCCTGATGTTTCTACAAATCAAGCTCCGAGGGTTCTGATCCATTTAGCTCCTTTCCATCCTTCCTTCCTTCCTATATTTCCTCATGAAAATGTGACTGGTGATGCTGAGGTTACAGTTACTCAGGAACCTGCTGTTTCTGAACAACCTGGTCCCTCAACCACAGACAAAGGAAAAAGAATTCTTACTCAAGAAGAAGTTGAAGCTGAAGAGCTAAAAAGAGAAGCTGAAACAGACCGATCATGTAGAGCTCTCATTGCAGAAACACTTGCTGAGGAAAATAGATTGGTCAGAGAAAGAGAGCAAGCTTTGAAGAGGTATGAATCAGATCATCCTCCAGCTGTTGTTTTTGGAAAGGGTTCAAGTTCGTTACCTGAAAAATCTGCACCATCCAAGGATGATGAGCCAACCATCCGCATCGTCACTAATCTGAAGGAACAGACGTTGATGTGGATGATGTGTCAGAAATTGCTCAGATGGTGAGGTCTCTTATGAAAGACAGAATTCCTCTGGAATATCTTCTTAGACTTACCGATCTTGAGCTGACTAAGTTGTATACTGACGAGGAGAGATTGAATTCTACTCCCTCGTGCTGATGAAGCTGAGAAGATTCCTGAATCACTGGTTGATCCTCTGTCAGATCCATTTGCTGATACTGACAAAACATTTGACTTTGCACCGATCCGAGATCGTCTTTCTGATCTTGTTCTTGACATGGGTAAATCCTTCATTCCTGAAGATCCTGCTGATGATCTACCTGATCCAGACTCTGTTGAGTACATCATTGCTACCACCAACCGGATGACCTTCGAAGAGCTCCGTAATTATCTCAAATTAAAAAATGTGGAGAGAAAGTCTTGGATTCGTAAGAAGACGACTGGCCTTCGCAAATTTGTTATTGAGTATAGGAAGACTGAGAGGCTCGCCAAGTTGGAGCAGATCAGATTAAAGGAACAGGAGAGAGCTGAAGCGATAAACAGGAATAAAAATCCACCCATTTATGATGACTAGGTGAGAATGGCTCCGAATTCTAAGGCAATGCTGAGATTCACTGCCAAAAATTTGAGAAAGATGCCAGCCAACCCCAATGTTAATCATGGAATGAAGATTCTGGGTTGGAAATATGATGAAGCCTTCGATGCTTTTATTGTGAAGAGACGGAATGGATACGTTCAATTCTTTGCTGACTTCAAAGCTCTTACAAGCCTCTTCTCATGGGAATTGAAGCAGCTCAAATACCTGGACTTGGTGAATCATACGAAACACAGTAAAGGTATTAGAGCTGAACATCTGATCAAATCAGCCTATGATGACAAAAGGTTCAATCTGAATCCTGAAGAAGAAAGAAGAGCTCAGATAGCCGAAGAAAAGAAGCGACTCCGTGCACCACATAAAGGAATCTTCAAGAACATCGGTGATAAAGTCAATGTTAAATGGATCCCAGGGAATCAGAAGAAATTCCCAATAATCAGCTGGTATTATAACGGGATGACACATGAGTTGGTAATCGAAAGGGAAGGTGCTGAGTCTATCAGATTATTTGCTGCTATTGAGTTAAGAATGCTGTCAAGATCATACATCAAGCTCATCTATTACCAGAAGATACGGACCATCCCTACTCAGCTAAGACCATACGAGTGCTACGATGCCAACTACTTCTTGATGTTTCTGAACTGGTGGTGCAATCAGCTTGCTGGTATTGGTAGGTTCAAGCTTGACGAAGAGATGTTGAGGTATGCAAACTGCTGGTTGATGGAAGAAAATGGTTCGAGTGTGGTTCTTGACAAGGCAAAAAGGTTAGTCGAGCTAAACAACTATAATGATCTGAAGAAACTGGTATGGCAAGACCTCTGGAGGCTGTATGATCTGGGAATTCATGTCCATTCAGACAGACACTGAGAAGCTGCTAGAGAAAACTGGAGGTTCCTGCTCAAGTTAGTCGGTCAAGATGGTTGAAGCTCGAGAGTTTTGCATTGCCAACATGGGTGGAAATTGTTAGAACTTATTATGTTGGCAACACAAACTGTTTACCTTTTTGGTATTTATCTGTAATATTATCTTTGATTATGTTATATGTGATCTTATTTATCCGAGTGTTAGCGTACTTGTGTTTCTCCTTAGCGAACTTCTTGTATATTGAACTTAGCGGACTTGATTAACTCTTAGCGGACTTGTCATTTATCTCTTAGCGTACTTGTTATACTTAGCGAACTTGCCTGATATTAGTCCTAGCGAACTTGTTTTGCTACTAGCGAACTTGATTTGTTCCTAGCGAACTTGACTTGATCCTAGCGTACTTAATCTGTGCTTAGCGTACTTGTTAGCGGACTTGTTTGTGCCTAGCGAACTTGTTAGCGAACATGTTAATGCTTAGCGTACTTCTTTATAGTCTTAGCGTACTTCATATTCTGTTAGAATATTTTGCTGAATTCTAGGCAATGATTGGTTTGTGTCAAACATTCTATTTGTCCCAGGCTCTCTTGTTGTATAAATACTAAAGTGAAAACCCTAATACGAGTTCCTCCTGGTTATTTCTACAAGAGAGCCTTTGTGTGTGTGTTCTTGGTGTATTTAGTGTGTGTTCTTGAGTTTCGGAGATCTATGGGGTGAAAT
>JBCNJP010000023.1:19706513-19722169 GCA_039602395.1 Deinandra increscens subsp. villosa
ATTGTACATATTCAAACTTTTTATCGGTATCAGCAAAGGGATTTTCTCGAGGATCAGTAAGCTTATCTGCAAGTTTGTAGTTGTAGAGATGTTTCTCCATATCTTGCTCGTCGGTATACAATTCAACTAGCTGTGCATCCGTGAGGGTCATCAAGTAGGATAAAGGAATCCCACGAGATATGAGCTCTCTGACATATTTTGCAATTTCTGATGTGTCAGACGGATCAACATTGTCTCCAGCTAAGTTGGGGATAATTCTTATTCTAGGTTCTCCCTGATCTGTGTTTTGATCATTTGGCTCAAAGTTTTCTGATCCAGGGCCAATTTTTGATTGAGGACGGCTGGATTCAATCAAGTTTCTGATAGCCTCTTGTCTGGCAATCTCATCCAGCTTCCTCTCAAGAATTATTTCTTCCTTAGCAGCTCTGATAGACTCTTCCTTCTTTCTTTGTTTTTCCATTTCCTGTTCGTAGATCTCTTCAGGAGCCAGTTTCCTTTTACCTTTGTCAGGTCTACCAGAAGGACCAGCTTCTTGTGATGAGGCCGGATTATTCGTGGCTTGACCACCACCAGCACTTGTTATTGGATGCATTTGAACGGTTTCATTTGCAGCACCAGTGGCGGTTTCAGTAGATGCTGGCACAGAAGGTTGGGATGAGACTCCTTCCTGATTTACTTGATCTTCTTCTGAATGATGAACTGGTGAAGGGATTGATGTCATGTCAACATCATCTATAGTTTGAGGAACACTTTCCACAGGTTCAGATCTTGGATGAGTTGGAGATACAATCTCAACTGGTTCGTCTTTGATCTCATAAGTGATTTCCTCGTCATATTCATCGTCAGTTGTAAACTCCAGGTTTATGAAGTTTGTAGCACTGGAGTCATAAACAAGATTGTTCAGACGCTCAGCCAAACTTATATCATTGAAGATATCATCTGGAATCATGCTGAGAGGCTGAATCTCCAATGCTTCTCTGGCTTCAACTGCTTCTTCAGTAACAACTACAACGCTTCGGCTGCTAGGATCAGTAGCAAGAGTGTTTGCATAGAATTCCCGAAACGCGTTTCTTCCAAGATCTAAGAACTCACTTTCAACATGCAGGTGTTTTAGTTGTTCAGAAATCTCAGATATAGCAGTTGCAGGCATAACCATGCTTATTGGCTGTTGTACTGGAGGAGCCAACTGGAGTTGCAATGACATTTCAGGAATGACAGGAGGAGCATCTGGTTCACCCATGGTCAAAGCAAGAATCTCTCCTGAAGATGATTGATTTATTTCAAGTGCAGCTCTGGAGAATCTCAGAAGTTTGATATTCTCAGGAGGTGGCACCAGGCTTATTACCGATTGGTATATTTCATCTTCCTCTTCATCATTTGGTTCATCATTTAGAAACGTGTCGCCATAGGAAATATCAACTTCAGATTCAGAAGATTCATTGTCATCTGATGGGAAATCAGCAAGATGAGTATCATCTACATCTTGTTCTGTGACAATGGGAAGAGTTTTTCCTTCAGAGGCTATGCCAGCTTGGTTTGGACTTGGCTCTTTATTTTGTTGAATGTTTTCAGCAGAGGGAGCTTGTTCTAGCATCCGATCATCACCTTGATTACCACTTCCACTACCACCCACATCATCATCATTATTGGCTCTGGTAGTTTGATTATTTTGGAGGGCTTCAGCCAATAACCTCTTCAGTCTTTCAATTTCTTCTGCCTGCTCTTTTATTTTCTCATTTGCTTTTAGAAGCTCTTGATCCTGTTCTTTGATCTTGTCATTTGCTTCTTTAAGCTTATTAGCAGCAGAGGTGTCAGAGACATCAAGATTTTGTTCCAAGAAAACCTCTTGATTAACCAAAGAAGTATCTGCCGTGGACACAATTTCTTGAGCAGGAGCAGTTGTAATAAGCTGAGTCTCAACTTGAGTTACCGGATCCAAGCTTGTGATGTTAATTTCAGCAGTGGTGTCAATATCTTGAATTGTAGCTTCAGTAGCGGTGATGGGAGCAGATTGATTTCTTTGTTGCTCAAAGACTTCTGGTTCAGGTCTGTGCTAGTGTTTGCATATCTGCAGCAGTTCCAGTTCCAGAAACAGGCCCTCTTCTTATTTCAAGCTTCTTCCGTTCTTGAGCATACTTTGATCTTGACTCTCTGTTATAGCCAGGCCTAACATCTCCCTCAAGTATAAAAGAGTCTGATCCTGGCATAGGTGAATCAGCTTTTGAGGAATTTGATGAGATGTCATCCTGAGCTTGTCTCGACTTTATTTTCTTTAGCTTCTTATGACTTGAAGCTTCAGGTTGTTCACTAACTTGGGTTGGTTCTCTTGTTTTTATTTTCTTTCTTTTGGGACCCCTAGCATCTGAACTAGTGGAGTCAGAACCTGATTCAGATCCAGGTTGGAATCTTGACCCAGATTCGGGTTTGGATACTGAAGCATTTGAGTTATTTTCATTATTATTTCCAGACGCATCATCTTCACTACCAGACTCTTCATTTTCATCTCCTGAATTGTCTGATTCAGATGCATTTTTGGATGAAGCTCTGTCTTCAGGTTCTGAGGGCATAGGGTCATCATGAATTGGAGAATTTATTGGATGATCATCTTGGAGATTTGCTGTATTATTATCAGATTCAGCAGCATTGGCATCTGCCATTTCAGCATCAACTTCATCATTTCTTTGATCTTCTTCCATATCATCATCAACATCAATTCCCTCAATCATGTTTGGGAAAAATGGAACATCGGGTCCATCATAACGACCAATCTGATAACGTGTGTAAGAACCAGGTACCATCCTCCTAGGAACCAAGTAGGGTTCTGTCTTCTGCAAGTTCGGGTAATAATGATCAAGAATGGCCTGTATGAATCTGGGATACATCAGAAATTTCTCTGATTTTCTAGTGGGATGAAGGTTGTAGTCCATCCATTCGATTATTTTCCTGCAGAGGTTGAAACCGGCACCGGAGGCTAAACCATGTAAAGCCCAAGCAGTTTCTTCCACGAAGTCATCAGTCCCTGACTTTCTTGGAGCGAAAGTTGAAATGAAGAAAGTGATGATACACTTCCAGTTATCCGGGAATAACGTCTTCTTTATTTTCTCGTTTGTAGTCACTGAAAGATCTCCTTGATATCCCATCATGAGGATCATGTCTTGCCACTCTTCTTTTGGAAAAGAAACAGGACAAAGTGCATCATTTAGTTGTAGCACTTCTCGGACCTTTTCTTCATTGATTTCAACATACGACCCTTGAATCCTTGATCTGATAGACTTGGAACCATTGTCAGCAACGAATGTGTTGGCGTTGATCCAGAAGTCATTTATTATACCCGAGCTTATGACAGGCTCCAACTGGATACTTGTGATCCAGTTTGAGTTTTCTAGGATTCTGAAAGCTTGTTCATATCGACCGGCATCAGTCCAGCTTCTGTTGATTTCACAGCATTGATTGTGAGATTTTGAGAAATCCAGAGGGGCATTGGCTGCTCTTTCCTGTCTGGGAGCCATCTGCACATAAGAAATCACATGATTACATCAAATTTGACAGGTCAAATGAATGTCGTGTCACACTAAATTCGTGATAGTGACAGAGCTTTTCAAATTAACCTACAAAGGTATAAAAGAAATTTACTCAAGGCATAGGCTCAAATTTCTTCAAAAAATTAATCAAATTAGTTCAACAGAGTTTATTAGTAATTTTGACCCAAATTCCAGCAATTTCCCTTGAAATAGTAACTTTTATTGAAAAAGTTGACTTTGGCTAATGACAAGGTTGATTTTGACTCAAGAAAGCTGTATGATGTTTATTTGATGAAAAACACAAGTAAAGGCAAATTATGATAGAATTTGAGAAATTTGTGTAAAAATTTCACTCAAATGAGTGGACTCTTGTTAAAAATGTCAACATTTTGACTCAAATGACTCAATAAGCTTCAAGAAGGAATCAAGAAGTGATTCCCCCTAAACTTGAGTTTTTCACAATTGAAGATACTTATTTGGGATCAAACTGAATTCTTGAATCACATTTTCTTAATTCAGCATGATTTGAGCACTTTGAGACACTTACCAACACAAATATTCTATTTAACTACTTGTGTATGTGTAAAATGAAAAAGTTCCACTTAAGCACATACAAGATGTCAAATGATGAATCAGAATACATGTATGAGGTTTTGTCATGCTTAAATCACCTAACCAAAGTCAGATAAAGTCAAGGAACAAGAAGCATTCAATATCAGACAGTTAGCATTATTATCAAGGTCAGAGACAAATAGGAACAATCAGCCCTAAATTCTAACCTTGCTATCATTTATTTTCTTATAAGTGTGATATGAGCTTCATTAGTTCCTAACCTAATCATTTATTTAGAATAGAAGATAATGACTCATAGAATAATGACTAAAATGCATGTTATTTTATTAACTCAGGTATGATTGTAAACCTTACACAGAATTGCAGAAATTTAACATGCTAAGTCCTATTTCATGAGACTTATTGAATTATTGCATAAATATCAAGTAGGACAATCGACCTAAATAGACAGAAGTCAAATATCCAATAATTTATTAGAGATCAAAAGACATACCTCAAGGAAGATCTAATGTTTGCTAAGATCTAATTGAGAAATATCTAGAAATCAACAGATTCAAAGCTTGATCCTGTTTATGATCAAACATACACAGATTAGAGATTTGATTAAGGTTATTCAAGTTTTTTAAAGAGTTTAATGAATTGCCCCTATGTAGCTCAATAGTTTTATAAAAATTTACCAAGAATTCATGAAACATACCTCTCTGATGATCTAATTGGAGCTAAAATCAATGTAAGAGACAAGGTAATCTTGTGGTGTTTCTGGACAGAATCTGTTATTAAATCAGGCAAAATTTGTTATCTTGATAAACCAGCGTTTATATAGAGATGTAGGAGGATTTGTTTGGGGAGTAAGAAGCCCCTTTGACATCTCTTCATCTGCAAATAATTCTCGATGTGAAAACACAGAGACAAAGGGCTGAGCTTTGAATAGGAAAAAGAGTGGATCTGCAGGGTCCTAAATGAATTGGCTTATTCGAAAAAGGCCTTGTTCTTTGGAAGATCTATCCCGTATGCTTTGGAAGAAGCTTGTACAGTTTGGGAAGGGGTTTTTATTGATAAAAAAGAAGAATCTACTTCAACCGATATGCCCTTAGGCACGGCCATACATAACATAGAAATCACACTTGGAAAGGGTGGACAATTAGCTAGAGCAGCGGGTGCTGTAGCGAAACTGATTGCAAAAGAAGGGAAATCGGCCACATTAAAATTACCTTCTGGGGAGGTCCGTTTGATATCCAAAAACTGCTCACAATTGATTGAAAGCCACACACAGCCTAAATATGGTCAGATTCATTAAATAAGAGTGAATTACACCAGATTTGACTTAAAAAGTCAACTATGCAAGCATTTGTCAAAAACCAAGTCAAGACTAGTCAAACATTGCAGATTTAACCTATATTGAATTCAAACCTATGTTCGACAACTTAAAGTCCAGAACTTGACTTATTTTATCAATTTAAGTTGCATATCCAGTGAAATTCAATTGAAAGGAAGAAATCTAACAAAATGGTCAAAAGTAGTCTTTATGTTGTTAATTTGGTCAATTTTATTCTTAAAGCAACATAAAAGCAACAATAGTTACCATTTCATGTCAAGGATTCCTTTTCTCAAGTTATTTGAGTCAAATGACTCTCATCGGATTGAGTTTAAACCATTTAAAGTCCAATTTTGGTCATACAGATAAAATTTGAGAAAAAATCACCATTAGAACCAAAAGGATGAGATTTACATCAAGTTTATTTCATTTAGGACTTAAACTATTTACTAAACTCATTATTTTTATTTCTTTTTCAAAAATTTAAAATTTTGACATGGATTGTTCTAAAAAATTCAACTTATTTCCTTAACGGGTCAAACTATGACAAAGTCTAGTTTAGCTTCCAATTTTGAAGCTTTTGAAACCCGAATTGCATTTAGAAACATCCTAAAGCAACACATTGTTGTTTTGGGACACCCATAATCAAAACATCTCATTCACAGTTTGGAATTTAACCAATTGAGAGATCAAACAGTGAATTATTTCATAAACAAATACTTCAGGATCAACCCTAAACTACCTAGCAAAGAACTAGCAATAGGATTCAATCAACCATCAATTTTATTTATGTTGATACATGGTCCTTGATCGTCATGTGAAGTATCGAATACAAGACGGATCACACAAGATTGCTGAGGTCCGAACTCCCAGCGAACCTGGAGTTCGGACAGCTCCGAGCTTGTGGCCGAACCTGAGGTTCGGCCAGTCAGGTTTCAGCCTTATAAATAGGTCGTCATGTATTGTTGGGTGATAATAGTCTAAGCTTCCGCGTCATATATTCTCTGTGTACTCTGTGGTCTCTGTGGTTAATACAAAGCTCATTTGTATTTAGTCTTTGTGTTTCATCTCGTATTTCATTGATTTCGTTACGACTAAGTAGAAGATCCATACGCTCACGCACTTTCAAGTGGTATCAGAGCATTAGGTTTGCTCTACTAGTCGGAAATCAGTGTTTCTCGGAGTTTTGAGTTCAAATTCACGTTTTTGCGAAAATGTCAATCATTTTTTAGTTTGTTTGATTGTTTCGAGTGTGCTTTTCATTCAAAATTCATTCCTGAGTTGTTTCTATCTTGTTTGCTTGAATTCCTGTCGAAAATTCCAGTCAAAAACGTTGAAAATCGAGAAAATGGCGTCGAGTGAATTCTGTCCTGTTTGAGGTTCGGAGAAGTTCGGCATAACCGCTCCGAACTTGAGGTTCGGACGGAGTTCGGTCTCTATATTGATTCGGTGAGAGTTCGGTGAGAGTTCGGTGAGGGATCGGTCAGTGTTCGGACTAAGTTCGGTGATAGTTCGGAGTTGTTTGATTCTTGTTCGTCCGAAGGTCAGGTTCGGAGAGAGTTCGGCGTTGTTAAGTTCGGACAAAGTTCGGAGGCAGATCGGAGGAAGTTCGGACGAGGTTCGGAGTGAACAGTAACCAGTTTTTCGAAAATGTCCGATTTTCAAGCGTTCGCGGCTATTCAAAATTCAGTTCAGGCAACGATGCAAACAATGATTAACTATGATAATGAAATTGGAACAAGTCAGAAAGTTCCCAAATTACTTAAATTGGAAGATTATCATAGTTGGGTGACACGATTTGAAGCGTTTGTTTCTGCAAATGATATCGATATGTGGTTATCGTATTCTGAACAATATACATATCCTAAGGGTGAGGATGGGGAGCCAATTCTTCAAAGGAAGCTTTCTGGTGAACAAAAGAAAGCATATCAAGCTGAGAAAAAGGCTTATGGCACTTTAACAATGGCTTTGCCTACTGATTTACTACATCAATTTTCAAGTAACTATACCGCAAAGAGCTTGTGGGATGCTCTAGAAAAGAGATGTGAAGGCAATGATCAGTATAAGAAAAGTCGACAAAAAGTGTTGAAGAAAGAATTTGATAGCTTCAAGCATTATCAAAATGAATCAATTCCAAATCTGATTGCAAGATTTGCACATTTAATGAGTGAAATGAAATTGGTGAATCTTACAAAAGATGAAGCAGATAGGAAAGAAAAGATTATGGAAGCTCTACCAGAGAAGTGGGAAAATTATGTGATGATGATCACTGATGATAAGGATTATCCAAAGTTATCATTTAATGATCTGATTCAACGAATCCAAGCTAGGGATATGGAGTTAAAAGTGAACAAGTCACTTCCTGAGCAAATTCAGAATCCTGCAGTGTATTATGGCAACAATGATTCAACTTTGAATGCTGGAAAGTCTAATATTCTTAGTTCTGCACCCCCTACAGCATTTCTGGCAGGTAAATCTGACACTTCAAGCTATTCATCTGCTGGTTGTACTGTGTCAATTCCTAGTTCTTCGTCTCAAAGTGCATTGTCTGTTCAAACTGTTGATGATTATAATGCCTTGATGTCTGCATTGGTATCTTCATATTTTGGTGTTATCACTGGTGCTGTGAGTAATGCTGAGTTAGCAAATGAAGATTACGATCAGATTGATTATGATCATTTGGAGGAAATGGATCTGAAATGGCAATATGCTATGTTGGTTCGTAGAACGAAGAAATTTTTCAGTAGAACTGGTAAGAAGAGACTAAATCAGGAAGGAAAGATTGGATTGGACAAATCTAAAGTGAAATGTTATAAGTGTTTCATTTATGGTCATTTTGCTCGAGAATGTCCAAGTTCTGCAGAAAGTAAATTGAAGTCTGGTCAGCATGCACATTTAGTTTTTCATCCTTCAGATAAAGCTGAAAAGGTCGATCAGAAAGTTGCTACTCTTACTCATGATTGGACTAATACATTTATGCATTCCAGATGGATTTGCCTGGAATGCAGATTCAGAAATTAAAAAGAATAATACTCCAATCTCAATTGCTTTAACCGTTCAACATGCTGATGATGAAAGTTTTTTAACAGAATCTGATACTTCTTCAAGTATATCTTTGGTTCAAGAAGAATTACCTAAGTCTTCTGAGAATTCAAAAGATGATGAATTTAAATGTTATAATTACTGTGAGAAGTTGCTCAAGAAAATTACAAGGTTTGAACAAGATTGTCAAATTTCAACTGAAGAAATTGTGGTGTTAAAGAAAGAGTTGGAAGATTTTCAAAAGAAATATTATGCTTTAGTTCATATTCATGAAGATGTTTTGAAGGAAAAGGCTCAATTGGCTGAAGAGTGTGAGAAAGCCAAAGCTGAAGCGTTAGATGCAGCTCAAGATTTTGAGAATCTGTTTGAAAAGAGTTATCCGGTTCAGCAAAAATATGAAGAGGCTACTGCTCTTATTGCAAAAACTGCTGTTACCGTTGAGAAGCTTCAAAACAAGATTTCTATGCTTCAAGATGAAAATGTTCTTTACAGAGACAAGAATGAAGTGTTAACAAAAGATGTTGACGATCTACAAGCAAAAGAGAGAAAATGTGCTTGAAGAATTATATGTTGAATGTGAGATTCGGAAGTTACAAACTTACGAATATGATGATCTCAATGCAAAATTCATCAAGTCACAACAAGAGGTGTTTGAAGGTCAACAGAAGATTAATGATTTAATAATTGGAAATTTTGGAGTTAAAAAGGCAAGTGAAGAACTGCAATTTGTCACCGACATTGCTTAACTTCTTATACAAGCAGGATCAGAGTTCAGAGAAGTCTAAGGAAGAATAATATTCACTTGGTTCCTCAACCAGTGGATTTGATTGAAGTTACTGCTGCTCAGATTGATCCAAAAGATGACTTGCATGATTATTCCAAGTTTGCCACTCCATCCAAGAAGAACAAGTCCAAGTCTAAAAAGAAGGAGAAACCTTTGGGTGAAGCTCCAAAATTTGTTTCAAAGTCTGTATTGCTGGAAAATGAAAAAGTATTTGATAAGGTTGTTTCCAGTTCTTCATCTGCAACCGAAGAAGAGAAAGTTTTGATTGAAAAGAACAAGTTAAAGGATATCAAAGACAAATTCACTAGTGTTGCTAAATCAAGAGTTGATTCAGGTTCTTCGTCAAATTCTTCAAAGACTCAAGGATCTAAACATAAAGGTTTAGGTTACAAAGTGTTGGAAGAACCGGTTCAAGCAAAGAAATCAGTGAAGGCTGAGAAGGTTCCTAAAGCAAAAGTTACAAAGAAATCACCATCTCAGAAGGAATTTTCTTATTATTCTGGAAGATCTTCATCTTCAAGGAGTCCATCTCCTAGGTATGATTCTTCTGATGGTTTCTTTGATAACTTTCATTCTGAACATTCATCTGATTCTCACAAATCAAAACAATTTTCAAACAATTTTAGAGAAAGACTTTGTTATGTATGTCGTCAACCAGGACATCTAGCTGCTGATTGTCCGACGACTGCATATATCCACAAAACTGCAAAATATGTGGATAACAAAGGTCAAATTTTTTATGAACCATGGTCCCCAAAGCTTAAGTCAACTAGTAAATCGTCTTGGTCTAAATCAAGTACGTCGGTTGAATCTGATTCGGGTTCTGATAAAAAAAATTACAACTTTTACAAATTTGGAAACCAAAAGTTGTTTCCAAGGCCGTCAAAGACTTTGTGGAAGACACCGGGCGACCCGACGCTGTTGATTCGGGTCGATCCCAACGCAACTAATGTTTTATTTGGTGTCAAGCAGGTGTTTCAGGAAGACCTTCGGTGATTGGAAAATTGCTGATTGTGAAATATCTGTTTTAATTAAATTGGATTTCAAAATCAATTTTGTTTTTCAAAAGGCTAAACTGCGAGTATTTGTGTTGGTTGATCACTTTTTCTTGTTTTTCACTCTGTCTCATTCTGAGGGGGAGTTTGTTTTTGCAAAAATACAAAAATAGTGTGTTGTTTTTCACCTGGTAAAAATGAAAATCTATAAATAGAGTTGTCATTTTTAGGGGGAGAAATTTGAAAACGACAAAAACATTGAAAAATGAGAAATTGTATCCGACATGATTGGGAAATGATGGTACATTGGCTGACATTGTCTGACTCATGGATAAAGTAGATGAAAAAGCCATAAGATCATTTGATCGATGTGTAAGGTAGGCTCAGCAAATCAGAAAGTATACAAATGTGATATACACTAAATCTGATGCTTGACCTAGTGGATAACATCTTGATGCATATCTCATGATATATCAAGAAAAGGATATGTGAAAAATAAAATGAGAAGTCACTGTGTATAACATGTTGTTGCATATCTGCAAAGATTTATACACTATGTTTGATTTTCTTTATTTAATGGCATAACGATCGGACTTTCTCTGCGTGTCGAAAGACCGACCTGATCGTTGTTCGTTTGACGTTCTGCTTTATTTTCTTTGGTGTTTCGTATAACTCATCGGACTTTCTCTGCGTGTACGGGAGTACCGACCTGATTGTTGTTGAGTTATACGATTTCAACTTGTTTTATTTTCTTATTTTGTTAAATCCGAGGCCTTATCTGTGTATCGAAAGATCGACCTTAAGGTAGACGATTTAACGTTCTTATTTCTTTTTGCATGGAACACAGTTGACTATATCATGGTTACATTCATTGTGTGATTAAAATCACAAATGAGATCACAAAATGTGATAAACAAAAGCATATCTGAGTATGTCTGATAGTGTGGGGTACACTGGTCAATGCAAATTTAATCAATACCTTAACATATCCAGACCTTTACATATCCAGATGTTATGAGTATGATTGTGCCAGAGTTTAAAGTTGGACAAACTATATCTACAATCGGCATGGCTTATGTGCTGCAATAATCGATATTGAAATGTAGTTCAGGATGTTATGACCAATATGATCCCAAGTTGTGATCCTTCTCACAAAAGACAAAAATAGTGTCTAATTCGATATTGTTTTACTTTTCTTATCAGAAAATACCAAAAAGATTTTAGGTGTGTTTTGATATAAAGTTTCTAAAAGCCAAAAAGATTTTGTTTCTAATTTGTTTTTGATTGATCAACACGAAATACAAAATCAATTTTCAAAATCAATCTATCTTGGAGTCTCGAAGAGACATTTTGCACCAAGATTATTTATGTTGGCAGGTTTCTAAGTGGGAAAATTGGAATTTAATAATACAAGTTATACCTAGTTGGCGGATAATAATATGAGTTTTAACCCTTCCTCACAATAATACCAATTAAACAGGTAGGTGATTCTAATGATATGTCGTTAGTTTTTTACTAACGGTGTTAGTGGGTTGCTGACGTGGCATATAATGAAGGACTATTTTGTAATTTTTTAAAATAAAGGGTCTGTTTTGTAATTAAATATAAAAATCTTGTATTTGAAAGGCTTAATAAAAGAACAAAAGAGAGAACAGAGAAAGAGGGACGCCGGTCACCCCTCCTAACGCCGGTCACCCCTCGTTTTTCCGGCGACATCCCTCGTTTTTTCCGGCGACATCTGACGGCCGAGCTAAGGAGAACCTCCCCACCGCCACCCTTGTTTGCTGCCACATCCCTCGGCCGAGCTAAGGAGAACCTCCCCACCGCCATCCGACGGTGGAACCGGAAGTAATGGCGACTCTCCTCCGCATAACCCCGCTTCTCCATTGATTCAGTCTCGGAGGAGGAGGAACACCGGAAGTAACCCCCGCTTCTCCATTGTTTCTTCAATCTCTTGCTGGACAACTATCAAACACCATAAAAACCCTAATCCCCTTTTGCCTGCTTATGTTAATTCCACCACTGTGTCATTTTCTTTGCCAATTCCCCTTCAATTTCAACATCGCTGCATTTGAACAAGATAAGGTCTTATGTAGCTGAAGAAGAAACCGTGATTCCCGAACAAGAAGAACAGATCGGAGACGGAAAACGGGGCAGCTCCCGTCGGCCGGAAATGACTTGTATCCGGTGGTGGTTGTGGTGTATCCCGTCGGCCGGTGGTGGTTGTGGTGTATCCCGTCGGCTGGTTGCGTCGCCGGAAAACGGGGCAGCTCCTGTCGGCCGGAAATGACTTGAATCCGGTGGTGGTTGTGGTGTATCCCGTTTTTGTATTTTTTAAAGAAATTACAAAAACCCTCCATTTTAATAAAGAACAGTTTTTAAAAAAATTACAAATAAACCCTCCATTTTCAGAAATGACAAAAACAGTCCCTCAAAATATGCCACGTCAACAAGCCTCTAACACCGTTAGTAAAAAACTAACGACATATCATTAGAATCACCTACCTGTTTAATTGGTATTATTGTGAGGAAGGGTTAAAACTCATATTATTATCCGCCAATAAGGTATAACTTGTATTATTAAATTCCAATTTTCCTTTCTAAGTGGGAAGAGAACATCACAACTTCAAGTCTTCTGAAGTTTGTTGATAAAGAGATTACACACGATGCAATATCAAGTATTCAAGATTGAACTCATCGTCAAAATCGAGGAAGAGTTTGATTGAAGATACAAGATACAAGTTTGAATGGAGAAGATGATACTGCACATGCCGAGGGGGAGTTTGTTGATACATGGTCCTTGATCGTCATGTGAAGTATCGAATACAAGACGGATCACACAAGATTGCTGAGGTCCGAACTCCCAGCGAACCTGGAGTTCGGACAGCTCCGAGCTTGTGGCCGAACCTGAGGTTCGGCCAGTCGGGTTTCAGCCTTATAAATAGGTCGTCTTGTATTGTTGAGTGATAATAGTCTAAGCTTCCGCGTCATATATTCTCTGTGTACTCTGTGGTCTCTGTGGTTAATACAAAGCTCATTTGTATTTAGTCTTTGTGTTTCATCTCGTATTTCATTGATTTCGTTACGACTAAGTAGAAGATCCATACGCTCACGCACTTTCAATTTAACAATCATCAATCTCAATGGAGTTTGAGTCCAAACCACACAAAACAACACAATCAGAATCTCAAATTTATTGAAGGTTTACGCCCCGCCCCCTGTTCATGTATAATCAATCATTAATAACTTGTAGAGTTGATTACCTCAAATCAGTGAAGTGGAATGATAAAGGAGCAGTACAATGAATCCTAATCTGTAAATCCAACAACCGAAACTGAGATAAGAACCCTAACTTGATTACACGAACCGTCGGCCTCAAGAACACTAAGGACCGAATCATGTAACTCTCGATTAACCTAAACAGGGTGAAATCAAACCTGTGAATGCAAAGAAGGTGAGTGCGCCAACCCTAATTGCACGAGAGACCGAGTTCGAGAGGATGAAATCGTAGGTCGGTGGTGAGAGCTTTTGGTTCGCCGGAAGTTCGCAGAGAGAGAGGAGAGCGGGTATGTTATTTTTGTTTGAATGAGAGTGAACAAATGAATCTCCCCTTTTATTTAAACAGGCGAGGTCGAAACAAAACTTAGGGTTTTGTTTACATTAGGCCGAGATCGCCAAGAGATAGGAAATGGGCGAAGTCGCCAAGGTGTAAACACCACTCGACACCGAGATCGCTAAGGGAGAATTTGGAAATGGCGAGATCGCCAAGAGGAAATCGAATTTAGGCGAGATCACCAAATGCAAATTTTCAGTTATTAAAGGAAATAGCGAAGAGACCCCGAGATCGCCAAGTGTAGAGTCAGTTCTTATGCGAGATCGCCAAGAAGAAGGTAGGCGAAGTCGCCAAGACCAAACTTGGTCTTTACTAACTCACCAAGGCAAACCATGTGCTCGCCAAGACTAATCAGTCGAGATCGCCAAGACTAGTTAGGCGAGATCGCCAACAGAAACTTAAAAATTTTGACAGCAAGTTTAATTTTTGAGAATTTTTTGATTTATGATCAAATTTTAACCAAAAAGAGAACACCCGAAGCAAAAACACTAAAAATTCTCAATTGAGAACTCAGTGATTTGCAAAAACTTTAAATGAACTCATTAAGGGCAATTTGGGAATTTATTGAATTTTCTAAGTGCATAACATGTTAAAAACACCATTTTGACTCAGAAAATTTAAAAATTCACACACTTGACCAAAAACCTTATTGAAACGGATTAACTTGAGTCAGGCCAGCCCAAACTTACCAAAACGGTTAATTTGACTTAAAATTGCAAATGTACCTCAAATTTGACTAATTTCTCCCAAACTTGATGTTTTTAAGCACAAAGCACCCAAATTCACGTTTTATGACAAATTTGGTTATATCAAAGCGTAGTGCTTTCATTTGCACCGTTAAAGCCTTATTTTCTGGCAATTTCCAGTTATTTGCTTAATTTTGCATATTTTTGCTCGGTAATGGTTGGACTATGTTAGGAATCAAACCGGTCAATTACGTGATCACAGACACTTACAAGTCAAATCACCTCACAGATTCAGTAACCTAAGTCAGATTGTCGGTATTGTTATCCACTTAAGCTTAAGCAAGGCAATTTTCAGCAAAATCACTGTGATGTCATTTATCATGTTTTAGTTTGATTTAATGACAATTGTGTTGACTTCTTATTCCACAAAGTCAAACAGTTATCCTAGCTTTGTCTATTTAGCACTTCAGTCATGCACAACACACATATGGAACTTCTTCCCCCTATTTCTTTAGAGGGAAGTACTGATTTCAAGGTGGATGTATATTTTTGATTCGCGTGAACACAAGGTCAGAGTTTCCTCAGCAGATGTGTCACGGAATATTTTCAATGATAATGATGGGACGCGTGAACACAAGGTCAGAGTTTCCTCAGCAGATGTGTCACGGTCAATGGATGGATGTGAGATATTTCTCACTTATTGATGGATGTGTGATGATTCACACTTATTGGATGAATGTGTGATGAATCACACTTATTGATGATGAGTTTGAAATCAGCACTTTCCGCAAAAGAAATACTCGAGTGTGTTGGTTAACTTACTTAGCACAGACTTAAGCAGATTTAAAGGATTTTGCTAACTGTTTTGACTTAAAGTCCACAATTTCATGGTTTTAAGTGTTTAATCACAGGATTTGCCTAATTCTTATTTTGCTGAGCCTACCGACACATCAAATGATAGAATTACTGATCGATTGGATCATATCCTATGGTCAGATCACAAGACCAGAATTATATCATGTTCCTCATAGTTTGCCCAACCAAAACCAAAATTTTCTGGTTTTCTTTTTCAAAGTTTATTTTCAGCATTGCAAAATTGCAAAGATCTTGTGCTTAGACTCAAGTAC
>JBCNJP010000023.1:19722669-19823383 GCA_039602395.1 Deinandra increscens subsp. villosa
AAATGTTACAAATGTTCCAAATTAGGACATTTTGCTTGTGAATGTAAGCAAACGTCTTCTAAACCAAGTTTTTCAGATTTTTATAGTCATAATAAAGATGCAAAAGCACTGGTGACCGAGGAAGGTTATGATTGGGCTGCAGAGTTTCCGGATGAATCTGCATTTCTAGTTCGTCCTTCGGAAAACTATGCATTGATGGCTAATATGCAAGTTGAATCAACCGACTCTGAATCTCAAACAAGTGCATCTGACACAGGTGATTCTGAGGTTAGTGGGTATGAGTCAACATGTGAATTTTGTGCTAAAAAAGAAAGACAGATTCGAGAATTGATTTCTGATAAAGATAGTTTGGTTAGTGAAAAGAAAGAGAAAGAATACGAGATAGAAGGTTACAAAAGAAAGTGTGAAGCTTCTGATGAGATTTTCAAAGCTAACGCAATGTTGGCAAAAGAAAAGAAGGTGTTAATAGAAGAAGTTTTAGAGTTAAAAGCAAGATTGGATGAGATGGTAAGTGACAATAAAGAACAAATCATAAAGTCACAAAATGAAAATGTTGAGTTAGTTTCAAAGGTTGAAAAATGGGAATTCGAAGCAAAGGATGTTGTTAGAGATTTCGATGCATTGTATACGAAATCAAAAGCAAGAGTGGAATCGCTTCTGATTACCAATTATGAACTTCAGAAAGCTTATGATGAAATCATGGTTTCAAACAAAGATTATCAAGTCCTTTAGTCAAAATTACAAGACAAAGTCACTGATCTGACAAAGGAAAACAAATTGTTGACAAGAAACGTAGAGATTTATCAAGGAAAGGTGGAAAAGGTTATACATGAAATGTTTGATGCCCATGATAAGGTGAGGAGAGAAAAGTCTTTGTCTAACAGAGTTTCAGAACAGTTGATAGAATCAGAAAAGACTTTGTGTGAAGCTCAAAAGAAGATATCAAATTTTAATGTTCAAATTCTGGATTTGAATCGTCAACTACATAATTTGAAGAATTCACATTCGTTCACAAGTTATTTGTGCAACGACGAAAATTTCGAAAGAGTATTTGGTGGTGAAGAGTTTAATCAATTACCACCTCCATTGGTTCAAACTGATCCTCTGGCTGATGTCAAATCTTCTGAAACAATGGGTGATTATTCTGAATTTGTTTCTAAAGAATCTGAGAAGAGGAAATAAAAGGTTTCAAGCAAGAAAGTGGAAAAGGAGGAAAGTTTGATTGATAAAGATAGATCAAAGTTTGTTTCTGGTGGATTTATTTCAGATGAAGGAATCCTTTCTGCTGATCCGATGATTGAGAAAAATGAGGGTTTGTTGAGTGAAGCTCAATCTGCTGCTAAGTTGGTTGAAGCCAACAAGTTGAAGGATATCAAAGCTGTATTTTCTCAAATGGCTAATGATGGTGTTTCTGGTTCTCAAGTTGAATCGTCCAAATCTGGTTCCAAACGTTCTGGGTTGGGATACAAGAATCAGAAATCTGAGAAGCAGAATAAGAAGAATATGCCCAAGAAAGCTCCAAAAGAAAAGAAAGACACAAGCTTGGAACAAATCTATTATTTGGCTCAAGTGTTCATGTCTACAATGGAAAAAGGGTTTGGAGGAAAGATTCAGAAGAAGGCTTCGTCTGAAAGTTCTTCTCGGGATGCTCAAAAAGTTAAGGATTCTTCGTCATCTGGATCTAATTCCACACCTCGAAGTCCTACATCAAAATGGGTACATTCTAACAGATTTCAAACTTTTGATGATATGTCTGATGGTTCTGAGGTCTTTGATAGATGTCCTTCAGTTCAGGATAAATCCCAGTCTCAACGATCATATCGTTTGTGCTATCAATGTCGCCGAAAGGGACACATGGCACGGGATTGTCCTGAAATTGTAAAATGTTCATTTTCAAACAAATCTACCACATGATTGATGAATCAGGCAGGATTTTTACTGAGTCTACACCTTCCAAGTCAAAATCTAAACCAAAACAATTTTTTAAATATGACTCAAGTGTTGGTGGTTCATCACGGGATGATGACTCGGTTAAAACTGAGAAGGTAAAAATGCAATGGCGACCTAAAGTGGTCACCAAAGATACACCTGATTTTGAGGAAGACACTGGTCGACCAGAAGCTGTGTGCTTCGGGTCATTTGAATACTAATCATTTAAACCAGTGTGCAGGTACTTCTAGAAGACCCGTTGGTGATTGAAAAAGTTGCTGATGGAGAAGTAATCTGCGTTTTAACTTAAATTCCAAGAAATATCAAATTTTAAACTGAAAGTTTTTCTGAAAGCTTAAACTGCAAAGGTATCCGTATCGACTGGTCAATTTTCTTTCTTTTTACATTCCGTATGTAGTTTAGGGGGAGAAAATTGAAAAACCAAAAATAGTGTCTTTGTGTTTTTGTTAAAATGAAAATCCAAAAATAGAGTTTTCATTTTAAGGGGGAGAAAAAGGGAAAATACAAAAACATTGAAAAACAGAAAAGTCAAAAACATTAAAAAATGAGAAATTGATCCGACAAAATTGGGAAATGATGGTACATTGGTTTACGTGTTTGACTCGTGGATAAATTAGATGAAAAAGCCATAAGATCATTGTTTGATGTGCTTGGTAGGCTCGGCATTAAATCAGAAAGTATTCAGATGTGATAAACACATTAAATTCAAATGCTTGACCAAGTGGACAACATCTTGATGCGTATCTCAAGATATCAAGAAAAGATATGTGGAAAAAAAAATGAGAAGTCACTGTGTATACATGTGTTCATTTTGCAAAGATTTAAACTTGTTTGATTTTCCTTATTTTGTCAAACGATCGGACTTTGTCTGCGTGTCCACAAGACCGACCTGATTGTTGTTCGTTTGACGTTCTGCTTTATTTTCTTTGGTGTTTCGTAGAACTCATCGGGTTTTCTCTGCGTGTACGAGAGTACCGACCTGATTGTTGTTGGGTTATACAATTTCAACTTGTTTTATTTTCTTATTTTGTTAAAATCCAAGGCATTATCTGCGTATCAAAAGATCGACCTTAAGGTAGAAGATTTAACATTCTTATTTCTTTTTGCATGAAACACAGTTGACAATATCTTGAATACAATCATTATGTGATCAAATCACGAATGAAATCACAAAGTGTGATGTAAAATAAAATACATATCTGAGTATGTCTAATAGTGTGGGGTACACTGGTCAAAGCAAACCTAATTAATACAATAACATATCCAGATGTTATGAGTATGATTGTGCCTGAGTTTAAGTTGGACAAATTATACCAGTAATCGACATGACTTGTGTGTTGAAGTAATAGAAAATAAAGTGTAGTTCAGCATGTCATGACCAATATGATCCCAAGTTGTGATCTTTCTCGCAAAGGAAAAATATAGTGTGATTCAATATTTCATTTCCGTATTGCATTTATGTTTCATATCTGAAAATCCAAAAAGATTTTAGGTGTGTTTTAGCATAAATTAAAAAAAAAATCAAAAAGATTTTAGGTATATTTTAGCATAAACTTAGAAAAATCAAAAACATTTTCGATGTGTTTTGATATAAAGTTTCAAAAAGCCAAAAAGATTTTGTTTTTTATTTGTTTTCGACCGGCCGATACGATGATACGAAATCAAAATTTCAAAACTATATATGTGTTCATTCTCGATTTACCGAATCATGCAGTAGTAAGATCCCTCTGTGGTTTTACACCCACCTCTATCCTTCACAAATGGGCTTGAGTACGCTGATTTCATGACTGACGAAGTTTTAGCGGATATGAAACTTCATCTCCAGGGACTAGATGGGGAGAGAGAGCTGGATGTGTATTTAATCCAGAATAGGGATTCCACCTACACCTCCGAGTTTGGGCCGAGATTGTCACCTGGTCAGAAGATGTTTCATGATGACAGCAGCAGCAACAGCAGGTTCTTTGATGATGAAGACTATATGTCTGATGTTAGGTCTTAGCTAGTTAAATAGATCTTTGTATAGGATCCTGATGAAAATCTTTGTATATAGATATATATATATATATATATATATAGAGGAAGGATAAAATAAAAACCTCTTTGAGTTTGGAAAACCGTGAAAACCAAGCTAAAAATTTCGTTTTTTGTTCCGATTTTTTTTATGGTGACTTTTTAAGTTAAAAAAAATCCCCTTTATGCAAAAAAATTAAAAAAACGCCTAGTAAAAAAAATAAATTTTTTTTATAACCGATGTTACATATGTAACAGGGTAATGTTACATATGTAACAGCGGTCAGCGGTTATAAAATATTTTTTTTTTAAAATTTACTAGGCGTTTTTTTACTTTTTTGCATAAAGGGATTTTTTTTAACTTAGAGAGTCACCATAAAAAAATCGGAACAAAAAACGAATTTTTAGCTTGATTTTCACGGTTTTCCAAACTCGGTGAGGTTTTCATTATATCCATCCCCTGGGGAGGGATCCTTTGAAAACCCACTTTAGATGTGAAAACCCTGAAAACCCTAATGTCTCATTGAAAAAAAATATATAAAAAAATACTAGATTGTATAACATCGATTTTTTAGTTCAGGGCTAAAAAATGGTTAAGAAATCATGAATAGTTTTTTTATATAAATTCCGATAAAAAATACTTATTTCCCGTTCTCGGAAATTTACATATGTAAAAAAAATCTGGTGAATTTACATATCTATAAGAAAAAGACTGGGTGATTTACATATGTAAAAAAGGAAAAAATTTATAAAAAAATCCGCTAGGCGGTTTTCTATTTTTTTCACCAAAACTAATAAAAATGTATGTAGAATCCATCTCAAAAATAAAAACAATTTTTTTATTATTTTATTTTTTTATTTTTTACATATGTAAAAACAGGGTTTTCAGGGTTTTCACAATAAAAGTGGGTTTTCACTAGACGATTTCCCTATATATATACACACACACACACACACACACACATATATATATATATATATATATATATATATATATATATATATATATAGGGTTAGGTTCAAATGAGAACTTTTTATATTGAGAACTTTTGAGAACTAAATCTCAACCACACATTTCAGGGGGGACCACTATAATTCATGGGAGGGAGGATACATATAAATAAACTTGTGGCTCAAATTAGTTCTTTTTAGTTCTCAAATCAAATTAGTTCTCAAATGATCCTCTCCCTATATATATATATATATATATATATATATATAGGTTTAGGTTCAGCTAAAAAAACCATTTCACCTAAGAAGGCTAGGAAGCAACCACGTGCTGACATGTGTACATAACACACTAACACAATGCATAAAAAGTAAAATATGCTGACACAATAACACACTGGATACAGTGTGTGTGTTAGTGTGTTATTGTCCACGTGTCAGCATGTGATTGCTTCCTAGCCTTCTTAGGTGAAAGTGTTTTTTTAGAATAACTTTACTCTATATGTATGTATATATATATATATATATATATATATATATTAAAGTTTTTGTTAACTCTTCCTCCTGTTTTATTTTGGTTAACCCCATTAATGTAGATAGATTTTATCTCAATCATTAAAGTTGATATTATTCTAAATTTGATTGTTGCAAATAGATTTTATTGTGAACTGATGTGATTTTTATTTTATTGTGAACTAGTTAACCATCATGAAGAACTTTAGAACTTTAGTTTACCCGATTCATCCTGAAGAACTCTAGTTCATCCTCTCTCAATCCTCGTGAACTCTTCTTCCTGAGGAATTGTAGTTCATCTGGTTTTGTTCTTCTTCCAATTACCGAAGATGTAAAATTTATCCTGTTTATAAATTATCTCATCCCATCATATCAAAATGCCAACATATAGTAACATAACATATGAATATATACTTAAGATCACAGTTATGGGTAAAATGAAGGTCTGTTATGCTTCATTGAAAATGTGTATGTTATTATAGATGAAAATTGTATGATAAAACTGTAACAACTTATGTTAACATACAAACTGGAACAACTTATGCAATTATACACAAATACATGGATCAACTCTTCTTCCAGCCAAGTTCATCTGGTTCCCATTTTGTTCTCCTCTTCAATAGCTTGTAACCGAAATTTGGCCTTGTGACATAGGAGACTTTCATGATAGGTCCGTGTCACTATTCCGCTCTCACTATCACCAATCATGACAATATCTCGTATCTCATCTTCAGAAAGCCCATTTAGAGCATCGTCTAAGCTTCTAATTGTCTCGCCATGTTCACTAGTGAAAATGTGATACATGTCTGTTTCTTTCCTATACTCTCAGTTGGTCACCTGTTTTCTCTTAACCACATGAAGCCTGTTAGTTGTCATTATTAAATGGATTCGGTCTTTGTTAGCCTGGCTCCATTCTAGATCTGGAACTGTACTATACCTTGTGAATGACCCATCAGCTCCATAGACTACCAACTTTCCAACCTTATCAACATCAAGCGTCAAAACAGGATTGTCAATGATGCGTTGTGTGGCTTCATCTACTTCCCCGTATAAGTCATCCAAATACATCTTTAACCTCAGCATTAAGGAGTCCTCTTGTGAACACGTACCCTTCATATCACCACGTAACTGTCTAACATCACCCAACTCATGGTCAGTGAGGTTATACATAACTTCTTCAGCTGTAAACTTTAGTACCTCATCTGAACTGGTTGTGAACAGATATACTTTGACTTGATCATCATACCTCCAGGAGATGATTCTTCTCCTTTCAGCATGGGCATCTCTGTATACATCATCCTCATTGATCACTTTTCATTTTCCCTTCTTATCCACTAACTTCATTCTCTTAGTGGGTGGTTTTTCTGGTGACTTGGGTGGAGATGAGGTTTTCGTGGTTTGTTTAGGTGCGGATATGGAGATGGAATGGTATGATCAATTATAGGTTGTGGTACAATGGGTGTGAAGTTGTCTGTTCTAAACTTTGGTGGAAGAGGCTTTAATGTTATAGGTTTAGGCTTTTTTTTGCTGGTCTACTAGTTCTAGGAGGGTTTCTTCTGGGTTGCTATGAGGCTAGAGTTCTGTTCATATCAGAAAATGCACCTGGTGGTATTGGTTCACTTGTTTCCTTTGAGATTTTGTTCTGTTCATGTATGGTATTTGAATATCTGATTCTCAAGCTATTAATACCAGAAGGATTGATCTTTTTTGGGTGCCCCCCCCCCCCATCATCTTAATGAAATAGCATTTGAGAATCTTTAGTTCTTCTTCCTCTGTCACAGGGTTTTCTAGGATTTTCTGTATCTCTTCTTCCCTTTTTATCTTCTCTTGCCTTTCATCAACATCTATCTTTTCCTTCAGTTTTAATTCACCATCCTCTTGAATAACCCTCGTCATCATATCGCATAACTCATTAGCAGTTTTTAAATTTGCTTGTTTAAGAGTTGCCCATCCCCTGGCTATGATCATATCTGTGAACTTCATAAGGAGTTTGGCATTGTGAAGGTTATCTGACAGTCTGATCTTTTCTTGTTCAGATTTGATCTCTTTGTCAGATTCTGTGGCCATTCTTCCTTTTCTTGTCTCCTTCTCAGAGTCCATCGTTGTCATTTTCTCCTCAATAGACATTCTCTTGATTTCATTTATCAGACCCATTATTACTTTATCATTTGAATCATGCAACATGTCTCCTTCTAGTTTGAATGCCAAGGCCATGTCTCCATCACTTTTTATTTGTTCAGCTTTCTCAGCAACTGCAAGTGCCTGTTTTATCATGTTTACCTCATCTTCTGGGAGATATACATGTTGATCATCAATTAATGTTGGAGGCTTTTTCTTCTTGATAGCTGCAAACACCTTGTCAGAATCTGATTGGTACTGGGGCATCACCAATTTTCCTTTCCTGAATCTGATTGCTTCAGCATAAAAATCATTCTCATCAGGAGGTTCAGTCTTTGGCTCCACAAGCTTTACCTATTTAACAGCTACAAACACCTTGTCTTTGATTCCATCTTCTTCAACGTCAGCTTCAACAACCTTTTCTATTTTAGGAGTAGCAGGGGGAGGACTAGGCTTTAAAATAGGAATGATGGGCGAAGATGGAGCACAAGGCTTTAAAACAGGAATGATGTGTAGAGATTGAGCACTAGGCTTTAAAACAGGAATGATGGGCAGACATGGAGCACTCCTTAACCAAGTGCAGTTAAGAGTATTCCTAATCATCATTTTTCTCATGAAAGATAGAGCTTCAGGAGCTATCTCCACATTTGTGGTTTGCAGATCACTCATCACACTTGTGATCAGCAGTCACTTGCACCGAATGAAGTTGTTCAACCGGATCAACTAGTTCAACCAGATCAACATGGCCTTCTTCCTCCGGATGAAGTTGTTCAACCGGATCAACTTGTTCAATCGGATCAACATGGCCTTCTTCCTCCGGATGAATTTGTTCAACCGGATCAACTGGATCAACATGGCCTTCTTTCTCCGGATGAAGTTGTTCAACCGGATCAACTTGTTCAACTTCATCAACATCTGATAAAGACACCCTGTGTAAGATCCTATTTTAAATTAAATCTACTTTGACATGTGAATTTTATTTCAACGTATGGTTGACAACCTTACCTATCAGTGGCTTTCACAGATTGTTCTGCCTTCAACCATTTAATTTCTTCTCCTTGAGCTCTCATAATTGCACGAAGAGCTGCCAATTCATTTTCAAGTTTTGTACATCGAACGGTCAATTCAGTTAGTTTCTTGCTGCTCTTAACTGTTGTGTTTCCAGTATCTTTGAGCAAAGACGAGCAAATAAACTGACCTTGTTCATGCTCAGCACCCATGGTTTCTTGGCACCTGGGATTCCTATTGTCAGTCAAAGGTTCCTGAATAGGTTCGCTGACTGATACAGTTGTCGTGGATTGGGTCTTAAGGATGTTGGCACTGTCCTCAGGGTCCAGTGGGACATCATGAGTAGCGTCGGCCATTTCCACCTGACTTGCTTCATCACTACTGCAAGTCACCTTATCAGCAGAATGTGGGTTGGGTGATTGAACCAAGTCCAACAGTATATTCCATGCAATAAGGGATGGGGAATCTACTTCATGTGGCCTAGGTGATATATCACCCTCATTCTGAGGTAGTCCTATGGAGGGTCTAGGTGAAGGAACCTAGGCCTCTTCCTTTTGGGTCATTGTGGAGTCGTTGTGGTATTTTTGGGTGTGATTTTTGATGTGGACATCCTCTTCCTTTTGGTGGGAATTTGTATATCAGTGGAAAAGGATGGTCGGTGTGGTGTGGGCTCAACACTTGTTGGTATAACAATATTGTCACCAGCAGCAGTTTGCTCAGGAGCAGTCCTGGCCTTAGGCATAGGGTGTGATGTGTCTTTACCAAGAAAAATTGTTTTGTTCACTTGCATGTTAGAAAATGTTTTACTTGTAAAAAATTTAAGTTCAAGATGTTGATCAGAGATTTGCAGATTTGGAAATTCACAATTGAGAATGTGTTGGATGAATCTGGGGTACATGTAAAAGATCATTTTAGGTTTTAGATTTTCCAGCATTCCATCAAATATCATTTTTGAAAAATTAAAGTTGAGCCCGTTTACCAATCCATGAAAATCGGATGATTGAGGTGCAGCAAGTTCATCCCACGCTGTTTTCTTGTGAGATAGGCAGCGGAGAATGGCATGAGCAAGATATCACCAAACATAGGGTAGTTGTCCCTTTTTGATGGTCCCACAAGTTAAGTCACCCCCATACCCAATTGCTTCGTACGTCTTCAAGTACGATTCAGACTTGTAATCGGGGTCACCTCCTGCATCATTCAATTTCAGATGCTTCCGGATCATTTCTTCAATCACAGTAATCTCATTCACATTGACTCTAGAGTGAATTTCACCAACCCCGTTGCTATCAACAGATTTTTTGGCTGAGTCCCAGTATTCAACAATTCTCTTCTTGCATATTACATGATTCATAGTTAAAGCAAAATAAGTGTTGGATTCTCGAGGAAATCGTTCATTTCATCAAATAGCTTTGGCTTATCAGACTTCTCAAAGTACGCTATAACATTGTGTTCGGCGAAGAATAGTTGAGTAGGCTTTGATGCAGCCTTTCCATTCAATTTTGGTGCCATTTGTGAGAAATTAGAGAGTAAGGTTTAGGTTTAAATCGCCAAATAAAAACCTGGAGAGAAATAGAGGGTAACTGTTTTTCGAAAATGCAGCTTTATACTAACGGCAGTTCTTCTGGATCACAATGAACCCTAAGAATTGAAATAGAGGAAGTTATTGAAGTTTGCCCATTTAGTTGAAATTGGGATGGGGAAAATTTTGATAATTTAATTTGGTTTAGAATAATATTATTAAATTATATTAATTTAATCCACATCAATTAGGGTCGATTAGGACCGATGAGGACCAATGAAGATAAAGTAGGACTAATTAGGACCAACAAAGCTACGAGGCCCAGTTAGGGTAAATTGGGGTCAATTAGGGTCAATAATGAAGACCAGTTATAACTAACGAGGGTCGATTTTGCTCAATGACGCCTTATGAGGACCAAATATGACCAATTAGGGGCAATTAAGGTCTATTAGGATGATTTAGGGCTAATTACGCTCAATGAGGACCAGTAGACTGAATTAAGGTCAATCGTGGTCATTTATGACAAATGAGGACCAGTGAACAATAAGTTAGGATGAATTAGGGCAAATGAAGGTCAGTTATAGTCTATTAGGCTTAGTTAGGTTCAATGAAGATCACTTACAGTCAATTACGACCAATTAGGCTCATTTAGGACCAATTATAATCAGTTGGGGTCGATTAGGCCTAATTGACTCAAATTTGTTGTACTTCTAAGTAACTAGTCCTCGATGAGTCTAGTTGGTCCTTATTGAGGCTAACTAACACTAATTGGTCCTTATTGGTCCAAATTGTGCCAAATTGCTCCTCATTAACCCGAATTGAGCCATATTGGTACTTCTTTTGTCTAATTGGCCCTCATCGGTCCACACTGGCCCTAATAGGTCATAATTCATCCTTGTTGGTCCTAAGTGAGCATATTCGACCATCATTGGTCCTAATGGGTCCTCATTGACCCTAATTGAACCTAATTGGTCTTAATCGACCATCACTAACCCTGATTTACCCTTATTGGTATCATTGGTCCTCATTTAAATTAATTGGCCCCAATTAGTCCTAATTGGTCATACTTGATCATTGATCCTCATTAGTCATGTTCCTTCATGCTCCGTCCTTATCGGTCCTATGAGCATAATCGGCCTTCTCATTGAATTGGTCCTAATTCGTATTCATTGACCATATTAATTGACCATAACTGGTCTTCACTAAAGTATCCTAAATGACGCTAATTGTCAGTATTTAGTCCTCATTGAGTCTGGTTGGTCCTAATTGCTCCTCACCATCCTAATTGGCCGTCGTTTAAAATTTTAGGAAACAAAATTCTTATACATGAGAAATTTGCAACATGGCGGTCTTTTCGTATTTTTTTTATGAATTGCATAGTAATTTATCATTTTCATTTTTGAGTTGTGTTTTAGTAATGTCACCGTTTTTTGTAGTTGCGTTATCCTGGCCACAAAACACGTGTTAGTAAAATCTTGTTTATTATATCTAAAAGATAATAATATAATTAATATTAGAACATAATTTTTGTTAGGGCTTTTAACTCCGATCGTCGTTCAGATCTGCTTAATGGATCATAGTTATGTCAACCGTAATTGATGTACTCGTACAATTTCACAATCTTATTATTTCAACACCTCAAGAGGATGAAGCTCCTGCTCAAGCTCAGGGAGGAGGAAGCCTTCTGGAATTGGGCGTTCGATTATTACTTGCCTGAAAACCCACAAGAAGAGGGACTTGAAGACTTTTACGAACTGGATAATGAAGTTCATCTTGAAGAAGAACCCGCCGGAAGAGCCACATGGACATTTAATTAATTTATGTTACTTTGGTCATTACTAGGAAATGATCCTAGAAGACATATATAGGAATGTTTCCAACATTTTTTGTAGGTTCATGTTAGAGGGGTACAAAATAAAGAAATTGTAGTTTAAATCCCCTCTAGAAGAATAGAAGAATGTTGATGTCATGCATTTGCTACTTTGCTAGAAATGGTCAACCGTTTGTTTATATCCACTGAAGACATGATGTGTTCCACTCTTCCCTTTAGATTTCTTTAATTTGTGTATAACATAGCAAATAATTAATCAATAGGGTCTTTATGTGATATATTAATAATTAAGAACTAATATAGAAATTAATCAATAGGGTCTGCATGCTTTCCTATTTATGTACTTTGTTAAAAAGCATCTAACTATGTTCTATTAATTGTACAAAATCCAAGGATCGATCCAACAACACTGATTGGTCAATTGGAAACACTTGAGTTCGAACTTAAAGAGGAGAGATGTAAGGCCCCAATCCCATTTTTACGTATTAACATCGTTTCAGAAATCAGAGTTTGAAAATTTCATAACATATATAAAACTTTCATCCATTGCCATGCCACATTTACAAAATCGGGTGTTTGACACAATTAACATCATAGAAATACTACAAAACATTCACATTAACAAACATGTGCATCAAGGTCCCAAAAGATGTGATGTTCGGTTCCAAAAGTCTTCGATTCGATCCCGACCCGTCAACTATTGATTACCTGCCAAAAACACTAGTAACACATTAGTATTAATGGCAAACAACATCAATCAACCCAGCACATCAATTAAATACAAGAAAACAAAACCAAAATCCGGACAGCAGCTCCAAGCGTATCGCTTGGAGCTTGTGACACCCGAGAATTTCAAGGTTAACTTCCGTTAGACAAACCCGTTAGTTACGTTATAAGTGTTAACTTAAGTAACTAATGCTTAACTAGGCCGAATACGTCCACGACCTTTGGTTGATCACCGAACCCGCCCATATGTGTTATGTGCTCATCATTGATTGTCCTTATGTGCAATATGATTTAAATGCATGACTTATTATTGTGAATAGCATGATTAATTGTAAATACTTGATTATGTGAAAAGTGCTTAAATTTGGTAGTCAGCGAAACTACCGAGCGAAATTACAGATTCGCCCGGTAGAAGGCTAGACTGATCAATGTACCCGAGACCGGAGCTAGTTTCGCCTGGCCAGCAAAACTGCCAGCGAAACTAGCCTCTGATATAAATAAACATTATAAACCCTAGTAGCCTCATTTTGCTCAAACCACACAACAACACACACACACTCTCCTGGTCAGCCGAGAAGATCACCTAAGGACCAAGACCCCAGCCTCAATACCATCATCTCACCTCATTCATCGATCCTAGAATCATCCGTGAGTCCCAAAAACTATGTTTTATGCTTTTCTATATGTTTTCTTCTTAAAGCATGCTCAAATCTTCATGTAACTGCTTGATCTGCTAGTATATTGTTTAGGAATGCTAGATCTGTACTAAAGTTGATAACTTTACGTGTGAAATCCATCTATTTTAGAGATTTGTGCAAATTAGGTCATTTTAGGGTTTTGAACCTATTTTAGAGATTTGATGATCAAAATGCATGTTAAACATGATAAAGTTGCTTGATTTATGTTGGTAAATGCCTATGGATGCTAGATGATGAATTGCATGTATGATCAGAAGCTGTTAGGTTGATTTTTAGGCAAATCCGTGTGTTTTTCGCGACCAGCGAAACTGTGTGTTCTCTGGGCGAAACTAAGTAGCGAAATTATATCTCCTTCCAGCGACACTGACCAGCGAAACTATAGTGTCGCCGGGTAACCTGACCAGACCAGCTCGAGCGAAACTATCGAGCGAAATACCTGAACGAAAGTTCAAACCAGTTTCCCTGCGAAACTAGGCTAGCGAAACTGCGTCGGCAGTTTCGGGCGAAACTAGCCTAGCGAAACTGTGTCACCGGGCATTGCCTAGCGAAAGTGCTGCCCGTGCACCTAGCGAAACTGCCTAGCGAAACTATGCTAGCGAAACTAAGACCTGACCTAAAAACCAAACTTGTGAAATTTGCTTAAGTGTTATGCCATGACTTACATGATTATAATATGATGAAACATGCTTGAATCTGATTCAGATGAACCCTTGTTTATGATCAACCATTGGTGTCGTGCGTCGGTATGTCGAGTCATAGTTGCAACGTGCTATGTTATGGACCATAGCGACGTTAAGTAAAGATTAGACACGAAACTAATACTTAAGACCTAAACGTGTTCTAGGTCTTCGTTAAACAACAATATTTGGATTACTTGAAGTATAGCAGTGCAACCAAAGGTGAGTGTCACTAACCCGCTTACCGTGAGTCCGTTGGGCCACACCGAACAATTTAACGAAAAACAATGCTGACAAACTCGAGAGTGCTAGGCACCTCACTGATAAACTTGAGAACTCGGGATGCTCGGCACCCACTTGATGAACTAAAGTGTTTTATGGGGACACTTGTGAACTCTGATCAAACTGCTTTTTGAAACAAAACTGAAAACATTTTAATATGGCTAGTGTAGGTTAAGGTCTAAAACCATATGATATCACATGTTTTCTAAGGATGCCTTATAACTTAAAAGTCCTCAACTTAATTGTGCCATTAATTTGTGAAAGCGAGGGGATGTTGGGTAGATCTACTGGAGTTTGACAAACTCCGCCCCGTGGCACGGGAAGTGCACGGAGGAACAATATCAGCCTATTTGACCGTGGTCCCGAGAGGACACGGGGGAGGCAGAAACCGCGATGACTAGGTCCGCACCGTACGGGATGGCTCGGCCCCCACAAAATAAGTCAGCTTTGGTACAAACTTCCTTAGAGCATGGAACAACGGATTAGCTACCCGCGATATCGGTTGAGTCCTTTAACTTTACGGAACTAGTACATACCCGATGACGTGGTCACGGACAAACCATTTATAAACTGAGAATTAAATACGAGCATTGCTTTTCACAAATGAATATTTTGTAAGTACATTTTGATACGAACTATGATTATGAGACCGGGCCAATGCATGACAAGCCCACTGTGAACTCACCAACCGTTAGGTTGACACTTGCGTGGTTTAAACTTTTGCAGATCGCTAAGGAGTATCCGCTGGAGGTTGGCATGGCATTTGAAGACCTTTGTTTTTGATAATTAAACTAAACTTGGGAATTCTAAAACAATGAAATTGTAAGGCACGCGGTTAGTGCCAGGATAACTATTTCCGCTGCGTATGTAATTTAAGACTTTGATTTCTATCTTGTGTTTGAACTAACCCTGATTCGTTTAGTATTTGTAACTATGGTTGTGGATCCTGGTCTAGTCGTGCCCCTTAACGGTATAAACTCCGTTGGTGGTATTTTGGGGGTGCGACAGAGCTCGTGGACTTCCAGGCGATACGCGTGGAACCCCTTTTCCAGGGCTCCAGGCCATTTTTTCCATACTTAGCCAAATTTTCAGCATTTTCACTCTTGTGCAAGTTCACCAATCCTAACTTCATTTTTAGTGCTGGAAACTCACCATAACCTATCTTTCATGGTTAAATTCGTTTTTGCAACAATCACGTATTAATTACACGGATCAAATATAGTTGGCACCCCAAACCGACCCGTTGACCCGTTAAGGCATTTGCCACATTCCAGCCCCTATGGCACACTTCCACCTGCTATTTCTCATCATATCATGTGCCAAGCCGCTTAGACATCTTGTTGGGGGCATTTAGAGGATTATAGCCTCACTATTACTCGCCCTATCTCAACATTACCGCTCAACCCAAAAAGGGTCATACATCACTGCTTTTCAGCTTGGTCATTTGCATACCAAAGTCCACACTTCTTAACAACATGTATCTAGACTCTTGATGTTCACTAGATACTATGACAATCGCCATTGTCATCTAATGAACACTCAACAATTCACAACATAAGAATACATATACATAACTAACCGCTACGTGTTACCTTTTAAGCTTTATTCTTGCCTTCACATTGATGGCTTGTGCTTCCTCCTGCTTCACCTATTGACATTATCTTGTTAAGATTACCATACACAAATCATCATGTATGTATATGCATATATATATATATATATATATATATATATATATATATATATATATATATATTCTACATCCCATCACTACTTAGTTCATCAAAAATCCAGCTCATACACATCATCAACTTCATTCAAGCATTTCATCGAACACCTTATATGCATAATTGGTGTTCTTAATGTTTAGAAGCTTTCATGTGTTCATTCTACCTATAGATCACTACACAACATAAAATTCAGCTTTTATACTAAATCAAATACTTTCAACAAGTCTATTAACATACATGGACCACAATTAGCCAACCCAAATCACCCATTCATAAAAAATTCGATCCCTATGAGGTGGGGTTTGATCATCATCCCCACCTCTATCAACAACACACCAAATCTGTCATGCAAGACGTAATTAAGCATAATCCAGGTTCACTAACACATGTACTACTGATTTCATGCATCAATTTGACATCTAGCTAAATCTCATAAGATCAACCTACTTAGTTTTCACTTACTTGACAAGATACTCAGAAATCTAAGGTAGAAATCGAGATGTAGAAGGTCTCCCAAGCCCAAATTCGACTTCCCCCTTCCAAAATATCCAAACCACGAGCTCTAATTTGAGGATTTGTCAAGAGTTAGGGTTTTTCTCCCTCTCCTCCCCTCCTGGTCGCGATTCTTATGTCTAGGAAATTCCCAGACCAAATTTTCTTCTTTCTTTTTATTAAACATTTACCATCAACCCCCCTCTAGTTATAAGTTAGATAAATTCCAGCCATAACTTTAATTTACTCAATTAACCCTCTAACTTTTCTTTAGTTTGCCCATATATTAATAAGGTTAACTTTTTAACTAGAAATCCTGTTGATACATAGTCCTTGATCGTCATGTGAAGTATCGAATACAAGACGGATCACACAAGATTGCTAAGGTCCGAACTCCCAGCGCACCTGGAGTTCGGACAGCTCCGAGCTTGTGGCCGAACCTGAGGTTCGGCCAGTCGGGTTTCAGCCTTATAAATAGGTCGTCTTGTATTGTAGTGATTAACGGTCTAAGCTTCTGTGTCATATATTCTCTGTGTACTCTGTGGTCTCAGTGGTTAATACAAAGCTCATTTGTATTTACTCTTTGTGTTTCATCTCGTATTAATTGATTTCATTACGACTAAGTAGAAGATCCGTACGCTCAGTCACTTTCAAGTGGTATCAGAGCATTAGGTTTGATCTACTAGTCGGAAATCAGTGTTCTTCAGAGTTTTGAGTTCAAATTCACGTTTTTGCGAAAATGTCAATCATTTTTTAGTTCGTTTGATTGCCTCGAGTGTGTTTTTCATCAAAAATCTGTTTCTAGATCGTTTCTATCGAGTTTGCTTTAATTCCTGTTGAAAATTCCAGTCAAAAACGTTGAAAATCAAGAAAATGAGGTCGAGTGAAATCTGTCTCGTTTGAGGTTCGGACAACTTCGGAGTAACCGCTCCGAACTCGAGGTTCGGACGGAGTTCGGTCTTTATTTGAGTTCGCTGAGAGATCGGTCTTGTTTCAAAGAGAGTTCGGTGGTATTTCGGAGCAAGTTCGGAGTTGCTGTTGATTTCTCTTTCCGAAGGTCAGGTTCGGAGGACGTTCGGCGTAACTAAAGTTCGGACGACATTCGGAGATAGTTTGGAGGAGGTTCGGACGAGGTTCGGAGTGAACAGTAACCAGTTTTTCGAAAATGAGTGCATCACAAGCTAGTTCTATGATACCTATCTTGGTAAAATGGGAAGATTATAATAAATGGAAAGTTGAGTTTGAGGTTTACATCAACGAACATTTTGAAGAATTCTGGAAAGTAGTTGCTAAGCAATTTGCATGGCCAACTTTTGTTGATGGCTATGTCAAACTTCATCAACATCTTTCTTTATCTGAACGAGAGTACATAAATACTGAACACCAAGCCAGAGATATTATTAAGTCTGGTCTTTCTGAAGAGTTGTTTCTTGAACTCACAGTGGGTTGTACTGCTAAGGATAAATGGAATGATTTGCAAGAAAAAGGTAAGATATATGCAATCATTCAGACTATGAAGGATGACTCAGATTCTACTGATTCTAAATCCTATGATTCTGCATCGAGTGGCTTGGAATCAGGAAGTGATAAATTGTTAGACAACAAGGATTGTGATGGTGTTTTCAATACTAAACAACATGATGGTAATATCACTGATTCTGATTCTGATTCTAAAACAAGCTCTGGTGTTATATGTGACAAAGGGGATGAAAGTGACATAGAAGAAGTTCAGAATGGAAGTTTGTTAGTATGTTCAATGTTTGCAAAACTTACTAAGATTAACAAGAATTTGTTGAAAGAAAAGGATAAATTGTTGGTTGAATGTGAAAATGCAAAAGCTGAAGTTAAAGATGTTGCTGCAGATTTTGAGGCATTGTTCAACAAGGCTTATCCTGTTCAACAGAAGTATGAAAAGGCAAATTCTTTTGTGATTGAATCGGCAAAGATAATTGAGAAACTTCAAAATAAGATCTCTATGCTTCAAGATGATAATGTTCTTTATCGTGATAAGAATGAAGTTTTAACAAAAGATATTGAGATTTACAAAAAGAAAAGAGAAAGTGTGCTTGAAGAATTATTTGCTGAATGTGACATTCGTAAAGTGCAGATTTATGAATATGATGAGCTTAACGCAAAGTTTATTAAATCACAACAGGAAGTGTTTGATGCTCAAGAGAAAATCAATGTCTGTCCTTCTGGAGAATGAACAAATTTTTACTAAAATTGTTTCAAGTACTTCTTCTGCACCTGATGAAGGAAAAGTTTGGATTGAAAAGAACAAACTGAAGGACATCAAAGAAAAATTCACTAAAGAAGCTAAAGAGAGACATGCTTCTGGTTCTTCATCTGGATATACAAAGGGTTCTGGATTTAAGCATAAAGGTTTGGGTTATGAAGTTAAGGATGTTTTAGTGCAACATACAACAAAGAAATTGAAGAAGGTTGTTGTTCAGCATGTTCCTCATCTTCAGCAACACTCTAAAGACCAATTTGTTAAACCTGTTCAGATTCAGCAAAAGCAATCTCATCAGAAGAAGTCAAAGGTTTCTACTTCAAGAAATGGTCATTATCATTCTGGCGATTCTTCAAGTGGTTCTTACTACTTACCCCAAAGATCATCTCCCAGGTATGATTCTTCTGCAAATTTCTTTGATTCATTTGCTTCTGATCATTCTCTTGGTTACTATGATTCTCCTGCTGCGAATCATAGTTGGAAACCAAGGAAGTTTGTCAAATTCTCACCAAAGTTTCGTGAGAGAATTTGTTATGCATGTCGTCGACCTGGACATCTGGCTGCAGATTGTCCGACGACTGCATATGTTCATACAAATGCAAAATATGTGGATGATAATGGTAAAAATTTTGATGAACCATGGTCTCCAAAGGATAGATCAACTAGTAAGTCGTCTGGGTCTACACCATAGACGCCAATTGCAAACTTTTCTGGTTTCGATTCAAAAATTTTATCTACAATGATATGGAAACCGAAATCTGTTTCCAAAGCCAACAGTGACTATGTGGAAGACACCGGGCGACCCGACGCTGTTGATTCGGGTCGATCCCAAAGCATCTAATGTTTTATTTGGTGTCAAGCAGGTGTTTCAGGAAGACTTTTCGGTGATTGGAAAATTGCTGATTGTGAAATATCTGTTTTAATTAAATTGAATTTCAAAATCAATTTTGTTTTTCAAAAGGCTAAACTGCTCGTGTTTGTGTTGGTTGATCAATTTTCCTTGTTTTTCACTCTGTCTCATTCTGAGGGGAAGTTTGTTTTTGCAAAAATACAAAAATAGTGTGTTGTTTTTCACCTGGTAAAAATGAAAATCTATAAATAGAGTTGTCATTTTTAGGGGAGAAATTTGAAAAAGTCAAAAACATTGAAAAATGCAAAAGAAAAAAACACTAAAAAATGAGAAATTGTATCCGACATGATTGGGAAATGATGGTACATTGGCTGACATTGTCTGTCTCATGGATAAAGTAAATGAAAAGGCCATAAGACCATTTGATCGATGTGTAAGGTAGGCTCGGAAAATCAGAAAGTATACAAATGTGATATACACTAAATCTGATGCTTGACCTAGTGGATAACATCTTGATGCATATCTCATGATATATCAAGAAAAAGATATGTGAAAAATAAATTGAGAAGTCACTGTGTATACATGTGTTCATTTTGCAAAGATTTAAACTTGTTTGATTTTCTTTATTTTGTCAAACGATTGGACTTTCTCTACGTGTCGAAAGACCGACCTGGTCGTTGTTCGTTTGACATTCTACTTTATTTCCTTTGGTGTTTCGTATAACTCATCGGACTTTCTCTGCGTGTACGGGAGTACCGACCTGATTGTTGTTGAGTTATACAACTTCAACTTGTTTTATTTTCTTATTTTGTTAAATCCGAGGCCATATCTGCGTATCGAAAGATCGACCTTAAGGTAGACCATTTAAAGTTCTTATTTCTTTTTGCATGGAACACAGTTGACTGTATCATGGTTACAACCATTATGTGATTAACATCACAAATGAAATCATAAAATGTGATAAGCAACGCATATCTGAGTATGTCTGATAGTGTGGGGTACACTGGTCATTGCAAGCTTAATCAATACTTTAAGATATCCAGATGTTATCAGTATGATTGTGCAAAAGTTTAAATTTGGACAAAATATATCTGCAATCGGCATGGCTTATGTGCTTCAATAATTGAAATTGAAATGTAGTGCAGCATGTTATGACCAATATGATCCCAAGTTGTGATCTTTCTCACAAAAGACAAAAATAGTGTCTGATTCTGTAATGCCTTTACATTTCTAATCAGAAAATATCAAAAAGATTTTGGGTGTGTTTTGATATAAACTTTCTAAAAGCCAAAAAGATTTTGTTTCTTATTTGTATTCGATTGATCAACACGAATTACAAAATCACGTTTTCAAAATCAATATATCTTGGAGTCTCGAAGAGACTTTTTGCATCAAGATTATTTATGTTGGCAGGTTTTTAAGTGGGAAGAGAACATCACACCTTCAAGTCTTCTGAAGGTTATTGATAAAGAGATTACACACGATGCAATATCAGGTATTCAAGATTAAACTCATCGTCAAGATCGAGGAAGAGTTTGATTGAAGATACAAGATACAAGTTTGAATGGAGAAGATGATACTGCACATGCCGAGGGGGAGTTTGTTGATACATAGTCCTTGATCGTCATGTGAAGTATCGAATACAAGACGGATCACACAAGGTTGCTGAGGTCCGAACTCCCAGCGAACCTGGAGTTCGGACAGCTCCGAGCTTGTGGCCGAACCTGAGGTTCGGCCAGTCGGGTTTCAGCCTTATAAATAGGTCGTCTTGTATTGTAGTGATTAACGGTCTAAGCTTCTGTGTCGTATTTCATTGATTTCATTACGACTAAGTAGAAGATCCGTACACTCAGTCACTTTCAAATCCCCATTGAATAACCCGATTAACCTTTTAAACCCGCTTATTACTCTAAAACCCACGTAAATCATAATTAGAATTAAACACCCAATTATTTTGAAACTCGGGATGTTACAAGAGACTTCTTCGGGATGAAAAAAATGAACAAGTTAAGGCCCTCTTCTTCAAGATTGAAAAATCGGAGAAAAAACTTGATCTACTTATAGCTCATCTATTTGCACTTGGAACACCGTTACCACAAAAACTTAATGCTCCGGCATCTACAGAAGTAAATTCTTTATATCACAACTTAATCATACTATTCTCAAGAACCTTATAATAACATATACTCTTGTTCTTGAAGAACACAATCCGGATGAACTCTTGTTCCTGAAGAACACAAATAAATGCAAGTTCCTCGTACATAAGAGTATATACTTCATGTAAGAACACAGTTATGAGTAAAATGGAGCTCTGATATGATTCATTAAAAATGTATGTTAATATGAAAAAATAGAGTATATACATAAACTGTATGAATAAAACTGAAACAACTTATGTTAGATTAAAAAAACAGAATAAATACTATCGTATCGGGATCAACTCTTCTGCCAACCAAGTTTATCCGATTCCCATATATTTCTCCTCTGTAATATCTTGTAACCGAAATTTGGCCTTGTTACATTGGACACTTTCATGATAGGTCCGCGTCATTATTCTCTCTCACTTTTTACCAATTCAAAAACATTATTCTAGGTAAATTCTAAGGAGATTTGTGTTGGATCTAGCCACAGCACTAATCATGCTGACATACACACAACGGTTAGTATTTGTCAAACTCATTATCGGTTTGATTGCTCATTTAAATGAAGTAATTAATTGAACTGTAGGGCGTGAAATCAGTGGTCGATCAACCTCGTTTAAAGCGGTTGTAAGGGAATAATTTGTGACTTGTGTATTAAATCATCTGTTGGCGGACTATTTTGAAGGCCTATGTGATAGAATAGGTGTAAAATAGTTGGGTTTTCATTGTATTGGGTCATTGGGCCATTTTGGACATGTTAGGGCCCAATTAGAAAGAATTTAAGGGGTGTTTAGTGGGCTTGTTTAGTCAAATCCGAAAATTAGGTTTAAGATTTGTTTATCTATATAAACAAATCTTAATACTCATATTAGGAGCTAGCCAGTTGAGAGAGATACAAGGGGGCTTTTCGGGTTGTGTCAAGCTCGTGTACCAGACGATTATTAATCGTGTGCACTTTGTTCCAGGTTTTATTATTTTAATTATTGTGTTCTTCGATTTCTATTTCTTGCATCTTGAATCACTCGATTGACTGGATTCCGCACACTCAATCGAGTAGCGATATCGTGTTTAGATCCGGTTTCGGGACTTACAATTGGTATCAGAGCTAAGAAACTCCGTTTCGAGGCTCTCACGATATCCGATTCAAGTGTTTGGATTCGTTTTTGGTTGATTCTAAAAGTTTTTTGTGGTTGTCGGTTGTGTAAAAGATTTTAGGATTCATAACAATATTCTTGGTTTGCCGTTTTTTTTTTCTCTCGGATTGTTTTTTCCGAATTTTGATTTTGTCAACGTTGGTTTAATAATTATTTTGTCTTGGTCAAACTTTGCAAGTTCGTGGAATTGGCAACTTTCATTTGTTGAAGATTTAAAAATCATTCTAATTGGAAAATTACAATCTTTATCAATTAAAAAAAAAGATATCGTTCTCTAATTTGTCAATTTTGACTATTTTGGTTGGCGGCTGAATATTGAGGTTTTCGACCGGGTCCAAGAGATTTCGATCAACTGGCATTTAAACTTCACGTAGAGTGAAGATCCAATTATTACGAATTTGCCATCGGGAATTATTTAAGATTGTGTGGTCTGTATCATCCGATTTTTAAAGCAGTAAACGGCCACTCATTTTAAGTTGGTGCAAATTATTGTTGACGAGGAATTGGTCATTGAATTTTTCTACACCTCGTGGAGTAATTTGTTTTTTTTAATTTTCATATTTTTTGCTCCAAGTGTTTCAAGGTGTTAGTAACGGTTTTATTTGTGAGTTTCTTGTGATTGTTCCAGGTTACAAGTGTTGCAGAAGCAAAAAGCCCGTGTTCTATAAGCTATTCGATCGAAATCTGTGGCTTGGACCCTTATTTCGATCGAAATTTTTGGTTTTTCGACCCTTTTAGATACTTTTCGATCGACTTCTCGATCGAAGAGTACTTCCCGGTTCCGCTCTTTTCGATCAGGTCCGTTTCGATCGGAAAGTCCCTTCGTGACTTTTCGATCAGCTCCGTTTCGATCGGAAAGTTCCTTCGTGACTTTTCGATCAGCTTACACTTTTCGGTCGAGCCGAAACTCTGCCCGATCGAAAAGCTGTCTTTCCGATCCAGTTGAGACTTTTCGATCCATCCCTTTTCAATCCGTTTAAGTCTTTCAGTTCGTATTTGATTCAGAAGTTCATCCAAAGAAGATAATGACAAGTAATCAAGTTGCTTCTCCTCTTGTGAGTGATCAAACTCAGATATGTTCGAACTCGACATGCTCCGAATCAATCGAACAATATAAGCAATTGTTTCGAACTGAAGAAAGAGACCGTCTCAATGCAGAGTACAAACTAAAGACTCATCTAAAACAAGTCGAACCTTACAAAAAGAGGATAGAGTCTTTAGGTGAAGAACTCAGTCAGGAGAAATATCTTTTCCGGACATTTCGTGAAAAAGAGGAGGAAAAGCGAAAGATCAATCATGCTGATGGAGCTTGGATCTGTAACTGTGAGGAATGCTCAAACCCCATCTGTTGTGCCTTGATTAAGAAATTGGAACGGAAATTCATAAATGAAACCGCAAATCATGCACTCACTGCTACAGACCTTAGGGAGTGCAAAAGTAAGACCAAAATTTTTAGAGACAACCTTGAGGCCATTCAGGTAGATGTTAAGAGTCTTCAATCTCAGGTGAGTGATAAAAGCACATATCTTAGGCTTGCTAACGCTAAGGTAGAAGATCTAACCAAGGAGGTTGAGGAACTAAGAACCAAGCTTGACTCCTCCCAATCTGCGCTTGAGAAACATCAAGTTATTCAAAAGAAAATGATGGACTCTCATCATGCTTTATTCAAATCAGAAGAGCGACTTGAGCAGGTAAAAGAACATCTGGCCTCGGGGATGTAAATTTTCCTCCCCCATTACAACATGAATACATCAAAGTGCCCCAAACTGCCGATGAATTGTTGAAAGAGTCGCTGAATGAAGCAACCATGGTATATAGGCCTCAACCTGTACATAAAGATGAAAAGATAGCCACTGAAGCAACTCAGTCAAATAACACTACTGAGTGTGTAGGTTCAAGCTCTAGTGAAGTAAAGAGGGCTGATGAAGAAAAGTTGGTTCCTTATCCAAAAATCGAGACTCCTTATTCCAAAGTTGTGGATGAGGTAAAGCGGGAACGAGTAGTGATGACTACAAGGCCCAATGGTAAGATATTCATGACAGCAGGGTCTATGTTCATTCCGATTGAAGGAGAAGAGCGACCTAATTCACCACTAAGTTCAAAGGCTTGGGTCATGATGGTGGTTTATCATCTCACATTAAGAGTATAAGGCCCAAGATCACCATCAAGCCTCCAAATTCTGTTCCAATCAAGATTGAAAGGCCCAAGATAACAAACAAGTCTCCAAACTCATCAGTGGGCTCATGCAGTGGCAAAACAACTTTCTCAAAGAAACCAGTGGGCCCAAAAGGTCAAATGCCTGGTTCTGCTCAGTTTTCAACGAACCAGAAAAGATTCAACGGAAATGGATCAAGGTCAGAAAGATCGAACAACTGGAGATCTGGAGTCTTTCTAAACATGCAACTGAATCTCAATGCCTCTCCATCAAAGCCATACAGCTCAAACGGTCACACTTCTGACTTCTACCTGAAGAAGCAAACTTGCTTTAATTGTGGCAATCCTGGTCACATCGCCCGAAATTGTCTATATCGCCCCTATGAGCCATATTATCCGCAAAGTCGGAGTGTTTCGTCTCAGGATTCAATAAAGTCAAAGCCAATGAAGGTGCAACCACCTAAGGCGATGAAGACTGTTTCTCCTAAGATAAAACCCTCTGATTAACATTGGGGCGCTGCCAAAGAGCAGAGAAAAATTTCAAATCAAAAATATGCTTTTCCAAATTATGAAAATTTTCATAAAAAGGTGAAGAAACCAATTTCAAAACAACACAATGTTAAAAAACTTAAAGTTGCCCTTCCAAAGGTAACTAAAACTGTTTTGAGAAAGAAACCTGAAATGAAAAAGGTTGAAAAACCTAAAGTCACTACTCCAAACGTGACTAAAACAACTCATAAATCACCTCAAATTTGGAAACTTAAATCTATGGCACCCACAACTCCAATTCCTGATTTTACAAAGAGCATGTGTTTAAAAGAAGTAACTTTCGTTGATTCATCAGGTCTACCCAGAACCACTATGGCCTGGGTTCCATTGGCTAACTGATCTCTCACCTTGTGCAGGAACAGTCAAGGAGGACTTTCATTAACCTTGTTTGTTTGTGATAGTGATTGTTCCAGGCACAGGATAGGAATCATCTCTCTGCTACATGACATGAAGATTTCAATGGAGGGTATGTTTCCTTGTGAGAGGTAAAACATCAGCAGAAAAAGGTAACACTGTCTGAATTGTTTGTTTCTTGGCTAATTGTTTGTTTCAGAAAATTTTCTAAAGATAAACTTTGAAGGTTAGCTTGGCCAGTTTTAGTAGATATTTAGTGATGTGTCTGTGTGTCAATAATTAAAAAGAAAAAAAAAAGAACAAAAAAAATGTGTGTTGATTTTAAAAATCAAAAAGCAAGGGGAAGAATAGAAAAGATGAAATAGTTGACCCCTCAAAAATTGTGCTTTTTAATTTTTAATCGTTTGTTTGTGTTTGAGAAGGACGGGAAGTGAAATATTTCCGTTCTCAGAATGACTGACACGCGTAAGGCAAAAGTGAAAGACATGATCCAAGGTGATGTGCTCGGTAGGCTCAGTTCCAAAAAAAAAGGGTATGGGTCACAACACTTAAAGATAAAGTATGTCATTTGACGGGAAACACACACTTAGGTTAAGTGCTTGTTCTATTTGACTGCGAAATTGTTCCCGATACACACGCCGGACTCCAAAGTGTTGAATCGAAAATCTCAAAAAGTCGGCGTCCCCTCTGTTTTGTGTGAGCAAAGATCTGGGGATGTCAAAGCCGTCAGTCAAGTCTTGCCTTTGCTTTGCGTGAGCAATGACCTGGTGTAGAATGGTTGACGTGTTAATCAGATTTTCCTTTGTTTTGCGTGAGCAAAGACCTGGTTAGTCTGGATTAACGTGCTTGAAGATCACTGTATATAATTTACACCCCAAAAGATGCCAATGTGCACAACAAAAGAGACCTTCTAGCGTCCAAAACCCTTTAGCCCTGACTTTGTGACTAGGCTTATGTGTTTGATGAAAGGTTACCACCTGACTGATAAACGCCTCTGAGTTAAAATCATACAAGTCTTTGTATATTATTCCTATCTTTTTTATGATCTGTTCTTTCTCTTCTCAACCAAGTCTCGAGAAAAGATTCAAAACTCTGGATATGGGAATGTGAAAATATGTGGTAGGGAATGATCAAGCTTGATAGACTGCACATATTAATTACCTAGGATTTGTGTGTGACTGTCGGATGTTCATAATTAATGCACCTAAAAGATAAATAAGTGACAAACAGCCGAGAAAATGAGGAACATGGGTTTATGAAGGACCAATATACTGGCAATCGCCTGGACGTGTTCGAGTAACAGACGCTAAAAAGGGTTCCTCAGTTCAGACAAAGACGGTTTGATCCCAAAATAAAACCTTCTCGTTTCGTAATTTGGTATGTTTGTTTTTATTTTCTTCTGTGTTATCTTAAGTTTTTTTTGTTTTTTTTTCAACCATGGCCAGGTTAATTTAAAGGTTTTAATAAGTTCTTTTTGGGTTTTGTGCAAGAAGGTGTGACCTCCCCCTCGGGTTCAGGGGAAGTTGTTTGGTTAAATAATGCTAACTTGATAACCACTCATCATTGTCTAGTTAGTGTTTGTTCCATGTTGTGCATGACAGGTTAAGTGGAAAAGAGAACTCATGGACAAGAAGGTCTAGGACTCAGTTGACCAAAGCAAGAACTCTGCTACTGTTCGTGTTGAAGAACCAGCCGGAAAAGGACTTACCCTATGCTCAGGGGAGGTTTGTTGGTTTTTCAAGTGAAGCTTCTGAAGACTCAAAAGATACCATTCACATGTTGAGGGGAAGCTAAATGACGTCAGTTCAAGATCTACATTCAAGAATGCCAAAACAGAGGATTCAAAATTTATCCTCTGAAGTTAATATCAAGTCAAGTCAGTTACCACTGACTCAGCAAGGACTCCACATTTTCCAAGAAGAAGCAAGTATTTGAGAATCCTCCTCTCGTTACGTGTTTATCATTTGAAGTTCAAATTGATGCTGATTAAGAGAGACAGCCATCAAACATCCTACATGCTGCCCAATGAGGATTGCTAAAGAAAAGAATCTTCATCAACCCATGATTAAGCCAAGGAGAAGACTGCAAGTCTGAAGACTGAAAGTAGAAGACATATGATATCACAAGCCAAGGGGAAGATTGTAAGGGAATAATTTGTGGCTTGTGTATTAAATCATCTGTTGGCGGACTATTTTGAAGGCCTATGTGATAGAATAGGTGTAAAATAGTTGGGTTTTCATTGTATTGGGTCATTGGGCCATTTTGGACATGTTAGGGCCCAATTAGAAAGAATTTAAGGGGTGTTTAGTGGGCCTGTTTAGTCAAATCCGAAAATTAGGTTTAAGATTTGTTTATCTATATAAACAAATCTTAATACTCATATTATGAGCTAGCCAGTTGAGAGAGATACAAGGGGGCTTTTCGGGTTGTGTCAAGCTCGTGTACCAGACGATTATTAATCGTGTGCACTTTGTTCCAGGTTTTATTATTTTAATTATTGTGTTCTTCGATTTCTATTTCTTGCATCTTGAATCACTCGATTGACTGGATTCCGCACACTCAATCGAGTAGCGATATCGTGTTTAGATCCGGTTTCGGGACTTACAGCGGTTGAAAAGAAAAAGGTAAATATTTGCCAGTCAAGTTTCATTCCGTTCTATAGTTTCACAATAATCTATTTGGTAATGTCATGTAGTCCCATGTTAAATGTTATTTGGTACCTCAAACACTTGGGCTAGCTATGGATTGTTGGAACAAATGGTGGGATGTGTACCAAATAAAGTTCAACTGACTTTGAAGTTGATCCGGAACTTAATGTGATGTTCATCCGGATGTTTTAAGTTCATCTGGATATCTAATGTTCATCTGGAAATCAATTGAATTGTAGGACCTGATGACCCATACTACTTGCAATAAAATGGCACTCCACAGTCCATATCGATCATGGTGGTAAGTATTTCAAAATTGCTATATATATTATGATCAATTTCCATAACCTAATTATCAATTATATGTTTTGGTATAGGAAGGAATACAAGAAAAAATGGTCCTAATTAAGCTCAAATTTGAACAGTTGAAGATGAAGATCACGTGGTAGTGTTGTTGGCTCATGGATTGAAAATCAAATTGAAAATAATGCTTGTATGCAGTGTAATTTTCTTTAATTTTTTATTTGTATTTCATTTGTATTTGACTTGTAATTGAATTTTATTTGATTTGAAATTATTAATTTGTAATAGGTTTTAAATTGGCCACGCGTATAGCGAGGACACATCTGATTTCAACAACCTTTTTGTCACTTTTTTTTCTTTCCAAATATATGTTGCTAAAACGAAAATATATGTGACCATATATATAATACCAAATACCAGACCTTTTATATTTTAACGTGGCCGTTCCACCCTTTGGCCACGCGTATTAGGACAAAATATCTGATTTCAACTACCCTTTGGCCATTTTTTTTCCAAATATATGTGGCTAAAACACAAATATACGTGACCATATAATTCCAAAGGCTAAAATAAAATAATACACAGTAAGAACAATGAAATACTGATTACCAATCGATTACAAATCAGACTGTGCACACGATTCACCTAGAACTCATCTGGTACACTTTATCCCTTAGAGAATTTCGAATTCTCCTACTCCCCTCTCTTCTTTCTGGAATGGCCAACCCTGAACTAGGAGGCTTATGTGTGTTTATATAGACACACACATAAGCCTACATGGGCTTATTTCAGCCCATGCCCAAACCCAACATAATTACACTAATGAACTACAAGCCCACTAGTAATAAGTCTAGCCTAAAACTATTTAATACTACAAGCCTCAATATTGTTGCCTCTACATTAGGTCATTCTCGGAAAGTTAGCAAGGCATATTAGGAGTCGAAGTCTAGGTAGTTCCCTCTTAATTGAAGGTTTTTTCTCTCAAGCTCTTTGCCGTGTTTGTTTTCTTCTAAAGTCGTATTAACTATTTTTAAACAAAGAAAAAATAAAGAGAAATAATAAATCCAAATTGTCTTAGGTTAATTACTTGTGAAGGTCTACTATCGGGAGATTGATTACGCGTCCCAGGATTGACACTAAGTACTTGCCAATACTCTACTGCACCTGATGGGTACACTCGCCCTAAAGTGTGTAATGTAGTCACCTTGATAAATTTTTATAGACTAAAGTTTGTGTTTCAGGTGGCCTTTTCATCACGATGGCCGAAGCGCCCTAGAGCTCACACACAAACCGTCGCAGCAGCCAAGAGGGCAAATGTTCCAGCAGCTCCATACGTTCAGTTGCACACTCATCCGTGGCTGTAGTTTCCTGCCGATTCTGACAGTTACGAGAGGCTTAGGGTTTTTCGAGACCAGCGATTCGTACAGATGAGGACAAATGATTGGGAGTTTCTACGACTTGTGGGGGCGACAGAGAGAGCTTCAGCTACACTATCAGCACCCTGGAGGAGGTTGTTTGACATCACCGTACCCGGTTACGAGGAGCTATGCTATGAGTTCATTTCTTCTTTCACATTGTCAGGACCAGATTCCGGTTTGGATTACGCGAGGGCTATTAGATTCAGGCTAGGAGGTTTGAAGCGTATCATGTCTATACACGAGTTTGCGAGGCGTTTGGATATTTACACACAGTAGGAGCTGCAGTCGCCATTGTTTCAAGATTCATTGGTGATATCTGACTTTTCTTAGCAGATACTATCTGACTGGTGGCCGACGATTGGAGACGGCGATTTCCGGGCATCCGAGCGTGCGACACGTGTGCAGGATCAGTTCATACGCTATATTCAGCTGGTTCTAGCACAGACCATTTGTGCACGATCAGAGAGTCGGGAGAGGATCAACCTCAACGAGTCCTTCTACCTTTACTGCATGTTTACTGGACACCACTGCAATGTGGTTGTCGGCCTAGCTTCATACTTCAATGCATACCGGTCCCGCAAGGGTACCAGTTACCTTGTAGGCGGGCCTTACATTTCTACATTGGCCACATCATTTAGGATTCTCATACTAGAGGCGATCAGCGGTTTATGGGTATTAGGACCAGTCCTTTGATTCGACCTTGATAGGGTCCGTCAGATGTCCCTTGTCGAGCTGTTACCCAGTTGCCGATATCAGTTCATTCCGACCAGAGACCCCGCACCAGTCATACAACAACACCCAGTTCAGCAAGGGGTGTCTAGCGGGGAGGACGCTCCAAAGGGCGAAGGAGACGACTGGGTACATCAGCCTATTATTACACATGGTGGTGGTGCTAGGGTTCAGAGACAGGGAGGTAGGCAGGTGGCCTACTTCAGGAGATACTAGATGGAGTTTGGGTGAACTCCCGTACATTAGAGAGGATGACCAGGGTCCAGGCCGCGTAATAGTTACAGATTGACTAGTTGATCGGTGCCCAGATACTATTCATTGCGGAGTCCTCCGTCGAGTTTCCACCAGCTCCACCATCTTACCAGTCACCACCCAGAGATTCAGATCCATGATGGAGTTCAGTTAGTATTTATGTCCGAGTTGTACTTTTATTTTTCTTTTTGATGTATTTATTTTTATTATGATGTACAAACTCGATTAAATTTTTGTATGGGTTCTGCTGGGTGATGTTGGGTTTTGGTTGTGTGTATATTATAATGCTTTGAAGGTGTTTGTGTTTGTTTGATAGAACTAGTCAGAGAAAACAGTTCTAGCACCTGTTAAGTCAAGAGTTGTTTTATTTTTCGTTGTTTGGCTAGTGTGGAAGCATCAGAGCCGACCATCACCAAATCAGGGGAGTTTTCAGTTTCTTCCATACTTATATTTGTTTACTTTCTTGCACATTGTGGATAATACACAAAAGTGTGGAGAGGCAAAGTCTAAAAATTTGAAAATTTTAAAATAATTTTGGGAAATGTTCCTGAGTGCTTGCTACTAAAATGGAAACTGATAGATATAACTGGGAAAAAAACTGAAAAACTTAGGATAGAAAGCGTGCCTAGCTAGTGATGTGCTGGTAGGCCTAACCGACAGTGATATCTTAAAAATGTTGTGATTGTTAAATAAATAAATTATCAAGATATCTTGTGGATTTTCGCCTTGAGAGGATTGGTAAAGCCGAAACTGTCGACTAAGTTGATAGGTACCACTTTAGGTAAGGATGTATATGTCTTGAGAACTTTTGGCACGCTATGATCTTTTTATGAAAATAAATCCGAGAAATAGCGGCGCCCCGCCTTTCACCATCCATCTGAGCTTTATACATTTATGAAAAGAAAAGGAAATAAAATATGAAAGAAAAAAAAAAGAAGAAAAAAGGAAAAAGTGAATAAAGTGCTATAAACTGCCGAAGATGAACTATTGGGGTGAGGTTGGTTTTGTGCACGAGGGTCAAAACCTTCTTACTACCTCTCGAATTGTGAACCAGGAGATGTACTGACGGGTGGAGACTCGACTTAGTCTTAAAATTAAATGAATAAGTGTTTAAAGCTCAAAAACATCATTCATCCATCATCCACTATTATCTTAACATATATATTTTTGTTTATTATGGTGGGACGAAATCTGGAATGGTTTCCCGGGCCTTGATTTCCTTGAGATGGGGTTAGAACGAGCTGAGAATCCTGAGTGTGAGACACATAGATAGAATGATAAGGTAATGATATGAATAATAAGTGCATGATAGGGGGCGTCATTTGTCGGTGTTTGGGATTAGTCGGATAGAAATATCGGTGATTACTGCTAGCGCGTAAGTATATCAGAGAAAAAATATATAGTAGAGTAAAGAAAAATGAAAATCTTTCCAGTTGAGATTCCATTGCAAGTTATTCGGGGACGAAAAAGTTTAAGTGTGGAAATATTTGATGCGTAGCATCAAGACTTTGTTTTTACAAGATAAAAGTCCACAATTTAAACAGGTTTTTGCATGATTTTGGTAAATTTTGGTTCTTAATTGCTCAAATCAGTTTATCGCAGGCTCCTAACGATGTTTGGATTAAACGAGAAGAAAAGAATAAGTTTTAGCACGAGATTCGAGGCTGGAAAAGAAGTTGAAAAAATCGCAGCAGTCGAGATATGGCCGTAATGTGTTAAGAGGATACGGTCATATTATCGATACGGTATGAGTGAAGCAATACGGTACGCCGGGTTCACTATAAGGAAAGAATCAGCCGCAATACGGCCGTATTAAGTAACAATGGATACGGCCGTAACGTCCTTCGAGCAGAACACTAAAAATTCACTATTTAAAGAGCTTTTGATGGCTGAATTCGGGGTGGTCGACTAGAGGAGTTCTAGAATACGTTTAGAGAGCAAAAGAACGCAAGGATTAGAGCAGAAATGAAGCGGGTTGAAGATAGAGTGCGGTTTTGAAGATAACGCTAATCCTTTGGTTGTTTTTCTCAATTTCCACCATGTCTTCTTTTTGTTTTACATAGATTAACTATTGTATTAAAGCATACATCAATATGCTAGGGTAATTTTCTGTTACTACTTAGGTGTCACACCCCCCAATTTCCACTAACGGAGTTTTTCCGTGTGGGGTGTGAACCAGACCAGGACCCGAGTCATTAGTTACATCAAAAATAAGTTAAGGGTTCAAAAAGTAAATATATTTCCAAACGGGAAATATCAAAACCAGAGTTCAAAGTTTAGCGGAAGCACATAAAAGTCAAGTTGCGCGAACAAGCGCCCGATAAGTAAATACCAGTTCAAGTTGAAAAGATTTGAAAAACAAATTCCCAAAATAAAAGGTTTTAGCCAACGTACGTGCCCAAAAATTAGATTCTCCTAGCGTCCTGCAAAGCATGCATAAGAGCAAGTGTCAAATAATGTTGGTGAGTTCACATAAGCACATAAGTATAAATAGTATAAATGTGCAGTACGAATACAACAGTCTTTATTCGTATGTAAGTATGTATATTACAAGTACAATCCATATCGTAGGTAGCGAGCCTAAGTTCATGTCACTAAAACGTTCGCAACCGAAGCTGACCAATTAGTTGTAGGAATAATTCCTTACGTGTTTTGCCTTCCCCGTGTCTACTCGATCACGGTAAGTTAGGCTGACATTGTCCTCAGTCCGACCGCCAGTCGGGTGGTGCATCTCGTGCCCGCTGAGTGGGGTTTGTCAGACCCCAGTAGTACTTCCCAATATCCCCTCTCTATATGCTTTTAATGGTTCGATAAGTAAGGACTTGAAAGATAAGCATTTTACGTGAACATGTGATATATACTGGATTTCTACTTTAATCATACATAAAAGTTGTTATGTTATCACCCTAACCCGGGTGTAACATGTTTGCGTGTGTTATCGTCCAAAACCGGACGTAACGTAAAAGGTTGTGTAACTCACCTTAGGGTGCGCTGCTACAATTTAGTAAGACTTCAAGCCTTGCATAACTACCGAGCACCTATTGATTTTTCATACGTAAGTGTGTGTCCGCACATGAGTAACATAGCCTAGACGACGGTATTATATCAAGTAATTCCAAAAGGTGATAAATTCAATACGTGATAGGAATTGTTTGTTCGAAAGCAGTCAAAGGATGGCGTTAAATCAAGGACACAAAAATTTACGAAATCGGGTGCATATGTTTTTCCAAATATTAAATGTAGGGATCATCTAGCAAATATATATTCGTAAATGTAAATATCGAGGCGTAGTCAAAAGTGTGAAAAAAATAAAACGTCCTAAATATATATTTATATGCCGTGTCAAAATTCCAAGAGTTTAAAGAAAATCTTTAAAACGTTTGCATGACAATAAATCAAATACATATATATACATATATACACATATATATATTTCTATATTTAAAACTAATTTGTATAACTAATAACAAAACTATACAATCTTAATTTATTTAAATTATAATGTTTTGATAATATAAAAGATCAACGAGCACCCTAACGGGTCTTTGGAAACTTCACGGGTCGAGATTTGATAGTCGTTTACTAGTACGTTTGAGTTTTAGACCAAGAAAAACTTGAAATCACTTAAAAAGAAATAAAACAACAAAAGTGGAGGTCACGGGACTCGAACCCGTGACCTGTAGGTTATAACACGGGGCCCTTACCACTAGTGCCAGGAGCCGGATTTGTTAACAGATTTGCAACCCTGGGTTTTGATTACAGAGCAACAAGGCAACTGGCAAGGAAAAAGAAAACAATAAAAGAATAGGGGCAGGGGAGGGTTCGAACCGTCGACCTCTTTATTACAAATCAAAAGCCTGACCATCCGGCCAGACCCTGAGGACGGGTTTTAATCATATCATTTAATATTTAACCAGTTGTGAACTGGTGTCATCTTCTTCATACAACCCTAATGTCGCCGGAGATATTTTCCGGCGACCGGAAAAACGTAAAAGTTGAAAGCGAGACTCCAGAAACATGCGATTAACATAGATTATGGTTTGCCTCAAATCAGGGATGAGAGATTTGCGTGTTTTTGATGTCGAAACCAAACCCGAACCCGAACGCGAGCAACGAGCACGATCTCGATTTGCATTTCTGATGACTTCCTGATGTTTGTCAGCGACTCACGATCACCTTTGAGTGACCATTGGTGGTATAGTGACAGTGTAGTTGTGGTAAACGGCTAGGAAAAAAAAAGACTATGGTGGTTCACGATGGTGTTTAAGAGGGAACGAGAGAGAGATGGGTGTCCGGATGGTTGAGGGGTGTACAAATGATCGGTTTATTTGGTTTAATCGATCAGGAGGGCTGGAATTGAATGTATTAGTCGGTTATCGGAAGCCTAAGGATCGCCGGCGACGGTTATGGAATGACACCGGTTGTCGGCTGTAATTATCGTTTATTCGTAATTAGGTTTGCTTGAATGGCAATCTCAGTCCCTCAAAGTTTTATTTAATAAAACAAGTTTGATTAATGGCAAGGTAAGCCCCTAGAGTTTAATGGAATGTTAACTAACTCTAACGGAGTTAACGGAGAACACCCTAAATCGAATGTATACGTGTGTTTGTCACAAATATAGTTAACGTGTAACGTTTATAGGATATAAACCCGGATTGATGAACATAAATTCATAAATACCAATTTATAATTATATAAATGATTTACATAAAATCATAGTTATAACCCATAACTATATATTTTTAAATTATAGAAATGGTTCGTATTATTGCGCGACACATCGTCACATAAAATCATAAAACGACGTGCGTATATATATATATATATATATATATATATATATATAAATATATACCACGTAAAAATAATAAATATATTTGCCACATAAAATGATAAAAAGTTTTTGTGAAATCATAAAATATAATTTATATAAAATTATAAATTATATACATTCAAGTTGGTCAACCGACGTCTAGACTCATGTGCAATGCTCATGTAACTATTCTAGTTAACTGAGATAACGAACATTATCGAAATATAACACAAGTTATTAACGGGGTTAACCAGAAAAATTGTCGGTTGTCACACTAGGCCTATATGATTTTTATGTATTGTTGACTTTTTGGTTTGACTTTTTGGTTTGACTTTTTGGGATGTTTATGTTGATTTTATGAAAGTTGCTTGTTATTGGCTGAATTTGGATGCATGAATCTGTTATAATCTGTCCATCGTTGTTAATTGGAGTGCTTTAGGGTTGGGTAATACGTCACATACGGTTATTTGGCTCTAAATTATTTCTTAAACGTTAAAATAAAACATTTTGACTTTAAGGGCTTGATCCTCACATAGGTATTGACTAATTGGCGTTGGTGGATGAATTTACAGATTTATGTCCATGTATGTTTATTTGAATGAATGAATGTGCATACTAGTTGATTTCCTGATCATTGGTTTGTGGTTAATTAAATTGACAAATTCAGTTTAGCCATCACTTCGTGGTTAGGAGTTTTCTAGGAATTTGGTTGATCATAAGTAATTTGCTTCATAATTTTAGGTTATTAGCTATTGTCTATGATAGTTGGTATTTCTAGGATTGTGGGTCTAATAAGCCTCAAAAAAGGAATTAGGTCTAAATAGCACTTCAGATAACGAAACGATGAAACAACAAAATTCATGTTTGGGTATGCTCTAGGCGTATGGCCTAGAGCTACATGATGCTCTAGGTGATATGCTAGAATGGCATCTTTTAGAAAAACCCTAAAAACCCATCTGTTTAAGCTCCTTATGTTTCCCTTGCCTCCCATTTCACCCCAAATCACTCCCTAACGACCCTAAACAACTGAAACCATTAGAGATCATTTTCTTTGAAGATTTGAGGTCCAATATCAAGGCTTTCTTACTTAGGATCAAGCTAAAATCATCCATTTCGGTATGTGATCTTCAAACTATGTTGTAGCAACTTGAATCTTCTCTTCTACCCCCATCAAGATCTGAAATTTATATGATTTTTGGCATGGATCTATGTTGTATTTGATAGATCTAGGGTTTCTATGAGTATATATTCCACCTTCTTGCAATATTTTTGCCATCTCACTTAAATCCATGATGAAATCTCTATAGATCTAGGTTTTTCATGCAATTTGATGTATGGATCTTCATGAAAGTTGTGATTTTGATTATGGATCTGAGATTAGAACATGATGAATCATTGATATGTTATAGATCTGGGGTTTCTTTGACAAAGGGTGGACTTTTATGTGCCAAAATGACTAGATCTATGAAAAACATGTCATCTAGGGTTAGATCTAGGGATTTTCACACCAAGATTTCATTTTTATGTTGCAAGTGGACTTGATCTACTTCATGAATGTTGTTTAGAACCAGATCCATATGTTATGATCATCAAGGTTGGGTTTTATCTGTTGAAATGTTAGATCTCAATATGTGTGTCATCTAGGGCTAGATTAGTGTGTCATAACCATCAAGATGTCATTTTTCACATCCTAAAATGTTTAGATCCATAGTTTTCTTGACATGAAATGTTAGATCTATATGTTATGACCTTCAATCATGGACTTTTATGTGTTAAGAGGTTAGATCCACCCATGTATGCTAATTAGGGTTAGATTTGTACCCAATAGTTAACTATCATGCTAGTTTTGATTGGATCCATGCTAAAATTGTTTAGGTCCACGCTAGATTCAAGTAGATCCATAAAATCCATGATGACTCATGTTAAGATCTGAGTTTGCATGTTGGAATTTGATTTACCTTGTTAAGTTACCATAAAAATTGACTTTCGTTGACTTGGTTTGACTTTTATATAAATAGTCAAATTAGGATCTTTAACATTATCCCATAGTTTAGGATTGGACTCATATCGTACGTATCACATCACCAAATCACCAACGAGTCGTGAGTCGTTTATGTTGTGTCATGTTATTAAAATTCGCGATTATCACTTTACTTACTTATTTATTTATTTTAGCCCAATCAGGATCAGTCGTCAAGGTTATCATCGGGTCTACTTTTCCCTCGTTTCGTGGTGTCGTTCTTTCAAATTGTGTCTCCGCATTATGTGAGTATTCATAGCCCCTCTTTATTTAAACGATTTGGGATGCAACATGTATCGTATTCAAAACCCTTGCTTGATATTCTTTACTCTAAAACTACATGTGAATTCTATGTGATTATGTTTATTCTTGTATGTGAACTTGTGTGTTTATTTATGACTGGTTGTGATCAAGCTCGATATCATTACTCGCGCGACATTAGCTGTAAGAAGTCGGGGTTACAGTGATTGATCTATTGGCTTGACAAGCCCACTTGTCGTGCCTCGCGTGTGGCACCTTATGATTGGAAACCTTGAGGTCAGGGTTGGCTCATGCATTTATTTGCTCTATATCATTGTGGTTATCATACTCGATCACACTTATCGCATTGGCTCGCATGTTTTAATCTATGTAGTACACTAAACCTATGTTTACTCACCAACTATTCGTAGTTGACATTTATTTTATACATGTTGCAGGATATGCAGTTTAATGAGGTTTTGCCATGACTGATGACACCATAGGATTGCATGTGGACTTAGTGTGACCTAAATAATCAAGTTAATTTGTTTCATTGTTGTTGAATTGTATCATGTATTGTATGGATTATTTATATTTAATGAAATGGATTGACTTAAGAATATCAAAACATAAATTAGTGGTGTGTGCATCTGGACAATCGTATTCCACCATCGGTCGGGGTGTGACAGGTTGTCCCTAATTAGATACCTCACATAGGATTTAATTGGTGGATATTGGTGTCATCCCGATAGGTCATTCTTGGAAAGTTAGCAAGGCATATTAGGAGTCGAAGTCTAGGTAGTTCCCTTTTAATTGATAGTTTTTTCTCCCAAGTTATTTGTCGTGTTTGTTTTCTTCTAAAGGCGTATTAATTATTTTTAAACAAAGAAAAAATAAAAAGAAATAATAAATCCAATTTGCTATAGGTTAATTATTAGTGAAGGTCTACTATCGGGAGATTGCTTACCCATCCTAGGATTGACACTCGGTACTTGCCAATACTCTGCTGCACCTGATAGGTACACTTGCCCTAGAGTGTGTAGTGTAGTCACCTGGTAAACTACCATTTAAAACTTGATAAATTTTTATAGACTACATTTTACGCATCAGTATACTTATAATTATACCATAGGATGGGGAGGATATGTCTATCTCAAAGAAAAACGGGTAAGCTAACTAGTGTGTTACATCAAGTCATGGTCTGGAACGTGTAATGTATGTTTCTAGTCTGATATATTTTTCGTATATTATAATACAAGGTACACAATAAAGACATTGCAGTTGATGATACCCCCCTCGTTCTTTTATGTGGAGGAAAGCAAGGGAAAACAAATCGGGGGAATACAAGACGGCTAGGTGAAGGTCGTAGCATAAAAATAGTAAGTTTAATTTGTGCCATATACTTCACTTAATTATTTAGGAAAATTGGATTTTAATAATATGAGTTTTAACTCATTGACGAATAATAATACGAGTTTTAAAGTTGGCGGACAATAATACCAATTAATGAGGTGGGTGTCAATAATGAAATGCCGTTAGTTGAACCCTAACGGTGTTAGTGATTTGCTGACGTGGCACTCAATGAGGGACTCTTTTTGTAATTCTTAAAAATGAAGGGGCTTATACAATTTACAAAACTCATTTTATACAATTTACAAAACATACCCTTTATTTTTAGAAATTACAAAAAGAGTCCCTCATTGAGTGCCACGTCAGCAAATCACTAACACCGTTAGGGTTCAACTAACGGCATTTCATTATTGACACCCACCTCATTAATTGGTATTATTGTCCGCCAACTTTGAAACTCGTATTATTATCCGCCAATGAGTTAAAACTCATATTATTAAAATCCAATTTTCCAATTATTTATTAACTTAATTTGTTATAATTTAAGCACCTCGCTACATTAACTTTAATTACAGGCCAATAGTGAAACACAAATAAATAATGGATCAGTGACCACAAAACCGGGAATGGATGCCCTGACATGGTTCTTAGCAAGGAAAGAGGTGGATACCTGAAAGGTATTGGGTATGGAGTGACTGCCCGTGCATATTGGCAGGGTCCTACAAAAGGAAGGTCAAAAGAGCGGATCGGAAAACTTGCGTTGGAACTCTAAAATGAGAAACTGTTGCGTGAGGAAAAATCTAAAGAGGTTCAGGTCCTCTCCGGGAAGCTGAAAACACAGGATGTGAAACTTGATCTAATTCTAGAGCTTCTTAAGTGATCTGAAACATAGTTACCAGCAACACTTATAAGTGGCGATAAAGCAGTAAATTCTGTACAGGACATATTCTATTCACAACTTAATGGTACTACATATTATTATACAAATACTTTACTTTTTATCAGTTAAATCATTAAATCGTTTTATAGCAAAATTCTACGAGATCTAACAACAGTTGTAATGATCATTCCAATTCCAAGAAAACGGTGTATATACATTTGTCAATCTCATCTTCTATTATATTTAATTTTTCATGTGATTGCTAATTTCCCATAACATGATTAATTGGGTTGTAGGACATGATTTCCACGGACAATACATCGCGGAAACAATTTCCTAAATCAAACTCATCTCAGATCTCGGATAAGGTAAAGATTTGAAACAGAACTGGCTTTGAAGTTGATCCGGACGATTCTAGTTCATTAGGATGAACATCCGATTATAGTTTTAGTTTATCCGGATAGTTAAAGTTCATTCGGATAGTAAGAGTTCATCTGGAATTTAACAACTGTTCCGGTAATAATTTTGGAGTTCATCTGGAATGTTAAAGTTGTGAAGTCGAAAAGAATGTTACCTTGGTTTTATAGAAACACATAACAAATCCAGCTGAAAGAAAACAATAACAATTTATTAGTACCGCATGTCATGTTCAACAACAAAAATCCGAAGCAGATTGTGAAGCTTAAGAAGGAAAAAAGACATCAAACCTCCAACAAATATTTATAAGCTCAAAATTCCATCCAACTTTGAACCGAAAATTCATTATATCATAGCCACGTATAAACCTTCCAGAACACTGACCAATTAAAATCCAATTAACTTTCAACCGACAAATCATTATGGGCTTAGAAAGATTTCATCATAGCCATCTATAAACCATCTAGAACACCAAAGCATCATCAAGTAAAATGCAACCAGCTTAAACCCAACCAAGTAAAAGCCATCAAACTTTGAACCAACAAATCATTATGGGCTCAGAAAGATTTCAACACAGCCACGTATAAGCCTGTAGAACATCAATATGTCATCAAGTAAAATGCAAACTTTAACCCAACCAAGTAAAATCCAGGCGACTTTGAACCAACAAATCATTATGGACTCATATAGATTCCATCATAGACACACATAAACCATTTAGAACAGCAAAGCAAGAACACCAATACGCCATCAAGTAAAATGCAAACTTTAACCCAACCAAATAAAATCCAGGCGACTTTGAACCAGCAAATCATTATAGACTCATAAAGATTCCATCACAGACACACATAAACCATTTAGCACAGCAAAACGTCATCAAATAAAATGCAACTAACTTTAACCCAACCAAATTAGAAGTAACAAATCATTATATTATTCAGTCATGAAAAACCACATATAAACATCAAATCTAAGATCTTAAACCAGAGAAAGAAACCAGTTGACCCATAGAAAAAAAAAAGTGACCAAAAAAAAACGTGAACAATAATCCATATACACAAATCAAGACTTTGAATCTGGTCAATGATTCATGGTTTGGAATTTAAGCCCCTCTTTTTTCAACAAACAAAACCCCAATCGTATAAATAGCAATCTGAAAATATACCTGAGATCTAGAAGAAGTCGGAAAATTGATCATGTAAATGCCCAAAGATGAAATAATCTTGGAAATTAAGCACAAAACACGAAGAGTGCCACCTCATAACACAGAGACATCAACATCGCCGGCCAGGGAAAGATGTACGACCGAAACCCTAGAAATAAATTAATCGCAAAAGCCGGGTATCGACAAACAACAAAGGTACGTTAATAAAAGTCTATTTCAGATCCGGGTTCTTTAAAACCCTAAACGAATCCTCCACAACAGCCTCAGGAAAAGGCCAAAAAACGTTCTTCGACACTTCAACAGAACCATTAACCAGCCATCGGAAACTGAGATCTCGAAAACTGAGATCATCGCTTCCACGCAACCGTTAGCCTGCCATCGGAACTGAAGCAAGGCGGCCATCGGAAGCAGAGCAACTTCAATTTGAAGATAGAGAATGGTAATCGTAGCCTCAATGTTAACGAATCCGACGTAAACATCTGAAACGAAGCGCTGATTGAAGCAGAGAGAGAATGAGAGAAGGATTGTAGTCGTCAACACCAACAACAAAGACAATAAGAAAGGGCAGAGAAAAAGACTGGTTCACGCATTTGTAAGGATCAAACTAGTCCCTCACGTGATACCAAACTATCAAACACCGTGCGGAATCTGGTGTGTGATAGTGATTCGAGCAAACAAACTAAGAAAAACGACTAACAATGCAATAAGATTAAAAGTTACCGAATGAAGAACACAAGCACAATGAAAGCTGTATTCTAGAGGCTTAGAATACGCAAAACACCCTTTAATATTTCGCAAACCAACAACTAAAAATGAGAGGAGAGCTTCCCTTATATAGGGAGTCTCCAACTTGCTAAACAAGACACCCTAAAAACCCTAATTACACATTAATTTCCGGATTTCACCATCTAGGCCCACTAAACTCCCTCTAAACACTTTCTAATTGAGCCCAAACATGCCTAAAATGGCCCAATGACCTAATATACCCATAACCCAACTCATTTTCACCTATTCTAACACATAGGCCTTCAGAATACTCCGCCAAGTGATGATTTAATACACAAGCCACAAATCTTGGTCCTTACAATCTTCCCCTTGGCTTGTGCTATTAAATATCTTCTACTTCCAATCTTCAGACTTCAGTCTTCTCCTTGGCTTGAACATGGGTTGGTGAAGATTCTTTTCTTGAACTATCTTCATTGGGCACCAACGGTCGAGATCTGGGAGTTTTCTCTCAATCAACATCAGCTTGGACTTCAAATGACAAACAAATAATGAGAGGAGGATTCTCAAATACTTGCTTCTTCTTGAAACATGGCGAGTCCTTGCTAAACCATCAGTAACTGTCTTGACTTGCATGAGACTTCAGAGGATAAATTTTGAAAACCTCTGTCTTGGAATTTGTGACTACTCTGCATCTTTTCTTCAATTAGCTTCCCCTAAACCTGAGAACGGTGTCTTTGGAAGCTTTACTTGAACAACCAACAAACTTCCCCTGAGTATAGGGTAAGTCCTTTTCCGGCTGGTTCTTCAACTTGATCAGCAGAGTTCTTGCTTTGGTCAACTGAGTCCTTGACCTTCTTCTCCATGAGTTGTCTTTCTCACTTAACCTGACAAACACAACATGAAACAGACACTAACCAGACGATGACTGGTTATCGGGTTAGCATTATTTAACCAAAAACACTTCCCCTGAACCCGAGGACTTTTCGCATTATCTCCCCTTGAGATTTTGGAGGAGCGAAACATTCTTGCATAAAACCCATAAAACTTATTTAAACTTCTCAAATCAACCTGGCCACGATTGAAAAAATAAATACTAAAACTTTAAGATAACACAAAAAAAAAAAAACAAACATACCAAATTACTAAACGAGAAGGTTTTATTTTGGGATCAAACCGTCTTTGTCTGAACTGAGGAACCCTTTTCAGCATCTGTTACTCGAACACGTCCAGGCGATTGCCAGTATATTGGTCCTTCTTAAACCCATGTTCCTCGTTTTCCCGGTTTTTTTTTTTGTCACTTATTTATCTTTTAGTTGCATTAATTATGAACATCCGACAGTCACACACAAATCCTAGGAAATTAATATGTGCACTCTATCAAGCTTGATCATTCCCTACCACATATTTTCACATTCCCATATCCAGAGTTTTGAATCTTTTCTCGAGACTTGGTTGAGAAGAGAAAGAACAGATCATAAAAGAGTTAGGGATAATATACACAGACTTGTATGATTTCAACTCAGAGGCGTTTATCAGTCAGGTGGTAACCTTTCATCAAACACATAAGCCTAGTCACAAAGTCAGGGCTAAAGGGTTTTGGACGCTAGAGGGTCTCTTTTGTTGTGCACATTGGCATCTTTTGGGGTGTAAATTATATACAGTGATCTGTAAGCACGTTAATCCAGACTAACCAGGTCTTTGCTCACGCAAAACAGAGGAAAATCTGATTAACACGTCAACCATTCTACACCAGGTCATTGCTCACGCAAAGCAAAGGCAAGACTTGACTGACGGCTTTGACATCCCCAGATCTTTGCTCACACAAAACAGAGGGGACGCCGACTTTTTGAGATTTTCGATTCAACACTTTGGAGTCCGGCGTGTGTATCGGGAATAATTTCGCAGTCAAATAGAACAAGCACTTAACCTAAGTGTGTGTAACCCGTCAAATGACATACTTTATCTTTAAGTGTTGTGACCCATACCTTTGTTTTTGGAACTGAGCCTACCGAGCACATCACCTTGGATCATGTCTTTCACTTTTGCCTTACGCGTGTCAGTCATTCTGAGAACGGAAATATTTCACTTCCCTGCCTTCTCAAACACAAACAAAAGATTAAAAATTAAAAAGCACACATTTTTTTTTAGGGGTCAACTATTTCATATTTTCTATTCTTCCCCTTGCTTTTTGATTTTTTAAAATTAACACACATGTTTTTTTTTTTCTTTTTTTTTTCATGCACACACAGACTCATCACTAAATATCTACTAAAACTGGCCAAGCTAACCTTCAAAGTTTATCTTTTGAAAATTTTCAGAAATGGGTTTTGTTTCATGCATAACCATACTTCACATCAATTTAGCCAAGAAACAAACAATTCAAACAATGTTACCTTTTCTGCTGATCTTTCAATTCTACCTCTCATAAGGAAACATACTCTTCATTGAAGTCTTCATGTCATGTTGTGGAGAGATGCCTCATATCCTATGCCTGGAACAATCACTATCACAAACAAAACGTTAATGAAAGTCCTCCTTGACTGTTCCTGCACACTGTGAGAGATTAGTTAGACAATGGAACCCAGGCCATTGTGGTTCTGGGTAGTCCTGATGAATCAATAAAAGTTACTTCTTTTAGGCACATTCCCTTTGTAAAATCAGGGAGTGGGGGTGTGGCTGCCTTTGTTTTGGGTTTCTTGCTTTTGTTGGGCATTGGTGTGGGCTTTGTGGGTTGGTGGTTCTCTTTCCCTTTAGCTTGAACCCTTTTAGGTGGAATTTGATAAACATTAGCATTTTTACTTTTAACTTCATCAAACTGTTTGGAATGTTTTTTATACACCCCTTTAGGCTGAAAACACTCGTTTACCACCTTCTGCACATTCCACTTCTCTTGATTATTTTCTAAGAGACCACCATGTTTGGGAACCCAAGTGGGTTTTAAAACAGAAACTGATTTGTTAACAGAATTATTCAATTTAGGATTTTTGAAATCAGTTTTGGTTGGTTGTTGAGGTGACTTAGGCTTTTGGTCAACTTTCTGTACCTTTGGTTGCAGGGGTACAGACTTCTGCACCTTAGGGATTGAAGGTGCAGGCTTTTTGGTCACCTTGTGTACCTATGGTTGTGAAGGTACATGTCTCTGCACCTTAGGGTGTGAAGGTGCAGACTCTTTGGTCACTTTAGGTACCTTTGGGTATGTAGGTACCTTTGGCTTAGAACTTACCTTTCTGGGGACAGGTTTGCTATTTGTGCCACCATATGATTGCCCTTGATTGTTTTTCAAATGAGTTTTAGGGTAGTAGGGTTCATATGGCCTGTATAAGCAATTTCTTGCTACGTGTCCAGGATTCCCACACACATGGCAAGACTGCTTCTTTGGGTACGCGGGAGCCTGGGAATATCTCTTCCCTGTGGATATCCAAGATGGTTTATTGTTTTTATGTACCCACACAACTTTGCCATTTGGCCTAGTTGTCAGCACATACTCCCGCTGTACTGGCACAAACTGGTCATAAACTGAATTTACCTCAGGATATGGGATAAAATCAGCTCGTGGTCCAGCCTCCTGCACATTCTGCCCATTTTGCACATTCTGCACATTACTAGCATTATCAAAAACATTCACATTATCATGCACATCAGAACACACAGAAGCATTAGATGAATCATCAGTCACAATAGACAAAGTGGGTTCGGGACCAGCAACCTGTGGTCCTTTACCCCTTCTCAAAATCCTAACCTTTCTCAAGGGTTTAGACTCAGTCTTATCACCACTACCAAAACTAAAATTACTGTTCAACGAAAGCTTATCAAAACTGTCAGATTCAGCAAAACCAAGTTTAGAATCATTAATAGAAAAACCACATTTATTCCAATCAAAGTTTTCAAAAGACTCTTGACTCTTTAGACTTGAAGTTTCAGCCTTTTCACTTCCATTAATGCTACCTATATCTGCACAAGGAGTAGAAGAGTTAGTATCTGAGTTAGTAGAAGGGTATGAGATCTTAATTGGGCACTCAGCTAATTTTCTATCAATTTCTTTCAAAGCATCTCTAATTCCTTCTTTCATCTCAGGATCAGGGATCATCTTGTGCATAGGAGGCGTGGGAACCGTGTGTAGGGACGAAGCATCTTTAGATTCAGGTTCATCATCATAAGTTACCCCATAACCCAGACCCCCATTGTTTTTTATGTGCTTTATTCTGGAGTCGGTGTTATAAAATTTGAGGCTTGCATCCAACATTTTCTTATTGGTCAAATTAGTTTTATCTAATGTTTGGTTAGTGGAAGCAAGTTGGGTTCTAAGGCTCTCAAGTTCTTTGGTTTGTTCCTCAACCTTTTCATTAGCTACTCTTAGATAGGTCTGAGAATCACTAAGTTTTCTTTCTAGGTTAGAAACATCAATTTTGGCAGCCTCATATTTTTCTTTCCAGGTTTTTGTTTTATCTTTAAAATTATTCAATTCTAGATAAGTTCGTGAATGATAAAGTGTTTCACTCTGAAGTTTAGATTCCAAGTCTTTCATGCAGTTATAAATATCAACACAGTGAGAGTTTGAACAACTACTAGATGGAAGAGAAGCCATATCGAAAGCCATAGCAGGATTTCGATCAAGGAGGCTAGGTTTTCGATCAGGAGAAAACAGGGTTTTCGATCAGGTGGATCGAAATGGAAGCCGAAAATAGGGTTGAAAACCTGCAGACAACAGGTATTCGATCAGTCAAGAGGTTTTCAGTCAAGACTGAAATCGAAGACCAACCGAAAACCACAGGAATCAACCGAATGGAGTTTTCGATCAGGCAGAATACCCAACCGAAAAGCAACCGGTGACTCGAAAACGAGTGTTTTCGTTAAACCCGTGGGTCGAAAAGGTAATGACTCGAAACCTGGGCTCGAAAACCCAAAGAATGAATCGAAAACCTACTCGAAAACCACAGAATGGATCGAAAACCAGGTACTTTGAATGCTGACTGAAGAATCAGTCAACGAGCACCCTTTTTCTCGGGAGAAAACCAGGAACTTGGACCGAAAAGGGTCTGGAAACCCTAGAAAACCTCCTGAACTTGCACGAAAACCCCCTGAACAACTCGAAAACCACCTGAGACGCAGGTAGCAGCCGTCGAATACTTGATTACCTGCAAAACACGACAGAAAACCAAACGAAAACCACAAAAAAACACAGAAATACCGTCCGTTAGTTTATGAAATCTCGAATCTAGTACCACGAGAGCCGCGAAACACGTGTTTCTTAGCTCTGATACCAATTGTAAGGATCAAACTAGTCCCTCACGTGATACCAAACTATCAAACACCGTGCGGAATCCGGTGTGTGATAGTGATTCGAGCAAACAAACTAAGAAAAACGACTAACAATGCAATAAGATTAAAAGTTACCGAATGAAGAACACAAGCACAATGAAAGCTGTATTCTAGAGGCTTAGAATACGCAAAACACCCTTTAATATTTCGCAAACCAACAACTAAAAATGAGAGGAGAGCTTCCCTTATATAGGGAGTCTCCAACTTGCTAAACAAGACACCCTAAAAACCCTAATTACACATTAATTTCCGGATTTCACCATCTAGGCCCACTAAACTCCCTCTAAACACTTTCTAATTGAGCCCAAACATGCCTAAAATGGCCCAATGACCTAATATACCCATAACCCAACTCATTTTCACCTATTCTAACACATAGGCCTTCAGAATACTCCGCCAAGTGATGATTTAATACACAAGCCACAAATCTTGGTCCTTACAGCATTAAAAAACTGGAAGAAAAAAAACCGTGAACAGTAATACATAGACACAAACAGAAAAATGATAAACGTATTTTATTATAATATATATATATATATATATATATATATATATATATATATAATTTGATATTAAGGTTTCTCATATTAATATATATATGCACCTTTAGTTTGTAATTTGACAAATAAAAAACTTGAAAATAATTTATTGATTATAGCAACCATATAGCCACACTTATTTGGACATAATATCACATACAACCATAATCAATATGTGTCACCAAAGCTACCCTTTAGCCACATTTTTTTTCTATTGGATATAGCTAAAACACAAATATATGTGACTATATAATACCAACGACCACACTTTTAATATTTTAATGTGGCCACTGCCACACTTCAGCCACACTTATTTGGGACAAAATGCTATATTTCGACAATACTTTAGCCATATTTTTTTCTAATAGATGTGGCTAAAACACTAATATATGTGACTATATAATACCAACAACCACACTTTTGTTATTTTAACATTGCATTTGCCACCCTTTAGCCACACTTATTTGGGACAAAATTTCTGATTGTAACAAACCTTTAGCCACATTTTTTGGAAAAAAACATGGCTAAAAGACATATATATGTGACTACATATTACCAATGGCCACACTTTTGATATTCTAATGTGGTCGTTGCCATCCTTTAGCCACACTTATTGGGACAAAATGTCTGATTGCAACAACCCTTTAGCCACGTTTTTTTTTCAAATACACGTGGCTAAAAGAGAAATATATGTGACTATATAATACTAATGGCCACACTTTTGATACTTTAGCGTGGTCGTTGTCACCCTTTAGCCACACTTATTGGGACGAAATATCCGATTGCAACAACCCTTTAGCCACGTTTTTTTCTAATACACGTGGCTAAAACATAAATATATATGACTATATAATACCAACGGCCACAATTTTGATATTTTAACGTTGTCGTTACCACCCTTTAGCTATACTTATTAGGATAAAATGTCTGATTGCAACAACCCTTTAGCCACGTTTTTTTTCCTAATACGTGTGGCTAAACGATAAATATATGTGCTATATAAACATAACGGCCACACTTTTGATATTTAACGTGGTTGTTGTCACCGTTTAGCCGCACTTATTATGACAAAATGCTTGATTGCAACAACCATTTAGCAACTTTTTTTTTCTAATACATGCGGCTAAACGCACAAATATATGCGGCTATATAGTACCAACGACCAAACTTTTGTTATTTTAATCTGATCGTTGCCACCCTTTAGCCACACTTATTTGGGACAAAATGGTTGATTGCAACAACCCTTTAGCCACGTTTTTTTCTAATAGATGTGGCTAAAACACTAATATATGTGACTATATAATACAAATGGCCACACTAAAAAGAACACACATGTGGTTGTTGGGACCCTTTTGCCACACTTATTAGGAAGAAATACTTGATTACAACGATAAATATTGATACCCTTTAGCCACACTTCTACGTGGCTTCAACCACTAATATTTTTACGTGATGATATCATGCATACGATGATGGGACCTTTGGTCTCGTTTGAGCTGGGGAAAAAAGTGTGACGAAAGACCTACGGTCATGCTTTTTTGGCGTGACAAAAGCCAATTTTTTTACGTAGTGAAAGACAACATGAAACATTTTCTGTCAGTAATGATGTTGTGCTAGTGACAAGTGACTTATGGTCTTTATGAATCCTTGACACTTGATATTTGTAACACCCCGATATTTCCGTCTAGGTAATTACATCTACTATATAATAAAGGAAGTTTAAAATATCCTAGGTGTCAAAAATCTAGCCTACCCCCTTAATATGATGACATATGTAATTTTCTTAGATTTTTATTTTTATTTTTATTAATCCATACTACGTTAATTGCAGCGCTAGATTGTTGAAATTTGAATTTTGAACTTTAAAGCATTTTTGACTTTTATAAAGTAAATCTGCACCTCTGCAGTAAGTTTTATCTCTTCTCTCTCCATCGCTTTGTTCTCTCCACCAAAATCTCAAGCAAAATGCATCTTCTCCATGGTTATCAATCTACCGATTTGTTCGTTTACATATTCAAGGTTTCGTTTATTAGGGTTCCTGATTCATAGGTATGATCTCTTTATTTAAGGGTTTTCAGAGGAATCGCTGCTATGCGTGAACGATTATTGATTTGGGCTTTGCTTTGATTTTGGTTCAGTACATATCAATCACTGGATATCATCTTCAGGTTTGTTTTCTGATTGTTATCGAGTATATAGGTTCGTTTTATGATTAACGATTATCCATCGATTTGGGCTTTGCAGCGATTCCTACTATATGATTCTATCACTGGATATCACTCTTTCTCTCTCTAAAATCAGATGCAGTACACTATCTGTTCTTCATCTTCATCAATTCCCAGATCGATTCAAAGAAATAAACCTCGATTTTTCTCCATCTTCATTTTTACTGTGTTTCCCATAACATCGGACGATCATGATGATTTGTGCTGTCATCTGGTGAGTTTTTCTTCTATATTTTTAGGGTATTTTCTTCATTTAAAATTTTCCTACTTGATTAAACCAGATTACACAAATCTATTAGTGCGTTTGAAGTTCCTAAGACTTTCGTTGTCTTTTGTTATCAGATTTTCTTTTAACCAGATTGAGCAGTTGGATTTGTGTTGGTGTTATAAATAGAGTGTTTTTGATCGTTATTCAGTTACTTCTTCGAATAATCAAGACTCATGCACTATGTTAGTTACATATACTTGATGTTAGAAGTGTCTATAATTGATTTGTAGATGAATTAGGAGGTTTAGGCTTGAAATCAGATGGGTTTAATATAAATTTGAAGATACCTCTCAACATTTGTAATCTTCAACCAGTTTGTTAGGAAATTTTTAAAGAAGAACCTAGGCTTGATTGTTATTGGGAGATTGTGGTGTATAAAGTTGTTTATGAAAAGAATAAATTATATTGAAGTTACTGATTTTAAGAAAAATGTTAACTTACACAGATGTGAACCAATTAAAATTATGCTTTTTATAATATTTGGTTTTTTATATGTTTAATGTAGATTACACTTCAAGAAGATGTGCAACAAGAAATAGGAGTTTCATATTCAAGATTTATCTTTTTTTCATTAAAAACTTGATGTAAGCTGCAAAAATATTGAATGGTAAGAAACTGAAGTTCTACAAATGAGATGGTGATCTTTCTCACCTATTACAATATGTAAGCAAGAAGTTGAACATAGTTGTAGAGGTAATTTCAAATTCAAAGTAATAGAATTTGATTTTCATATTTATAGCAGATCGTGCATCTTTGGTTCAAATAAAATGATTAGGTGTTAAGTTGAGAAGACCAAATATCTTTGTGGAAATAGGGCTATTAGTGTTGTTAGTATATGGAATTGAATCACCATAATTACACAGTTCATTGGTGAAAAGAAATTTAGATGAATTAGTTGAGAGCAAAAGTTTGAATGTAAAAAAAAAACTAAATAATATTATGGAGTGCTGGGTCTGTTTTTAGAGAGCTACTTCTTGGTTCACCTCTTTTACAAAGCAGAACAAATGTATTAACTCCCTTTGACTATCAAAAGTCAAACAAATGCTTTTGAACTTCAAAATAACTTTTAAAATGTGATTTATAGCGAAAATCATATGATAAATTAATAGAGTAAGATATGTTACAATCTGTCATCTAAAACCACTTTCGTTAAAAGAAATAGTGGGTTTATTACATTTTGTAGCTCAAAAATCTTTATTTTTGACTCTAAAGCATGTCCATGTTGCATCTTGGAAACCTGTTGAAAGTTGTTAAATTTGATATTGATAAGGGATGGGTACAAGTGGAATTTCACAAAATGTTTAAGCTTTGTGGCTCGCCACCGTATGAGAAAACATATCTAAATTTAGTTCTTTTGTTAGCTAATGATCTTTGCTTTCATATGTTATCTGATCTTTAGATAAAGGAGGACGTTGAGACTCAGAGAGAAATTTATGAACTTTTTTATAAATGAGGTCAACAATATAGTTTATCCAGATTTAGAAGGTATGGTGGCTTTCATTAACTAATTGGATGATAGATTCAGTTTTCCTGTAAGTTTATCATCTAAATTAAGCTCTCATTCTCAACCAAATTTCTAATAAACAAGACTATTTAGTTTTTCTTTTTACTCAACCACGTCAAATGAGTCAAAGTTAATAAAATACAGGTTGGATGGATCAAGTAAGTTAAAAATCACTCAAAATCTGTTCACAATGCATAAACCTCTTATGATCTTTTTATTACACCATTATTCAACTGGAAATAAGGATCTTTGTAGTGATTATTTTTATATCTATTATGTTTGGTTGAATGTTCTTGGATTTTCTGTGTATAGTCCATGTACATCACACTCTTTTGCTTTCATATTTTTTTAATAGGCAAAAGATTTTGATGCAAGTTCAAGATTTAATGCAATAGACAATAGCTAATAGCTTGCATTAGGTGAGTACTTTCAAATATTTCTCATACTTGCCTATTTTTTTTTTCAATTTAATTTATGTTGTATTGAAAAAAAAATCAATTGATTTGTAAGATATCATGATAACATTGTTGAAATTGTTTAAAAAATGGGTCAAATGGAACTCTCTGATCTCAAGATCTCTCAACCGCTCATCTAGACTATGTGGTGAAGTGTTGGAAGAAATGTATTTGTTAGATATGGTTTATACCACTCATGTGTTAGATTTCATTACTTGAGGTCTCTGAGTTCAATCATAATAGTTACAGGTTTGATAAAGATTGCCAACGCATTGCAATTTATATACAAGAGATGAAGCACACGGATTCTCAAATGCCACCACACCTGTTTTTCCAGCCTTGTGAATTGTAATTGTAATTTTTTTAATCTTAGTGGTAGAAGTAATTTCATATTTATGATTTAAATACGTCTATCTTACTTTTCTAACTTGCTTGATGCCTACATATGTATTTGATTGATGCCTTTATGTCTTTACAATATTTTATTTTTCAAAACAAGTTCGTGATCCGTCTTTGCTTTGCGGCGAGCCACCCATTTACCAGTCAGAAGTCAGAAAGATTTAGTGTGATCAAAGTATAAAACTATAAAAAAGTCCTTGCTAAAGTCAAAAACTCTAAAACTATGATAATAAAAGAAAGTAAAAAAGTAAGGAGTATAAAACATTTCGCGACATGCCACCCATTTACCTGTCAATTTATGTAATAGACATTTTAATGTGGTCAAAGTATGAAAATAATAAAATATAGTGGCCAAAGTCGAAAATTTTAAAAGTATACTAAAAATAAAAGTATAAAAGTTAAGGGGTATATAACGTAAAAGTCTAAAAGTTTTGTGGTTAAAGTATAAAACTATAAGAATTTACTAAAAACGAAAGTAGAAAAGCTAAGGAACATAAAATCTAAAAGTCTAAAAGTTTCGTGGTTAAAGTATAAAACTATAAAAAGTATACTAAAAGCGAAAGTAGAAAAGCTAAGGGACATAAAACGTAAAAGTCTAAAGTTTCGTGGTCAAAGTATAAAACTATAAAAAAATCATGGTCAAAGTTGAAAATTCTAAAAGTATACAAATGAAAGTACAAAAGTTAAGGGGTTTAAAACGTAAAAGTCTAAAAGTTTCGTGGTCAAAGTATAAAACTATAAAAAGTATATTAAAAACGAAAGTATAAAAATTAAGAGGTATAAAGCGTAAAACTCTAAAAGTCACGTAGTCAAAGTATTAAATTAAAAAGTAATAGTGGCCAATATATAAAAAAGAGAAAAGAAAAAACATGGACAAAAGTATAAAAATTAAAAAATCTTGTGGCTAAAATAAAAGAATCTAAAATTTTACTATGTCTTTGTAATTGCTAATGTAATATATATAATTACATACTTTAACGGAGTCGGTCAATTTAGATATGAAATAGTATTTTGAAAAAGTAGAACTATAAACGGGTTAAGAAAACGTAATTGCTAAAATAATATCATAAGTATTATTTCAAAAAATCATTTTTATTTTTTGGCCGTGTTTTACACGGGTCTATAATTACATATCTTAATATGTTTACCTATGTGCTTTATTATAAATACGTGTTAGAAATGGTAAATAGTGAATAAAACACGTTTTTGTATGATAAACGGGTTTAGAAATGATGAGACATGAATGATTACGTCTCGTATACGTGTTTAAATCATGAATACATGCTTATGTGAATAGCATAAACCATTGATAGGAAAACACATATAGAAATGCATGTTAATAGTTAATGAAAAAGTAAAAGGGCCAAAAGTGTAATTTAGGCAAAGTTATAAGCCATACGGATATTATACGTGTCTATAATTCTCGTAAGTGTTTTGAGACTTAAAATATAGTAAGGATATGTTCTAACATGATTCGTGGCATAAAATGATGAATATTGCAAAGTTAGAGGGGTAGAAAGTGTAAACTATGTAAAAATATGTATATATATGTATATATATATATATTATTATACATAACCTGAACCCTCGAGAATGTTAGAATTATGTTTAATAAGGTTTTAGAACCTAAAATGATAGCTACATCAAAAGATACAAAGGTAATAAGCCTAAAATAAAAGTTAAAGGACTAAAAGTGTAAATACTTGAAAGATATAAAACGTATGTATACGTATATCATCAAGCGTGTCCCGAGCCTTAGAAACTTTTATAAATATGCCCCATAATGATTTAAAGCATAAAATGATAGCTTAGTAGAAGTCTGGGGGCTAAATTGTAAAAATAAAGTAGAGGGACCAATTCTGCCAAAACCCCAAAGTACTCCGCGGGTCGCGAAGGGTTCCAGAATGGGTGTCGCGTACCGCGACCCATTATAGCGACCAGATTAGGGTTTGGCTCTTGTTTATCCACGTATCTCGACTTGCAGAGCACGATTGCCCTCCCTAACGTGTCGATTTCGATGATTACTCACTAACTAACGTGTCTAGACATCATTTTGACCAGTTTATGTATAAATAGAGGATCGATTGCAGCATGGAAGTGCACCAATTCACGAAAATAAATCCCAAAAACCCTCTTATGAACCGAAATCTTCCTCTGTCAAATTCGATCTGCTCGTTTGGAGTTTGAAGCTGAATTTCTGCAGTTGAGCTACCCTAGGTATGATCTAAAATAACCTATCTCAGTTTTTGCAAATTCGATCTCTAAGTATGATTTTTAAAAATGTATAAAATCTAGGGTTCTTGAGCTTGTTTTGTCAAAATCGGGTGATCGGGTGGGAATTAGGGTCTGAATTTTTGTAGGTAATCCTAATTTAAAATTTTTTAAGAAAGCCCTAAGTTTATTTCATAATTGGAAAAGGTTTGGTAAAGGTTTTGGTTAACGGGTCAAAATTAGGGTTTTCATAACGTTACTCTTCCCAAATTGACTAAACGATGTTGAATTAAGCTTTGGTCTTCTAAAGGATGTTATAAAATATTATAATGGGTAATACCCTAAGTTTGTTTGAATTAAAAATGAGTTTTGATAATAAAACAAGAAATTCATAAAATTAGGGTTTCTAAAAATGATTATTTAATATAAAATAATCCAAAGAGTATGAGGGCTTGATTTTTGGCATGATAACATGTTTTCATATAATACAAGTATATATGGAATTAAATTGGATAAATAATCAAGTATTAAAAATACCGAGTTAATCGGATATTAGAAGTTCGTGCGGACCGGAAGGGTAGGCACCTGTACACTGGGGTTTCTGGCATAGCGAGGGTGTCGCATAAATCCCCGCTGGGAACTGGCATACCTCCCTGGGCGATCCCGAAGTGAGTGTCTACTTATAGGAATACGCGTTTTCATAGTTATCAATAAAAGAAGATAATATGCCTCCAGGGGCATTTTGGTCATTTTGACCCTTAAAAGTAAATAAACTTAATAATATATATTATTAAGTAAATAAAGTGTTAAAATAAACATAAGAAGTGTTTATTATATAAAACCTTGCGTTAACATCATACAATACGCAATTAGGTTAAATTGGAAGACGTAAAGGAGATTCTGACTGAATTAATTGGCTTAAGAGAATAAGGTGAGTTCTATGAACCCACTTTTAAATGTTTTAAATGTTTAATGTTTTCGGGCTGATATACATGCAATGATAAATATTCAACTGTTTACTTGAAAAATACTTGAGTTGCCTTTACTTGTTTTGTGTTGATACTTATAACTGCTTTAAAGTTATTATTACATGTTTACACTTTTCGGGAAGGTTATAATAAACGGGTAATGTAAAGGATGAAACTTTTATATAAAGCTTTGAGAAATGAAAAATGTGAATGTTTGGTCTAAGCCTATGTATGTGAATGAGTGTCGGGTAAATATGATCTTATTAGCCTTGTTGTACAAGACCCATAACATTATATTTATGAAACGCTTATTTCCATATACGGGTGATGGACTAGTGTTGAAAAGATTATGAGTCCAAATACAAGAGTTATTTAAATGGACTTTTGAAAAGAATGAAAAGGTTTAAAAGGTTGAAAATGTTTTAATCTAAGCGGATATTGTCTAGTGAAAAGGGAAAAGGTGGTTGTACAACTAGAAGCGGGGAATGACGGTTCCCCGGGGTAACGACGGTTACTCTATGAAAGGTTTCGGGTGGCGATGGTTGCCTGAGGAGCTAACGTGGTTCCGGTAGACAATGCTTAGTAAAATGGATAAATGGTTAAATGTTTTGGTATAATTATGTTATGTTTTATACCTGATAAATGTTTAAGGGTTATGTTTTGGTATAATTCTGTTATGTTTTATACCTGATAAATATTTGTAAAAAGGGGGGCCGTTAGGTCCAAGCGCTGGAATAAACTTTCGAGAAAAAAGGTAACGCTTTTAGAAAAACGTAGAACTCACCAGCGAAAGCTGATCCTTTAAAATATGTATATCAGGTGACTTTAAGGATCCGAGTATAAAGGGGAAGGCTAAGGTTTGAGCAGGGTGAGGTGGGCAAGCTGTTCGTGTGAAGCTATAGGGCTGCTGGCATAAGTATATAGATGCATATCTAAATAATCGTTATCTTTCGTAGTTATAGATAACCGTTGTAGAAATTTTATCTTATTTGTACTTGGCATTATAAATAAATAAAAGTTTTTAATTTCCGTTGCTTTAGTTATCTCTGTTATACCTTGCGTTCATGAGTAAATCCGACACGTGACCCCTTCTAGAGCCAAGTCTGGAAGTGGGCATCACAATATTGGAGGTGGTAAACATGTACCTAAAGAGGGTAGCAATGATTCTAATGAAGTTTAATAAAAAGCTTAAGCAAGCTGCTAAAGGCTTTAGGCTTTTGGTAATGACGACTGCTAATGACATTTATCAGGGTCTACTTTTCATAATTAAGAACTTCGGGTTTCTTTTCTAAGCAAGTCGAAGGTACATAAGATGTTATAGAAAGTAAAAGAGATGTTTTAGCTTAATGATAATGGTTTTTGTGACCATTACAAATAACTAAACTAACATATAGATAGGGTAAGATAGGGTTATCGAATCCAAGGGAGTTAGTGGTTATTAGCGATCCTAATTACTTAATCTAAATTATTGTCACTAACTTAGATAACTAAACTAAACCTAAATACTGAAATTAAAGCTTAAACTACTTTTTCCTAAATTACTGACATTGTAAATTGCCTCCTGACTGTTGAATTTGGTTGTTGGTTGCAAAGCTAAAATTAACGATTAACTAATTAAACCAAATTAACTAACTTGCACTTGATTAATTAAAAATGTATATTACTAAAGGGTAATTACTTTAGGATCCGGATTAGTGAATTACCGATTTGCACTCGGGAGTCTAACCTAGAAATCACATAGTAGGGGTGTGCATGAGTCGGTTTGGTTCGGTTTTAAGCCTCCACCGAACCATAACCGAATAATTCGGTTATTTAAAATTCATAACCAATCGGTTACGGTTAACCAAAGTTCGGTTTTTTCGGTTAATAGACACATATCGGTTCGGTTTCGGTTAATAACCGAATTGATTAAGATTTTAAAACTTCTCATTAATGAAAGAGCAATTTTATTTGGAAATTTCAACCAATTGGCTGAAAATTCTATGTTAAATATGTTAAAAAGGCTCTATAAGTTGAGTCAACAAGCCGTTCATTTTATAAGCTCAATCCAACTGGATTTTCTCTTTAGCTAGCGATGTGGGATAGTAAACTTTTCATGCAACACCAAGTTAACCATCAACAACTCAAACAAAATGGAATGGCCGTCCATCATACAATCAAGTTCTTAACTTATAATATACCTCTAAAAAGGAAACTAAATGGAATGATCATCATACAACAAGAAACAAACTTATCCTATAATTTTCAGCCAAGTTCTAGAAACAAACCGAATGCAAGAGCCATCCATCTCACATCCATAACTAGATGATTGTGATGGCCTGATGGTGATATCCGGGCAAATTAAAATACCCGCTCCTCTTGCAAAGTTTGTGTATAGTTTAGTCACACAGAAAAATGATCTTTCATGTGATTTAATGAAAATATAAAAGAACAGTTATGTATTGTACGTATTATTTATAGCACACACAAAGTTGAGCTTCCCTATCATATGAATTAAGAAGTTAACTAATAAGGTGAGCAATGGAATTCTGGATAAACATATGTACTATTATAAAATTATTTTATATTGATTAAATTTGGTTCGGTTCGGTTAATTCGGTTATTTAAAAATGAAAAACCATAACCAAACTGAAAGTTTCGGTTTCGGTTTTTTCGGTTCGGTTATTTTCGGTGTTTTGTTCGGTTCGGTTATTTCGGTGCGGTTTTTGTCGGTTAAATCGGTTTTTGTTCGGTTAATTCGGTTTTCTGCTCACCCCTATCACATAGACATGATTGTGTTATGTTTGACCCATCCCAACCAACTACTTATCATTCATGCACACAAGATAGTCCTAGAGCTATAGACGGTAGTCCGGGAGCGGATTGAAACATATAATGATAAAAAGCAATTAGACTAAATTAAAACCCACTAAGTTTCAAAGATTTTCACAGATCATAAATCTCATCTAACAATAGAAACCCTAATTCAATTCAGAAAAAACACTAACCGTTCACCCAAGTAATCACAAAGGGTTTAGCCGATAATCATAATGAGCAAATCATATACTGTCACTATCTCGGCAAACTGGTTTTTTTACAAACTGGTTCAACCCAAACCGGTTTCAAACTAACCTGATTCGGTATTATAGGTTTGGGGTTTTGTTGCTTCAAACCGGTTCATAACCCGAACCGATTATGACCAAACCAGTTTTGACCAAAGTTGACCAAACCGGTTCCGCTTCACAACCCGAACCGGTTTGTAAAAAAACCGGTTTTATACACCTCTACAGTGTCACTATCTGATTATTCATTATAAAAATCAACTAAAGTATCCAAACAAACTGATTAAAATTAAACAATAAAATCAAAATCTTTAATAAAAAATAACTAATCTGTTGAGCATCGAACCAACGTAATACCATAGGAAATTATTTTGAATGTTCTTGTCGTTTGCGTGCACCATCCAAGCAACAAAGGGATGTACCCCCTTCCTGCTGTCGTTTTCCCCCAAATTATCGAACTCCCTTTTCTTTTATAATTGCCGCTTCCTTCTTTTCCCTAGTTTTTGTCCAACTCTTTTAATTGCCATATGTTTTTGTAGGGATATGGGTCCAAGCCCATTTCACGAAGTCACGAAAATAACATTCACAATTTATTTCTTTTCTTTTAATTTTCCCGCATATAAAGAATACAACCCACATTTACTAGCAATATCCATTTTGATTTAGGGAGATGTTCAAATGAGATATTTTATTTGGGTAAGAATGATAAAAAGGAATTTCAGTCATTTGATCGTGATCTAATAAAAAGGAAAAAGATGTATTTTAGTCTTAGCCATCTTTGTTGACTTTTAACATACTTCCCCCATTGTTTTTGAAACATTCATAACTTTCACATACGACATATTCTTTCTTTAAAAATACACCATAAAAACGAGCATTTTTTATCTTTAAAACGTGTATAATGTTGCTATATAAAAAAATTAAAAAAAATACTCTTTCGATTTTTGACACATTGTTCAGATCATTGTGTCATTGTGTCAAAATGTTCAGATGACTGTGTCATTGTGTCAAAAGTATAAATAGCGTTGTTGTATATAACATTAAATATTCTTTCGGTTTTTTACACCATATGACACAATGATCTGAATATTTTGACACAATATGACACAATGATCTAAACTTTTTTGACACAATATGACACAATGATCTGAACATTTTGACACAATGATCTGAACATTTGAAAGAGTAAAAAAATTTAATTTTATATATAACAACACGTACGCGTTTTAAAAATAAAAAACACTCGTTTTTATGGTGTAATTTTTTAAAAATTAATGTCGTATCTAAGAGTTATGAAAATTTAAAAAATGGGGGGAATTTGATAAAAAGTCAAAAATGCCCTTCCATCTTTTATTTTTTTTTAGTTTTTCTCTCTAATTTTACACAGAAAAATTTTGTGTCATAGATTTTCATTTAATCGAAGATCTAATGGCTATGATTCCGTCTTATCCTTCTTATCCAAAATAAACTTCTCACAATAATCTAACCCTCTCCATTTAATATACTTTTCCAACAAAAAAAAATATTAGTAAGGACATGCTTTAATTTTCTTTTATTTATTCATTACAATTACAATATTAATCTAATAATTCATATAAAAGATAGAATGAGACTTGCTCATTAATATTTATGACTCGAGTTTAAAAGAATAATCATTTTATTGAGCTTATTTTCTTCATAATAAATTAAACATCGAGACTTTATTAAATTAATGTACTTTATACTCAAAGTGGTGTGTTTATGAGATAATTAATATTAAATAAATTGTACTTTTAGATCACTTATCACATCTCAATACTTGTCTTTTTTGTCTCTGAAAAAAAAACTAAAAAAAAATTATAAGAGTAAATTACTATTTGCATTCCTGAGGTTTGGCCATTTTTGCCACATGTATCCGATTTTCAAATTAGTAACAAATCGCACCTGAGCTTTGCATTTTGTTGCCATCTGAGTCCCTCAGACTAACAGAGTTAAATTTCTTTGTTAAATGGAATTGTATATTAGTCATTTTATACATCAGGGGGTGTTTTTGTAATTTTTATTAATTATCTAAATCACAACTTCAAAGGCTATTTATTTAATTTACATAATAAATAAAAAATATAAAAAAAATAAAAACTTAATTTATATCTCTCTACCCGGTTACCCTCTTCATCCCTCAAATATCCAAATCCCTAAATACCCATCATTCACCTCCACCATCCGCCTCCACCACCACCGCAAGAACCTTTATCTCCGACCTATGCCTCCATCACACTCCAACATTCTTTAAAACTGATCGCCATGGAGAAATGTTTGCTCCACTAGCAGATGTTATGAAGTAGTTTATTAATCGGTAATCAAACGAAACTTAATTACTAAGTTTAGTAATTTGGTGGATAATTATTTAATTACTAAATTGTTTAGTTAATTAAATAAAAGGAATTAACTAACTAGATAATTGTAAGTATCTAAATTATGAATTTGGATAAATCAAACAATTAATTAATTGGTCGATAAATGAGAGTTTAAATAAAAGGTTTACTTTAAAAGGAGATAACTGAGATTTAATCAATTTGAATTTGATTCAGATATGTTAAGGATCAGTTATAAATATAACTGATCCAAGAGATTTTAGGGTTAATCCAGTTCCAAACCAAAATACCCTAAAACTCTATCTCTCTCTCCCCACTCTGCGATCTTGGTCGACCACCCCTTTGGGTTCGACCGCCGCTGTCCGTCGTCCGTTGCCGCCTCTCCGTCGGCTCCACCTCCGATCGCACCACCATGGCACCGCCGCCTCGCCACCGCGCCACCACTGCTCCGACTGTCGTCGTTGTCCACGCTGGAACCGCCGCCACCGCCACTCACGGCAGTGCGCTGCCATCGCCACCGCCGACGATCCCGTCCACTCGTGGCCTAGTCCACTCTACCTGGTGAAGTTGTCACCGGATTCCATCGCCACCCTGCCTCCGGTGTTAGGAGCACCGCCACCGCCGGTGAACGTGTGATCGCCGGTAGTAACCGTTGAGCACGGGGTTTCTAACCCCGGTTTCGGTTTGTGCTTCGGGACGATTCCGCCGTTATCGGAATTCTTGGATCAAGATCCACCGGTCGCCTAGTTTCTTGGTGACGAAGAAACTTATCCGGTCAACTCGGTAGAAGACTTGACAATGAAGTTTGACTCTACGGTTTCGTTTAACCCTAGCGACGACATGTTGAGTCGCGGTGTCTCGAACGGTTGTTCGAATCCGGGTAAGGTATATCTAATTTATTTTGTTATTTATTTTTGTCGTCGTATTTAATTCCGTGTTTCCGTGTTTATGGTGATTTGATCCTGTAACGGTTTTACGGTTGTCGCGTTTTAATAAAATTAATGTTTCCGCTACGTTAATCTGTTAATATATATTTATCTGGTTAAATATAAATATATATTTGTTAGTAAAAAAATATTAAATGGGTAACCCGAACACCACTGTAAAACCCAACAGTGGTATGAGAGCCCTGATCACCGCACGCAAATCGAAAACCGGTCTTTTATTTTAACCGGTGATTCGTGATTTCGATTTGATTCCAGATCCCGAATTTAATTTAATTTTATTTTAAATTATTTGATAATTGCAAATATCCATATATATATATAAATTTCGAATTTATATGGATATATATATATATTTTTCAAAATATATATATATATATATATATGTGTGTGTTTCGGCGACTCTCGTATTTAATTTTATTAAATTTTGTGGTTGTTGTGGTTGTTTATGGTTTGGCCCAATTGGTGGCCCATTATTGTAATTTAGTAGTTTTGGTTTGATTGGCCCAATTTCGGGTTCAAAGTTGTAAATTAGAAATTAGGGCTTCTATTTTTAGTAACTTTCCAATTTTGGAAACTTTCCATTTTTGTAAACCAAAGACTGAAGATCCAACAAGAAACCAAGAGGAGTCCTGGAGGTCAGTGGGAGCTATAACAAGACACAAGACGCAAGTGTTGCCTACCGTGTGGTTGTTTTATATTTTATATAATTGTATACCTCCTAACCCTAATTAATCTTGCTAATCAGGCTCTAGCAAGATTAAGTGACCAAATGGCTGACTACACACATATAATTCATTCGCGAACGCCTAGGCAATTTTAAATAATAGGTTATTTAGAAAGGGTGTCCCGAGTGATGATATGGTTTTTTGTTCTCGATCAAACGATAAAAATAAATGTATTAAAATTGGTTTAATATCCCTATCCGGTAATTAATAATTAATAGTTTATGTCGTCCCGGGTCTAACCCAACTTGGAGTACATTTACCGAAACGTCAGTATTGGAGCTACAACACCATACTTGGCGCGTAGGGTGTACTCTAAGGTACATACTATTGGAGCTACAGCACCGTAGTTGTACATGTGGCCACCTCGGATAACTATTCCTCTACTTTGCAGGGGGTCACGTTATTGGAGCTACAACACCGTAACATGGATCCTTGTAAATAGAAGTGGGCATAGATGAGGCTTAACGTATCGCATAAAACATTCGATGTTATTGCGGCCTCATAAACGAGAATTATGACCGATTATTGACAATTGACATTTGATGTTAGTTCTTTTACTTGATTACTATTGAGTGCATGCTACAACTGCCTTTAGTAATTAACTGATTGAATTCTCATGAATTCTTAAATATAAATACTTAACACATTTTTTTTAAGAATTCCAAACATCAAAAATACTAAGTAAAACACTTTGCTTATTTTTCAGAAGGCTATTGAAAACTCAAACCCATTAAAGTCAATGATAAAACTGGACACTTTGACCGAGACCAACTTCATCTCATGGTAAGCCACCCTAAGAAGTGTTCTAAAGGTGTTTGGCAAACTCTATGTCTTGGACATGCCTATACCAAATATGCCATCATTCTTACACAATGACCGTACTAAGGCAGAATTGGATAAGCATACCAATGATTCACATGAGGTAACTGAGCTTATCCTATCTAGTATGTTACCGGATTTCCGGTACAACTTACATGACATGAGTGCCTACAACATTGTTCGGAAGCTCAAAGATTTGTTTGAGTTTCCACAAAGAGCGGAACGATACTCTATTTTTCAAAAGTTTATAAATACTAAAGTATCGCCTGACTCCTCTATTTATTAACATGTTGTATTGATGAAGGCCCATCGTGACCATCTGATTGAGCTAGGGCTACCCATACCTGAGTGTATGGCTTTGGAAATTGTCCTTAGGAAGTTGCCCGAATGTTATCGCATTCATGCGATTAACTATTCAGTGGAAACACTGGACCAGCTCATAGGACTTTTACCATGTGCTAAAATCAGAACCACATCCGATGTGCTTAAGGTCATAGATGGAGGTGTCAAGAAGAAATCCAAGACTAAAGCTCAAATAGTCAAAGGCAAGAAAGCAGATAAATCAAAGCGCCACCTTTAATGGAACGCATCTGCTTTGAATGCAATGAAGTGGGACACAGGAAATGCAACTGTACCATTCATCTTGCAAAGGTGAAGATGACTATAAGCTCTCAACAGAGTTCCTCATCAGGTATGTCAATATATGTTATTGAACTTTTCACTGTTTCCTCCAATACATGGGTATTTGATACTGGATGTGGTCATCACATTGTTAATGTTTTGTAGGAACCTGAGAAGTGGAAGAAACTGAAACAAGGCGACATGGAGCTTATTATAGGCGATGGAAAGAACGTCACGGTTCTTGCAACTAAGGTTTACTCTCTGACATGTCATTCTGGCCTTGTAGTTAAATTAGTTAACTGTTTATATGCACCTGAATTGTCCAGGAACATTGTTTTTGTTTCTTCATTGTTTGAACAAGGATTTAAATATAAGTTTGATGGTTTGACTATTCATACTTATTTTAATGATATGTTTTATTTCGAAGCTAAACCTAGACATGGTATGTACGAAATAATGTTCAAACAAACGACCAAATCTATCAAGTTTCTAAAAGAACCAAGACTGATAGTATTGATTCCTCGATATGGCATTATAGACTTTGTCATATAAGCAAGGCACGCATCAAGAAGCTACAAAATGCAGGGATTCTTGAATCCACAAATGCAGACTCCTTCAAAGAATGTGAATCATGCTTATCTGGAAAACTGACCAAGTCACCGTTCACAAATGTTGGCGAACGGGCCAGTGGACCTTTGGGACTAATACATACTGATGTATGCGGACCCTTAAGGACCACCACGAGAAATCAAGAAAGGTACTTTGTAACCTTCATAGATGACTATAGCAGATTTGCTTATACTTATCTAATGAAGCATAAACATGAAACATTTGAAAAGTTCAAAGAATCTCAAAACGAAGTACAATATCAGTTAAATTGAACTATTAAAATACTTAGAATGGATGCAGACTCCTATGACCAAAGGAACAGTGTTGAAAAAATCTCATGCTCCTTCTACGGACCTTGAAAATAAGCAAATGGAAAAGGTTCCATACGCTTCGGCTATTGGATCAATCATGTATGCTATGCTCTGCACGAGACCAACTGTCTCATATGCATTGAGCTTGACCAGTCGTTACCAACAGACTCCAGGAATTGCTCAGTGGACTGCTGTAAAGAACATATTAAAATACCTTAGAAAAACTAAGGATGTGTTCTTGGTATACAGACAAACGGATGAGGAGCTCACTGTAAGATGTTACACTGACGCGAGTTTTCAGACTGATCGAGATGATTCTCGATCACAGTCCAGATTCGTATTCACTTTGAATGGAGGCGCCATTTCATGGAAGAGCTCGAAGCAGAGTGTTATGGCTGATTCCAAAACCGAATCTAAATATATAGCCGCCGTAGAAGATACAAAGGAGGCTGCTTGGATGAAGAAGTTCATTACTGATCTCGACGTGGTTCCTTCGATAAAGCAGCCGATCGAGATGCTCTGTGATAACATAGGAGCCGTTGCTCAAGCCAAGGAGCCCAGAGCACATCACAGAGCCAAGCACATTCTGAGAAAATTCCACTACATACAAAAGTATTGGAACGAGGAGATATTTGCTTAACCAAAGTAGACACAGATCAAAACTTAGCCGATCCATTTACTAAGCCCATGGCTCAAGCTGCTCATGATATTCATAGAGAAGCTATAGGACTTAAATCGGCGAATATGTTTTGATTTAGTATTGGGATGTACGAACATTTAACAGTTATCTATTTATCATTCTTATTCCATTAGAGAATGCAATTTAAGAATTATATAACTGTGTTCGTTTTAGTACGTTTAATTATCCAAGAATGATCTAAATAGTCCGTAGTCGATCATGTATCGTGGGAACGATACTTGAAGTAAGACTATTTTAACTTTTAAATCTCAAAGGAGTTGACATTCAAATCTTAAAGGCCTTATTAAAGAATAACGTTGGACGTAACTCGCATCAAATGAAACCCCATGGATAAAGAGATTTCTTTGATTACATGTATACTCAGTTGTGTCCTTCGACCTGAGACGTATACTAGAACTCTTGTTTACCAAGGTCTATTCTTAGATTGTAGTTAACCGCTGTCGCGTTAATGCCAGTCATAAAGGCTACTTTTGGGAATAGATCTGAAGTTCAGTGGGATTTGTATACGGGAAATACGGGATTCTGTACTATTGTGTAATTTATTACACAATAGCTAGACATCACGGCGCCCTCGTTGATTCAAGTGATGAGTGTGAGGCCTCACCCAAACTTACTGTGTGTTTGATTGGATCACTGAGTCTAGAACGAGAATTTGATTGAACATAATATGAGAGCCATGTTTCATAGTTCATCAGATGTCTTCTACAGAAAGGATCAACTGACTTTACGCATACCTTAAGTCCTACGTATTCTGTCCAGTCTACAGATATACCTTGGTTGACGACAAAAAGCGTCATGACTGGTTGGACAGTCATGCATAGCTAGAGTGCCTCTGACTATACACGTTAAATTGTCTGAATCAATCCAAGTGAGAGTTTGTTGGATATTAATGTCCAGATCCGAAAAATTAGCATGACCGACCCAGTCATTGACCCGTAAGAGTTACACTGGAGTCAACGTGTCAGGAAATCTGAATTAGTTTATTAATCGATAATCGAACGAAACTTAATTACTAAGTTTAGTAATTTGGTGGATCATTATTTAATTACTAAATTGTTTAGTTAATTGAATAAAAGGAATTAATTAATTAGTTAATTGTAATTATCTAAATTATAAATTGGGATAAATCAAACAATTAATTAATTGGTGAATAAATGAGAGATTGAATAAAAGGTTTATTTTAAAAGGAGATAATTGAGATTTAATCAATTTGAATTTGATTAAGATATTTTAAGGATCAGTTATAAATATAACTGATCTAAGAGGTTTTAGGGTTAATCCAGTTCCAACCCAAAATACCCTAAAACTCTCTCTCTCTCTCTCTCTCCCCTCTCTGCGATCTTGGTCGACCACCCCTTCGGGTTCGACCGCCGCCGTTTGCCGCCAGCCGCCGCCTCTCCGCCGGCCCCACCTTCGATCGCACCACCATGGCACCGCTGGCCACCACTGCTCTGACCGCCGCCGCTGTCCACGCTGGAACGGCCGCCACCACCACTCATGGCAGTGCGCTGCCGCCGCTGCCGTCCCGACGATCCTGTCCCGCTCATGGCCTAGTCCACTCTACTCGGTGAAGTTGTCACCGGATTCCATCGTCGCCCTACCTCCGGCGATAGGAGCACCACCACCGCCGGTGAACGTGTCACCGCCGGTTGTGACCGTTGAGCACGGGGTTTCTAACCCCGGTTCGGTTTCAACTTCGGGACGATTCTGCCGTTATCGGAATTCATGGATCAAGATCCACCGGTCACCCAGTTTCGTGGTGACGAAGAAACTTATCCAGTCAACTCGGTAGAAGACTTGGCGATGGAGTTTGACGCTACGGTTTCTTTCAACCCTAGCGACGACATGTTGAATCCCGGTGTCTCGAACAGTTGTTCGGATCCGGCTAAGGTATATCTAATTCATTTAGATATTTATTTTTGTTGTTGTATTTAATTTCTTGTTTGCGTGTTTATGGTGATTTGATCCTGTAACGATTTTACGGTTTTTGCATTTTAATAAAATTAATGTTTCCGCTACGTTAATCTGTTAATATATATTTATCTGGTTAGATATAAATATATATTTGTTTAGTAAAAAAAAATACTAAATGGGTAACCCGAACACCAATGTAAAACCCAACAGATTCATGGTGGTCTCAATGAACATTTTCCTATCGAATTTCCAGCAAACGCTCGGTAGTTAATTCACCACTTCAATTGTTTCTTCTTCATGCTCGGCGTGTTTGAATTTATGTGGGAACCGAAATCTGACATGCATCGCACTGAACATTTACCTACCGAGTTTCCCAAATATGCTCGGTAATTGACATATTGAACCTCTAATTTCTCCATCACCGCTATCACCTCCAATGAATCACTACGAAGCCTTTTCTTATGAATTTGCCCAATATCCTCTACTCTCGCCTTCCTTTTCCTTGCAGGTTTCTCTTCGGACACTTGAATAACCATTGATATTGGGGGATCAAAATCATCTTTCGGGATTTCAATGTGTTGCTCACCAAGCACTGTCACATCTTCAGTTAAGTCTACACATTCAACTTCTTGATCTGGAAGGCTGCCCTCTCGTCTTCTAATTCCTTATCAACCATAAAAGATGTAATAACTGGTTCTTTAGTAGTTGAGGTAATTGGTATGGTATTATTCTCAACAACCTTTTCCCCAACTTCATGTATATCTGAATCTTGAATAAACTCTTCAATTGGTGGCAGGTTACTTGAAGCTATATCCTCATTGAGTTGAACTATGTCATCGGCTAGTTGGTTAGCTGCTTTTACTATGCCCTTGATGCACTCAAATAAAGCTTCCAAATCCTTGTTAAATGAGCCTATATGGTTGTTGCAACTCTTTGTTGTTCCCTGCGACCAATGCCATTTGTATGCTTGGAGCTGGTGATTCCTTGGGGCATATTGATGTTGCCCTTGTTGATAGCCACCTTAGTTGATATGGAATTGAATAGTTCTTGGCCTTCACTGTTTCCTTCCAATAATTCGGGCGCAACAAAAAGCATAGAGGTCTAGACCCATGGTTAAACTCATACCGATCCCCATACGATGACTGAGCACAATTACTTTGATATCCCTCGTGGTAACCTGAAAAAGACTCGACATCAATTGCATGACTATTAGAATATATATTTGTGGTAAATAGTCATACTCCCCTGATTGAGCATATCCCGGATAGTAGGATGAGCGAGGTTCTTGATATGGATAATATGAATCATCGTACTCCTCCTCATCCTCTAAATCATCCATGATTCTGATACCGCTAGGCAGTGTTGGGCAAAATTTAATATGATGAAAACGACTCCCGCAGTTGTAACATTTATTCTCATTCACCATGATTATTTCAAAGCACCTGCAAACAATAAAAAAACAGCGAACCGAATGCGTAGAACTGATCTAACCGATAAAATAGACGCAATGGAATCGCAATTGATAATCCAGACAAATTTTATGAACCTTTTTTTCAAAAATAAACTATAGTATTAAAATTAAAATGCAGAAATAAAAAGAAAATATTATTTTTGGGGTTTTTTTTAGGAAAGAAAAAAATAAAACAAGAACGAAATAAACAAAAAGAAAAAACTAAAAATCACCAATAAGCGCACGTACTCCCCGACAACGGTGCCAATTTGATAACAGTTGTCGTGACCGTTACAAATAACTAAACTAACATATAGATAGGGTAAGCTAGGGTTATCGAATCCAAAGGAGTTAGTGGTTATAAGCGATCCTAATTACTTAGTCTAAATTACTGTCAGTAACTTAGATTAACGAAACTAAACCTAAATACTGAAATTAAAGCTTAAACTACTTTATTCTAAATTACTAATATTGTAAACTTCCTCTTGGCTGTTGAATTTGGTTGTTGGTTTCAAAGCTAAAATTAACGATTAACTAATTCAAACTAATTTGATTGATTAAAAATGTATATTATTAAAGGAATTACTTTAGGATCCGGATTAGTGAATTACTTATTTGCACTCGGGAGTCTAACCTAGAAATCACATAGACATGATTGTGTTATGTTTAACCCAACCCAACCAACTACTTATCATTCATTCATGCACACAAAATTGTCCTAGAGCTATAGACGGTAGTCCTGGAGCGGATTGAAACATATAATGATAAAAAGCAATTAGAGTAAATTAAAACCCACTGAGATTCAAAGATTGTCACAGATCATAAATCTCATCTAACAATAGAAACCCTAATCTAATTCAGAAAAACACTAACCGTTCACCGAAGTAATCACGAAGGGTTTAGCCGATAATCATAACGAGCAAATCATATACTGTCACTATCTGATTGTTCTATCATAAAAATCAACTAAAGTATCCAAACAAACTAATTAAAAATTAAACAGTAAAATCAAATTCTTTAATAAGAAAAACTAATCTGTTGAGCATCGAACCAACGTAACACCACAAAAAATTATTTTGTTCGGTTTTAAGCTTAAGCTAACTCTTTCCCGCTGGAAGGAACTGTTTGTTTGTTGCTTGTCCTGCTGTTAGCGCTTTTTCAAGTGTTCTTTCGTCCTCAGACGTTCGGGCCTTTTTTTTATTCTGGTACTTGCGTTCTCATGCCTGGATGTTCTTGTCGGTTTGGTGCATTATCCAAGCAGCAAAGGGCTGCGCCCTTTTTCCTGCCGCCGTTTCAAATTGTCGAACTCCCTTTTCTTTTATAATTGTTTCTTCCTTTTTTTCCCCTAATTTTTGTCCAATTCTTTTAGTTGCCATATGTTTTTGTAGGGATATGGGCCCAAGCCCATTCCTTTCTTTTGCCTGTGAGTCATTAAGGGGCTGTTTGGTATCGTCTGTTTTATTAAGTGCTGAACCAGTAAGTTGTCTGGAGGAATAAGAAATTCTAAATCAGTTAGTGCTGAACCAGTAAGTGCTGTTTGGTTGCACTTCTGAATGGATGTGCAGAATGACTATTTTATCCCTGTAAAGTGATTTCTAGCAAATAAAATGAAGCTGTTTGATAAAATCCTAAATGATTAATAGTTATTAAAAAAAATACAAACCGTCATAGAAAATCCAAATTACACATAATTCCTTAAAAATTCATAAAAACATACTGAATCCAACAAATTAATTGTTTGACATTAGTTGAGTAGCTATCTCGTCACGTAAAATAGCCATATCCTCAATGCTTTGTGAACCCCATTCCATGTCGTGAGCGGACTGGCTATGGCTTTCCTCATCTTGTGAATTTCCAAACAAAGTGCCCTCGTCGTATTCCATAAATAACTGATCATGAATATTCCATTTCCTTATAAAGTTATGGATGGCAAAACAAGCAATCACTATGTCTCTTTGTATTGGAAATGGAAAGGGTGCCATTTGTTTTAGGATTGGTAATCTTGCCTTCAAAACACCATATGCGCGCTCAATAACATTTCGGAGTTATGCGTGAGCATGGTTGAATTTTTCTTCCTTAGTCATTGCCCGCTGTCGTCGAAAATCGGCTAACCAGTATCTCGTATTACGGTAGGGAGCCATAAACCCACGAGTGTTGGTGTATGCAGCGTCGCAAAGGTAATATTTGTCTGTAAATGTTAGTACCATAATTATTAAACAAAAAACATATAATCAATTACATCATAGTTAGGGAATATTTGCTTAAAAACCTGGTGGGGGGAAAGGAAAGCCGGTAGTCGGATTAAAAGCAAATTTTTTCAAAACACGTGAATCATGTGCTATGCCCTCCCATCCAGCCCATACGAAGGTGAATATCATATCAAAATTACAGATTCCCAAGACATTTTGAAAGCAATCACCTTTTCCTCTGCCCCTATAACGAGTCTGTTGATCGGTAGGTACGATTGCATGTACAAGAGTTCCATCTAATGCACCTATTGCTCCAGGGAATATTTGTTTTAGCCTTCTATGTCGGTCTGAAGCATCTGAAATTGGATTAGAAGATGTTGGAACTATAAGTTCTCTTGTAAAATTCATCATCCCATTCAGGACCTCGTGAAAACATCTATGAATTGTTTCTGTTGAGTGTTGAAACCTCCGTTTAACCATTCGAAGACGCTCATTATGTCCTATGACAATAAAAAACATAGCCATCTTTTCTTGATATGTTATTGACCTACTACTCTGCAACCAATTTCTTTGGTTAAAATGATTGCACAATAGTACATACGCATCACGTGACATACGCATCATCTCAAGACATTGTGTAGAAGAGCCATGCAACAATTTTTGTGTGTATTCATGACCTGTCAATGCCGAATTCAAATCTCTTACACTTTCATTCATTGTTGAGACTAATAGTAACCATTGCCAACAAAGGAAGAGGAAAGCGATAATCTCCTCGTCATCGGAATCCATTGGCTACCTGTCACAAAAAAATTATCAAAACATATAATCCAAATAACATTCAAAAAACATATAATCCAAATAACATTTCATATCGTAAACATGTTTCCAAAGTACATATCATCCAAAATACATAGCTTCCAAGACATAGCATCCAAAATATATCATCCAAAATACATAGCATCCAAGACATAGCATCCAAAATATATCATCCAAAAGACATATAATTCAAAACATAAACCCAAAAGACATCATCCACAAACCTAACTAGCGAACAACCCATACTTTGCTCCTGCGATCTCAACCCATTGCCCACAACTTTCTGGCTCAAGTTCAAGAAACACTTTCCTAACATCATAGCTCTCACCAAACAACAAAAGCGCCGTCTTGTACCTCGCATCTGATTGTCCCCATCCTAATGACTTCAACTTCATCATACATGATTTCATATCATTGTGTTTCTCAAGCAACGTCTTCGCCACCCTGCTAATATTCTCTCCAACTTCTAAGACCTTTGATCTGAATGTTTCCTTGGCTTTTCCTTTCTTAGGACCAGTTGGTGACTCTTCACTAACACCTTGACCCGATGATTTTCTTTTATTTTTAGAATAATCAAAAAACTCTTCACTAGCACCTTGAGTCGGTTGTGTTCTTTTGCTCTTTTGACTAACCACAAGTTGCATTTTAGTGGCATCAATGTCCTCAAAATCATTTTCATCAAACACTTCTACAGCAGGACGTGGAAGTGTAGAAGATGGGCCCCAACTACCAAATCCAGTAGAAGTAGATCCTTCAAACAATTGACTACACAACTCGGGATGATCAAGTGGCGCTGTTCTCAAAGTTTCTACGTGTTTGTTGGACTATATGGAAAAAATTATAAAAAATTACTATAAGGTTACTGCAATATATATATATATATATATATGTATATAAATATATATATATAAAAAACAAAATACCTTAATCTCAAGTTGTCATTCTTCTTCCGATAAGTTAAACATGTTTGTAACAGGGTTATAGACATTGCCAGTTTTGTTCTTAAGCTTTGACCAAGCTGTAAACTTTAGTTTCAAGTAATCATAGTGATTCTTCATTTTTTTTTTATCCACTTCAAAATCATGTTTCGTTTTCAATTTTTCTGCAATTCTTCTCCATGACACGGGTTTTATAGTCTTACCATGAAGTGCCACTTCATGAATACAGGATTCTAATTTAGTTTTATCAACTCCATCTAGCTTCCAGTTAGTTCTAAGCTTTTTTTTGTTCCATTTCCCTTTAACAAATAAGCATTTACCATCAATCAAAAAACCCTATCGATCATGTAGAATCAACTAAAAACAACAACAAGCATCAAGCATCAACATTTAAAAACACATATGAAACATATAGCATCAACCAAAAAAACATAACAAATTTAAGCATCAAGCATCAACATTCAAAAACACAAATGAAACATATAGCATAAACCAAAAAACCATAACAAATTTAAGCATCAAACAAAAATTTTAAGCATCAAACCACATTCAACAATGATTGAACAACATAATTTAACCAATAAACCACATCAATATGTAAAAAAAAAACCTAGATTTTGGGCAAAGTGTAGGGATATGATCACGTATTAATAAGCGTATGTCCGAAAAGTATTTAAGCCTACGGGGTTACACGTCTCGACACTAATGTATTTGTATTAATTAATTAGTTAATTAATATTTATCACGAACATTTAACGAGGTTTTGTTAAAAAAACTGACAGTTAATTGTTAACAGGGGTGTTAGTTGTAATTAGAGAGAGTTGTAATTGGATTACAATTGAGAGAAGGGTTTGGATAGGGCCTCTAGGCCGAATTCGGCTAGGGCTCCTATGCCAATCCTTAACTTGTTTTTCAAGTCTTTTAAACCTATAAATAGACCCTCTGGGTTTAAGGTTTAGTTGCTGCATTTATCTGATAAAGGTGCAAACCCTAATCTCTCTCTTTCCTCTCTCAAATTCGGCAAACAAGAAAAAAATCCTAGGGGTTTCGATTTCTTGTGTGGTTCGACCAAGCCTACTTCACCAAGAGGAGTTCGTGATCGAGTACTAGCATACGTACATCGGTGTGTCGTGTGGACGATCATAGAGGGATTTACTTCAAATCCTAGAAGATCTTCTTTTGCCGAGCTAAAAAGGTACACGTTGTCTACCCGGTTAGTTAGATTAATTCATAGGATTAATTCCGCTGCGTACTCGTGTTTAAAGTGATAATTTGTTATATAACCCAACAGTGGGTTACTACTAAGTGCATCTTCGTAGGATACCAAAAGGAAACAATGGGTTACTATTTTTACATTCCTTCCGAAAATACTGTTCGTGTTGCTCGATATGCTGAATTCTTTGAAAAGAAATTTATAGCTCAAGAGAACAATGGGAGAATTGTAGAACTACTAGAAGATGTGTCACCTTCTGAAACAACTAGCAATCATCAACCTGGGGGGGGGGATGTTCAAAGTGATGAACCTCAAGTCGATGATGTTGCGATTCCACTTCGTAGATCCGAAAGGGTCATACGTAATCCGGATAGATGGATTGGTCTAGTCGAATCCGAGGATAACATGTCAGGAGATCTCGATGAGCCTCCGAACTTCAAAGCTGCATTATCAGATCCGGAATCTGACAAATGGCTTGAAGCTGCGAACGTGGAAATGAAATCCATGAAAGATAATCAAGTTTGGAACTTGGTTAATCTTCCTCCTAACGCGAAGACCGTTGGGAGTAAATAGATCTTCAAGAAGAAGACCGACATGGATGGAAATGTACACACCTATAAAGCTCGTCTCGTGGCAAAAGGTTATACTCAACGTTTTGGCGTTGACTATGATGAGTCCTTTTCACCAGTAGCTGACATTAGAGCTATTAGGCTTCTCCTAGCCATAGCAGCGTACTATGACTTTGAGATATGGCAAATGGATGTTAAGACTGCCTTCTTAAATGGTTACTTGGATGAAGAAGTCTATATGGATCAACTTAAAGGGTTCATTGATCCAAAACATCCCAACCAAGTATGCAAGCTTCAAAGGTCCATTTATGGACTAAAGCAAGCATCGAGGAGTTGGAATAAACGGTTTGATGAAGAAATCAAAAGGTTTGGTTTCGTTCAGAATCCCGATGAGCCATGTGTATATCGCAAAGCTTGTGGGAGTAATGTTACTTTCCTTGTCTTATATGTAGATGACATATTGATAATAGGAAAACACATTCCAATGTTGCAAGATGTAAAATCCCATCTTGGAAAGTGTTTTGCCATGAAAGAGTTGGGAGAAGCAGCATTCATTCTTGGAATCAAGATCTATAGAGATAGAACTAAGCGGTTGATTGGAGTAAGTCAAAGTGCTTATATTGATAAGATCTTGAAGCGATTCAAGATGGAGAATTCCAAGCATGGTATAGTACCTATGCAGGAAGGACTTGGTCTATCGGTCAAACAAGGTGCTTCTACACCTGATGAGGTGAAGCGTATGCAAAGAGTCCCTTATGCTTCGGCTGTAGGCTCTATAATGTATGCGGTGAGATGTACTAGACCTGATATAGCGTTTGCGCAGAATATCGTTAGCCGATTTCAACAGAATCCGGGTGAAAGTCACTGGACTGCTGTTAAGACCATTCTCAAGTACCTACGGGCTACTAGAGATTTGTTTTTGGTATATGGGGGAAATCCAGATCAAGAGCTCAAAGTGACCGGATACTGCGATGCTGGATTTCAGACTGATAGAGATGACACGAAGTCTCAGTCTGGGTACGTCTTCGTTCTGAATGGAGGCGCTGTGGATTGGAAAAGCAAGAAACAAACCACAGTTGCTATGTCTGCAACAGAGTCTGAGTACATTGCTGCTTCGGAAGCTGCAATGGAGGTTGTTTGGATAAGGAAGTTTATTAGTGGGCTTGACATTGTCCCCACAAGTAACTTGCCTATTGATATGTACTGTGATAATACTGGTGCATTAATCATCGCCAAAGAACCTGGAATTCAGAAGGGCGCTAGACACTATGCCAGGAGATATCACTATGTTCGTGAGCAGATCGAACTAGGTGAAATCAGATTACTCAAAGTTCACACAGATATTAACTTAGCTGATCCTTCACGAAAGCTTTGTCGAGGCCGAAGCTTGAAAGGCATGCCGAGGGCATGGGACTTAAGTTAGCTAGTTAAATCATGTATGTCTGATGTTCGGTATTTGGATAAGGGATGTTAAACAATTTCTATTTATATAATGAAATAAAGTACTTGATATGTTTGATTTCATTTAATAGTAAATTGTGTCCTATATTTGCATGTTTAATCCTTGAGTACTTGTCAAGTATTCTAAATTGTCCATTGTCGATTAACCTATATGGGAATATAGTTAAACTAAGACAAATCTGAGTGATTGGTAATATTCTTGGAATATATAATGGATGGTCCCACCAAACTCACATGGTATTCATAAGATGCATATCGGATAACCCCACTAACGAATTGTCACTTTATGGATCATCGTCATTGAGTGAAATTCGTAAATGGTTGCTTTACTTATCCTTAGACTTGAGATACAAGCAGGTCATGCATGTATGGATTGCACCTACTTGATATAGTTCTAACTATCCTGAATAAGGTAGTACAAAAGGGCTATTTTCAGTAAGTGTAGTGAAGTATGTGACTGGACACGTGTAGTCAAGAGGATTTGTTCCTTCAGCCTGAAGGTTGAAGCAGATACCACTGGGCTCCTCATTGGGACTAATTAAGATGTCTGCATGGCCATGCCCAAATGAAATCCAGATGTGTCTCGATTTTGAATTTGGTAATCTTTAATTAGTTGTGGAATGAGAAACATAATCGTTAAAGTATGAAATGACTTGATCCATATTCATATTTAACAACGGTATCGGTAACAAAGGGATAGTAAATGACTGTACCATTTAAATACACTTTGAGAAACTGTACTTAAATATTTCCGGGAGCATTGGCGTGTTGCGAGACGCTAACCAATGTTATTACCTTTATTACTACGAGCTCAAGTGGGAGCTGTAGGGATATGATCACGTATTAATAAGCGTATGTCCGGAAAGTATTTAAGCCTACGGGGTTACACGTCTCGACACTAATGTATATGTATTAATTAATTAGTTAATTAATATTTATCACGAACATTTAACGAGGTTTAGTTAAAAAAAACTGACAGTTAATTGTTAACAGGGGTGTTAGTTGTAATTAGAGAGAGTTGTAATTGGATTACAATTGAGAGAAGGGTTTGGATAGGGCCTCTAGGCCGAATTCGGCTAGGGCTCCTATGCCAATCCTTAACTTGTTTTCCAAGTCTTTTAAACCTATAAATAGACCCTCTGGGTTTAAGGTTTAGTTGCTGCATTTATCTGATAAAGGTGCAAACCCTAATCTCTCTCTTTCCTCTCTCAAATTCGGCAAACAAGAAAAAAACCCTAGGGGTTTCGATTTCTTGTGTGGTTCGACCAAGCCTACTTCACCAAGAGGAGTTCGTGATCAAGTACTAGCATACGTACATCGGTGTGTCGTGTGTACGATCGTAGAGGGATTTACTTCAAATCCTAGAAGATCTTCTCTTGCCGAGCTAAAAAGGTACACGTTGTCTATCCGGTTAGTTAGATTAATTCATAGGATTAATTCCGCTGCGTACTCGTGTTTAAAGTGATAATTTGTTATATAACCCAACACAAAGAACATACAAATTGGACCAAAACCCCACTAAACAATGATGAAGAACAAATTTCGAGCATCAAAATCCTACTAAACAATGATCAATCAGTGATTTATAGCATCAAATCACAGCAATTTAAAAAAAACGATTTAAAAAAAACCCTAGAATCTTACCTTGATACACAGCGCTGAGGAGGAATGGCGGAGCGAGGGAGGAGCGGAGCAGGGGTGAGGAGGACGACTGGCGACCTCAGTGGCCGCCGGAGATGCCCTGGCGTCGCCGGAGCAAGGAGCAGCGGCGGAGGCAGCCCCCAGGGAGAGAGCGTCGAAGTGGGGAGAGGGGTAGAAAGGGGTCTCAGCGTGTTTTTTTCTTTCTTAATGATAAAGTGAGGCTTTTTTAACTGGTTCATCAAGAGGCTATCCAGATCTCTTACCGATCAGATGTTTTAAAAACAGTCCAACCAAACAGTCTGGATCTTCGCGATTCATACATTTTCTCATTAAGTGGCCATCCAGACCCTTACCAAACAGCCCCTAAGTCACCAAAATAGCATTCATGATTTATTTCTTTTCTTTTTATTTTTCCCCATATTCAGCCCACATTTACTAGCAATCTCCATTTAATATACTTTTCTAACAAAAAAAATAGGAAGTACATGCTTTACTTTATTTTATTTATTCATAGTTTTTGATACACATACGACGCACGGGTGGATTTTAAAAAAAATGAATCCAAAATTTAACATATTATAATAAATGTAATTCGATAATTGGAATTAAAGAATAAAATGAACGTTCGACAATATAAAAAAGTTACAAATTTAAAAATACATAATTATAAACAACATTTGATGACCATGTCATTGCAATCGTTGCCTTGAAACTCCATATGCTCATCAAAGAAAACGACCGCAAGTGTTGATGTTTCCTTCATAATAATGCCATTAACGCAATACCTGTTAATGTCAGAGTGTTATCAATTGGTGTATATATTTAATAGGAAAATTGGGTTAACATGCTGAAAATTACGAAAATTTGAGAGAAAGAAGTACCGAATTACTCACATAATGATACGAAAATTACAAAAATTAGGGAGAAAGAATCAGAACGTTCTCTAATTAAGAACTAACTCAATAGATCAGAACACCAATTACTCACATAATGATACGCTGGTGTAATATACTAACACTTGAAAGTAATCTCGTTGGACTGAAACACCTGCAAATAGACCAATTTCAATTATCAAATCAAATAAGTATGAAAAATCTAAATGACAGACCGAATGAACAGAATATAGATCTAATTTGATTCATTTGACATCATCGAAATGAAGCGAGAAGTTTTCCTCTCTATTTTTCTTACGGATCTCAAACATGTTTTCATCCCTCCGTTGCTTTCCTTCCTCCACATTGATTACCACATATAGAGAAAAACCGTAAACAATGATGATTACATTAGCAAAATACATCAACCAATAAGCAAAAACACATTGGTTTTACGGAAAGCAAAAAGGTACCTAAAGAGAAACAAATATTGTAAGTACGATCGACAGAAGAATTCAATTGATCGTTTATTTGAGGTTTTCGATAACAAGAGACGATGATGGGGTTTAGATGATCCGCGAGAGAGACGACTTCTAATTTGGGGATTGATCGAGGTAGCGATCGACATTCGACTTAGGTTTAATGAAAGACAGAAAACTAAAATGGTAAACATAATCTAACCTGAACGATTTCATGAGTCCTTCAACGTAAAGATGAAAATCTATTCTCAGATTTGAAGTCGATTGGAACAAATCAACAATCAATGGATGGTGATGGATGCTCTGCGATCGATTCTCAGGATGGCGATGGCGTTTTCGTGAAGCTGTCGATGGATGCTCTGCCATGAATGGCAGCGTAGAAAAGGGCTTCAAAATCGCCATCTGATGGAGATAAAAAAGGGATCTGAAGAGAAAGAAGGGAGGTAGGGTTTCTTTTACACGGGTTATAAGATGGGTGTGTTTTTTTTACCCACGCGTGATTCTAAAGACGGATCATTTAGGCGGGAAATTGATGCTGAGGATGGCTGTGGTGATGCCACCACAACATCCATCTTTTCATTTATATAGTATATAGATAGATAGATATAGATAGATGTAGATATAGATAGATTACAACATTACAATTACAATTACAATATTAATCTAATAATTCATAAAAGATAGAATGAGACTTGACTCATTAATATTTATGACTCGATATATTGAGCTCATTTTCTTTGTAATAAACTAAACATCGAGACTTTATTAAATCAATTTATTTTATACTTAAAATGATGTGTTTAGGAATGATTAATATTAAATTAATTACACTTTTAGACTACTCATCACTTAATAGCATGATATGTTTAGTTATCACAAAAATTATATTCTTACTAAGTAGTATGGAGGAAACTCTGTATTGATCTACGAACTCAAAATGTGTGATAAGAGCTCAAATCTAATCAAAAGTTGCAAAATTTATTTTAGATCTCTTCTTCATGCTCTAATCTTGAGAGCTTCACCTGAATGCAAACCCACAACTCTCACTCACTAACATTGTAAGTTGTTAAGTATTGAAAGAGAAACTAATCATATAAACAAAGTTGGTTAATAATGATTAACCAATTGATGATTATTCTCATGATAATACAATACAAAAATCTTTTTCCTCTTACGACTTCTAGAATATGATGTTTTTATAGAATTTCAAATTTGTCGTTGCGACATACATGTTTTAATGTGAACTAGAGATCGACCGCGCGTTGCTGCGGTATTTGATGTTGAATATAATTTTAATTTTATGAGTTTTGTATATTAAAATATAATAGAGATCAACCGTGCGTTGCTACGGTCGTACAGATTTTCTGTATAGATTGGTAATAAAAATGAGTAAACCGAACATTCTCAATGCCTATCAGTTTTAATCCACATCTGTTGCCATAAGAAAGCAACAACATTACCTTTTTAAACTATGAAAATGTAAATAACTAAAGGAAACTAACCTTTAAAATGATGTTACCACGAACAAACGAAACCCATAGTGGCTAGAACTGCACACATTAGTCATGAAAAGTCAATTAAATACTCCTGTATATTAGTGAATATTAAATAGTTCTTAATAACACTTAATATGTATGAAAAGAATGTATGAAAAGAAACTGAGGAAAAAAAAAGTAAATATGAAGGATTCGAACTTGAGCCCAAGCCACCAAACTCTAAAGTCTTAGCCACCAAAGCAAACCAATGTTCATTTAACATTTTATGAAATCTATTAATATATATTAAACCATATGAGATGCTGAAAAAGACAAAATAGCACAAAACCATAAGTTTGCTTTGTCTATTGTATATATATACAATATGTAATTGTTTTTTTTCACGGTTTATATATTTAGTATATAAAATTCAACTATTATAAATACATCCGTCACAATAAGCTACTTTACATCACGATTGCATTTTTATATAATGTTTTAAAAGTTATTAATGTGACACACAGATTTATATTTTTGTTTAGACAATATAGTTACGTTTCGACATGAATTTTTTTCACGGTTTATATATATATTTTAAGAAAACTTTTGTTTTCCCTTTACAACTCTTAATATGTGATGCTTTATAAAATTTCAAAATTGCTATTGTGATGTGTTTGTTTTTATCAACGATTATACATGGGGTTTTATGGTTTATGTTTTGTATATAATATTCAAGTATTACAAATACCTCCGTCCACAACGCATCACGAATTCATTTCTTAAATTTTTTTCGACATTTAAAGTTACCTCCGTCACAATGTAAGAGTTTTCATCACAGATTTATATTCCTACTCTAATAAATAATTACAAATATTGACACATGTCAACACTATATTCATTCCCACAAAAGTTTTCTCACCCAAATCTACTCCCTAATTAATTCTTTTTTATTGGAAATTAAATCCTATTTTATAATTAATCATGATATATTTGTATTTATTTATATTATGAAATTATGACGACCATATATTAATTTTCATATTATTTTTATTTAAAATTATTTTTTATAAACTATTATTATTTTTATTTTATTAAATATATAAAAAACTTATAAAATACTTAAAAAACGTATGTAGTGTGTTTTCAAATATAATTGAGCAAATCATATTTAATATTTTAATAATTGAATACCTAATATTATTTTACAGATTCAATCAACATTGTGGATGATACTTTTTCTAAAGAAATTCACAAACGACAAAAATCATGTTCATAAGATCCAATATTAAATATTTGAGTAAATTACTGTTTACGTCCCTGTGGTTTGGACCAAATAACCATTTAGGTCCTTTTTTTCAATTTCAACAAATTGATCCCCGTGGTTTCAATTTGTAACCAATTGGGTCCTTTTTGCTAACTCCATCCAAATTTTCTGTTAAAATTTAAGAAAATGACCAAATTACCCTTATTAATAAAAAAAACAAAAACTTAAAACCATCACCGTCAAATCTGTTCGTTCTCCGGCCAGCACATCCCTTCGTTCTCCGGCCACACATCCCTTCGTTCTCCGGCCAGCACCAAAACAGGCGCTGTGGTTTCCGATGAACCCAGCAACCAGCGACCACCCTTCACCCCGATTATTAGGAGTGAAACAAACTGGAAAAGGAAAGAAAATAGAAGTTTCGGACTTACAGTGGTCGGAGAAGAAAGGGGCGCCGCCGCCACCGCGACCGCCACCGCCACTGATGCGGCGGAACCCTAGCCGCCGCCGCTACCAGAATAAAGGCAGCAGCGTTGCTGCTGTTCGCGTCAGAGAGAGAGATATACGGGCAGGGAAACAGAGAGTGTAGCGAGAGGTCGTCGACTTAATCGAACAGGGGGAGGTGGTCGACGGCGAACCAGACGTGGCCGCGACGGAGGGAGGTGGTCAGAGACGGCGACGGTGGAGATGAAGCAGGGGAGGCGTTTCTTGGTGGCGGGGGTGGTGGGGGTTGAATCGCCGGGAACGAAGGGTGGGGATCCGACATCGAGGTCACGCCGGGAACGAAGGGAGGAGGGATGACGGAGGTCGGAGAACGAACAGATTTGTCGCATCAGATGGCGGTGGTGGTAATGGAGGCGGAAAACGGCGGAGGAGGTGGTTTTGATTTGGTGCGGCGGTGACGGAGAGGTGGTGGTAATGGAGGCGGAAAACGACGGAAATGATTGTCTTTGGTTTTTTTTATTAATAAGGGTAATTTGGTCATTTCCTTAAATTTTAACAGAAAATTTGGATGGAGTTAGCAAAAAGGACCCAATTGGTTACAAATTGAAACCACGGGGATCAATTTGTTGAAATTGAAAAAAAAGGACCTAAATGGTTATTTGGTCCAAACCACAGGGACGTAAACAGTAATTTACTCTAAATATTTTTCTACCATATCAAATGATCAATGTTCATCAAATTTGAGAATTTTAAACATGATGACTAATTCAATTGTAAGTTTCCTAATGTATACCAAAATAACATTTTTTTTATTGATATAACATTATAATATTGATTATAATTTAGATTTTATATGTGTTCATTATAATCTTAATCAAACTTTATACTCACCTAACTTTCTACAAAGACAAAGTCTCAAGTTTGTTAGATCATAAATTAATGTTAGTTGCTATTCTGGGTCAGATTATTTTTTTAACAATCATTATTAAATATACAAGTACAGACATGGACTCTAAATATTGTTGGTAAAGTCACCACTACCATATGATGAATTATAATTTTAACTCTTTATTTAATATGATGTAATAGGTTATTCCGGTAATAAGAAGAGTATGCAATTATCATTATATATATTTTTAATGATTCAACCCGTATACCTCTCATGTCCACAACTAGTTACAACCGGTTATAAAAAACCCCGATAAAAACCGGTAAAAAAGCTAGTTAACCGGTCTCTAACCAGAACCGGCTTACTAACCAATTACATGTTTTCTCCTTTCAAACCGGTTACAAATCAATCCGATTAGCAACCTAACAGGTTTCGACTGGTCAACGGTCCTAACCGAAAGGACCGAAACCGGTTAGTATAAAAAAACCGGTTTGTTCCTAATTTCCTTTGATAACACACGATTTTACATGTACCCTAATATATTTGTAAAGTGACATTAAGAGGTTGGTTTATAGGTAAAGAATCGAATAAAGGTGACAAGCTCATATACCCGATCCGTTACATTTATTTAACCCGAAACAGAAAATCACTTGTTCCTTATTCTTCTTGCCCCCAAATTCTTTGTGCTGTAGGGCAACCCTCTTTCCATCTCCTTCCTAGCTCCGTGAAACTCTCTCTCACATCATCCGAGACGCTCCAGGATCTAGGGTTCAACCAGCTTCTTCCCGCCGTACAATCGGTAGAACCCCTTTTCCGTTTCATCGATTGTGTTTTACAGTTCAGAATTTGAAGTCCGAACAACGAAGTAATCAAACAATTAGCAACTTTTTGTATAATACCTAAGCTAGGGTGTTTTTTATAGCTTCAAGCGTTCTCACTAGTTGTAATTTTGGATTCTGCATTTCCAAGAACTAAGAAAAATGGTGGTTTTTGGCTTTAATCTGAATCGGTCCTATAATTATTACCAGTTTAACAGATTATTGACCTCTAATTTCATATTGTTTGGATGTTCATAAATTCGGAATGTTATTATAGGTGTTTGATAATTTTGTATTGGCAATTGAAACGTATTAGATTTTTGCACCATAATCAATTTAGTGGCCTGCAAAGCCTAATCTGTTACCAGAGTCTCACAATGTAGGTAATAGGTATTAGATTTGTGTGTTTTAAAATTATTTATTGAATTTGTAAACCTTGTATGTACTCTGTGCATGATTTCTTGCAAATGTAATTGTGAGGTTGACAGGTTGTGTGGTTATTGATACTAAAAGTTGTGCATAATGATGTAGAAGTAACAATAAGATTAGTCATATAGAACATGATATGTATCAAAGTTCAACTCTGATCTGTTCTCATTATCAGGATATATAAATATATTATGCTCACTCCCTTCCAAAAGTTGCAATGGCGTTATGTAGTTTAAAAACAAAAAATACCTCTTAATAAGTTCAAACAAGGAAAACTTGTGAACCAGAATCAATCTCAATGTTACATGTATCTTTCTTTCATTGCAATTATATGATTTTATATTTCATGCAGGTTGGTCAACCTCAGCTTAGAGCAATAAGTGCGGGATTGTAGGGATTGAAGTGCTATATGACAGCAAACTGACCAAAAATGAGTTATTCATCTGACGAGGATGATAAACCCTTGGTTTTTAGAAGGAATTTAAAACCTGATAAAACAAAGTGTTCTTCCCAGCCTTCTAAACCTTCTCTTAAACCAAGCAATGGCTCAGATTCTGAAGATGATAAACCACTGAGTACAAAATTTTCAACTGTATCAAAGGGAAACACCAATCATGCCAAAAATGGCTCCCATACTAGTGTGTTTAAAGCTCCCAAACCACAAGTAAAAGATGAAGATTCTGATGAGGAAAAACCATTATCTTCAAAATTCATATCTAAACCAAATGTGGGATCATCAAGCAAAGTTCATCAAAATGGTTCTGCATCAAGAGATAACCAATCTAAGAATATTGGCATGAATAAGCGACCATTAAATGATGAAAGATCTTCAGGTCCATCATCTGTCAAAAAGCCAAAGCTTTCGGATTCTTCAACACCAGTCAACCGGAAACCAGTGAATATGAAAGCAGAAACCAAGTCAGATAGTGATGATGATGACGAGGACGATGATGATTCTGATGATGATCTTCCCATATCACAAAGAAGAAAGAACCAAGCTTCATCAAGTAGTAAACCCTCATCTTCAAAACAAAAGGTGATAAAAAAGAATTCCTCATCTTTAAACCAAACCAACAAGAAGTCAAAGAAGGTGGTAAAAAATTCAAAGTATTCAAAGCCATCAAAAGTCCCACCTGGCTCCGGTGAAGGGCAGAAATGGAGTAGTTTGGTTCATAATGGTGTAATATTCCCACCTGCATACAAGCCTCATGGTGTTAAGATGCTCTACAAAGGGAAGCCTGTTGATTTGACCCCTGAACAAGAGGAGGTGAACTTTCTACACACACATGTGCACGCACACGCACGAGTATATATAATCTTGATCGACATATTCTTATGTTTGTTGATGGCGCATCTTACAGGTTGCAACAATGTTTGCAGTGATGTTAGATACTGATTATATGACTAAACCTAAGTTTAAAGAGAATTTCTGGGGTGATTGGCGGCAGATTCTGGGAAAAAACCACCTGATCCAGAATTTGGATGACTGTGATTTCAAACCAATTTATGAGTGGCATCAAAGTGAAAAAGAGAAGAAGAAGCAAATGACCACAGAAGTAAGGGATTTAGACATGTGACTGATTCTTTAGCAAATATTACCTCTTTGCATGTTAGTAATTGTGATAATATTAATGTTGCTGGTTTTGGTTTGGTTGCCAAGTTTAAGCCTGTGTTGTCATTATAGATGAATACTTTAGACATGACTAATAGCCGAACACTTGTGGACACTTCATCTAATGTAATATGCTATTAATGCAAGAGTTCTGTTGTGTAGGAGAAGAAGGCCTTGAAAGAAGAGAAGATGAAGCTAGAGGAGAAGTATATGTGGGCAGTTGTTGATGGTGTCAAAGAAAAGGTGATATTGGAATATATATTTATTTATAATTTTTTATATTATGAAATTGTGTCATCATGTCTTGTGTAAAGAAATGCCAATAGTTGTTATAAATATAATTGGTAAAGGAAGCGCAGATTATATTATGGGAAATAGGAATCATAGTTGATCATATTATTTATATAACAATCTGTCCCAAAGACCTTCGGCTTGATTCATATATACCTCCATTTTGTCTCTACTTGTTTCTCACATCAAGTAAATGGGGCTCCCTATCACGTCTTCATTTTTCTTGCACCATATAAGTGGGACCCATCAAATGATATCATAAAATAATCAAAACAAATAGGACCTTAAATCTATTTGCTAGAGATATGGTTGCGATTTAAGCAAATTAGGCATATTTTTTTGTGGCCATGTGTTTATAAATAGATGTTGTTACTACACCCTGAATGACATAAATTTTCCACACGTCTAAGTAGTAATTACACTATTAAAAAGAGTTAAAAGTTGTATATTGATATGTAGGTCTGCATGTATTGAGCAGATGAAATTCAATACCAATATAAATAACTTTTACAAAGTAGAGATGAAAAAGCTATTATTTATGATGTGAAAAAGACATGTAGGTCTGCAAGTTTCTCGCATCATGTCTTGCATGCATATATTATTCTTGAAAGCATATATGTTGCTATTGAAGTTATTTCACAACATTTTTTTATCATAACTTTTTTGAGTGCAAGAGGACCGTTGCATGTTAGTACTCCAGCCATTATTGGTAAACCATAACTTGTTAATGGGGTTTTCTTTACCAGGATTCAATGATCACTCCTACACATACCTAAGGTTATATAACATATTATTTGCCACTTGGGTTGTAGCCCGGTGTTGACCAGGGTTCAAAACCTGCCATGGGTTATTATGGTATTAAAGAAAATATAAGTATATAACATGTTATGTGTTCACCATTTTTTTCTTTTTTTTGTTGGCTTAGTGAACTTTTCTTTAACCGATGACGTAGGTTGGAAATTTTCGAGTTGAACCACCTGGATTATTTCGAGGCCGTGGGGAACATCCTAAGGTTTGAATTTTTCCACTCTAATGAAATATTCAATTTTGTCCACTATAGATTACCACCCATGTCCGATGATATTTGGAGCACTTTCTTTTAACATGGATTCGAAGTAAATTCACCTTTTACTATTATCATAATCAACGACTTATTTGTGCATTTGGGTCCATAAGATTTTGTCTGCCATTGAATAGTGTTTTAGATAGGGCCATAGGGGTGAGTGTGGGTCGGTTATGGCCAAAAACAGAATCATAACTGGATAATTGTGAGATTACCTGAACGGGTTGATTTCGGTCAAAGGGTGGCTGGTTATTGCTTTTCTGGTAAAATCGGTTAACACTAAATTTCTAAGCTTTTGCCTGCGGCCCAACGATCATTAATGCGGGCCTTTTTGTTCAAATTTTAGCCCAAAAAGAAGCAAAGTAAGAGTTTTTTTTTTAGTATTTTATGGCAAACAGTATGCAAAGCCCAAGGTAGATGATATTTGGCCCAAGATTAATGTTTCCGGTAGTAGCAAGTAATGATTTCTAAAGGTAATATTAATGTAGCAAAACGATAAATATTTTCCATGTAGATATTGTATATTGTAATATCCATTATTTCAAAAATAACAATAAATACAAATTGCTTCATGTCTGGTTCGGTTATTAGTGAGTTGGTTTTCAATAACTGTACATGTACATAATCGTTAACGTTGGTTAATCAAATTGTAAACACTTAGCCACTGGTTTTAGTTGTTACCGTTTATTTTTTGTTTTGGCTTCGATTAGGGTTGTAGCCGAGCAAGGGTGGCTCGGGCTCAGTTCGTTTACAAACCGAGCTGAGCCGAGCGAAGCCAACTCATGTATCTTAAAGAGCTGAAATATTGAGCGTAGACTCGGCTCTTTAATAATCGAGCCAAGCCGCTCGTTGGGCCAACTAGTTTATTTTAAAAAAATTAAATTTAATACTCTTTACGTATATTCATATATAACAAAACAAGAAAGTAATATTTTAACATACTCATAATGGGAAATTTATAATTCAATATTTGTTTATTTATTTTCAACAAAATGGATATTTTTTTTTAAAGAAAAATACCATAAGGCACTTTGTTTTTAACTTCAAAATATATTTTTAAAAACAAACTTATAGTTTTTGGGTCATATGTATGTATGTATATTAACATTTAGGCTTTAATTTAAACGAGCGAGTCAACGAGTCAACTTACGAGCGAGCCTCGAGCGAGCCAATTTTGAGCTTTTTAAACAACCCTGTTGGCCTTAATTATTGATCAAGTTTGACACACAAAGTTATGGGTAGATTATGTAATTACTAGAAAATATAGTTTAGTATCTTTGTGTATTTGTTGTTAGTTCAAGGGTTGTAAGTGTCAAAGTTGAAAGTCTACAACTGCTTTCAACCGACTTCAACCGCCATGTCATGTATATAAATAGTTGTATACGCATATTGTAAGAATTGAATCAAACGTGATGTTCGACCGAATAAAATTCCGGTTTCTCTGATTCGTGTCCATGCTTGATGATGATTCGATGATTGATTCGTGATCCGGAGGGACCAATAAACCCTAGTTTCAATTTGGTATTTCGGTATTTATGCCTGCCCCTAGTTTTAGACATTTGACAAATAGTCACACATTTTTGCCAAGTCAAACGTTGCAAATTTAACCGGAAAATCACATTTTTCATTGTTTCTTAGATGGGAAAGCTGAAAAAACGTATCCATCCAAGTGATATTACCATAAACATTGGGAAAGATGCTCCAATCCCAGAATGTCCAATTTCTGGTGAAAGGTTTGCTTATTTTAATTTTTCATTTTATTTATATCTAATCAAATGTAAAAAGTGCCCTTTCCTCTAGCTTTTGAGATTGATCTGATGTGTTGCAGTTGGAAAGAAATTAGGCACGACAATACTGTTACATGGTTAGCTTATTGGAATGATCCTATCAATATAAAGGAATTCAAATATGTGTTTCTAGCTGCTAGCAGTTCCTTAAAGGGTCAAAGTGACAAGGAAAAATATGAAAAGGCGAGGATGTTAAAGGTAGGTCAGATCAATCATAAATGTTACTCATTAGTAGAGACGTCAAAACGGGTGAGCAGGGCCAGTTGGGTAACGGTTTAAGACGGGGTTGATTGAGTCGACATTTGATGCCAAACAATATTCGTCCAATTATTTTTATTTATAATATCGTTCTAAATAAGATTACAAAAATTGTATTATTTCAATGATAATCTATTAATCTATTTTCTAATACGCTGATTTAGGAAGTTTTTATGGATTGAGAATTATATTTTGGGTTACTTTTGACCCATTTGATTGGTTTCTTTTTCATCTAATTTTACTTGTTTGACTTGCTGAGATAAAACATAACCTAAGTGACCCATATCATAATTCAATGGGCACCTCTAAGTTTATGAGAATTGCTATTGTGTTGATTTATCAGAATATACTTGTTTTCCCATTTGAATTTCTCATAATTTACTTGTTTTCCGGCCCATTTGGTTATAGGGCTACATACAAGGCATTAGAAATGCTTACACTAAAGATTTTGGACACAAGGATGAGACAAAGAGACAAGTAGCAGTTGCTACGTATCTCATTGATAAACTAGCACTCAGGGCAGGGAATGAGAAGGTGCCATTTTTTTCTATATTTACTTTTTTTTATTTTTTTGGTATATTTCTTCAGTAGATGAGTTTCATAATATTATGGCCTATATACATATATGCTTATTCTCTCTTCGTTCTCTAAATGCCCCTTTAGAGTAGGTGTGTATCTAGATTGTTTAAGGGTCTTGTTTTTTAAACTTTTTATTCAATTAGAAAATTGTCATGTCTCGAGTAGAAAGATTAATCCGTGACTAAATGGATGAGATGGCAAATGGATGGGTTGGGTAACAATGTAACATTAAAAATATGTTCAGATTGATTGATCCACCACCATTTTGTCCATTCTTTCTGATCAAGAATGGGATTGTTACATATATTATTACAAAACTAATACTCCTTTTTTAATAAATGGATGTAAATTTTAGTACACTTTTTGCAATTATCAACAGTTTTAGCAAAAACTTTTATATTCCCCATTTGAAGTATTTAGAACATAACCAAAATTGGCCCATTTTTAGGTTAAGTATTTCAAAACTTGTGATATCTACAAATTAGATAGTGCAAAATATGGGTAAATAAGTATGCTTTTATACAACAACAAACAACAACATACCCAGTAAAATCCCACCCTAAGGGTAGGGTCTGGGGAGGGTAAGAAGAGGACAGACCTTACCTTTACCCTAGGAGGTAAAGAGGCCGCACACAAGGAGACCCCCGACTCGACGAAAAGCCACACACACACAAAACAAATAAATAAATAAATAAAGTATCCACACATGAGCGATAAAAACACACATACAAGCAAACGCGGGACTATGCAATAAAAGAAAGCTTTAATAGCCTCCCTTATAATATCGTCAACTTTTGTGGTTGTAGGATGATGATGAAGCTGATACAGTAGGCTGCTGTACTTTAAAAGTGGAAAATGTTGAGCCAAGTCCTCCAAATATCTTAAAGGTTTGTTATGTATCCTTCCTCCAGAAAATTCCTATTAAGAAGTTTGAGATTACGGCGTACAGTTATATTTGCATGCTGTAAAATGTAACCTGGAAAATGAGAAAACGGATATACTCAATATACATTTGCACTAATTGCCTCCATTCCTTTCTCTTCAATTGTGAGTCCTGCCCCCTTACCAACACATCTTCATTTCTACTTGACCATACTAGAAAATGAAGATGTTGAACATCATATTAAACAATTTCTTTTGTTAGATGTATTTCATATAACTTACAAGATTTATTCATGGAACAATGTGCAACTTATGGTATTTCCCTTGTTTTGTAGCATCATGGTGGAATCTTTTTTAGACTTCGTAACTTTAATCGCAAATTCTTGGGTTATCCATAAAACAAATAATGATGTATTGTTTGATGTTTCTCCAGTTTGACTTTCTTGGTAAAGATTCTATAAGATACCAAAATGAGGTCGAAGTAGAGCTTCCTGTCTTCAAGGCTATTCAACAGTTTCGAACAGGTCAGTTGACATGCTCTAAAAATAGCTAAATGGGCGGGTCAAAATGGTATTCGTAAGCACAATTCTATCAATAAAGCAATTTTGGAAGTTGTGCAGAAAAAAACCTTACATGATTTTCGACTCATTTGACCTGTTTTGGATAGAACTCAACCCAAATTATTCCAGAATGGTTACCTCTAACAGGTTCTTTATAGTATTATCATTTTTATTACTTCTGTATCATATAATTGAGTTTTTTTCCTGCTAACTCAGGGAAAAAGGGCAGTGATGATCTTTTTGATAAGCTGGATACAAGTAAATTAAATGCTCACCTGAAGGAACTTATGCCTGGCCTTACAGCAAAAGTTTTCCGTACTTATAATGCATCCATCACATTAGATGACATGGTAACATTTTCCATTTTAATATATCCGGTAAAAGTTGCATTTCTTCTAATTTCTATTATGAGTAGGTTTTCAATTTACGATTGCATAATTCCCCAATCCTTATTGTAATGATTTCTGTGTTTTTCTTATCACCCCGTTCTCTGTGCGTGTGGGTGTTTTCCTAGTTAAGTACCTTGTGCCGGTGGGTAAATGTTTCCCCTCGTTCTCTGCAAGCCACAGTTTATCTTTTTCCTTGCGTGTTGTTATTCGTGCATCCTTATGGTTCTTACACTTGAGTCATATTTGGTCTTATATATATGTGCCAATTACCGGCTATGTGGTCATGTGCGATATGTTGTTTTTGGTATGAGTGTTTTTCGAGTCGGGGGTCTTTAGGTGCAGCCTCTTTATCCCTAGGGGTAAAGGTAAGGTCTGTCACTTTGTTCTCTTCTCACCGTCCCTAGACCCTACCCCCTGGGTGGGATTCTATTGGGTATGTTGTTGTTGTTGTCCTTATTGTCATGATTACAAAAACTCATGCTATTATTTTGGTCAAAACGTTCCCCTCTTTTGTGTTTGACCAAAGTCAAACACTTCCTTACATAATAAGAAGAGTACCTGACTATCAACCAGATGTCTTAATACCCTTAAATAGTTAGGAATTATCAACTAGTTCTATCAGTGACATTTTTTGGCTGTCTGCAGTTAAGCAGGGAAACCAAGGGTGGAGATGTTGCTCAAAATGTAGTCGTTTACCAACATGCAAACAAGGAGGTACTAACCTTTTCTTTCCTCATAAATTTATTCTTGAATTAGTTATATTTTTCAGTTTCACATGTCACGTTAATATTGGTAGGTCGCTATCATATGTAACCATCAACGTAGTGTGTCAAAGTCTCATAGTGCACAAATGACAAGATTGAATGAGAAGATAGATGAATTGAAGGTATAGATTTGTTTATCTCATACTCCCATTATGTTCTTCCATCTTCAACTATATTTATTTAATCTTTTGGAATTTTTCTGTCTTATAGGATGTGATAAAAGAACTGGAAGCTGATTTGGCTCGTGCAAAGAAAGGGAAGCCGCCATTGAAAAACTCTGATGGAAAACCAAAGAGAAACTTAAATCCTGAAGCGTAATATCACTAATATTTTGTTGTTTGTAGTCTAGGGTGTGAATATTTTACGTGACACAAAAACATGAAATTCATGGGTTTGGGTTTATTGCAAATAAGTTCAGGTCAGGTTTGGATGAAATTCATGAGTACTTTTAGCTAAATAGACAGGTTCTGGTCGACCTGGTGTCTTTGCAGGTCCACCTTTTCGATCTGTTTATTTTTATAATTTAAAAAAGTACATGATGTCACAACTTAAGCCGGTTGGGTATTTTATGCCAAAATTTTGAAGACAAAACAGAAATGAGCTTTGTGTCTGGACCTACCCATCAACCCGGGAACACGACCCATTTATCACCCCTGCTGTGTATGCTAAAAATACGTATCTTTTTCTTAGTTATTTATAGTTATTGATAAAATATGCAGGTTAGAGAAAAAAATAGCTCAGACTAAAGTGAAAATTGAGAAAATGGAACGAGATAAAGAGACCAAGGAGGATCTGAAAACGGTAGCACTGGGCACTTCAAAAATAAACTACCTCGACCCTAGGATAACCGTGGCGTGGTGTAAGCGACATGAAGTTCCCATTGAGAAGGTAAGAAATAAGCCTTCTTGCAAAAACTTTTATGTTTATAATTATCGCATAATTTTAATCTCATTCTTTCACAACTGATATTTGCATATACTCATACTTCTATTTATAACCTGGTGCAGATTTTTAACAAATCTTTATTGGCGAAGTTTGCTTGGTCAATGGATGTGGATCCTAGTTTCAGATTCTGATTTCGATAGTCATTAGAAGCGGGTCGCCGCAACTTATAAACTGACAAAATGAGGCCGGGGAGAATGATATCCCACCTTCCTTACATCTTTTTCACTTCTATTTTTGCAAGTAATGAGTTGTTTCATTTAGCGACTGTGAAGTGAATTGATGATAGTTGTTCTTATCTAGGGACTGTTTTCTGGTTATTTCACAAGAACTGGCTGGGGCAACTTTCTAGATTTGAAAAAGTGTTTCTAATTATTACATCTTAACTTCTTTTTTTGCCTCTATTTTTTTTTTTTTGTGTTTTATTATATCTAAATTCATTTAATATTAAATTATTTTTAAAGAGCATTTAAAAAAGGGGCTATCTACTTAAGCAAACTACTTAAGTAAAGAGTTAGTTTTGAAGTCGTCAAGAGAAATAGGACTAAAGTCCAATGGGTTAAAAGTTGATGTGAAGTAAAACCGAATCCATGAAAGTGGAGATTTCATGCTCTAGGTTCAATAGGATAATCTAATCGTATTGGATAAGGTCACTATGGGGGAGTATCCAAATTCTTAAAAGGAAGTTATGTACTTTCTAACCTATTCCTATCACCAAACAGTGAAATGTGTGAGGTTAAGCATACGCTGGTTAATAACTTTGTTTAAGTCATAAATGATTTTGAGTAAATCATATTATATCAATGCTTTTAATGATTATGGTAATCACCTATACAAGAAAGAAGTGTGGTCGTTTCGAATGAATTTGTTGGGGCGCAAATCCTAAAGCTCTCACAGCATTAGGCATGTATTCCAGGACCATGATTGGACATGAAATGAAGGCTGACCAAGCTAGGGAAAGTGTTGTGTGAAGTATAATAATGTTTACACAAATGGTTGATTTGTTCAAGGACATCACGTCTACCAAACACCAGTAAACTAAGTATACTTTACAAAGAAGGATTCAAAGGGGACGCCTCCTGCAATACTCAACTGTCCAAATTTACTTTGATATTTGAAGTATAGATTGATACACATTCATGTGGGGGATTGTTGTAATGTTGGGAGAAAAACTAGTGGAAAATATGTTTTTTCATTAAGTGTGAAAATTAGTTTTTCACCAACTTTGGACAATAATAAAGTACATATAACTTAGGTTATTGCAGCTATACTTTCTGGGTTTCTGTAGTACGTTGGGGGAGATTTCCAACACACTAAACCACGTCCAAAATGAAACTTGTATGAATGAGATATTGAGGCTTAAAGTTGAGGCTTCGTAGTTTTGTAAGTTGCGAAAAAAGAGGAAAAATGCTAAGCATAGAAGAGGACTTATCCCACATTGGTTGGGGGATAAATCCTAAAGTGGTTTATAAGGAGTGAACCTTACCAACTATCGTTTCCTTGAATAGGAGATATCCCTTGGACCCTGATGGGTGTGAAGCACCCCTAACTCGTAATCGCACTCGCACATGCGCGCGTGCGCATGTGCGTGGGCGTATGGGCGTATGGACACAACGTGGCACTTTGATGGTGCATTTGAACTTCGCACGCTTGATGGTCGCCTTATTGTTTTTGGGTTAGTTGGGAACTGTTGACACAAAAGAGTTCTTCTGGAAAACTTGAACCGAAAGTGAGTCTTCCGGGTAAACTAGTTCTTCCGGAAAACGAGTTAAGCCGGAAGTCGGTTTTTCCGGAAAACATTTCTCGCGGAAATAGGGTCTTCTAGGAGAAGTTGGGGGGGGGGGGGGGGAAGGGAGTTCTTCCGGAAAAAATAAACTGAAAGAAGTTCTTCTGGAAAGTTAACCGGAAGATCAGTTATTCCGGAATGACAACTGTTACGTGTTTTGAGCAATTAAGGCAATTTCACGTCAATTAAAAGTCAATTTGCATTAAAGACGTTTAATACAAAGTTTGACTACGAATTAATTTTGATTACTAACCAAGGCTCCTAGCCACTACACATACAGCCTCATTGGTTGAGGCTAGACCCACCTAATTCACATCAGAATTCTTTTTCTCTCTTTTTCATCTTTATTCTCTCAAGATCATCATCCTGTTCGTCAGGAACTTCAAGCAACCAAGATAATCTCAGGCTTAGAGTTATCTGTCATCCCGGCTGTATAATCGGTTGTGGCGATTGTACCCTGGGAAACAAAACAGGATCTTCGGTAGACCCGAAATTTGTTTCAAGGTACGCCAGTTTCTTCATAAAAACTTTTCCAACAACTTATTTTCCTTAAATCATTTTCTTAAACCATTTCATGTTCAAAGAACTCATTTTATTCTTTTTGTTTACTATTAGCATTTCCTTTTATTTCCTTTAAAAGTCGTGAGCGTTGGATCGTCTACTCGATCTAGCTATAACGGATACGAAACAAGTAATTAAGAGTTGTTTTATTGATCAAAGAGCAATTACAACTCAGAACACTTAGAACAGAGACACAGAGAATTACACCTCAAAAACACACACTTCAGATTTGCTCTACTACACATTCGTATGCAAAACAATAAACAAGCTCACTATTTATAGCTGCTGGCCGAACCCTGTCCGAACTCCAGGTTCGGACCAGGTTCGGCTGGCAGTAAACACAGCCTTGAACTTGGTTCTTGAATCTTGATTGGATACTTCACTCGACGCACATATCAGGTATCAACAAACTCCCACTAGTCTTGTGCAGTATCTTTTCAACATCTTCAAATCTGTATGTTCAATCAAACTCCCCCTCAAGTGTAGAACTCGTTCATTCAATGAATTGAATATTTGAACAAACTCTTCCTCAACTTGATCGTCGTTTGATCTTGAATACTTGACGATGTCTGGTGTATCTCTGGTCTTTATCAACAGCTTCAGAAGACTTGAAGTTGTGATTTATTTCACTTTAGCAACCTGCTCAAAATTTGAATAATCCTGGTGCAAAACGTCTCTTCGAGACTCCAAGATATGATTTTGAAACTTGAATTTGTATCACGTGTTGATCAGATCGAAAATAAAGCAGAAACAAAATCTTTTTGGCTTTTAGAAAGTTTATATCAAAACAAACCTAAAATCTTTTTGATTTTTCAAACTTATGCTAAAACACACTAAATATCTTTTTTATACTTTTCTGAAATGAAATGAAAATGCAATACAGAATTAAACACTATTTTTTGTATGAGAATGATCACTATATGGTATCATATTGGTCATGACGCACTGAACTACACTTCAATTTCAATTAATCAAAGCACATAAGTCATGCTGATTGCCGGTATAATTTGTCCATCTTAAACTCAGGCAGAATCATACTCATAACATCTGGATATGTTAAGGTATTGATTAGATTCGCTTTGACCAGTGTATCCCACACTATCAGACATATTCAGACATTTTATTTTTCTTTTTCTTTTTCTTTTTCCTTTGTGTGATTACACTTGTGAATTTTCACAAAGTATAAAATTTTCAAGATATCGTCAACCGTGTTTCATGTAAAAAGAAATAAGAACGTTAAATCGTCTACCTTAAGGTCGATCTTTCGATACGCAGATAAGACCTCAGATTTAACAAAATAAAGAAAATAAAACAAGTTGAAATTGTATAACCCAACAACAATCAGGTCGGTACTTCCGTACACGCAGAGAAAGTCCGATGAGTTATACGAAACACCAAAGAAAATAAAGCAGAACGTCAAATGAACAACAATCAGGTCGGCCTTGTGAGCACGCAAAGAAAGTCCGATCGTTTGACAAAATAATGAAAATCAAACAAGTTTAAATCTTTGCAAAATGAACACACGTATACACAGTGACTTTTCATTTATTTTCACACTTATTTTTCTTTTTGTCATGAAATACGCATCAAGATGTTATCCACATGGTCAAGCAAAAGTATTTAGTGTATATCACATTTGAATACTTTCTAATTTGCCGAGCCTACCAAACATATTAAACAATGATCTTATCCCAATGATCAATTTCTCAAATTTTATATATTGTGCATATATTCACCTTCCATATATATTTTGCATGTATTCACCTTCCTTATATATTTTGCATGTATTCACCTTCTTCCCATAACATGCATTTTCACAATTTCTCCCCCCTTAAAATGAAAACTCTATTTTTAGATATTTTATTTTACAAAAACATGACGCTATTTTTGGTTTTTATCACTTGAAAATGCATAAAGAAAGAAAAATTGATCAATCAACACGGATATCTTGCAGTTTTTAGAATCTTAGAAAATTTGCAGGTTAGAAAAAATATATTGCAAGCAATTTAAGTTAAGCAGAATACTCCTCCATCAACAACTTTGTAATCGTCGATAGGTCTTCTAGAAGTACCTGCACACTGGTCAACCTGATTAGTTCATAAATGATCCGAAGCGAATCGCTTCTGGTCGACCAGTGTCCTGGTTTTGCTTCGAAACCACCTTTGGTTTCCAAAATTGTGATTGTTTTGGTAATTCAGTTTTTGATGAATCAATCACATCACAGGTGATTGTGATGAAGAACCTACATTTTGAACCTTTTGAAACATAGGAACAAAACGTATTTGTTTTAGAAAGAATGTAGGTTCACATTCATCAAAAACTCTGCCTTGTTCAAAAAGAACTTTGGTTTGGCAGGTTTACCAAAAACTGGTTTCTGTTGAAACCTTTGGTCTGATCCAGCAGGAAGTGGACAATCTTTTGCCATATGCCCTTTTTGGCGGCAAACATAACACACACGTTCAGATTTGTCCCACCTTTTAGGTGCCTGCACAGAATTACACACATGAATATCTCGAACATGATCAGAAAAAGAATTATATACCTGTCGGCGGTGATCATGAACCCATTTAGATGTTGGGCTTCGAGAATGAGAACCATCAGAAGAACATTTGGCGGTTTGATTCTTCAAGGTTTTGAATTATCCTTCTTCTCAAAAACTTCAGAAATTCTCCTAGCATCAGCACAATGAAGAGGAAACTCTTTATCGGAGAAAATCTGTTCAGAACCCTTGAGTTTTTAGAAATGCTCAGGTTGAACCTTCTCAGCCTTGAAAACTTCCTTCTTCACTTGTTTCATTTTAAGCTTCTTCAACTCTTGTGATGTTGATGATGCTGGAAGTTCCTCAGTTTTCACATTCTGTGCTTTAAAACCCAAACCAACATGCTTTCCAAAAACTTTTTCCTCAGAATGTAAATTCTGGTGTCTATCCTTTGCTAACTTTGAAAATTCAGCTTTGATGTCTTTAATATTTTTCTGCTCATAGAAAATTGTCTCATCAAATTCAGGTTGAGACCGAATTTTCTCGCTTGAAGTAGCAGTCTTCTCATTGTCAGCAGACAATGAACCAGAAACAAACTTTAGAGCCAGAGGAATCTCAGATTTATTGCCCTTCTTCTTCTTATTCTTCTTGGATTTCTTCTTCTTCACAATCTTCTCTTCTTCTGAATTTGATGATGAAATTTTTGAATAATCATAATCTTCCACCATTTCTTGTACCTCTTTGAAAGCTTCTTTGATAGTAGCAGGAGGTGAAGCTGTTTTATCAAACATCTTTTCAATATTCTCATCTTTAGCCAGAAAGCTTGTGAACACTTGAGAATTAGAGACATTATTCAACAAGCGATTGGCATCAATTACTTGTATCTTTAAATCTGAAATTTGCTTTTGAGCTTCAGCCAACTCCTTCTCAGTAACTATCAACCTTTTTGCAACTATATGAGTCTCAAATTTCTGCATTCGAATATTTTCT
>JBCNJP010000023.1:19823883-19849177 GCA_039602395.1 Deinandra increscens subsp. villosa
GTTATTCGTGCATCCTTATGGTTCTTACACTTGAGTCATATTTGGTCTTATATATATGTGCCAATTACCGGCTATGTGGTCATGTGCGATATGTTGTTTTTGGTATGAGTGTTTTTCGAGTCGGGGGTCTTTAGGTGCAGCCTCTTTATCCCTAGGGGTAAAGGTAAGGTCTGTCACTTTGTTCTCTTCTCACCGTCCCTAGACCCTACCCCCTGGGTGGGATTCTATTGGGTATGTTGTTGTTGTTGTCCTTATTGTCATGATTACAAAAACTCATGCTATTATTTTGGTCAAAACGTTCCCCTCTTTTGTGTTTGACCAAAGTCAAACACTTCCTTACATAATAAGAAGAGTACCTGACTATCAACCAGATGTCTTAATACCCTTAAATAGTTAGGAATTATCAACTAGTTCTATCAGTGACATTTTTTGGCTGTCTGCAGTTAAGCAGGGAAACCAAGGGTGGAGATGTTGCTCAAAATGTAGTCGTTTACCAACATGCAAACAAGGAGGTACTAACCTTTTCTTTCCTCATAAATTTATTCTTGAATTAGTTATATTTTTCAGTTTCACATGTCACGTTAATATTGGTAGGTCGCTATCATATGTAACCATCAACGTAGTGTGTCAAAGTCTCATAGTGCACAAATGACAAGATTGAATGAGAAGATAGATGAATTGAAGGTATAGATTTGTTTATCTCATACTCCCATTATGTTCTTCCATCTTCAACTATATTTATTTAATCTTTTGGAATTTTTCTGTTTTATAGGATGTGATAAAAGAACTGGAAGCTGATTTGGCTCGTGCAAAGAAAGGGAAGCCGCCATTGAAAAACTCTGATGGAAAACCAAAGAGAAACTTAAATCCTGAAGCGTAATATCACTAATATTTTGTTGTTTTGTAGTCTAGGGTGTGAATATTTTACGTGACACAAAAACATGAAATTCATGGGTTTGGGTTTATTGCAAATAAGTTCAGGTCAGGTTTGGATGAAATTCATGAGTACTTTTAGCTAAATAGACAGGTTCTGGTCGACCTGGTGTCTTTGCAGGTCCACCTTTTCGATCTGTTTATTTTTATAATTTAAAAAAGTACATGATGTCACAACTTAAGCCGGTTGGGTATTTTATGCCAAAATTTTGAAGACAAAACAGAAATGAGCTTTGTGTCTGGACCTACCCGTCAACCCGGGAACACGACCCCATTTAGCACCCCTGCTGTGTATGCTAAAAATACGTACCTTTTTCTTAGTTATTTATAGTTATTGATAAAATATGCAGGTTAGAGAAAAAAATAGCTCAGACTAAAGTGAAAATTGAGAAAATGGAACGAGATAAAGAGACCAAGGAGGATCTGAAAACGGTAGCACTGGGCACTTCAAAAATAAACTACCTCGACCCTAGGATAACCGTGGCGTGGTGTAAGCGACATGAAGTTCCCATTGAGAAGGTAAGAAATAAGCCTTCTTGCAAAAACTTTTATGTTTATAATTATCGCATAATAATTTAATCTCATTCTTTCACAACTGATATTTGCATATACTCATACTTCTATTTATAACCTGGTGCAGATTTTTAACAAATCTTTATTGGCAAAGTTTGCTTGGTCAATGGATGTGGATCCTAGTTTCAGATTCTGATTTCGATAGTCATTAGAAGCGGGTCGCCGCAACTTATAAACTGACAAAATGAGGCCGGGGAGAATGATATCCCACCTTCCTTACATCTTTTTCACTTCTATTTTTGCAAGTAATGAGTTGTTTCATTTAGCGACTGTGAAGTGAATTGATGATAGTTGTTCTTATCTAGGGACTGTTTTCTGGTTATGTCACAAGAACTGGCTGGGGCAACTTTCTAGATTTGAAAAAGTGTTTCTAATTATTACATCTTAACTTCTTTTTTTGCCTCTATTTTTTTTTTTGTGTTTTATTATATCTAAATTCATTTAATATTAAATCATTTTTAAAGAGCATTTAAAAAAGGGGCTATCTACTTAAGCAAAGAGTTAGTTTTGAAGTCGTCAAGAGGAATAGGACTAAAGTCCAATGGGTTAAAAGTTGATGTGAAGTAAAACCGAACCCATGAAAGTGGAGATTCCATGCTCTAGGTTCAATAGGATAATCATAATCGTATCGGCTAAGGTCACTATGGGGGAGTATCCTAAATTCTTAAAAGGGAGTTATGTACTTTCTAGCCTATTCCTATCACCAAACAGTGAAATGTGTGAGGTTAAGCATACGATGGTTAATAACTTTGTTTAAGTCATAAATGATTTTGAGTAAATCATATTATACTCAATGCTATTTAATGATTATGGTAATCACCTATGCAAGAAAGAAGTGTGGTCGTTTCGAATGGATTTGTTGGGGCGCAAATCCTAAAGCTCTCACAGCATTAGACATGTATTCCAGGACCATGATTGGACATGAAATGAAGGCTAACCAAGCTAGGGAAAGTGTTGTGTGAAGTATAATAATGTTTACACAAATGGTTGATTTGTTCAAGGACATCACGTATACCAAACACCAGTAAACTAAGTATACTTTACAAAGGAGGATTCAAAGGGGACGCCTCCTGCAATACTCAACTGTCCAAATTTACTTTGATATTTGAAGTATAGATTGATACCCATTCATGTGGGGGATTGTTGTAATTTTGGGAGAAAAACTAGTGGAAACTATGTTTTTTCACTAAGTGTGAAAATAAGTTTTTCACCAACTTTGGACAATAATAAAGTACATATAACTTAGGTTATTGCAGCTATACTTTCTGGGTTTCTGTAGTACGTTGGGGGAGATTTCCAACACACTAAACCACGTCCAAAATGAAGCTCGTATGAATGAGATATTGAGGCTTAAAGTTGAGGCTTCGTAGTTTTGGAAGTTGCGAAAAAAGAGGAAAAATGCTAAGCATAGAAGAGGACTTATCCCACATTGGTTGGGGGATAAATCCTAAAGTGGTTTATAAGGAGTGAACCTTACCAACTATCGTTTCCTTGAATAGGAGATATCCCTTGGACCCTGATGGGTGTGAAGCACCCCTAACTCGTAATCGCACTCGCACGTGCGCGCGTGCGCATGTGCGTGGGCGTATGGGCGTATGGACACAATATGGCACTTTGATGGCGCATTTGAACTTCGCACGCTTGATGGCCGCCTTATTGTTTTTGAGTTAGTTGGGAACTGTTGACACAAAAGAGTTCTTCTGGAAAACTTGAACCGAAAGTGAGTCTTCCGGGTAAACTAGTTCTTTCGGAAAACGAGTTAAGCCGGAAGTCGGTTTTTCCGGAAAACATTTCTCGCGGAAATAGGGTCTTCTAGGAGAAGTTGGGGGGGGGGGGGGGGAAGGGAGTTCTTCCGAAAAAATAAACTGAAAGAAGTTCTTCTGGAAAGTTAACCGGAAGATCAGTTATTACGGAATGACAACTGTTACGTGTTTTGAGCAATTATGGCAATTTCGCGTCAATTAAAAGTCAATTTGCATTAAAGACGTTAAATACAAAGTTTGATTACGAATTAATTTTGATTACTAACCAACGCTCCTAGCCACTACACATACAACCTCATTGGTTGAGGCTAGACCCACCTAATTCACATCAGAATTCTTTTTCTCTCTTTTTCATCTTTATTCTCTCAAGATCATCATCCTGTTCGTCAGGAACTTCAAGCAACCAAGATAATCTCAGGCTTAGAGTTATCTGTCATCCCGGCTGTATAATCGGTTGTGGCGATTGTACCCTGGGAAACAAAACGGGATCTTCGGTAGACCTGAAATTTGTTTCAAGGTACCCGGGTTGACCCGAAGCCTTCGCCGGTTTCTTCATAAAAACTTTTCCAACAACTTATTTTCCTTAAATCATTTTCTTAAACCATTTTATGTTCAAAGAACTCATTTTATTCTTTTTGTTTACTATTAGCATTTTCTTTTATTTCCTTTAAAAGTCGTGAGCGTTGGATCGTCTACTCAATCTAGCTATAACGGATACGAAACAAGTAATTAAGAGTTGTTTTATTGATCAAAGAGCAATTACAACTCAGAACACTTAGAACAGAGACACAGAGAATTACACCTCAAAAACACACACTTCTGATTTGCTCTACTACACATTCGTATGCAAAACAATGAACAAGCTCACTATTTATAGCTGCTGGCCGAACCCTGTCCGAACTCCAGGTTCGGACCAGGTTCGGCTGGCAGTAAACACAACCTTGAACTTGATTCTTGAATCTTGATTGGATACTTCACTCGACGCACATATCAGGTATCAACAAACTCCCACTCGTCTTGTGCAGTATCTCTTCAACATCTTCAAATCTGTATCTTCAATCAAACTCCCCCTCAAGTGTAGACCTCGTTCATTCAATGAATTGAATATTTGAACAAACTCTTCCTCAACTTGATCGTCGTTTGATCTTGAATACTTGACGATGTCTGGTGTATCTCTGGTCTTTATCAACAGCTTCAGAAGACTTGAAGTTGTGATTTATTTCACTTTAGCAACCTGCTCAAAATTTGAATAATCCTGGTGCAAAACGTCTCTTCGAGACTCCAAGATATGATTTTGAAACTTGAATTTGTATCACGTGTTGATCAGATCGAAAATAAAGTAGAAACAAAATCTTTTTGGCTTTTAGAAAGTTTATATCAAAACAAACCTAAAATCTTTTTGATTTTTCAAACTTATGCTAAAACACACTAAAAATCTTTTTATACTTTTCTGAAATGAAATGAAAATGCAATACAGAATTAAACACTATTTTTGGTATGAGAATGATCACTATATGGTATCATATTGGTCATGACGCACTGAACTACGCTTCAATTTCAATTAATCAAAGCACATAAGTCATGCTGATTTGCCGGTATAATTTGTCCATCTTAAACTCAGGCAGAATCATACTCATAACATCTGGATATGTTAAGGTATTGATTAGATTCGCTTTGACCAGTGTATCCCACACTATTAGACATATTCAGACATTTTCTTTTTCTTTTTCTTTTTCCTTTGTGTGATTACACTTGTGAATTTTCACAAAGTATAAAATTTTCAAGATATCGTCAACCGTGTTTCATGCAAAAAGAAATAAGAACGTTAAATCTTCTACCTTAAGGTCGATCTTTCGATACGCATATAAGACCTCAGATTTAACAAAATAAAGAAAATAAAACAAGTTGAAATTGTATAACCCAACAACAATCAGGTCGGTACTTCCGTACACGCAGAGAAAGTCCGATGAGTTATACGAAACACCAAAGAAAATAAAGCAGAACGTCAAATGAACAACAATCAGGTCGGCCTTGTGAGCACGCAAAGAAAGTCCGATCGTTTGATAAAATAATGAAAATCAAACAAGTTTAAATCTTTGCAAAATGAACACACGTATACACAGTGACTTTTCATTTATTTTCACACTTATTTTTCTTTTTGTCATGAAATACGCATCAAGATGTTATCCACATGGTCAAGCAAAAGTATTTAGTGTATATCACATTTGAATACTTTCTGATTTGCCGAGCCTACCAAACATATTAAACAATGATCTTATCCCAATGATCAATTTCTCAAATTTTATATATTGTGCATATATTCACCTTCCATATATATTTTGCATGTATTCACCTTCCTTATATATTTTGCATGTATTCACCTTCTTCCCATAACATGCATTTTCACAATTTCTCCCCCCTTAAAATTAAAACTCTATTTTTAGAATTTTATTTTACAAAAACATGACGCTATTTTTGGTTTTTATCACTTGAAAATGCATAAAGAAAGAAAAATTGATCAATCAACACGGATATCTTGCAGTTTTTAGAATCTTAGAAAATTTGCAGGTTAGAAAAAATATATTGCAAGCAATTTAAGTTAAGCAGAATACTCCTCCATCAACAACTTTGTAATCGTCGATAGATCTTCTAGAAGTACCTGCACACTGGTCAACCTGATTAACTCATAAATGATCCAAAGCGAATCGCTTCTGGTCGACTAGTGACCTGGTTTTGCTTCGAAACCACCTTTGGTTTCCAAAATTGTGATTGTTTTGGTAATTCAGTTTTTGATTAATCAATCACATCACAGGTGATTGTGATGAAGAACCTACATTTTGAACCTTTTGAAACATATGAACAAAACGTATTTGTTTAAGAAAGAATGTAGGTTCACATTCATCAAAAACTATGCCTTGTTCAAAAAGAACTTTGGTTTGGCAGGTTTACCAAAAACTGGTTTCTGTTGAAACCTTTGGTCTGATCCAGCAGGAAGTGGACAATCTTTTGCCATATGCCCTTTTTGGCGGCAAACATAACACACACGTTCAGATTTGTCCCACCTTTTAGGTGCCTGCACAGAATTACACACATGAATATCTCGAACATGATCAGAAAAAGAATTATATACCTGTCGGCGGTGATCATGAACCCATTTAGATGTTGGGCTTCGAGAATGAGAACCATCAGAAGAACATTTGGCGGTTTGATTCTTCAAGGTTTTGAATTATCCTTCTTCTCAAAAACTTCAGAAATTCTCCTAGCATCAGCACAATGAAGAGGAAACTCTTTATCGGAGAAAATCTGTTCAGAACCCTTGAGTTTTTAGAAATGCTCAGGTTGAACCTTCTCAGCCTTGAAAACTTCCTTCTTCACTTGTTTCATTTTAAGCTTCTTCAACTCTTGTGATGTTGATGATGCTGGAAGTTCCTCAGTTTTCACATTCTGTGCTTTAAAACCCAAACCAACATGCTTTCCAAAAACTTTTTCCTCAGAATGTAAATTCTGGTGTCTATCATTTGCTAACTTTGAAAATTCAGCTTTGATGTCTTTAATATTTTTCTGCTCATAGAAAATTGTCTCATCAAATTCAGGTTGAGACCGAATTTTCTCGCTTGAAGTAGCAGTCTTCTCATTGTCAGCAGACAATGAACCAGAAACAAACTTTAGAGCCAGAGGAATCTCAGATTTATTGCCCTTCTTCTTCTTATTCTTCTTGGATTCTTCTTCTTCACAATCTTCTCTTCTTCAGAATTTGATGATGAAATTTTTTAATAATCATAATCTTCCACCATTTCTTGTACCTCTTTGAAAGCTTCTTTGATAGTAGCAGGAGGTGAAGCTGTTTTATCAAACATCTTTTTAATATTCTCATCTTTAGCCAGAAAGCTTGTGAACACTTGAGAATTAGAGACATTATTCAACAAGCGATTGGCATCAATTACTTGTATCTTTAAATCTGAAATTTGCTTTTGAGCTTCAGCCAACTCCTTCTCAGTAACTATCAACCTTTTTGCAACTATATGAGTCTCAAATTTCTGCATTCGAATATTTTCTAGCCTTTCAAATAACTCCTTCTTCAATTTATCTTCGTTACGCTTTTGAATTTCTAAATTCGTTGTTTGAACTTTATTCACACTAACCAACTCTCGCATCTCATCCAAATACTTTTCCATAACCACTTGATAACTTGCAATCTTAGCAGCAGATTCTTCAGCATCCTTAGTAAGCAGATCAAGCTTGATTTTGGATTTTTCAAACAAATTTTGAAAATCATTAGCAGCATCCTCTGCTTCATCCTTCCATTTCTTGACTTCATTCACCAACTCATCCCTTTCTTCACAGATCTTTGCATTTGCAGCTTCAACATTCTTTTTATCATGTTTTGAAATCTCTAAACCTTCATTCAGCAAATTAAGCTCTTTAATCAAACATTCATTCTTCAAACCCAATTCCTTCTCATGTTCCTTAGAAATCTCCAAATTTGAATTAACTAACTTGAATTCCTCAGAAAGCTTTTGAATTTTATTTAGTAACGAAGCATTTTCTTTCAACAAACTCTCCAAGTTTTCAGCAGATTCATAGGAACTTGGTGCTGAACTTGTGTCTGAACATGTATCTGAATTATAATCTTCTTGTTGATCATGAGTGACAATCAAGCAGATGAGTCAAAATGTTTACCCTAATCATAAACACCATCATTTTGACTTGTTAAAGCTGTCTGGTTTGCATTACTTTATGATGGTTGAGTAAAACCGGGTTTGCTACCATGAGCTTGTTGACATTCTTTAGCAAAATGTCCAAGCTTTGAGCATCTGTAACATTTTAAATTAGATTTATCAAATCCCAATTTGCTATTGAAATCAGATGAACTCCTGCCATGTTTCTTGAAAAATCTTTTTGATCTTTGACCTAGCATAGCATTTTGCCAAGCTAAATCCAATTCGTTTAACTGATCGTCATCAAGATCATCCCTTGTAATCTTTGCATCAGCAACATTCTTGATAACCAACCCAAAAGATGATGTAATTAAAGCAGAAATTATTTTAGCATAATCATCGGTTGTTTCAGCAAATAATGCATTCTGATTTGTGAAATTTGGAATGGTAAAATTGCAACCTTTTGAAGAATCAGAATTTCAAGAAACTCCAGCCATAAAAGCAACACTTGGTGCATAACTCATATTTGGCTTTGCTTTAGCATTCATGCTAGCAGTATTCTCACCATGATACAACTCAGGATTTTGTAAAGTGGCAGTTGACTTCTTTGAATTTAACATTTCCATTTCCCGAGCATGAAGTTATCCAGTAACCTCATGAAATGTCAATGTAGAGTATTCTTTATCATGAGTGAGTAACAAAACATAGTTCTCCCATTTTTCAGGCAAAGCTTCCATAATCTTCTCCTTCAAATCAACATCGGTTTTCTCAATTCCAACTACCTTTAATTCACTAATCAGATGTGAAAACCGTGAAACAAGAGTAGTAATGTTCTCATTGTCATAATTTTGAAAGTTATCAAATTCCTTATTCAACACTTTCTTTCGACTCTTCTTGTAGTCATCATTACCCTCACATCTTGCTGATAAAGCATCCCACAATTGCTTAGATTTCTTGCAAGTACTAAATTGATGTAGCAATTCAGTGGGTAATGCCATCGTAAGATAACCGAAAGTTTTTTGTTCAAGCCCGTATGATTTCCTTTCAGCAGTGTCGAAAGTATGAACTTCCTTGAAATCTCCTTGATCAGTCGGATGTTGATAAAGCTTATTGATTGGAATCCACAAATCGATATCATTCGTGCTTATGTAAGCAAAAAATCGTTGTTTCCAATTCGGATAATCTTCCAACTTCAACAACTTGGGAACTTTCTGACTTGTTCCAATTTCATTATCAAAATTCATCATGGTTTGCATTGCGTTTTGCATAGCGGCAAAAGCTTAAAATTCCGACATTGTTGAAAAATTTAAATTCTGTATGTCCGAACCTTATCCGAACCTAATCACCTTGTCCGAACCTGTTCCGAACTCTTTCCGAACCTCAACTGATAATCCGAACTTCAACCGAAACTTCACTGTGCCGAACAAATACCGAACTCCGTCCGAACCTAGACCGAATCTATTCCGAACTTTCCCCGAACTGTGTCCGAACACAGAATAACCCGAACCTTGTACAAACTTAGACCGAAACAAAGAAATATCCGAACCTCGACCGAACACAGACCAAACTCTAAGCGAACTCCTCCGAACTTCGTCCGAACTAGGACTTCGGAGCAGTTAGTCCGAACCTGAACAGTAACAGCCGAACTTCACTATTTTCGCTCAAAATTTTCGATTTTGGACAGCATTTGACGAGATTTGTAGCAGTGGACCAGAAAAAGTGATGAGGAATGATTTAGGAGCAAAATTTTGACAAAAGACTCAATCGAAGTGATAAAAAATTTGGAAAAACACTAAAAAATCACTCAAAAATACTCATTTCATATAAAATATCCGAGAATAGCAACCACATATCAGTAGAATGAACCAGAATGCTCTGATACCACTTGAAAAGTCGTGAGCATTGGATCGTCTACTCAATCTAGCTATAACGGATACGAAACAAGTAATTAAGAGTTGTTTTATTGATCAAAGAGCAATTACAACTCAGAACACTTAGAACAGAGACACAGAGAATTACACCTCAATAACTCACACTTCAGATTTGCTCTACTACACACTTGTATGCAAAACAATGAACAAGCTCACTATTTATAGCTGCTGGCCGAACCCTGTCCGAACTCTAGGTTAGGCAAGTCCGAACTCTAGGTTCGGCAAGTCCGAACTTCAGGTTCGGACCAGGTTCGGCTGGCAGTAAACACAGCCTTGAACTTGGTTCTTGAATCTTGATTGGATACTTCACACGATGCACATATCAGGTATCAACATCCTTATGCAGGTTTCATTCATTTTTTTGTAATTCTTTCCAGTTGTAAATGCATTATTTCATCTTTTTATTTCCTTGTAAATGTATTACTTGGATTACTATTTCATTTCAACTGTATTGTAAAAGTGTAGGTTATGTTCTGTGTTGTTATCGTATTTGATTAAATATTTATTTTATTTAAATTTACTGAACGATTTTTCTATAAACTTTTTCTCCGTCTTAAAAGGATAAAGAGACTACTTCAAGGGAGGCCTCAACTCCAAAACGTAAGAGGATGCAAGAAAAGTAAATTAACAAATTTGGGACTCGTCACTTGAAAATAAACAAGCACCAAAGATGGGCTAAACTAAAAGCTAAGCCCATAACATTACTATAATAAACATTAGTGGCAGGGGTGAACCCATGGCTAAGCCATGTGGTTCACCCCCATGGCTAGCCATGTGGTTCACCCCCATGGCTAAGCCATGTGGTTCACCCGACATCCATGAAATTTTATTTTCTAAGGTTATATATATGATCTGGCCTTTACCGTCCTCCAAGAAGTTTTCATACCGAACCCCATTAAGGATGAAAGAACAAAAGAAAGATGAAAGAAGTTGATCATAATTTTTTCCGGCCAAGTAGAAGCACAATAGCTTCACGAGGAAGAAGATTAAATGTTTCATCTTGTTTTCAAAGCAACACCTATGCATCCCTCCTTCTATCAGAAACCTACTACTGCATTGGAACTAGAAATCTATGATACATTAAAAATTTGTCTTATTTTGTTAAGTATTTAACTTATTTTAACCGTATATTGATTTATCTCTAATTGAATTCACCATATTAATGAAAATAATATGCACTAATTAATAGACCAAAAAGAAAATTTTGTGACCACATAATTTACAGAGTGAAGAAACGAGTTTTTTTTTTTTTTTTTTTTTTTTTTTGGTAATAGTAAGTTTTTTGTTTATTATAGGGTTTGAATCCTTATCATTTGTAAAAGGTAAAACCTTATTTAATCTCAACATATCATTAGGCCAAACGCTCTTTATTTTATACAATATGGTGAATTTTTTGTTTAGAATGTTGTGTATTTCTCTTTTCTAGTTTAGAGCCATCAGAGTGTTTAGTTTTACTAATTTTATCATTATATTATTTTATATGATTACCGGTTAATAAATTAACTTATTTATTCTTTTAAACCATATAATCAGGGTTTCTTGTCACATAATATTGCTTTATAAAGATTATGTATATTTTTTTTCACACCAGGTATACTATTGTGGATTTAGAACTTTTATTATTTATCCGAGGTTTAATTGTATCTTTTTTAGAATATAACCCGACCCGACACAACTTCACCTAGAAAAAGTTAATATTTAGTGTTAGACAACAGACTTAAAAATTTTCGACTCATATGAAAAAAAAATTCTAGGCCCGTCGCTGATTAGGTGGTGCACGTGTTAGTACTATGTGGTTTTGTAATCTTTTTTACAAGGTTTTTAAAACGTAGTTATTATTAATATTATTATTATTATTATTATTATGATTATTATTATTATTTATATGGTTTTTAAAGTGTTTTTCTTTGTTTTATTTTAGTTTTACACCATTGCTTTTAGGTGTATAGTTCTTTTTAATTTATTTACGTCACGCTATAGCAATGCAACTGTTTTGTGTACATGCGTATCCCCGTGACAACTCACAGCTAATTGAAAACTAGTTATAAACATTATGATGTAGATCTAGAGACCCCGTTCGCCTGACCTGTTCCCATCGGGTTGCAGATCTTAATCTCTTATTTTAATAGTTTTATTCTCATTTAATAGTTTCCTTGTTGGACTTTGTTTTTCGTTTTCTTTGTTTAACGTATTTAAGGACCTTATGTATTTTTTTTTAGTTGGTTGATTATTGATAAAAGTTTAAGGTTTCTTTGGAGAATTTTAGAAGAACTCTACAATCGCCGGTTTAGGCCAATCGGGTATCACCTGATTCCGTAATCCGGGGTGTTTACCACACTATCAAGTGGTATCAAAGCCATGGATAAGAGGAACCATCGTGATCATCGACGTAGATTCACCACTGGAGGCAACACCGACTATCACCGTGACCCCTGACATGTAGAAGAAGTTGAAAGGCTGTAACAAAAACTTCGAGATCTTGAACGAGATCTTAAGATCAAAAGGCTCCGGCAGAGGATCCAAAATCTTGAACTCAAGCGGGAGATGCACAACGAACGAACCAAGTAGGATGCCCTCGTGTGGGACGAAGGTGACGATGAGGAGGAGAATCCGTTCGTTCATCCCCAACCCCGGTTCCTTGGATCGGTGTATGAAGACGAATCAGGCCAGGATTGTTTATTGGAAGAAGAACCTAGATTCGATGAAGACATGACTAACCTTGATGAAGAAGATGTTGGGTTTTGCCAGTGTTATTCGGGTCATGGGTAGTAATTTTAATTTTATTAAAACCTATTTTAGTAATTGTATTACCGGATACAATTATATTAATTAAACGTATTAATTAAATCAGAGTTTCGGAAGCGTATGCAAGAATTTCTTAGCTGAAGTACTTTTCGGCCAACCGCTTCCGCTCTTGTGTGACCCGCACGGTCGCCATCCCAGCAAGCCTCACCATCCACGCCAACCACCATTGCGATAGCTCACTCACCGCCAGCACCGTCATCTAGTTTGCTAATTAATTTACGGCCAATGGAGCTTAGACATGTGAGAGAATTTCACCAATGAAGCGATGTGTAAGTTCATTGGTAGTATTTGTCCAATATGGAGTACTCAAATTGACATATTCTAAACAATTCAAGTTTCAAAATTTTGGGATATTAAATTCTTGGATGCACATCAATCTTATCCACTTTCCGTTTAAAATTATGTTAATGACATCAGAAGAAAAACTTGTGGATAGTTTTTGTGGCACTATTAATATTTGAGACAACATACGCTGGTTCCGTCCGAATTGGCCTCGGTTAATTGTTTGCATGCTTGAAAGTGTATCAAATCTTGAGGATCAAGGACTTAATTTTATTGAGATAAATGTACGTTCAAGAAAAAAAGAAAGCTCTCAATTATGTTCTCAAGACTCGAGGACGAGTCTTTTTTAAAGAGGGGGAGAAGGGCAAGTAGGCGAGGTGACCCGGTAACCCAATAGACCCGGGACCTGCCGGTCTGAGTGGTGTTTGCTTGAAGCCGACTGGAACAACATGTGAAGAGAAACTTTAAAAGTGGGTCGTGACGGTATGGAACAAAAGTCGTCAAGATGTTCCGTTCGATCCGGGTGTCTCCAACGGGTTTTATCGGGCGTTAAAACTCGAGGGCGAGTTTTTCGAAGAGGGGAGAATGATGCAGAGAATGATGTAGATCTAGATAACCCGTCCGCCTGACCCGTTTCCATCGGGTGAGAGATTTTAATCTATATTTTATTTTAGTAGTTTTATTCTTATTTAATAGTTTCTTTGTTGGACTTTGTTTCTTTTTATTTGTTTAGCATATTTAAGGACCTTATGTATTTCTTTTTAGTTGGTTGATAATGAATACAAGTTTAAGGTTTCTTTAAAGGGTTATTTAAAAACTAAACGATCTCCAATTTAGGCCGATCAGGTATCACCAATTTCCGCAATCCGAACTGTTTCTATCCACCACGCTATCACATTATCAAAAGCATAAAACCAAGATACATCCAACATGCAAAGATCATCATAAAAAAAGTAAAACCGGTCTCTTAACAAAGAGACCATGAGTGTTAAAAAAGAGCAACAGTTGGACTAAAACTTTCACATGGTGAATAGTACATGGATGAATTTGTATCTTGCTCTAAAATAAAGGAACAAACTTTCAAAATCACATGCATTTGCAGCAGCCTTGAGGCCCAGATTTTGCTGCTATCCCCCAGGACCAAACATAATCTTCTACTATACTTCACTTCAGTTCTCATTAGACCTCTTCTTTCTCCTTCAGTTTCTCGATTCATAAAATCAATCAACCATTATGAGAGTAATTATGTCCTAATCCAATCCAGAGACAGATCAAGTGGTGAATCGGTGGCAACCATGGAAACATCTCTGCAGCTTCATACACCCGTGTGCTGTGGACAGATTGTTCTCCGAGACAAAACCACCCTAGTGAAGATTAAACCATTTATTGGGTCCCACCCTTCAAGAACAACAAATTTGTTCTCACAGGTAACCCCATTACTCAATTCCTTCATTGATTTTTGATCATCGACGTCGATCCGATTGAATTCTGTGTCTTCGGTTTCATTTTTGAAATGTTTCTTTGTGGGTTTCCTTCTTTTTTGATGAAATGAGAGTGAATTTGCACATGTATGGAACTAATTTGGGTGGGTTGTTGTCTGATAAGTTTTAGGGTTTTGATTGCAGTTTGAATCATTCTTGTTTTTACATAATTGGGTTGTTGTATATTGTTACAGCGATTAGCTTCACTTTTATCTTATCTTTTATGGGATAATTGTTGTTAATTATATTAATGTGTAGTTTACTCGATCTTGTTCGTGGCACAAATACTCTGTGATTGCCGGGTTCTCGCATCAAATCATTGCAAGTTCAGGTTAGTTGTCGAGCTTCAACTTATATCTTAAGCATTTATCGAGTTGTAAACATGCTGAGAAGAGAGGTGGGTTTTCTATGGTGGCTGTTTGGATGGATCTTTTGGAAGTTATTTTGTGATCTTGAATAAACAATGACAGATGATCACCTATGATAAAATGTGGTGTGAGAGATAGTTTATAAATGTTCTTTTTAATCATTATGTAATGAAGTATTGAAAAAAATATAAGTTATTTTACTTTTAACTTTTGATAGTTTTTTGCAGCTAACTTCCGATTGTTATATGACCCCTAAACATTAGACACTGATTATTGTGACTTGAAAGTGGCAAAAGTCAAAATGATCACTTTCAAAATACGCCCCCAAACACACCTTAATTCGTTGTAAATGATTTGTTGACTATGTATTTTAGACTTCTCAAGAAAACGGCGATATAAAGTATCAACCCCAAGGGCAAATGACTCTGCACCAAAAGGATTTAAGCCTAAGCCAAACAACCCAAGAAAAGATCAGAAAACAGTTGAAGGGAAAGAAGTTGTAAGCCCTTCTGTCTCTACAGAGGTTGTGAATCCCACCAAAAAAGAAAGTAAACTCGAAGTCATATTTGATAAAGCTCCTGGGCCTGATCAAAGGGCAGAGAATGTACATATAGATATTATTGATGAAATAAGCATGTCAGGATCACAAAAGGAGAATAATAGCGCTAATCTTATTGAATCTTTAAGCAGCGGAGATAATGATGATGATGTTGATGAGGAAGCTTCTAGGAAGTTGAAGTTAGAAATGGAAGCGAAATTACTAAGACAGAAAATGGAAGAAGAAGAAGAAAAGTTACTCAAACAGAAAATGGAAGAAGAAGAAAAGTTACTTAAACAGAAAATGGAAGAAGAAGAAAAGTTACTTAAACAGAAAATGGAAGAAGAATTGCGTAAGAAAGAGATGGAAGCAAAATTAAGAATTCAAGAACTCAAATCCCTTGCTACCGAGACTCTTGTTAACGGTGAAAAAATATTTTATTATCCTAAAATTGTGACGCCTGCTGAAGATATAGAAATATTTCTTAACAGAACCGTTTCGAGTTTATATGAAGAATCAGAAATCTTGATAATGGGATCCTTTAACGACTGGCGGTATAAATCTTTCACTGTAAAATTGGAAAAAACAAATTTTGGCATGGACTGGTGGTCTTGCAAAATACATGTTCCAAAAGAAGCATATAGGATTGATTTTGTGTTTTTTAATGGGAAAGATGTTTATGAAAACAACGAAATGAAAGATTTTTGCATTAATGTGGAGGGTGGAATGGATGTTTATGAATTTGAAGAACTTTTGCTTGAGGAAAAACGAATAGAACTTGAAAGACTTGCAAAAGAAGAATATGAGAGAGAAAAACAAGCAGAAGAACAAAGAAGAATTGAGGCAGAAAAGGCATCTAGTGAAGCGGATAGAGTGCAAGCTAAAAGTGAAGTTGAAAGAAGAAGGGGGATACTTGAAGAACCGTTACAAAAGGCGGTGAAATCTGATGATAATGTATGTTATATAGAACCTAGTGAGTTTAAATGGGAAGATATGGTTACAGTATATTATAATAGGTGTGTAGGTCCGCTTGCAAATGCTAAAGATGTGTGGATTCTTGGAGGGTATAATAATTGGATAGATGGATTGTCAATTGTTGAGAAGCTTGATAAATTTGAGGGACAAGTTGGCGATTGGTGGTATGCTAATGGTATGCAACACTATCCATTATCCCTTTCTTGTAGTAAATAGTATGCATGTTTATGTATTTCTTAGAGGTGGCCACATCAACTCGTTTACCTATAACATGTCAAATGGGTAAAAGTAAAGCTTGAAAGCAAACGGGTCAAGTGGGCTGAATGGTTTAAAGTCACCCGAGGTCTATTTTTACTGCATAAAACCCCTTACATCACTTTCTTCAATAACAAATTATATTATTTCACTTTCTTCAATAACAAATTATATTATTGTTGAATTAAATCGAATTTCTATAATCGTCATTGAACACTATATATATGTATATGCACACACACATTATGGATCAGCATGACCAGACCATTTTCCCACCTCTAAGTTTTGTGTTTCACTTTCACCCACCGATTTTGTGGTTGAGTTGTTGCTTCGTACTTTTAGATGGATGTTGAAGTCTTTATGAAATACTTCATTCCTCTTTCCATCAATGAAATTTGCAATATCCGTTTCCAGAGAGTTTTTTATGTTCTGGATCTTGGTTTGCGTATTATCATCAGTACAAATTAATTGATGTGATTGAAGACGGATATTGTAATTCACTTGATGTAAGGAATATAGAAATTGAAGTTTTTAAAATTTCTTTGGGAAGATTTCATGTTATAGCTAGTTGTCTGTCTATGATCATCATTGCATTTAAATAATGCCATCCATTTGTTCCTGTCACACCCCAAAATACAAGCCCATGAAGTATTGGGTTTACACATTACTTACACACGGAAGACTTACACTTAGACAAACTTACACCTGGGGAAGACTTAAAACAGCACATGTTTCTTACGCCACAAATTAAAGATATATAAAGGAACTACTACTCTAGAATGTCCATTGTCTTGTTAGATAGCCCGGAGATGCACTGCCACTACTTACCTAGACTCACCCTGAAACACGTACTAAATATGTTATCTTTTATCAACGAGTCTATACTTTCAAAACTTTTAAACTTCTTTATCAAATAAATGTCATTTATATTCCCACATACCTTATAAACATTTATATTTGATAACTTCCACATTGGTCACACAACAATAGCAGAACACACATACTTACAAATCATGCAATTATCACACATTGATACTTGACTCTTTACCCACTTACAAAACATTCATTTATTAAAACACTTGCACTAGTAAATTTACTTAACAATTCTAATAAAGGATATGTGCACAAAGCACTCCCACATCCACACCTTTCTGTTCTTTTTGTGTTGACTATACGCAGAAAGTGGGCTTCGTTGTGCCCGACTCTTTGTCAACATGAAGGCTACACTTTGGCTACCTCACGTGGGCTTATCTATGCCACCTCACATGAACTACAGTTGTGCCACGTCACATGGACTTTAACTGTACAACATGTGACTTAACCTCAGAAAACAACCTCTTCCTATACCCTTAGTCCAACATCTCACCCAAAAGCTACGTTTCAGAAAACTTTAATGAGTGGTACAGTCCACAGGATTTATTTGTTTGTCTTTCGAAAGGGTATTTTAGACATTTCTCAAATATTCATATACATTGTTAGTAGCAAGTCAAATGTTGCAATTTGCATTAGTGAGAGAGTAAAATATAGATGATATTTAATTTAATTTAATTTATTTATTTTTTGGTGGCAAATTTCATGTTAGAGTTGCCTGTTTTTATCATCACTAAAATAGATTGATGTCATTATGATGGGTTAATGAAAACTTGTCCAAATTTTTTTTTTGTTAAACTACATGCCAAATCAAATATTGTGATAATATTACACAAAGTCGATCATATCTTTTTGAAGGTTGACTGCATTTATGATCTAATCACACCTTCTTGTAATTTTGGCAAATCGAAACTTGTAGATTTTTATATTGATCGATTGGCTAACTGTCATAAGTCTTTAATTGTATACAGTTGTTGTCCCTGATCGTTCACTTGTCTTGGATTGGGTTTTTTCTGATGGTCCACCTCAGCAAGCCACCCTGTATGATAACAATAACCGCAAAGATTTCCATGCAATTGTCCCCATATCAGTTTCGCAAGATCTCTTTTGGGCCGAGGAAGAACACGAGATTTACAAGAAACTCCAGACTGAGAGACGGATAAGAGAAGAAGAAATTCGTACCAAGGTTACCAAATTATATAAAGATCCTTTTTTCGCAATTTTTTTTATCATTAATTAATTATGTTTTTTTTGACTCTTTTCCTTTATAGGCCGAAAAAACAGCACGCATGAAAGTGGAAACAAGAGAAAGAACTATGAAAACATTTTTGTTGTCACAAAAGGACATAGTCTACACGGACCCACTTGATGTCCAAGCTGGCAGCAATGTGACAGTTTTCTACAATCCCACAGATACAGTTTTAAATGGGAAGCCTGAAGTATGGTTTAGATGTTCTTTTAACCGTTGGACACATCGCATGGGACTATTGCCACCTCAGAAAATGTTGCCTGCAGATAACGGGACGCATGTCAAAACCTCTGGTAAGCTGTTATTTAATGGAAAAAATAAATAATTGACCAATCTGTAATAACTTTATTTTGATGTAAAGATTTACATTGTTTCTATGTATTGTGATGCAGTTAAGGTGCCACTAGATGCATATGTTATGGATTTTGTATTCTCCGAGAAAGAAACTGATGATGGCGTTTTTGATAATAAAAATGGTATGGATTACCATTTACCTGTGTCTGGTGGAATTGCAAAAGAATCCCCTATGCATATTGTACATATTTCTGTTGAAATGGCTCCCATTGCCAAGGTAACCTCTCAATTTCATTTTATGTTCTAATTTATATATAAAATGTTACTTTCATAGTTTAAGATTTTAGATAATTTATACCAGTAGTCTAGTCACCAAATTTACAATGAAGTGAAAGTGTGTTGTCATTGTGTCCTATTAACAAGTTAAGGTTTAGATGACTTGCCCATTTTGTTTTCAGAAAAAGGATAGACTATGACTCATTGACTTGACATTGAGCCGAATACTATCTGAAAGTATATTTATGTTCCATAAATTATTCTAGTTTTTCTAATTGAACAGGTGAAGAATCTCATCTTGTGTTTGCTTTTTGCAGGTGGGAGGTCTTGGCGATGTGGTCACTAGTCTCTCTCGTGCTGTTCAGGATTTAAACCACAATGTGGATATTATTCTTCCAAAATATGATTGCTTGAATCTTAGCAATGTAAGCTCTGTGGCTGTTTGTTAGCTTTTATTAAAGTTTTTGTCATAATTTTGAATTTTTGAAATATAATAGTGTGTTGAAGCATTATCTTGAGCTCACAAAAAATCGTACATACACACATTACATATATATATGTGTGTGTGTGTATATGTATATATTGGAGCACATAATCGGCAGGGGCAGAGGTAGCATATATCTAGGGGTGGCACGTGCCACCCCTTAAAGCCTGTACGCGAAGTGGAAAATTTTTGGTTTTTTATGTAGGATTTTTTGGTTTTTATATACCTGTGCTACCCCTACATTTTTTTTATACGTGTGATACCCCTTACGAAATTTTCTAGTTCCGCCCCTATAAGTCGGTTGGTTTGAAATTAACATCAAAACTCTAGTAAACTTTTGTCCCAACTGTTCTACCCCTCCCCCTAAAAGTTATTCACCGTCGTAAAAATTATATTTCACATATCTATTAATTTAACCACGGTTTTTGCAAATATGTGAACAAAAAGAAAAACATAATTGTGAGCGAGAACGTGCACCTATGGAGAAGATTAGAAAATTAAATGGTGCAAAACGGGTGGGCATGTGGGTAAATTAGTGGGTCGAGTCAGGTTGACCCACTAACAATTTTTTTACTCATTTCTTTAAAGTTCATGGATAATCAATATGTTAAATATGATTCCAAAACTATACTATAGATATGCTTGTTTTCCTTACTATTTCTCCCTTGCCTTTTTGCTGTAGGTGAAGGACTTAGGTATTCATAAGAGCTATTCATGGGGTGGGACCGAAATAAAAGTTTGGTTTGGGAAAGTTGAAGGACTTTCTGTCTACTTTTTGGAGCCCCAAAACGGGTAAAATGAATCCTTATTTCAGTGTTAACATCGTTTATTTTGCCTAATTTCTCTGGTAGGAAATATAAAACCTGATGTAAATATAAATCTTTTAATTGTATCTAACAGACTCTTTTGGAAAGGATGCATTTACGGTTGCAATAACGACGGGGAAAGATTCGGGTTTTTTTGTCATGCTGCTCTTGAATTCCTTCTTCAAACTGGATCTCATCCTGTAAGTTTTAGGTGTAAGGGTTATTCTGAAAAGCACTAATCATTCTTAGTGAGTGATTCTGGATAAAGTTTATGAATATAAATGAAAGGAGTATCTTATTATTTGGCAATTTTTGCCCAAAATCACCATTTGCAACATTTTGTGTTCTTTTTGAATTTTTAGCAAGAATTATAGTTTGCCACAAAAGAAAAATCAAGCACAGCTGTTTGAAAAGCTAGATGAACTCTCCTAGAAGTCAAACAGTCTTATTTGATGATGCTTTATAATTATAGGTGGCAACTTTAACTCATCTCCCTGTGAATATGTCGATTTGGGCATTTTTTAAACGGTTCAAATAAGAAAAGTTGCTTAAAGGGGAATATTTCAAATGGTCGGATGGGTTGAAGATCGCTTAAAGTTCATTTTTGATGCATACAACTTCATATATTGTTTTTCAAAAGTTGTATTTATTATTGACTTATTGTAACAATACTTTGTTTTTTTTGTTATTGTTTATCATAATTAACATATTTATTACTTTAAGAAATGGACAAAAAGTGTTTTCCTATCAACTCAACCCGCCCATCCTGTCAACTCTATTTAAAACATTAAAACCTTACTTGAAATTTGTGTTGGTATTGTGTACAATTATAAGTATTTGTATAAGGAGTGTTCTATTTTCTTATGTTTTGCAGGATGTAATTCATTGTCATGACTGGTCTAGTGCACCCGTTGCATGGTTATTTAAAGACAATTATACACATTACGGTTTGAGTAAATCACGAATCGTCTTCACAATTCATAACCTCGAATTCGGAGCCCAACTAATTGGAAAAGCAATGCAGTATGCTGATAAGGCTACCACAGTAAATCTTCATAAAATTTTCTCTTCAGTTTTTCATTCATCTTTTGAGAACTATATTTATGTAAACCTAGATGACAAGTAGTTACTAGTGAAGCGTTATCCGTAAGCTAATCATGAAGCAATGTAATAAATGGTAATTTCATGGGATACTTTATGCAGGTATCTCCAACTTATTCACAGGAGGTTGCAGGAAATCCCGTGATTGCCCCTCATTTGTACAAGTTTCATGGGATACTTAATGGCATTGACCCCGATATTTGGGACCCGTTTAACGACAAGTTCCTTCCTGTGAGTACCTGACAACAACTGTAATTTTATCTTTTTGTTTCTTGTTTAAAATTAGGACCCTATCCGCCATTTTTTTCTAAGAATCTGCATTTTAATTGTAATTTCAGGTATCTTACACTTCGGAAAATGTGGTGGACGGCAAAAGAGCAGCCAAGGAAGCCTTGCAAGAAAGACTGGATCTAAAGAGGGCTGATCTACCCCTAGTTGGAATCATTACCCGTTTGACTCATCAAAAAGGAATCCACCTAATCAAGCACGCCATCTGGCGGGCCCTGGACCGTGGCAGTCAGGTTGTGTTGCTGGGCTCGGCTCCTGACCCTCGCATCCAAAATGATTTTGTTAATCTAGCAAGTCAACTACACTCCACACATAATGACCGGGCCCGCCTAATTTTGACCTATGATGAACCTCTGTCTCACTTGGTATATACTATATTCTTTTTATATTTTGAGCCTCTCCTCTAATTCGCTGTTTTGTTTATGTATGTTGACTTTTTGACCGCTTTTTATATCGTTGTAGATATATGCTGGTGCTGATTTCATCTTAGTCCCTTCAATATTCGAGCCTTGTGGGCTAACTCAACTCACGGCTATGAGATACGGTTCAATACCTATTGTGCGCAAAACTGGAGGTATCATTGTTGGTTATATTACTTATATATCTGCAGTTTGAGTTACTAAGTCAAACAAGTTAAATATTATCAATTCCTTCTACTATTTTTTTTTTTAATTTTCTTACCCTTTTTTTGCATTGTTTGTAGGACTTTATGACACCGTATTTGACGTTGAACATGATAAAGAGAGAGCACAATCACAAGGGCTTGTACCAAACGGGTTTAATTTCGAAGGAGCCGATGCTGCTGGCGTTGATTATGCAGTCAACCGGTAACTTGTTTACAAGTCATACTATAATCTGTATCTGATGCATTTACATGTACGGGTCGCAAACTGATGGGTCGGGTAAAGTGTCAAAATGGGTTGGGTCGAGTCGAGTTGACTAAATACACTTGTTGTGAAAAGTTAGCCTTTTGTTTTTAATAATTACAAATTTTAGGTTTAATGATCTTCTTTTTTTTTGGTTTTGTTTGTGCAGAGCAATTTCGGCATGGTATGAAAGTCGGGATTGGTTCAATTCGTTATGCAAAGTGGTGATGGAGCAAGATTGGTCATGGAACCGACCAGCTCTTGATTATCTGGAGCTCTATCATGCAGCTCGTAAGTGAGATTCGATAAGTCGAGTTTTGATTAGTTTCAATAACAACCAGCAGCCATAGAATTTGTACAGGCGGACCTATATTTTCTTCTACGATAAGTTTTTAAATGATAGCTCAGTTTTTCTATCATCAGTTTTCTTTTAAACCTATAGTATATATATCACCTGCGGATCTATTTACTCTCTGATCATAAACACACACACATATCTCTAATGTAAATTAAGAATGTAGATAAAAAATTTTTTTGATGGACCCAAATTGAGAGAAGAAGACTTGGGACCAGGTGCTACCCCTTAACTCGTACGTGAAGTGGAAAAATATTTGGATTTGTGGGTTTTTATGTACATGGGCTACCTCTTAAAAACTATTAGACCATTACGTAACCTATATACGCTTTAAGATAGGGCTCACATTATAAAACAATGAAAAAGTTTAAGGAAAAATAGATTTTAATATTACAAGTTTTACCTTGTTGGCGGATAATAGTAGGAGTTTTGAAAATTCTTCACAATAATACGAGTTTTATAGGTATTGAATTCTAGTGATACACTGTTAGTTTTTTTACTAACAGTGTTAGTTTTTGCTGACTGGACCGGTGACGTGCCCCCAATCCTCTGTAAAAAAAAATTATGCTACCCCTTAAAAAATATTTCTAATTCCGTTTCTATTTGAAGGGATAGAAAACGGTAATACACATTGTATATATATACAATTATCAAATGTCACTGACACAAGTCTCAAACTTGACACGTTATCCTCTTTGTCTCTCTTAAACGTTTATTTCTCTTCTTCTCGATCTCATTTATGCTACTCATTGCCTTCTTCCTCTCTTTTTTCTCTCTCAAAGAAGCTTAACTTTTAGTTTTGGCTGTTCGATGATGGTTACTATTTCGTATGTTATTGATCTGAGTGTTTGTTGTTATTGATTTGCTAGTTTTGGTTATTCGATGATGGTTACTATTATGTATGTTATTGATTTAAGTGTTGTTAATTATTGTTCCATTTGTATTTGGCGTTATGATAGGCAACATTTGGTTGCTATTGTTGACCGTCGATCTGTGCATTTGTTAGCTATCATTGGTAGTCGATCTATTCAGTTCCATTGCTCGACGTCGTCATCACTCGCCTCTGTGAGCTGAGTTCTAGATCTTGAAATCCCAAATCTTGTGCGAAATGATAGCTAGTAAATAGAGCTATTTGGGTTGACGCCTCTGTCCTGATTGGTTGCTCCAAGCTTGACTCCGCGGTAATAGTCAAGAAGTACATGTTAGTTATTCTGGCCCATTCGGTATTCACATGATAGAATGCCATGAGTGGGTAATCAGTTAGTGTTCGAATTTAAAGTTCATGTGAGATCATTACAACATGGTAGCTAGGAATTAATATCATGTATGTCTTAATCGGTGCAAAACTTAACTTGCACAAGTCCATCAAACTGTGCAAAACTTGACTTGCACAAGTTCTTCATCAAACCGTGCAAAACTTTGACTTTCACAAATCCATTTACTTAAGACCGTTATAATATTTTGTATCTTATAAGCTGTTTACAAATTTACTTGTAAGGGTCTTAAGCCTGTAAACTCAACAACATTATGTTGACTTTTTAAACTCATGTATTTCTCAGGTAACCAAACCAAACTGCATGCAAATGGGACGCCAAACCTTAGGGCCTGCATCTTGGAGTCATAATCTCATTCATCATCATAAAATAACTTATGAAACACTTGCCTTTTAATTATTCATCATTGGTCGAAACGATTTAAAGACTTAACTATTTTATCATATTTCCTATCTTAATATTTTTGAACAATTTCTGTTTTAGTATTGTAAAATAATGTCGTTTTAATATATTTTTGCTGCAACTTTGATGACATACTTGGTTTTCAAACGTATATTAATCTGATAGAGGTCGTTCTATGTATCCACGACTATGATCCCATGACGTCAAAACAAAAAGTTCCCAAATGAACCTAACCCGATGTGACATCCGAGAATTCCAAGGTTAACTTCCGTTAGACAATCTCCGTTAGTTATGTTATGAGTGTTAACGTAGTAACTAATGCTTAACTAGGCCGAATACGTCCACGACCTTTGGTTGATCACCGAACCCGTCCATATGTGTTATGTCTTTATTTATTTATTGTCATTATGTGCAATGTGATTTAAACGCATGATTTAGTATTATTAATAGCATGACAAATTGTAAAT
>JBCNJP010000023.1:19849677-19923697 GCA_039602395.1 Deinandra increscens subsp. villosa
TGCTCGGCTCTGTAGTGGCTGCTGTTTGCATGGGGATGACATCACCAAATAAGCATAACAATGTGGATGGAGAACCTATGTCGGCCGGTAAACCAGTTAATGTTTCCCTAGACATCTTCCACAAAGCACATTTCTATGTATTGTAAAATACGTCTGAAATTGAGCCTTATATCGAGTAAGTAATTTATATTATTAACCTGTTTTGATCTGTTTATAATTAAACTTTTTATTGATAACTTACAATTCATGTACTTGCTAGAAAACACATGGTATTTTTGGAAGAAGAACATCCTGGTCAACGAAAAGCATGGCTGACGAAAGAGCATAGCAGAACATTTGGTCACTGGTTACGCAACAAGGTCAGCTAAATTTGTTTATTGTTTTAATTTCGGATAAACTGAAACGTTCCAGACCAACTTACTAGAGTTGTCCGGAACAACTTGTTAATTGATTTTCGGATGAACTATAACCTTCCAGATGAACTTTCCTGAGGAACTATAAAATTCAGGTTGAAGAGTATAGGGGGTTCCAAATGATAAATATATGGAGTATAGAGGGTGTAAATGCATCAGATCGAACTAGTGGGGACTGAAAATGAATAATAATGCACATGGGGTTGTCACGCTACGCGACAGAACCACCATGACTCAGTCGAGACACGCGAAGAATGTGCAGTCCGCAAAAAATGTTGACTCGACGAATAGATGTCAAGTACGACCACTACGTGTCGTTTTTCAATCAAAAGCCATCAGATGTCGTGTCTTCACCTCAGTAGGCACCCTAACACTACAAATAGCAAGCTGATTCATTCGAATTCAACATCGAATCCACGTTCCAAACTTCATAAACCCTAAAACGTTCTAAGATGGAATTCGATCCAACCAGGAGGAGTTAGGAGGTCAAATTTTGCAGTCATATTTGGTATGTTAAACAAAAGCCCTTTGTCAATTACTAGTTTTGTATTCTTTTGATTAAGATTTAAGAAACGAATCAAAATTAGGGTCCTTGAACTTGTTTTGTCAAAATTGAGCAATCTAGGTTGAATTGGGGTCTGATCTTTTGAAGTATTTTATATATAATATATCATATTTATTTGATAAAAGCCCTAAGTATATTTCATATTTTATAAGGGTTTGATATTTATTTAATAATTATGTTAAAACTAGGGTTTTAAAAAGGGGATTATACAAAATTGAACAATCCGGGAGGAAATGTGATTTCATTTTATGTATTAGAACACGTTTTTATATATATATATTAAGTATATATGTTCAATTTTGATATTTATTGAAGTCTTGAATATTTTGAGATATGCGGTTATTCAAGTATCCTTTAAAAGAACACGTGCGGACTAGAAGAGTAAATGTCTGTATACTGGGTTTTCTGGCTAGGAAAGAGTGTTCGTACATATCCCCATTGGGACCAGTCACACTTTCCTGGGAATTCTTGATGTGAGTGTTTGCTTATAGGAAAGCGTGTTTCGTATAATCATTATTGTTTTAAATGATGTTTTGTATATAAAAGGCAAAATGGACATTTTGACATTAGAAAATACATAATCTTACTAACTAAATATTATTAGGATTATAGAACAAAGAAAAAAACATAGAAGATGCTTATAATATAAAGCCTTGCATTAATGCAATACAATACGCGATTAGGTTTAGATTGAGGACTACAGTGAAGATTCTGTCCAAATTAATCAAGTGAAGAATAAGGTGAATTCTTTCACTCTGGGCAATTATTTCACAAAACTGGATGTGCTTGTTCTCTAGTTACTTATATTTTGATTGCTGGGAGTATCTGTAAATATTGAGACCGGAAGGGTTAGATACGAAAAAGGCAAATGGTGTTTGGTTGAACCATATAGGTAGTATGCATACAGAGACCTTGTTACTTGAAACAGACTATCCTTGTATTAATTTTTTATTCCCTGCCATGATAATATCTACATGATACTATGCCATGATAATATCTACATGATACTGTAGTCAATTTAATTCTTTGATTTCAAATGAACTGTTTGTTTTTTTAACTCACTAGTAGTTTGCTGAGCCCCAAATTTTTTTTTAACACACATCCTAGGTACCATGTAGTGACATGTTGCTAAACATGGATGGGACATCGAAGAAATATAATAGAATTGAAATGTTGTATCATTTTAGTTCACTGTAAATATTATGACTTTTAATATGAATAAAAGTTAAGACTTATGTTGTAAACTTTGATTTATACGATGTGCTATCTGTTATTCGACGCGTATCACTCCCTTAGTGCTTATCCTCGGATGCGGATGTCACACATACCCAACTACAAACATTTGAAATCAAACGCTATAAAGAACCCCAACACCACCGCCACCGGCATACGTACCGGATAAAAACATACCATATTGATATTCACTCAGAATTTTGGTAGCGTTGTTACCCTCAACAGTCAACACGCCACACCCCGTCATCTACAGATAGTTTCCAAGCTCGCAAAGTTCGATGATAGTGAACATTGCTGCTAGTCTGCTACAAATATAAATTAATTGATTTTATTTTTGATTTTTTTATTTTTTAAAAAGAAGGGTATAATAGTCATTTCACACCTAAAAAGAAGGGTATAATAGTCAAACCACAGAGATGGTCTGGTGTAATTCACTCTAAAAAAATTAAACCAATTACTCAATTAGAAACACACCACTTGTTAGCTTAGTGGCAAAGGTGTATGACCCATTAAGTGGAGGTCTTGGGTTCAAGTCCCACTTGTAACAAAAATAATAAAAATGGGGGTTACAAGTTGGGTGAGGGGGTTTTCTCACGAGTGGTGAGTTTCCTCCTAATGGGAATTAGAGATGATCGGGTGGGTGGTGTAATATCCCCGTCAGTGATCCAAATTTGCCGTTCAAAAAAATTACTCAATTAGAAGTCCACATTTCGAAGCACAAGACCCACAAATCAAAATGTTGAATGGGCATTATATTTCCAAGAAACATAATAGATCTTATTATTGTAGGGATCATAACACATGCATTTAGTGGCTACCACTACCAATATATGAAAGACAGTATGTAGTGTCTTTATAAGGTTTACATACATATATATGACCTGATTCTTTTATACAAACGCACAAGAAGCTAAAAGTAGATCCAAGATGGAAATTTTACCATGATTCAATTTCTGGGTCTTCTTAACCAACCGAGTTTTCAAGCTTCAAGCTCATTAATTGGTTAACTTCAGCACCAAATTCATCCGGAAGCTCGTTGAACACGTCCCTACAAAACCCAGAAATCATGGCAGCCATGGCTCTCTCGTAATCGATTCCTCTTTGTTGAAAATAGAAAAGTTGGTCTTCCCCTATTTTGGAAGTGCTTGCTTCGTGTTCTATACGTGCAGATGGGTTTTTGGCCTGTTTTTAAAGAAAAAAGATAAAACAACAGTCGTTATTTTGAGTAAAGATTATATTTATAACGTCAAATATGGAGTCTGATTTGAAAGGTTAGTTACAATTATGCTTTTGTGATCCAAGAGTACTAATGAACATCCATAAAGTGCAAACATAAGCTAGGCAAGTTGTTAAATTACATAAATATTTTCTTAATAACTAATACAGCTTTTTCAATCATACCCCTCAGTCCCACAAATAATCGTCCCAGACAAAGAGTTCAAGAAAAACATAGTTATTACCGTCCTTTTTTTGACAAAATGACAGTTTTACCCTTTAACCAATTATGAAACGCTTTCTTTGCGCTTTGTGATTGTAACAGTGATCAAGGGGTAATATGAGAAACTTAATCGATTATACATATTCTTTTCTAGAAGTGGACAATTATTTCAAGACATAATAAAATAGTAGTGCGGATTATTTTGGAATGAAGGGAGTCTTTGACAAAATAGTTAATGAAATTCATACCAACAGTAGAGAGTAGTCAGTAAAATCCGACCCAAGCTGCAAACCTACCCTGTTTAGACCTGTTGTCTAACCTACCTGTTCCTGTTTTGCCACCTCCAATAAATATTTGACGGCACACATTACATGGTGGAACACTAGGCACACCCTCACACAGACATAACCACAAATATTGCATGAACCAGTCACAATAGTTCATTTATTATTGAAAAATTAAATAAAATGGGTATAATTGTAAAAGATTAAACTATTTACATCTCTAATTAATTAACTGATTTCCCTACTTTCTCTCCTCTAAGTTTTCTTTGTAACAAGTTTCATATAGGTGTATAGATAAGAGAATTGTAGATTATATACGTATATACATAAATTTATGCAAATATGCAAACATCAATCATGAATTTTAATAGTCATGTTAGAATCTTAAATAAATACATATGAATGACTTTGACTGGTTTGTGATTTTGTAAAGAACCCTCCCATACACACACACATATGTGTACGTGTGTGGCAGGCTGTTGTTAAATGGAAAATAGATTAAAATAGTATACTTTTTAGTGATATTTATTTTTCATATGCAGCTGTGAGGTAATAGCTACATGTGACAGAAATTGATGAAGCTTGATCTTATAAAGACCTGTATGAAACAACAACAGCAACCATACCCAGTAAAATCCCACCAATAGCATAAGACTACCAGTAGGATCTGGGGAGGGAGGGATGTAGGCAAGCCTTACCTCTATCACAGAAGATAGAGAGGCTGCTTTCAGAGAGACCCTCAGCTCCGACAAAAAGGGTGAACCGAAAAACAAGTGAAAACACGTCCAAGAACCGGACATCAAAAGACGAAAAGGAAGAAAAACCACAGAACACACACACCTACGAAGAAAATAAAGAGTAAAAATAATAATACAAACAATAATAATGAGAAAAAAAATAACGATAATAATAAGTAAATAAATAAATAAAAATAATAAGATAGATAACTAGATACATATATAGATAGAAAGATACTTATAAAGCTGATGACCATGATGTTAAGGAAAAAAATTGGGAGAATGACCCCAAAAAGATCATGCTTATGTAAGTGTAAGCGTTTTGCGAATAGATGGCTAGATGTGCGGGTTGAAAAGGGCCATTTTTAGTACGGGTGAGATTGGATTGAATTGTAAACATTTTATTTTTGTCCATTTTAAAACCTTTTTATACATAATTAATGTGCTAGTTATGATTACATACACATTATTGTAACAATAATAACTTAGCTTCTTTGAACAAAACAATTTTGGAAGTTGTATGCACAAAATTTATTTTGGGAGATATGAAACCTCTTACACTTGTTTCAACGTGACGCAATAGACCCATTTATAAGTACTTTGATCAAAATTGTCACCTCAAGTTTGTTGCAGCCACACATATGTGGTTTGAATAGTTTAAGTTGTTGTATGCATTTATTATACCCTTTGATTATTGGTTTTGTTGCAGCTGGTATGAAACTAATTATTCAAAACGTATACATATAGGCGGACTTTTAACAAGGATATAGCTAACATCAGGTAGCAAAAGCAGGTCACTCAAACACTTAATCTTAATTATCATCAACAAAAGAAACATGCTAGAGCATATAATTCATGTTAATTACCTGGATATAAGGGTAAGTATTAGCAGCTGCCTTGTCACCAATAAGCATCGAATCACACTGAGAAGAATTTCTAGCATTATCTGCTCGTGACTGAACTTGTACGAGACCCCTATAACAATTTCTTGAATTTCCAGCCGAAATTCCCTTAGATATGATCCTACTTCTTGTATTTTTCCCCTTATGAATCATCTTTGTACCCGTATCTGCTTGTTGATAATTATTAGTCAATGCAACCGAATAAAATTCACCAACTGAATCATCACCCTCCAACACAACACTCGGGTACTTCCAAGTAATTGCGGAACCCGTTTCCACTTGGGTCCAAGAAATTTTGGATTTTCGACCCGCACAAAGACCCCGTTTTGTTACAAAATTAAAGATCCCACCCAGCCCATTCTCATCCCCAGCATACCAATTCTGTACCGTGGAGTACTTGATCTCAGCCCCCTCGTTACAATGAAGTTCCACCACAGCAGCATGAAGCTGATTTGTGTCATAAGAAGGTGCCGTACACCCCTCTAAATACTCAACAAAACTCCTATCATCTGCTACTATCAGAGTTCTCTCGAATTGACCCGTTTCCATTGCGTTTATTCTAAAATAAGTCGAAATTTGCATCGGGCACTTGGTGTCTTTTGGTATATACACAAAAGATCCATCACTAAACACAGCAGAATTCAAAGCAGCATAGAAGTTATCATCAGTTGAAACCACTTTCCCCAAATACTTCCTAACCAAATCTGGGTACTCTCTAATGGCCTCCGAAATCGAACAAAAAATAACCCCTGATTTCTCTAAAGTTTTCCTATGAGTTGTTGCGATAGAAACACTATCAAGAACAGCATCCACAGCAACATTAGCCAACCGTTTCTTTTCATTTAAAGTGATACCCAATTTATCAAAATACTTGATGAGTTCAGGATCAGCTTCATCAAGACTATTTAGGGTTGGTTTCTTTTTAGGTTCTGAATAATAACAAACGTTTTGAAAATCGATTTTGGGGTAATCATTGTCAGACCATTTTGGCTCAGTCAACTGCAAGAATTTATGATAAGAATTCAACCTAAACTCAAGCATCCAATCAGGTTCGTTTTTCCTTGATGAAATTAACCTAATTGTTTCTTCTGAAAGCCCCTTCGGGATCGTAAAAGAATCAATTTCTTGATTAAATCCCCATTTATAATCCCTTTTAAGAAATTTCTGAAGTGGGTCATCATCACCTGAAGACGAAGAATTACCTTCGGTGAGTGTGTCCGATTGGATGGTCTTTGCATCGGCTCTCAGCTTCAAGAACCTGGAATTGCGGAACTTGGATTTTGTTGTTGTTTTGCAAGAAAAATCGAGATTTGTGATTGACCCTTTTGAGATTTTAGGGTTTTCTGAAATGGGTTGTGACGAAAAGCTTGGAAAAACTCCATTTGTGACAAGAGAAGCCATGGATGGATTTGGTGGATGTTTCAGGAAGGGTCGACGATATATGTTGTTATGTGGTGTGTGGCTGGAATTTAGGATTCTTTCGTATGTAAACCACGAGCCTGTACATATTTGATATTTTCCAAATTGTGATGCTGCGTAAATTCCCCCAATGTGTTAGAAAAGTCCTCAAAGGTGGCGTCTTGATACACATACCCCCTTAACTTTTAACTTGTGAATTCTTTTAAGTCCTATATTTTCATTTTCATCGAAAGTAGAAAATAAATATAACAAACAGAAATAATAAGGAAAACTAATTGTTAGAAAAGTCCTCAAAGGTGGCGTCTTGATACACATGTGGCTGATAAAGATAAAGGTGATCAGGCTGCCCCTAACGTCAAACGGTGTCTCCGGAAGGTCGCGGACGACCATTTTACGGCTGCTGTGAAGGTGCTATCCTCTTCTGGGGTCGCGCCGTATAACGCCGAAACTTTTCGCGCTTTGGTGGCCAAGCACCCGTCTCGTCCGGGCCCCTCCATGCCTATTGACCCTTTTGCTGAGCCCGCGCTGGTCGTTACCGCTGATTGGGTCCTCGATGGCATTAAATCGTTTCCTAAAGGGACTTCTTGTGGTAGGGATGGGTTGAGGGCTCAACATTTTCTGGACAGTCTATGTGGGGAAGGGTCTGCCACTGCCAACGACCTTTTGGGTGTTATGGCTTCGGTCGTTAACTTGTGGCTGGGGGGGGGGGAGGTGCCCTGTTAGTCTTGCGGAATTCGTTGCTTCGGCGCCCCTAACGCCGCTTTTAAAGCCTGACAATGGTATTCGGCCTATTGCGGTGGGCACTATTTGGCGCCGCCTGGTTTCGAAAATCGCTATGAGAGGGGTTGCTAAGGACATGACCCAATATCTCCAAGACTTCCAGTTTGGGGTTGGTGTCCCCAGTGGGGCCGAGGCTATCTTGCATAGCGTAAATCGTCTCCTAGATGCCCGGCACACCGATGGGTCCCTTGCCATGCTCACCGTGGACTTCTCTAACGCCTTTAACCTTGTCGACCGCTCGTCCTTACTAAGCGAGGTTCGGTTGAGGTGCCCGGCTATATCGCCTTGGGTGGACTTCTTATACGGGCAGCCGGCTCGTTTGTACGTGGGGGACGATCATATTTGGGCCACTACGGGGGTTCAGCAGGGTGACCCGCTGGGCCCACTCCTGTTTGCCCTTGTTCTTCACCCCCTTGTCCACCACATCCGGGACTCTTGCCGCCTCCTTCTACATGCTTGGTACCTCGATGATGGAACGATCATTGGGGATGTTGATGAGGTTTCCAGGGCTCTCGAAATCATCAAGGTTATGGGTCCTCCGCTAGGGCTGGACCTTAATATTAAGAAGACCGAACTTTTCTGGCCGAGTTGTGATGGTAGGAAGACTCTACCGGGGCTTTTCCCTGTTGGCATCTGCAGACCGACCTTATGGGTAAAGCTCTTAGGGGGAGCGGTCAGCAACGATGGGGGTTTTATCCAAGGTTTGGCCTTGAGGAGGGCCAATACTGCTATTGATCTTATGCGCCTCCTCCCCAAACTGTGTGATCCCCAATGTGCCCTCCTCCTGCTCCGTTCGTGTATGGGTATCGCCAAACTTTCTTTTGGCCTCCGAATCTGCCCTCCCCTTCATGTGGCTCAGGCAGCAGCGACTTTTGACAACGACCTTCGCGCGGCCATTGAAGATATTGTCATGTGTGGTGGGCCCTTCTTTGGGGACCTCCAATGGCGGGTTGCCTCCTTACCCATCAAGCTGGGGGGGGGGGGGGGGCTTGGGGTCTACTCGGCTGTCGAGGCCTCCTCCTACGCTTTTGTGGCCTCGAGGGCCCAATCTTGGGGGCTCCAGGACCATATCCTTCGGGAGTGTGGGGTGTGCCCTATGGACTCGGCATACTCGGGTGTGTTGGCCGGCCTCCGTGACCTTATTCCGGGCTTTGATCTTAGCGGTTTCTCTAACAAGGACACCGCCCCACCCAAAGCCCAACATGTTTTGGCGAATGTCCTTTTTGGTAAAGCCGTGGGAGAGATGGAAGCTGACTTCGGGATGTCAGCCAGGGATAAAGCGGTGTGGGAATGCCTTCGCCAACCACATGCTCAAGATTTCCTCCTCGCCCTCCCTATTGATGGGATGGGACAGCACATGTCGCCAGTCGAATATCGGGCGATTCTTAAATATCAGCTTATGATTCCCCTGTACCCGAGGGATGAGAGATGTCCAGTATGCAACAAGGCATGCTTGGATGCTTATGGGGAACACGCGGTCCATTGCAAAGAGCTGCCCGGTTTCAAATATCGGCATGATCTGGTCCGGGACGTCTTATTTGACATTTTCAGAAGAGCCGGGATATCTGCAAAGAAGGAAGCCCCGGTTAATTTTTTGTCGGACCCAGCGGATGGGCGTTCCTCCCTTCGACCGGCGGACGTCCTTGTCTTTGGGTGGAAGCACGGGAAGCATGCCTGTGTCGACCTCACTAGGGTTTCCCCTCTCGTGGGGTTCAAGGGCTCTGGTTTCCGGGCAGGCCAGGCTGCCACGAATGCTGCTGCAGGGAAGGTGCGCAAACATGAGGAAGCGTGTCTGGCGAATCAACATGTGTTCGTGCCTTTTGCGTTTGACACTTTCGGTTACCTTGCCCCGGAAGCTGTGGATACGTTGACCCGTGTCCAGAAGGTCATGAATGGGAATGTGGCGACTCCTAAGGGTTCGAATGTGGTTTTCATTCGGTTAGGCTTTGCTATTCAGAAGGGGTTGGCGGCGCAGCTTGTTGCCCGCCTCCCTTGCACTTCATGTTGAGTTGTAACCGTTGTTTGTTTAATGAATTTCAGATCCGTTTAAAAAAAAAGAAAGTAGATACGACATATATATACCAGTTAAAATGTTAAACAGACTAACTATTAATAGCAGTGTACATAGCGTCTATAATAAAGATATTTATAATATCCTCTTAAACATATCATTATCTATTATACACTATTAACAATAAACTTCAGAATGATGTTCACCGGTATTTCAGAACCTATAAAATAAAATGTACTATTGGATAAGATATGTTGTCTCATTAAAAATCTTGTTAGGAAAACCAGTGGGACAAACATCATTAGCTAAGGGAAAAAAGAGTACGCCATGTATGATATTTTCCCTTACGCCCGGTTCCCGAGTTTGTTTTAGAAGAGAAAAAGAAAAGAAAGGAAAGGGAAGGGTATAAAGGAATGGGAAGGGTAGAATGGAAAGGGAGAGATCATTTTGCTTTCCTTTCTTTTCACTTTCTCTCCAAATTGGAAAGAAAGAAAAACATAGAATTTTAACCTAGTTTTCATTTCCTTTCCTTTCTTGAGTGGAACTCGGGCACACCATACATTTTAACTTCTATTCTTTTCCTTCTTCAAATGAAACTCAGGAACACAAGTGTGTTTTTATTTCCTTCCGGTTCCTTTCTTTTCTTCCTCTAAGTTAACTCGGGAACATGGTGTTAATTTAAATAATCTATTTCAATGTTTGGAATATTGTCACGATCTATTTTAGCTGTATTGTCTCAATCAATTCATTGATCAAAGTGCGGAAGACATAAATTAATGATCAATCCATAGTTTGATCAACAAACAATGAAGCAATCTAAGAAACACACAGTAGATACACCAAGAACACACACACACTAGAAAATATGATCTATGTTGTATTAAGGATCAATGACTCCTATATAATTAGGGTTACATCATATTCATATATAATACTAGTATAGAGAATAAGCATTTAAGCATATTGTATAAGTGTCCCATCACATAAAATAAAAAAATCAGAAAATGACTAAGCGTTAGGTGAACAGTTGGATCGTTCAGCACATATCTGGATCGTTTGAACAATTCAGGGTCGTTTAAAACAATCTTCCAGCTGAGCCGTTTAGAACAGCGTAGAGTCGTTTAGGCAAAATCTAAACGAACCACTTGGTCGTTTAAAACAATCTTCCAGCTGAGCCGTTTAGAACAGTGTAGAGTCGTTTAGGCAAATCTGAACGAACCACTTGGATCGTTGGGAGCATTCTGGATCATTAAGAGCATTTTGGATCATTTAGGCAAAACGGGACCTAGTTGTGTTGTTTAGGCAAAATCGAGTCCTCTAGGCAAAAAGATTAAACAACTCAGTTGAGTTGTTCAGGCCAAGTTGGTTCGTTAAGGCAAAAGACTTGAACGACTCAATTGGGTCGTTTAGAGCAATCTAGGTCGTTTGGTTACAAGTTAAATGATCTGTAACGCCCGTATCAGAGTTTAGCACTTTATGACGTTTACTAACGTCCATATTTTGGTCCCAAAATTTTTTTTCATTTTATTATAGCCCCAATACATAATCCTTTACTCATCATTTCAAAACAATTCTTATGAGAATGATTTGATCTTTGCGAGGTGAACTTTCTTTCAAAAATTTGGGCATGACCCGTTCGTAAGTATTGAAATCCTTACGAACGTCATATGTTGTGTACAATCTCAGAAAACAATCAATTCAATTTAACTGATGTAAAACAATTGACGCGTGGTCAAAATCCTACGGTTCGTGGAGTTTAACTCCTAAACATGACATAGGCCCTCTCGACTAGAGAAGAGGCCATACAATGCATTACCTTTAAGTAATGCTTGCAAGTAGTAATCTTGATAGTTTTCGGTTCTTCGGCAAGCTTGATGGTGATCCGGGCTCCAACTCTATCTGACCTGCAATTTACACTAACTGTATTAGTGTTTATTGCCACAATACAGGTAAACTTAATTAATCAAGGAAGAAATCAAAGAATTAGACATTTTGACCCCTCATGTATGACGAACGTTGTCTTGCGCCACGCGAGGCAAACTAGGCGTATCGCCTGGTTTCACCTTTTGCTCCAAGCGATACACTTGAAGCCAAATTTCCAGAACTCGAGCCTTGTTCAGCCAGTTTTCATACTTAGCTAAATTTTGGCCTTTTTCCTGTGTTTTAAACTCAGTTCAATTTTTATAGGTTTGGACTTCAACCTGACACCTCCTAAACATGTTTACAATCATATTCCAACATTACATATTTCCTTAACAAGCCGTTAAATCAATCCTTACATTAATACACATAGTCTAACCCGTTTTGACCCGTTTCAAGCACCCAGGTTCCAAAAGCATCATTTAAGGTTCGGGTATCCATCCATTACCTTCTAAACAATATTAAATATGTTTACAAACATATACAATAAATACAAAATCAGTTTTGCAATGAATTTCCCAAATATCCATTGTTTCACCCGTTTTGACCCATTTCGAGCACCTAGGTTCCAAAAGCATCATTTAAGGTTCAGTTATCCACCCATTACCTTCTAAACAATTTTAGTTATGTTTACAAACATATAAAATCAATACAAAATCAGTTTTGCAATGGATTTCCCAGATATTCATTGTTACACCCGTTTTGACCCATTTCGAGCACCCACGTTCCGAAAGCATCATTTAAGGTTCGGGTATCCACCTATTACCTTCTAAACTCTTTTATTTATGGTTACAAACATATACAATCAATAGAAATCAGTTTTGCAATGGATTTCCCAAATATCCATTGTTTCACCCGTTTTGACTTGTTAATATGATTTCTATGATTCGTTTACAAATCAATAAACATATTTCATCATGCCATGGTTCCTATGAAACATTAAGCTAACAATTAACAATTGACTATTTTCACATTGCTATGGTTCCTATGAACCATTTAGCTAACAATTATATTTGACCATTGTTTTGGCTAAAAATAACAAGACTAAATTTAGTAACCAAATTCGTTTGTGAGGTATGGTGCCTTGGATGTAAAATACATTAGGTGAATTAAAGTGATGTGAATTCAGGGTTAAAATTAATTCAACACAAGCACAATCAAAGAATTCCAAGGATGCAAGTAAGAACCCCAACATTTTTGAGGAGAAAAAGCCCTTAACCCCTGGATGTCTCCAAGAGTCGCCGGCTCAAAAAACCCCTTGGCAACGATAACACATGTTTCCCGTTTATTTCATTAAAAGTAGGTTCGAGTACAATGGTTTGCGGCTGTTGCTAAGTGAGTGAGTGCGAGTACAAGTGATCGTAAGTCTGAAAAATAAACACTAAGCGGCCTATAAATACATAAGAGACCTAACTAACATCCCGAGATTCTTGGGATCTCCCTTCCAACGGAATTTGACCGTTAAAGACCGAGTTTAACAGCAGGTCTTCTTCCACATGTTTATGCCAGACTTTGACCAATTCCATATGACCATTATCCGTTCATTCGTACCTGGCTTGATCACATAAAGTCAAGGAAAACGTTAGTATCATTGCCCTAGCATGCTGGGTAACCTGTGCATGCTAGGATCAGGTAGAATAACTAGATAGTCCCTAGATGCATACCTTTCTGGGATATAAATCAAGTAAAAGGTACTGAAAATGTAAATCGAAATCCTAGGTATAACAATTGCCCCTAAATTCGCAGCTTGTGGATAAGAATTCACAGCTGTGAATTTATGAAATCTTGATGAGTCATCGTCTTTGTTCTAATCATGTCCGCTGATATTGATTTTAACTTTATCATCTCCTCCGTTCATGTCGCATCACCCCTGTGAATTCCCATTTAATAAATACCCCACTCTCTCAAGTTTCACTTTACCTCACTCGAGAGAGAAGAGCCTTTACTGCATTCGTCGTTTCGCCCCTCCTTTCTGATCAGGTAACCTCCTTACTCTAATTCTGTTTTCTTTTCAACAATGATTAAAAGACGAGTTCGTCGTGAGCCTTCAGTTTCTCTAGCCGGGGTTGAGGACTTCGTCGATCAGAAGTTCTTACTGAATCCTGAGCAGGAGAGATGCAAATTCACGAACACTGAAATTGCAACTGTAAAGGCATCCGAGCTCCTCCCCCCTTCAGCCATTGTTAGGGCCTTCGATCCTAGGTTGAGGTCCGACTTTGCTTTCAAGACTTGGGTATGCTTTCCTTATGCTCCCTTCAACATTGGACTTTCTTACCCCTTCACCGGCCTAGTTGTTGAATTTTTTCAAGCCACTGGCCTCTCTTACGCTCAAACCCTTCCTATTGCATGGCGCATCCTGGGAACCCTGGATCACCTGAATCGATCCTACAAGACCTTGATCTGACTCCCTGAACTAGCCCTCGCTGTGACAACCCTAAAAACTTTTGCTTTCTTTCCCCAGCGACGATAGCAACGACGACAGCCGAGGCTGCGAACGCCACGACACAAGAATAATTTTCGGGACGAAAATTCCAATTACAAGGGAAGGATGTGACATCCGAGAATTCCAAGGTTAACTTCCGTTAGACAAACTCCGTTAGTTACGTTATAAGTGTTAACTTAGTAACTAATGCTTAACTAGGCCGAATACGTCCACGTCCTTTGGTTGATCACCGAACCCGCCCATATGTGTTATGTGTTCATTTATTGATGTCATTATGTGCAATGTGATTTAAACGCATGATTTAATATTATGAATAGCATGACAATTTGTGAATCGTGTTTATCTTGCTTAGAATGTGAAATTTGACCACCTTTGGGTAACCAGCGAAACTACCGGGCGAAACTATAATGTCGCCCGACAGCTTGTTGGCTCACTTGTGATCAGAGCCAGTTTCGCCTGGCCAGCGAAACTGCCAGCGAAACTAGGCCCTGATATATAATAACATAAAGCCCTAGTTGCCTCATTTTGTTGAACCATTCTCATCCAAAACACACACACACACCTCTGGAACCTGGTCAGCCGAGAAAGTCACCCAAGGACCAAGATCTCAGCCTCTAGGCCATCATCTCATCTCATCTATCGATTCTTGATATCAAACGTGAGTCCCAAAACTATGTTTTATGCTTTTCTATGTGTTTTCTTCTTAAAGCATGATCAAACCTTCATGAAAACTTGTATGCTTCTGAGATAATACTTAGGAATGCTAGATCTATCATAAAGTTAGCAACTTTGCGTATGAAATCCAGCCATGATAGAGATTTATGCTATTTTAGCCATTTTAGGGTTTTATATGTATTTTGGGTGATTTGATGACAAAATGCATGTTTAAGGTGTTAAAGCTTGCTGATTTATGTTGGTAAATGCCTATGTATGCTAAATAATGAATTGCATGTAAGATCAGAAGCTGTTAGGTTGATTTTTAGGCAAATCCGTATGTTTTTCGCGACCAGCGAAACTGTGTGTTCTCTGGGCGAAATTGTCCAGCGAATTTACTTGTTCATTCAGCGACACTGTCGAGCGAAACTATAGTGTCGCTAGCGAAACTGACCCGACCAGCTCGAACGAAACTACCGAGCGAAATACCTGAACGAAAGTTCAAACCAGTTTCCCTGCGAAACTAGGCTAGCGAAACTGCGTCAGCAGTTTCGGGCGAAACTAGCCTAGCGAAACTGTGTCACCGGGCATTGCCTAGCGAAAGTGCTGCCCGTGCACCCAGCGAAACTGCCTAGCGAAACTGTGCTAGCGAAACTAAGACCTGACCTGAAAACCAAACTTGTGAAATTTGCTTAAGTGTTACGCCATGACTTACATGATTATGCCATGATGAAACATGCTTGATATCTGAATTATATGAACCCTTGTTTATGATCAACCATCGGTGTCGTGTGTCGGTATGTCGAGTCATAGTTGCAACGTGCTATGTTATGGGCCATAGTGACGTTTAGTGAAGATTAGACACGAAACTAATACTTTAGACCTAAACGTGTTCTAGGTCTTCGTTAAGCAAACATAACTTGGATACTTAGCAAGTGTAGCAGTGCAACCCAAGGTGAGTGTCACTAACCCGTTTACTGTGAGTCCGTTTGGGCCACACCGAACAACTTAACGAAAAAACAATGCTGACAAATACATGAGAACTCGGGAATGCTCGGCACCCACTTGATGAACTGAAGTGTTTTATGGGAAACACTTGTGGACTTAAACAAACTATTTCTGAAACAAAACTGAAAACGTTTTAATATGGCTAGTGTAGGTTAAAGTCTGAACCATATGATATCACATGTTTTCTAAGGATGCCTTATAACTTAAAAGTCCTCAACTAAAATTGTGCCATTAATTGTAAAGCGAGGGGATGTTGGGTAGATCTACTGGAGTTTGACAAACTCCGCCCCGTGGCACGGGGAGTGCACGGAGGAACAATATCAGCCTATTTGACCGTAGTCCCGGGGAGGACACGGGGGAGGCAAAAACCGCGATGACGTAGGTCCGCACCGTACGGGATGGCTCGGCCCCCACAAAATAAGTCAGCTTTGGTACAAACTTCCTTAGAGCATGGAACAACGGATTAGCTACCCGCGATATCGGTTGAGTCCTTTAACTTTACGGAACTAGTACATACCCGATGACGTAGGTCACGGACAAACCATTTATAAACTGAGATTTAATTACGAGCATTGCTTTTCACAAATAAATAACTTGTAAGTATACCTTGACACGAATTATGATTATGAGACCGGGCCAATGCATGACAAGCCCACTGTGAACTCACCAACCGTTAGGTTGACACTTGCGTGGTTTAAACTTTTGCAGATCGCTAAGGAGTATCCACCGGAGGTTGGCATGGCACGTGAAGACTCTTATTTTTGATTAACTTAATTTGGGGATTTCTAAAACAATGAATTTGTAAGGCACGTGGTTAGTGCCAGGATAATTATTTCCGCTGCGTGTATTTAAGACTCTGATTTATAACTTGTGTTTGAACTAACCCTGATTCGTTTAGTATTTGTAACTATGGTTGTGGATCCTGGTCTAGTCGCGCCCCTTAACGGTATAAACTCCGTTAGTGGTATTTTGGGGGTGTGACAGATTGGTATCAGAGCCATAAGTTGCAGAGAACTGGAATCAATTTTGAAAACGATTTGGAAACTGCAACTTGAAAACCTTAGTTACAAACGAATAAACAAATTCCCAAAATCAAAAATTTTTACGTGCCAACCTGGGATACTCGCTCTGCTGTGTAAGTAAAAGCTTAATACGTATGTATACGTATGTATATATATATATATGTGGATATAAATATATATATAGACCGTGTCTAGGAAGTCTAACGGAAAACCTTAGGGAAAATTTTCACACACGAATACGAAACGCGAACGCTAATGCGCGCACTATGCCGGGGAAAGCGACAACGAAACGATGCTACACGCTACGTCCTGATTTCTACTACAACGACTACGCCGACGGTGACTTTTATGAGAAAGCCGACTTTCGACGATAGCTACCTACGACATACGACGTTCTCCGACGACGCCTCCAATATGCACAAAATTTTTCTGGACTAATAGAGGGATAACGGGAAAATGGCTAATATACATATTATGGGATATGTATAAAGTATAACTGTGACTGAACATTGGCTACTTTAACTGTTCAGCAAGATGTCTGGAAGAGGAAACGGAAGAGGCAACATAAACATGACGCCTGCACAGCTGCAAGCAATGATTAATGAACATGTGCAAGCCGCGGTGGCAGCCGTCCAAGCTGCATATGCCGCACAGGGTAACTATTATGCCGGTTAAGGCACAAAGCGATTATATCTTGACCTGTTTAATTTTAAAATCCGAACTATTTATGCATCAGGAAACCACCACCACTGCACGTTCAAGTCCTTCATGGACTGCAAGCCGATGACATTTTCCGGCGAAGAAGGAGCTGTAGGACTCCTTAGGTGGATTGAGAAGTCTGAAAAGGTTTTCTCCATGTGTAACTGCCCAGCTGAAAGCAAGGTGAAGTTTGCTACTGGTACCTTCGAAGGAGCCGCACTCTCCTGGTGGAACGCTGAAATTCAGATGGTTGGGCTAGACGCGGCTAATAACATGCAGTGGGCAGCATTTAAGGATCTGATTATGGAGGAGTACTGTCCCCGTGACCAAGTAAAGAAGCTAGAAGGCGAATTCTTGAATCTGAAGATGATTGGGTCTGAAGTCGAGCAGTACACTGCACGATATCATGAGTATGAGGTCTTGTGCCCCACAATGGTCGATGCTGAGTTCAAGCGCATTGAGCGTTATCTGGAAGGCCTCGCGCCTCAAATTAAGAGTCTGGTGACTGCCAGCAACCCCGCGACCGTGCAACAAGCCATTCGTTTGGCTCACAAACTTACTGATCAGGAGGTGGAAAAGGGTACACTTCCTGCAAAGGCCACCGAGAAGACTGCCCTTAGTGGCAAGAGAAAAGCTGATGATGAGGCTCCTGAGAACTCAATGAATGTTCAGAGTGTTGGAAACAGCACTGGGAGGTCTTATAACTCCCAAAGCCAAAGCAAGAGGTCTGGGAATAACAGTGGCAACTACCGCCAGGGTGGCAATGGTCAAGGCAACTACAGGGGTAACCTGCCCCTGTGTAACAAATGTGGGAAGCATCATGCTGGTGTTTGTAGGAAGAATCTGAGCTGCGAAAGGTGTGGCAAGGGGGGCCACGAAGCAAAAGACTGTTGGGCAACTTTGCCCGAGCAACAAAACCGCCCCAGAAGGAACAACAACAATCATGGAAATAACAACTATGGGAACAATCGGGGTAATGGGAACAACAACGGTCAGAACCAGAACAACAATGGGGGAGCCCGTGGCTGTTTTGAGTGTGGTGCTCAAGGCCACATTAAGAGGGACTGCCCGCAGCTGAGAAGGCAAGGGAACGGTAACCAAGGAAACAACGGTGGGAATGGTAACGGTGGAGGTAATGGTAATGGGAATGGCAACGGAAACGGTAATAACGGGAATGGTGGAAATGGTAGAGGTCGAGCTTTCGTCATGGGTCAGGGTGAAGCTCGCAATGACGCCAACGTGATTAATGGTAAATTTATTTTGAACGGTTTCTTTGCTACTGTATTATTTGATTCTGGTGCTGAGAAAAGTTTTATTTCCACTAAATTTGCTAAGTTGATTAATGCTAGACCTATTGCCCTAGACGCTAAATATGTGGTAGAGCTAGCTAATGGTAAACTTCATGATACGACCCAGGTAGTTAAGGGCTGTAAGTTAGAACTAGCTGACCATACATTAGGAATTGACCTTATGCCTTTCCCGATTGGTAGTTTTGACGTTATAGTAGGAATGGATTGGTTATCTGAGAATCGAGCTGAAATCTTATGTAAAGAAAAAGTGGTTCGTATCCCACTCGAAGGAGGTGAAATGTTAACGGTTCAAGGTGAAAAAGGTGGAGCAGTGACTGGCATTATTTCGTTCCTCAAAGCTCAAAAGTGCCTTCGTAAAGGTCACTTCGCGATCCTTGCAAACGTCACCGATTCGACACTTCCCGAGCGCAGAATCAACGACTACCCGATAGTTCGCGACTTCCAAGATGTATTTCCTGAAGATCTGCCTGGTTTGCCTCCATTTCGACAAGTAGAGTTTGGAATCGACTTAGCTCCTGGCGCTGCTCCGATAGCACGCGCACCTTACCGTTTGGCGGTAAGCGAACTCAACGAACTCTCCGCACAACTTCAAGAGCTACTCGACAAAGGATTTATTCGTCCAAGTTCGTCTCCATGGGGAGCTCCGGTATTGTTTGTCAAGAAGAAGGATGGAACGTTCCGAATGTGTATCGACTACCGAGAGCTCAACAAGGTTACAATCAAGAATCGGTATCCACTTCCTCGAATCGACGATCTCTTCGACCAGCTACAAGGTTCGAGCTACTTCTCAAAGATTGATCTACGGTCTGGATATCACCAACTTCGCGTTCGAGATGAGGATGTCCCCAAGACTGCTTTTAGGACTCGGTATGGTCATTACGAGTTTCTAGTTATGCCGTTTGGGCTAACTAATGCGCCTGCCGTATTTATGGATCTGATGAATCGAGTGTGCAAGCCGTACCTCGATAAGTTTGTGATAGTTTTCATCGATGATATTTTGATCTACTCCAAGACAAAGGAAGAACACGAGGAGCATCTGCGTCTTATTTTGGAATTGCTCCGCAAGGAACAGCTTTATGCTAAGTTTTCGAAGTGCGATTTTCGGATTCGCGAAGTCCAGTTTCTTGGACACATTGTGGACCAGAATGGGATCCATGTCGACCCAGCTAAAGTGGAAGCTATCAAGAATTGGCCTACTCCAAGAGCACCGACCGAAATCCGACAATTTTTGGGACTTGCCGGATATTACCGAAGGTTCATTAAGGGTTTCTCGCAGTTGGCTCAACCCTTAACAGCTCTAACGCACAAAGGAGTGCAATACAGATGGGGTGAAAAAGAAGAGCGCGCGTTCCAAACGCTTAAAGATATGTTATGTTCGGCTCCAATTCTTGCGTTACCCGACGGAGTTGACGACTTTGTGGTTTATTGCGACGCATCTATCCAAGGACTCGGTTGCGTGTTGATGCAACGAGACAAAGTGATTGCCTATGGGTCCAGGCAACTAAAAGATACTGAAAAGAATTATACAACGCATGATTTGGAAATGGGAGCCGTTGTTCATGCACTCAAGATTTGGAGACATTACCTATATGGAACAAAGTGCACAATATTCACCGATCATAAAAGTTTACAGCACATCTTTGATCAGAAAGACCTTAACATGCGGCAAAGAAGGTGGGTTGAACTACTGAACGATTATGATTTGGCCATTAAATATCATCCGGGAAAAGCAAATGTGGTGGCAGATGCCCTAAGCAGAAAAGAGTACGAAAAGCCTCGACGGGTACGAGCGCTTCAACTTACAATACATTCAAGATTACCGGATCGGGTCCGTGACTGCCAACGAGAAGCTCTGAAAGCAGAAAACTTCGCAGCTGAAGCACTGCGTGGTGTAGATGGCCATTCTGAAGTTAAGTCCGATGGACTCACGTACTATAATGACAGAATCTGGGTTCCATTGTTTGGAAATCTCCGTGAGCTCGTGATGGACGAGGCTCACAAGTCAAGATATTCGGTGCACCCTGGATCAGATAAAATGTACCAAGATTTAAAGGGTTTGTATTGGTGGCCGAATATGAAAGCCGACATCGCGCGATATGTGGCTAAGTGTTTAACATGCTCAAGAGTCAAGATTGAATACCAAAAGCCTTCTGGTTTACTACAACAACCAAAGATCCCAGAATGGAAATGGGAGGACATCTCCATGGATTTTGTAACGGGACTACCTCATCGATCAAATCAACCGGATGCGATTTGGGTTGTCATCGATCGATTAACCAAATCGGCACATTTCATTCCGATGAAGGAAAGTGATAATATGGATAAATTAACAAAGCTATACATCGATAAAATTGTGAAGCTCCACGGTGTGCCTAAGACTATCATTTCTGATCGAGATCCTCGATTTACTTCCCGGTTATGGCGATCAATGCAGGAAGCATTGGGAACCCGACTAGATATGAGTACAGCCTATCACCCACAAACAGATGGTCAATCGGAACGAACCATTCAAACCTTAGAAGATATGCTCCGAGCCTGCGTTCTTGACTTTGGGAAAGATTGGGAGACTCACCTTCCTCTGGTGGAGTTCTCTTACAACAATAGCTATCATTCAAGCATCGGTGCAGCACCCTTTGAAGCACTTTATGGCAGAAAATGTAGATCGCCCGTGTGTTGGGCCGAAACGGGTGAGAAAGGGCTCACTGGACCGGAAGTTATCCATGATATGACCGAGCGGATTATTCAAATCAGGCAACGGCTAGCTGCAGCGCGTGATCGACAAAAGAGTTATGCCGACAAACGCCGAAAACCTCTAAAGTTTGAGGTAGGTGACAAAGTATTGTTGAAGGTATCTCCCTGGAAGGGAGTGATACGCTTCGGGAAGCGTGGAAAGTTAAATCCTCGCTACATCGGTCCGTTTGAAATTATTGGGGAAGTAGGCCCGGTGGCCTATCGATTGCAACTCCCTGCTGAACTCGATGGAGTTCACAACGTGTTTCACGTTTCCAATCTAAAGAAATGTCTGGCTGAAGACATCGAAATAATTCCTCTGGAGGAATTGGAAATCGACGAACATTTGAGATTTATCGAGCAACCGGTAGAAATCATGGGACGCGAGGAGAAAGCCCTCAAACGTAGCAAGATTCCGATCGTCAAGGTGCGATGGAACTCAAGGCGTGGACCTGAATATACTTGGGAGCGAGAGGATCAAATGAAGAAAAAGTATCCTCACTTGTTCGAGCAAACGTCCACGGAAACGCAAGGTATAATTTAATTTTGGGGACCAAAATTTCTTAACGGAAGGAGGATGTGACAACCCTAAAAACTTTTGCTTTCTTTCCCCAGCGACGATAGCAACGACGACAGCCGAGGCTGCGAACGCCATGACACAAGAATAATTTTCGGGACGAAAATTCCAATTACAAGGGAAGGATGTGACATCCGAGAATTCCAAGGTTAACTTCCGTTAGACAAACTCCGTTAGTTACGTTATAAGTGTTAACTTAGTAACTAATGCTTAACTAGACCGAATACGTCCACGTCCTTTGGTTGATCACCGAACCCGCCCATATGTGTTATGTGTTCATTTATTGATGTCATTATGTGCAATGTGATTTAAACGCATGATTTAATATTATGAATAGCATGACAATTTGTGAATCGTGTTTATCTTGCTTAGAATGTGAAATTTGACCACCTTTGGGTAACCAGCGAAACTACCGGGCGAAACTATAATGTCGCCCGGCAGCTTGTTGGCTCACTTGTGATCAGAGCCAGTTTCGCCTGGCCAGCGAAACTGCCAGCGAAACTAGGCCCTGATATATAATAACATAAAGCCCTAGTTGCCTCATTTTGTTGAACCATTCTCTCCAAAACACACACACACACCTCTGGAACCTGGTCAGCCGAGAAAGTCACCCAAGGACCAAGATCTCAGCCTCTAGGCCATCATCTCATCTCATCTATCGATTCTTGATATCAAACGTGAGTCCCAAAACTATGTTTTATGCTTTTCTATGTGTTTTCTTCTTAAAGCATGATCAAACCTTCATGAAAACTTGTATGCTTCTGAGATAATACTTAGGAATGCTAGATCTATCATAAAGTTAGCAACTTTGCGTATGAAATCCAGCCATGATAGAGATTTATGCTATTTTAGCCATTTTAGGGTTTTATATGTATTTTGGGTGATTTGATGACAAAATGCATGTTTAAGGTGTTAAAGCTTGCTGATTTATGTTGGTAAATGCCTATGTATGCTAAATAATGAATTGCATGTAAGATCAGAAGCTGTTAGGTTGATTTTTAGGCAAATCCGTATGTTTTTCGCGACCAGCGAAACTGTGTGTTCTCTGGGCGAAATTGTCCAGCGAATTTACTTGTTCATTCAGCGACACTGTCGAGCGAAACTATAGTGTCGCTAGCGAAACTGACCCGACCAGCTCGAACGAAACTACCGAGCGAAATACCTGAACGAAAGTTCAAACCAGTTTCCCTGCGAAACTAGGCTAGCGAAACTGCGTCAGCAGTTTCGGGCGAAACTAGCCTAGCGAAACTGTGTCACCGGGCATTGCCTAGCGAAAGTGCTGCCCGTGCACCCAGCGAAACTGCCTAGCGAAACTGTGCTAGCGAAACTAAGACCTGACCTGAAAACCAAACTTGTGAAATTTGCTTAAGTGTTACGCCATGACTTACATGATTATGCCATGATGAAACATGCTTGATAACTGAATTATATGAACCCTTGTTTATGATCAACCATCGGTGTCGTGTGTCGGTATGTCGAGTCATAGTTGCAACGTGCTATGTTATGGGCCATAGTGACGTTTAGTGAAGATTAGACACGAAACTAATACTTTAGACCTAAACGTGTTCTAGGTCTTCGTTAAGCAAACATAACTTGGATACTTAGCAAGTGTAGCAGTGCAACCCAAGGTGAGTGTCACTAACCCGTTTACTGTGAGTCCGTTTGGGCCACACCGAACAACTTAACGAAAAAACAATGCTGACAAATACATGAGAACTCGGGAATGCTCGGCACCCACTTGATGAACTGAAGTGTTTTATGGGAAACACTTGTGGACTTAAACAAACTATTTCTGAAACAAAACTGAAAACGTTTTAATATGGCTAGTGTAGGTTAAAGTCTGAACCATATGATATCACATGTTTTCTAAGGATGCCTTATAACTTAAAAGTCCTCAACTAAAATTGTGCCATTAATTGTAAAGCGAGGGGATGTTGGGTAGATCTACTGGAGTTTGACAAACTCCGCCCCGTGGCACGGGGAGTGCACGGAGGAACAATATCAGCCTATTTGACCGTAGTCCCGGGGAGGACACGGGGGAGGCAAAAACCGCGATGACGTAGGTCCGCACCGTACGGGATGGCTCGGCCCCCACAAAATAAGTCAGCTTTGGTACAAACTTCCTTAGAGCATGGAACAACGGATTAGCTACCCGCGATATCGGTTGAGTCCTTTAACTTTACGGAACTAGTACATACCCGATGACGTAGGTCACGGACAAACCATTTATAAACTGAGATTTAATTACGAGCATTGCTTTTCACAAATAAATAACTTGTAAGTATACCTTGACACGAATTATGATTATGAGACCGGGCCAATGCATGACAAGCCCACTGTGAACTCACCAACTGTTAGGTTGACACTTGCGTGGTTTAAACTTTTGCAGATCGCTAAGGAGTATCCACCGGAGGTTGGCATGGCACGTGAAGACTCTTATTTTTGATTAACTTAATTTGGGGATTTCTAAAACAATGAATTTGTAAGGCACGTGGTTAGTGCCAGGATAATTATTTCCGCTGCGTGTATTTAAGACTCTGATTTATAACTTGTGTTTGAACTAACACTGATTCGTTTAGTATTTGTAACTATGGTTGTGGATCCTGGTCTAGTCGCGCCCCTTAACGGTATAAACTCCGTTAGTGGTATTTTGGGGGTGTGACACTCGCCTACGAGCTAAAACCCCACGAGTTAAGTGTTTCCTATTCAAGTCCCTTTCCAAGGACATGCAACTTATTCCGCGGGCTACCCAACATGATGAGTGGAAGGGTAAATTCTTTTTTGTGAAACGTTCCAGCATTCCTGGTGGTGACCAGCTTCCAGAAAGATGGGTTGTAGAGGGTAGGCACACCTGCCTTATACATTAGGGTTTTGTAGTTTGAAATGTAAATTCTGACCTTGAATGTATGCCCCTTTTGCAGTGAAGAGCCTAAAAGAAATCGGTCCTGAGGAGGAAGGAATAGAAGAAAACTTGCAGAAATTCCTGGGAATTCCTGAATCCGAGTGTGCATTCAGAGCTACGGAGCATCCAGTCTTCTCCCAGCCTACTGCCAACATGTCCAGTTGTAAGTAACCCTGTATTTCGTTAGTATCTTTCATACCTGATTGCTGACATCCTGGGTCATGTCTTATTTTGATGCTGATGACCTCGAAGCTGCTCTCTCTTCAGGGATAGGAGATGATCAGGAGCTGATGATTCTGGGCTCCGTCAAAACTGAGCCTACCCCAGTATCCCGGGCCACCACATCCAGGGCCTCTTGCATCAAAAGAAAAACCTAAGGATCTAGTGATGCTGCTGCCCAACATCCCCTGTCCGAGCTATCCCCTCAGGAGCTTGTGTAACATGCCGAGGTCGTCGCCCATCATGTAACCTTTGGCTGTCTTTGTACTACATACAGTTTATTGTTATCTATAAAATGGATTTTAACTTGTGTTTACCTTTTTGCAGGCCAATTCCCGTCTCCTAGAGCTACTCAAATCTACCAAGAGGCGCACTGCAGAGGTCGAGACCCTCAAATCCAGGGTCACCCAAGCCAACAAAGAAGCAGCCAAAGCCAAGGCTCTGCATGACAAAGCCCAGAAGCTGATACTTGAAAATGAAAAGAAGGCAGTGGAGGCTTAGCTTCAACATGAGGCAGCTCTAATGGAGAATGTGGAGACGACCAAGAAATCTGCCATGATTTCGGTGCTGCAGACCAAGCTAAAGATGGCCAAGGAGGCGAAGGATGCGGGTCACACCAACCCCAACTGGGGTGTGTAACTGTGGTTGAAACAACTACGCATCTTGGGAGGCACTGTTCCCCCAGGATACGACTTTGTGGAGACTCAAGGTGCCAAGGTGATCCCTCCGGTTGGCGAATCCAGATCAGGGACTGAAGTGGAGCAGCCGAGGGCCGAGGATGCTGGGGTGGAGAAGGATACATGTTAGGAAGCAGCAAAGGAAGGGGGTGAAGGAGCTGAGGATGCAGCAGCCATGGATACCGTTCAATAGTCCATGGTCTTTTACTTCCTTCCTTGTTTTTAGTGAAGCTTTTGTTTTTAAATATTTCTTTTCTAATGGATGCCGGAGGTCTTTCCCGGTCGTACAATGTTCAACCCGTAGGCCTGATGCCTTCGGTTTTTTACTTGCCCCACCTTGGGGTGGCCGGACAGTTTGCTTCGGCCTCAGGGTGGTTTCAATAATATAACTGTCATGCTTTGTCTATTTGCCGACATGTGGTATAATTTTGACCTGCACAAATAAACATAAAGATAATGTACAGGTTACATGGGGTAAATCCTCATCTATTTCATCTTGGGGTGTACCCTGGGTGGCTAACCTTTTTTAAAGCAAGATTACATCATTTCTTCTATCATCGCTCGTTTCGTTTCCTGCATGTTTAGGGATACCACAACTTATTAGTTAATCGATAGCGAATACCTAGGATTTGGCATTGAATGCCATCCTAGGTCACAATTATGGGGCAAACCCATCAATTTTCGAATTAGATCCGAAAACCATTGAGTTTAATTCGTAAACACTGGGGTTACATCCGAAATACTGGGGTCAAGCCCATAAATCCTGGGGTCAAACCCATATATTCTGGGGTCAAGCCCATAAATCCTGGGGTTAAGCCTATAAATCCTGGGGTCAAGCCCATAAATCCTGGGGTCAAGCCCGGTGCTGATCCGGAGAACTAGGGTAATTCCCGTTGCCGTACTAGCGAATTCTAGGGTCTACCCTCATGTCATACCTACGATCTAGGGGTTTGCCTCGGGTGTCTTAAGTTGATATGTAAATATCAAAAACCTTAAGGGACTTGCATATGTCCATAGATCATGAGGTTGTCGCCCATGTTGTTAACACATGTCGATCCCATAATCCTGGGTCATACCAAATCATCGTGCGTAACTGGTGAGGCGTCAAAGCCTAACTCGTAAGGAAGACGTATTATCTTTAAACCTTAGTGGGGATTTTGTAATTACCCAATACGGAGGATAGATGGCCAGTCTCTATCTTAGGAGAAAAACATCTTTAGCTTGTGCATTCAGGGTCTAGTACCTGCCTTCACTTTAATGTCTTCACCACAAACGTTCGCAAGTTTTGAAAGAGTAATAAACAAGAACGAAAAGTTATCAGGTAAGACATAAGAGAGTGAATTAGTCAAATACCTTTAACTGGATTGCATTCCAAGGCCTTGGCAGTAGTTCACCTTCCATGTTGGCAAGCCAATATGCCCCCTTACCTGCCTCTGAATCAATCAGATAAGGGCCTTCCCATTTAGGGCCCAACTTCCCATCCCCAAGATTTGTAGTGGTCTGAAACGCTTTCCTCAGGACCAGATCTCCTAATCTGAATCTTCGAATCCTCACATGCTTATTGTACGTATTCGAAATCCTTTGCTGATATGCAGCCATTCTCCAGGTAGCTTGTTCTCGTAGCTCATCCACGGTATCAAGGTCATCGGTCATGGATTTGTTGTTAACATCCTGGGTCTGACTAGTGACCCTGAATGTAGGGACTACCATCTCTGTTTGGATGACTGCTTCTGTACCAATGACCAAAGAGAAGGGGGTTTGGCCAGTGGCATTCTTGGAGGTTGTTCTATCTGCCCATAACGCCAAGGGTAGCTCTTCTTCCCCTCTTCCATTCTTCTCCTTCAGTCTCTTTTTCAAATTGTTGATAATGATCTTGTTTCTAGACTCTGCTTGGCCATTAGCTTGAGGGTGCACGGGTGTAGAGGTTATCATTTTCTATGCCCGAAGCTTCACAGAATCCAGTAGTTCTCTTACCAATGAGTTGCGATCCATTGTCACAAACTATCTCAGCGGGTATGCCAAATCTTTTTAGGATATTCCTTTTGATAAACGATATGACTTCTTTTTCTCTAACTTGGACATATGCTTCAGCTTCTATCCATTTTGAGAAATAATCAGTCGTTGCTAACATGAAAACTTTTCCTCCAGGGGCCTTGAGTAGCTTTCCCACTATGCCCATTCCCCATTTCATGAAGGGCCAGGATGCAGGGATAGGATACAAAGGTTCTGCTGGCTGGTGAGGAATGTTGGCGTGTCTCTGGAATGTATCACATTTAAGGGCGAAATCCTGGGAATCCTTCCTCAAGGTTGGCCAAAAGTACCGTGTCCTTAGGATTTTGGACATTAGGGACCTGCCCCCAGTATGGTTCCCACAGTCACCTTCATGGATATCTTTCAGTACTTCCTGGGCATCCTCCTTTTCCAAGCATCTTAGGTATGTACCTACAGTAGATTTCTTATATAATTTTCCCTTTATGAGGACGTATCTGGCTACCTTGGTTCTGAATGCCCTGGCATCCTTTTCTTCTGTCGGGATGGATCCAGTTTGGAGATAGTAAATTATTAGCTTGGTCCAGGATGTAACATCTTCTGGCGAACCAGAATGTTGCTCATCTTGGGTGGTGGACATTAGAACCTTGCATCCAGGGTTAGCATCTTCTAATTTCTCATCTTGGTTGATAGCAGGACTTAATATATGAATTATGGGAATATGTATGTCCTCCATTGCCTTGAATGCTGAGCCCAAATTTGCTAAAGCATCTGCCTCAGCATTCTCCTTTTTAGGTACTTGTTGTATAGTGAAATTTTGAAAATCATAGGATATGGCCTTCACTATTTCCAGGTACTTGGCTAACTTTTCTCCTTTCACTGCATAAGATCCATTAAAGTGGTTAGTCAAGAGCAAGGAGTCGATGTATACCTGGATGTGTTGGATCCCAAGATGTACTGCCAATTGCATCCCGGCAATCAGGGCTTCATACTCTGCTTCGTTATTAGTTGCCTGAAATCCACACCTTACACCCTGGGGTATCATGTCCCCCTGTGGCGATTTCAGTATGATTTCTAAACCTGTCCCCCCTGACATTAGATGCTCCATCTGTGAACAACGTCCAACATCCTGAGGTTTCCTCTTCTTGTAAGTGTTGGAATTCTTGGTCAGCCTCTTTTTGTATATCATCACTGAAATTAGCCTCAAAGTCTGCTCGAGCTTGGGATTTTATGGTTGTTCGTGCTTCGTAGATTAAGTCATAGGCACTTAGTTTAACTGACCATTTTGCCATCCTTCCTGACATTTCTGATTTTCTCAAAACATACTTAATAGGATAGTTAGTTTTTACATGTATAGTATGTGTTTCAAAGTAATGTCTAAGTTTAGTAGAAGCCATACATAAGCCTAAAATAAGTTTTTCTAAATGAGAGTACCTAGATTCAGCATCAAGTAGGCTTTTACTTACATAGTATACCGGGTGTTGCTGGCCTTCTACATCCTTGGTCAGCACTGCGCTTACTGTGTTTTTTCAAAACTAAGAGGTATAAGGATAGTGGTTCTCCTGGTTCCGGCTTCATTAGGAGTGGTGCCGAGGATAGATATGTTTTGAGATTTTGGAAGGCCTTCTCATGCTGGGTCATCTATTCAATTTCTTATTCTTTCTCAGGATGTCATAGAATTCACGACATCTTTCCGAGGATTTTGAAATAAATCTGTTCAAAGCCACGACCCTGCCTGTTAACCCTTTGGACATCCTTGGATGCCTCTGGTGACTTTAGGTTCATTATTGCTCGAATCTGCCCAGGACTGGCTTCAATTCCCCTTTTAGTCACCATGTAACTCAAGAATTTGCCGGCACCGACTCCTAAATGGCACTTCTCGGGGTTCAGCTTCATGTTATATTTGTCCAAGATGTCAAAGGATTCTTTTACATCCTGGACATGGTTGCCAGTTTTCATGGATTTGACCACCATATCATCGATGTATACCTCCATGGTGTCCCCAAGCTTCTCTTTGAACATCATGTTCACTAACCTCTGGTAAGTTGCACCTGCATTTTTTTATTCCAAAAGGCATAACAATATATCAATAAATACCTGTAGGGGTGATGAATGCAGTATATTCTTGAATATCAGGCTCCATTTGAATTTGTTGAAATCCTGAGGTTGCATCCATGAATGTCAGCATTTCATGCACTGTTGTAGCGTCCACCATTGAGTCTATATGCGGTAAGGGAAAAGGATCTTTGGGGCATGCTCGGTTGAGGTCAGTGTAATCCACACAGACCCTCCAATTTCCGTTTTTCTTCTACACCACTACCACATTCGCGAGCCATCTTAGGAGCTTTACTTCCCTTATCATTCTGTTTTTTAGTAGGTGGTCCACCTCTTCTTGGATTATTATATTCGTTTCCGGGGCATACTTCCTCCTCTTTTGGTGTATAGACCTGAAAGAAGAATCAATTCCAAGTTTATGGGTAACAACAATTTTAGAAATACTTGTCATGTCTCGTGACTCCAGGAAAATGTTGACATTCTAGATCTGATCGAATTCTACTAGTTCTTCTTCAACGGGTCCAGGGATATGGGTGCCTATTAGCACTTTTTTTCCTAGGATGCAAGGGGTCAAGCACCACTTCTTTGACGTCCTATTCCCTTGCTTCCAGGGTATCCCTGGATTTCTTCTGTAATTGCTATCCTTGGAGACTTTTTGCTGAGATCTTCATCGATGATGTGTAGCAATCCTTTGCTTCTTGTTGGTCACTGCGGATGGTGACTACCCCCAAGGTTTTGGTAACTTCACACATTGGTGGTAGGTTGAGGGGACGACTTTCATGTCATGAATCCAGGGTCTGCCCAGGATGATGTTGTACCCTGATGGTGCATCTATGACACAGAAGCGCTGCATTGAATTTACACCTTCCACCTATACTGGGAGCTTGACCTCTCCCAGGGTATTCTTGGTCTCTCCGCTGAAACATACGAGCACTGTGGATTTGGTTATGATCTCCTCATGGGGTATTCCCATCTTGGTCAAGGCTGTTGGGTTTTACAGTGGGATCCGGGTTATCGATTTTAATTTTCTAAAACCGATTTAAAGATAAAATTAATTCTAAATTAATTTAGCAGCGGAAACGAATTAACACGCGGACGCAACTGTAACAGGATCAATCACCGACACGACAAACACAGAAAATATATTTATTTAAATAAATAAATAAATACATAAATAAATAAAATATCTAATAGATTAGATATACCTTGGCGGGATCCGAGCAACCGCTCGAGACACCCGGATTCAACGGGCTCGCGCTAGGACGAACAGTGACGTCAGTCTCGAACCTTCGAGACAGATCATCGACGACGGCAGTGGCGGCGGCCATAGGTGGCGGCGGCGGCAGTGGCGGCGGCGGTGGTAGGGATACCATCGGTGGTGATGACAAAACCTTCTCCGTCGGGATGGCCACCGGAACCGATCCCACGACAAACGATTCGCCGGAGATCGGAGGAGGTACGGCGGCGGCGGTGGACGGGTAGAGCGGCGCCGGCCACGACGACGTGACCGGACGCGGTGGCCTCGGCTGCGCCGGCAGCGCGAGGACCACCGGTCGGTCGTCGCGCGGCGGCGCGTGAGAGGCAGCGGCGGCGGCGGCGGCTTGAGCCGCGGCAGCGGCTCGGGCTGCGGCTTCGGCTTCGGCTCGGGCTGCGGCTTCGGCTCGGGCTGCGACGGCTTCGCTCTCGAGACGGGCACATATACTGGCAAGACGAGGGTCCATCGGTGATGACGATGGTGGTGGTGGTGGCGCACGGTAGGGGCGACGGCGGTGGAGGAGCCGGCGGCTCAGTTCGGCGCCGAGAGAGAGAGAGGAGGGAGGGGATTAGGGTTTTGTGACTTGTGTAGCAATCTATCCCCTCTCCCTCCTTTTTAATAAAAAATCGCGGACCGGGGCTCCTGACGGACTGGGCCCGGTCGCGATTCCTCTTTAATCCACCAATCGATCAGTCTGTTAATCCGGTAACAACTGATCGGTTCGTCTTTTGTTTAGCGAGTATTTTTGAACCGACTGTATTGTCATTTTTAAATAAATAATTAATATTTATTTAATTCACCATTTAGTTCGTTTATATCTAATTAACAATTAATTAGATTTAATAGTCCGTTGACCCAGGTGTAACTCTTACGGGTCAATATCGGTCGGGTTCGTTAGTTCGTCGGGTCAGGACACCCTTGTTTCCAACAGTCTCCCACTTGGACTGAACGCGACAGTTTAACGAGCGCAGTCAGAGGCACTCTAGCTATGCATGACTACACCAACTAATATTGACACTTTAAGTCGTCAGCCAAAGTATATCTGATTGACAATCAAGCAGACTAATGACTTGTGCATTCATTGTCATATGTTCCTTTCTGTATAAGACATTGATGAATTATGAGACATGGACTCTCATATTTTATTCATCGATTTTCGTTCTCGATTTAATTCTAAGTGATCCAACAAACACACAGTAAGTTTGGGTGAGGCCTCACACTTATCACTTGGAACCAACGAGGGCGCCATTATGTCTAACCGTTGCCGAAGCAAGAGTACAGAATCCCTTGTTGAGGCATACAGCTCCCACTAAACCTCAGAGCCATTCCCAAAAGTAGCCGTTATGGCTGGCAGTTACGCGACAACGTTAGGCTACAATCAAAGAATGTTCTTTAGTAGAGAGGAGTTCGAATATGCGTCTCAGGTCTAAGGATACATTAGAGCATGCATTTAATCAAACAGGCAAGTTTCCATGTTTGCGCTGCATGATGCGAGTTACGTCCAACGTCATTCACCAATGAGGTCTGTGAGCTTGAACGTTAAACAACTTTAAAGTTCAACTAGTCACAATAGTCTTACTTTAGTATAGCTCCCACTTACTAATCGACTACGGACATTTAGGACAAGAACTTATTGTCCATGGATTAAACGTACAAATATTGAACACAGTTATGTAATTCATTATTGCATAAAACAGATGGAATAAGAATAATACAGATAACTGTTGGTGTTCATACATCCAAATACTGAATCAAAACATGTCTTTAGCTAATCTAAGCCCTATCGCTTCTCTGTGGCGTATATGAGTCTCCTGAGTCATAGGCTTAGTGAAGGGATCAGCTAAGTTTTGATCTGTGTGTACTTTGCTTATCTTGATTTCATTTCTGTCGACTACTTCTCTTATGTAGTGGAATTTCCTCAGTACGTGCTTGGCCATCTTATGGGACCGTTTCTCTTTGGCTTGAGCTATAGCGCCTGTGTTATCGCACAGCATCTCGATGGGTTGCCTAATACTTGGCATAGCATCGAGATCGGATATGAACTTCTTCATCCACACGGCTTCTTTAGCAGCTTCTGAGGCGGCTATGTATTCGGATTCAGTAGTAGAATCAGCTACTACTGGCTGTTTTGAGCTTCTCCAAGAAACAGCCCCTCCGTTAAGAGTGAATACGAATCCTGACTGTGAGCGAGAGTCATCTCGGCCAGTCTGAAAACTGGCGTCAGTGTAACATCTTACAGTGAGCTCCTCATCAACACCCCCGAATACGAGAAACATGTCAGTAGTGTTTCTCAAGTATTTCAGTATGTTCTTTACAGCCGTCCAGTGAGCTAGCCCTGGCGTCTGTTGGTACCGACTTGTCACGCTCAATGCATACGAGACATCCGGTCGTGTGCAGAGCATGGCGTACATGATAGATCCAATAGCAGAGGCAAATGGGATCGATGCCATTTGGCTTATCTCGCGCTCCGTTTTAGGTGCTTGAGATTTGTCCAATATTGTTCCCTTAGTCATGGGAACTGCTCCTTTGTTGGAGTTGCTCATATTGAACCGAGCTATGATCTTATCTATGTATGTGCTTTGACTGAGTCCCAAAAGGCGCTTAGATCGATCTCTGTGAATCTTGATTCCCAGAATATAAGCGGCTTCTCCAAGGTCTTTCATAGCGAAACAAGATGAAAGCCATTTCTTAACTTCGTTAAGCATGGGTATGTTGTTTCCTATGATCAGTATATCGTCCACGTACAGTACGAGGAACGATACAGCGCTCCCACTTGCCTTTCTGTAGACACAAGGCTCATCTTTGTTTTGTTCAAAGCCAAACTCTTTGACTTTCTGATCAAAACGAAGATTCCAGCTTCGAGATGCTTGCTTGAGTCCATAAATGGACTTGCTAAGCTTGCAAACCTTGTTTGGATTCTCTGGATCGACAAAACCATCAGGCTGAACCATATAGACATCTTCTTCGAGTTGTCCGTTCAGGAAGGCGGTTTTCACGTCCATTTTCCATATCTCATAGTCATGGTATGCGGCTATGGCAAGGAGAATCCTGATCGATTTGATCATGACAACGGGCGAAAAAGTCTCATCATAGTCAATCCCTTGAGTTTGAGTGAAACCTTTCGCTACAAGCCGTGCCTTGTAGGTTTGCACATTTCCATGCATGTCAGTTTTTCTTTTAAAGATCCACTTGCTCCCTACTGCCCGTGTACCGGGGGGTAGCTCAATCAAGTCCCAGACGTGATTGTCACGCATAGATTGCATCTCAGCGTTCATGGCTTCAAGCCATTTATCAGATTCCGGATCTGATATAGCAGCTTTGTAATTAATAGGTTCATCGTTAGAATCGGCTATTAATAGAACATCGAAGGCCTCATGATATCCAAGGTATCTATCAGGCTCATATCGTGTTCTTCCGCTCCTACGAACGCTTGTGCTTGTGTTTGGGTCTGATGGTGCGACAACAACTTGTCGGTCAGACACAGCGACCGCTTCAGGGTTAGGTGAATCTTGAATTTCTTCAAGATCCACTGGATCACTATTTGTTCCTCGAGTGAGAAATTCTTTCTCAAGGAATTTACCTTTCCGCTTGATGGAAACAGTGTTTGCATCGGGATGGTAGAAGTAATAACCGGTATTACCATAGTATCCAACGAAAGTTACCTTTTCGCCTCGAGGATCGAGCTTATTATCAGAATCACTGCTGACATAAGCATCACATCCCCATACCCTGAGGTATGAAAGTTTGGGAAGAGAACCATGCCATATCTCATATGGGGTCTTCCCTACTTTCTTGGTCGGTGCCAGATTTATTAGGCGAGCGGCGGTTAAGATGGCATATCCCCAAAAGGAATGCGGCAAGGTTGTCCTGCACATCATCGATCGAACCATGTTAAGCAGAGTTCGATTCCTCCTCTCACTAACGCCATTTAACTGGGGTGTGCCAGGTGGAGTAGGTTGTGAAACGATTCCACATTCCTTCAGATGATTTAGGAATCCAGCGCTTAGGTATTCACCGCCTCTATCTGATCGAAGTATTTTAATAGTTCGAGTTAGCTGATTTTGTACTTCGTTTTGAAACTCTTTGAACTTTTCAAAAGTTTCATGTTTGTGTTTCATCAGATAGACATAGGCATATCTGCTGTAGTCATCGATGAAAGTCACGAAGTACCGTTCACGATTTCTCGTCTCGGTTCGAAAGGGTCCACACACATCAGTGTGAATAACGCCTAACAATCCTTGGGCCCGTTCACCTGTGTGGGTGAAGGGTGACTTGGTTAATTTACCAGATAAGCATGACTCGCATTCATCAAAGGAATCTGCATCTTGGGATTCGAGAATGCCAGCAGTTTGCAACTTCTTGATGCGGGCCTTGCTTATGTGACCAAGTCTATGGTGCCTTAATGAGGATTCGTTACTATCAGCTTTGTTTCTTTTAGAAACATGATAGAGCTGGTCGTTTGTTTGAACATCTATCTCATATATTCCATGTTGAGGTTTAGCCTCGAAATAAAAGATATCATTAAGGTAAGCAGAAATCACATTTCCATTAAATTTATACCGAAATCCTTGTTCAAACAATGAAGAGACAGAAATAATGTTCCTGGATAAACCAGGTGCATATAAACAGTTAATCAAATTAACTACAAGGCCTGAAGAACATGAAAAAGAAAATGTTCCAGTAGCAAGTACTGGGACCTTCTTCCCGTCACCAACGATGAGGTCCATGCGGCCTCGTTCTGTCTTCTTCCACTTCTCAGGTTCCTGCAAAACATTAACAATGTGGTAACCACATCCAGTATCAAATACCCATGAATTGGAGGAAACAGTGAAAAGTTCAATAACATTTATTGAAATACCTGATGAGCAACCCTTATTAGAGTTCTTGGTCATCTTCAGCTTTGCAAGATAAACAGGACAGTTGCGACGCCAGTGTCCCATTTTGTTGCACTCATAGCACAGGCGCTCCTCAGGAAGCTGAACCTGTGGTTTCTTGCCTTTGCCCTCTTTAACCATCTTGGCTTTGGAGATCTTTGTATTCGTAACTTTGAGCACGTCCGGCGTGGTCCTGATCTTCACGTTGGGTATCAACGGAATAACCTCCTCGATCGACTGAGCCGAACAATTAATCGCAAGAATACGATAATGTTCTGGCAAAGATCTGAGTACTACTTCAAGAGCCATCCCGTCAGAGATGGAGTAGCCAAGGTCGATCAGTCTGTCACGATACGCTTTCATCAGCATGACATGATCGTATGGAGAGGAGTCGTTAGCCATAGAGCAGTTCACAAATTGTGAAAGTGCATCAGCTCGCTCAGTCCTCTGACTCAATTCAAATAAATCCTTGAGTTTACGAATGATGTCATAAGCAGACATCCCCATGAAATTGTACCGATAATCCTGAGTCATGCTAGACAACATCAGGTCAGTGACGTCCTTATCATTGTCAGTGTGCTTTTGGAGCTCAGACCGCGAGTTCTCATTTAGCAAGTAAGATGGAATACTCGCGATCGGTCGGTCAATGACATAGAGTTTCCCGAAGAGCCTTAAAAGGTTCCTCAGGGTTGTCTGCCATGCGAGAAAGCCAGACTCAGTGAAGGGGTCGAGTTGTACCATTGAACTTAATGGTGGTGAGTTTTCTTTAGCCTTCTGAAAATAAGCAAAGTAAATTTAATCAGTATTTTCGATGTTTATTTTTCTTTAAAATAAGTTGGTAAGGTTTATTTTAAGAAAATGAGAATTCGTTTAGACGAGATCACTTGAGACCGCCAAATGAGCCTCAGGAGCAAAACCGTGTAAACAAACTGACAACGATTGTCAATTGTGAGACTCAAGTCACAACTCTCGGTATGAGGCCGCTATATACATACAATTGTATTTTGCGATACGTTTAGCCTCATCCGTGCCCACTTTAGCAGTACACATCCGTGGCGCGGTGTTGAAATACTCCAACACCACGAACATATACGTTTAAAGCGATAGTAGTCCTAAATGGTCGATGTGATGACACGGTGTTGAAATACTCCAATGTCATTCACCTTAGAAGGTACCCTCGGCACCAAGTGCGGTGTTGAAATACTCCAACACTGATGCTCCGGTAAATACATTCCAAGTTCAACTTGAGATAGGATGGCACGAACTACCAGTTTTAAAGAATTACCAAATAGGGATATTAATTACTTTTAATATTTAATCATCGTCAGACACGAACGATAAAACCCTATCTCCACTCGGGACCAGTAAATTAATTTAACCTAATTAAATTACTAAGTTGTCGCGAATGGCATATTGTGTGTTTAACGGCACAAGGTCTTGATCTCGCTCGAGCCATACAAGCGAGATCATATGGGACAATTTAAAATAAATTAAATTATAAAATGGTGAACGATCGAGATGGCAACTCTGTGCGATCTGGAATCCTGTTCAGCTCCCACTTGCTTTGACATCCCTCTTGCGTGTGTCCAGTCTTCGACTTTTGGTTACATACAAATTTACAATTACTAAAACTACTTCTAGTAACCTAGCTCTAAATTTGTACAACTTTGAAACCCAAAAACCGGGTCCAATAAACCAAAATCAAAAACAACCAATTGGGCCAACAACTTGGGCCAAACAGAGAAAAACAAATCACGCCATGACATTCATACATGATCACAAAATTAGAGGGGTCGGCCGTAACACACAATATAATATATGGAATTAAAATAATAAATTAAATTAATTCTAATTCGCAATTTGGATTTAAGTCGAAATTGCGAACTATCGGTCACGAAAAGATCGAATCTGGTTTGCGCGCGGTGATAATGGCTCTGATACCACTGTTGGGTTTTACAGTGGGATCCGGGTTATCGATTTTAATTTTCTAAAACCGATTTAAAGATAAAATTAATTCTAAATTAATTTAGCAGCGGAAACGAATTAACACGCGGACGCAACTGTAACAGGATCAATCACCGACACGACAAACACAGAAAATATATTTATTTAAATAAATAAATAAATACATAAATAAATAAAATATCTAATAGATTAGATATACCTTGGCGGGATCCGAGCAACCGCTCGAGACACCCGGATTCAACGGGCTCGCGCTAGGACGAACAGTGACGTCAGTCTCGAACCTTCGAGACAGATCATCGACGACGGCAGCGGCGGCGGCCATAGGTGGCGGCGGCGGCAGTGGCGGCGGCGGTGGTAGGGATACCATCGGTGGTGATGACAAAACCTTCTCCGTCGGGATGGCCACCGGAACCGATCCCACGACAAACGATTCGCCGGAGATCGGAGGAGGTACGGCGGCGGCGGTGGACGGGTAGAGCGGCGCCGGCCACGACGACGTGACCGGACGCGGTGGCCTCGGCTGCGCCGGCAGCGCGAGGACCACCGGTCGGTCGTCGCGCGGCGGCGCGTGAGAGGCAGCGGCGGCGGCGGCGGCTTGAGCCGCGGCGGCGGCTCGGGCTGCGGCTTCGGCTTCGGCTCGGGCTGCGGCTTCGGCTCGGGCTGCGGCTTCGGCTCGGGCTGCGACGGCTTCGCTCTCGAGACGGGCACAGATACTGGCAAGACGAGGGTCCATCGGTGATGACGATGGTGGTGGTGGTGGCGCACGGTAGGGGCGACGACGGTGGAGGAGCCGGCGGCTCAGTTCGGCGCCGAGAGAGAGAGAGGAGGGAGGGGATTAGGGTTTTGTGACTTGTGTAGCAATCTATCCCCTCTCCCTCCTTTTTAATAAAAAATCGCGGACCGGGGCTTCTGACGGACTGGGCCCGGTCGCGATTCCTCTTTAATCCACCAACCGATCAGTCTGTTAATCCGGTAACAACTGATCGGTTCGTCTTTTGTTTAGCGTGTATTTTTGAACCGACTGTATTGTCATTTTTAAATAAATAATTAATATTTATTTAATTCACCATTTAGTTCGTTTATATCTAATTAACAATTAATTAGATTTAATAGTCCGTTGACCCAGGTGTAACTCTTACGGGTCAATATCGGTCGGGTTCGTTAGTTCGTCGGGTCAGGACACCCTTGTTTCCAACAAAGGCTTCTAGTGGTATGATGTTAACCTAACTGCCTCCATCTATCAGGATTCTTTTCACGAAGTGATTGGCAATGTAGAGTGTAATCACCAACCCATCATGGTGAGGATCCAGCACGTCACTCCTGTCATCTTCCCCATACGTCACATCCTTCACGTCCAATTGGACTTGTCATTCCACGATGTGGGTTTATCGATTTTCCTGGGCCACCTTGCTTTGTCTCCCATGTTGAGGGTATATTTTCAGGATGCTCGTAGGAAGCTCACGCAGTTCAAGAATCCTATTATCATCTGGGAATCCCACTCATCCAGGTATCCTGATTTATTTTATTTAACTAACCCTTGTATTTGCCACGTGCCTATTTGACCAGGTACCGTTGAAGTCACCAACTACCTCCGAAACTTAAGCTCCAGCTAGAGAAGATCGTGGACCAAGTGAACGAAGAGGGCCTTAACGGTCGAGTTAGTTGGACGATAGGATCTCGGGAATCCCGGAAAGTTTGTTATTATTGTATTTCTTATATAATCAAGGATTCCTAGAGGCAACTCGAAGGATCTTGCATTTTTCCCTCGTTACATCCTCGTGTTCAATTTTCATTTCAAGTATATTGACAAGCACACTACCTCACATTCTAAGTTTGGAATACGAGATTCCTATGTGAATTTTTTACCAAAACATCCCATATCCTGCATGGCATTTATTACATCTGCAACGTCAGTGCTAAAACAAAACTCAGTAAAGGTAGGATATTCTTCTTCTTCCTCTTCGCCCTGGTCCACCCTATTGACCCAAGAGTTGTTGGATCTTGAGTAAGGTTTTGGCCTCTGAGACCTAGGATGCGTCGAGTCTGATTTCCTGTTAGAGTTCCCGTATCCTAGGGAGGCTTCAATTCTCTCTTGGATTTTCAGGTCCTTTTCAAGTCTAATGAAACGTAGTGTCCTGTGCCTGACTTCGTCCAGTCTTTAGCAGGGGTTCATCACTAGGTCCTGGTAGAACGAAGAGTCTTTCTTTAGGCCCATCTTGAACGCCTTAACTGCTGTGGCCATATCCATGTTAGGGATATCTAGGGCTTCTCTGCCAAATCTGTTCACATAACTCCTGAGAGACTCAGCGGTATCCTGGGTTACCCTGTATAGATCACTCGTCATTTTTTCAAAACTGCGACTACAAGAAAATTGGTTGTTAAATAAGTTAATCAAATGAGAAAAAGATGTAATGGAGAAAGGTGGGACGCTGAGGAGCCATTTCAGGGCTGATCCTGTGAGTGTGGACCCAAACCCTTTGCATAGGCATGCTTCTTTAATTTCAGGAGGCATGTAGATCACTTCCATCCTCTCCCTGTATTGTGCCACATGTTCCTCAGGTTCCGTTGTACCGTCATAAAGTTTCATGTTGGGTGTTTGGAATCTTTTTGGAATTTCCACGTCACATATGGGGGCTGCAAACCGAGAAAGCTTGTGGCTTGAAGGTTCCACCTCCGGAATGGGTTGAACCACTCCAGGCACACTCGGGATCATCTCCTTAAGCTTTTGGAGTTCTTTGGCCACCACCGGGCTAACACATGTATGCTGCACAGATCCGTTAGTATTAAAATTAAAATTCGAGTTTCTCAGGATGTTGATGGGTTTCAGGCACTACAAGCAAACTTAAACAATTAAGGGTGCATGCAACCTAAAACAAGATCTATGTTTTAACAATTGAACCTATAACTATGAACATATTATAAACCCTAGCAAACAATCAAAATAAATACATAAACTACTAAGACAGATAGGGTTACATACATCTTAGTTGTTATAGTAAACAACTATAGTAATCCTTCTCGACTTCAAGGAAGCTAGCACCACAAACGTCGTGCCTCTGATGGGATCACACCCAAGGACTCGAAAAAGAATATTTAGCTAAGGTGGGATGAACTATAAGGAGTTCTTCCACAAGGAGAGAGAAAGAAGGAGGCAAATACTCAAGCCAAATGAGCAAATTGGAATGAACCACCAAGGCCCTTATTTATAGCCTTGGATATTCTCCCTAGTTTAGTTATCCCACCAATGTGGGATAGAGAATTTCGAAATTCCCTTGGCGAAAAGGAGGATTTCAAAATTTCCAATGTGGGATAGAACTTTTCCAAACTAATCAACTATTGATTAATTGTTATTCAATCCTCCTATTAACCAAACCGTTAACTAGCCTCCTAAATAGTTTCATTTAATTATTAACCATAATAATTAATAAACTATTTTTCCCTTTTTCCCTTACTTATTAATTCTACTTTTATTGAGTCTTGAGGGCAACCCAAAAGGACTATGCTGCTATCAATTACAGTTATGGACTTAGACACTTAATCCAACAGTCTCCCACTTGGATAAGTCTAATAACTATAACTTCCTAACTGATCAACAAATTGTAGCTTCCAATGAATGCTTTTGAATTCTGACCTAGTCAGTAATGTATCCTATGATAAGAGATCATATAGTCCTCCGTTCTACAAGATATCATTTGATCATGAGACATGGAATATAATCAATCTCATTGTCCAGTACTTTGTTTCCCGATTTCCGATTTGTAATTACATAGAACTTCCAATTGAACACATCAATTCAGTCCTGGCCGGGCCCGACACTATAAGTCAACATCAAATCACTGAGGGGCCTAAAGATATCGCTTTTCCCGTTAGGGTAAAAGGAACGAATAAACTTTGACTTATATGCTTGCACCATCTACTCATTAAATCACGCACAACAACATGTTTTATAGCATCAAGTTACTGATGCGTTTACGCATCATCAATGCACAACTAACTTGTAAACCACAACTCATATATCTCCGTTTAAAAATTATAAGATATTATCGACTCAGAATTACTTGTGATAAATTCCATAAAGTAATTCTCCGAGTGTGGGTTAATCCAATACTTAAATCTCCATTTCGAAGTACTCATGAACACCGCAGCAATACAATTGCTATGTCTAAAACTCCTTAGACAACTTACAGTTCCATTCACAATAGTCTTAATTCACTACTTACTTCCAAAAGTATGATCGACGGTGGAGTTTTGAATAATCTAATCATTCAGGAAGTAAAACATGCAAAAAATGAAACACAATAAACACTTGACAAAAGGTAGTAAACAAACTCATAAATAATTCTCCATTATTTAATCACCAAAAGTCAATTACATTTACTTTGTTATAAGTTTCAACCTAACTGTTTAGCCACTAAAACTAACATCATCCTTCAGACCAATGCTCCTAGCATGCTGATGGTGTTTGACCCTACTCAGATCCTTTGTCAGTGGATCTGCAGGATTCTCTTCTGATGATACCCTCTTCACAACGATGTATCCTTCTTCTACTTTATGTCTAATGAAATGGTATTTTCTGTCGATATGCCTTGAATTGCGATTATCTCTTGCTTCCTTTGTCAAAGCAACCGCTCCTTCATTATCACAGAAAAGTTCCACTGGCTCCTTGATGGTTGGCACGACTCCAAGATCTCCGATGAAATTCTTTAGCCAAATTTCCTCCTTTGATGCTTCGCTTGTCGCTATGTACTCTGATTCACAAGTAGAATCAACCACTGTTTCCTCCATTTAAGGTAAAGATCCAGAAAGTTTAAGAACAGAAATTATCCCTGTCTGTTTGAAAGCTGGCGTCACTATACCCAGTCACTCTTAATGTATCACAACCACCAAGTATTAGGACCCAGTCCTTAGTCCTTCGCAGATACTTGAGAATGTTCTTAACCGCTACCCAATGAGCTTTACCTGGATTTCCCTGATAACGACTGACCATGCTCAAAGCAAAAGACACATTAGGACGAGTACATGTCATAGCATACATGATAGATCCAACGGCGGAAGCATATGTAACTCTACTCATTTCTGCTATCTCTTCATCCGTACTCGGGCTCTGAGTTTTACTCAGTTTGGTATTACTATGGATGGGCAAATCTCCTTTCTTGGAGTTCTCTATACAGAATCGTTTCATTACTTTATCCAATTACGTACTCTGATTCAGTCCAATTAGCCTTTTACTCATAACCCTTGAAATCTTTATTCCTAGAATATACGCAGCCTCTCCTAGATCCTTCATAGCGAAACACTTTCCAAGCCAAGACTTAACATCTTGCAAGGTTGGAATTTCATTTCCTATAAGAAGTATGTCGTCAACATATAATACTAGGAAGGTGACTACGCTCCCACTAGCTTTGACATATACACAAGACTCATCCTCACTTCTAGAGAAGCCACACTCTTTGATTTTCTCATCAAAGCAAAGATTCCAACTGCGAGACGCTTGTTTTAATCCATAAATGGATTTTTCAAGCTTGCACACTCTATTGAGGAACTTTGCATCTACAAAACCTTATGGCTGACTCATGTAAACCTCTTCAGCCAACTTCCCGTTTAGGAAAGCGGTTTTCACATCCATCTGCCAAATTTCATAGTCATGAAACGCAGCTATGGCTAGCATTATCCTAATAGATTTTATCTTAGCCACTGGTGAGAAGGTCTCATCATAGTCAACCCCTGGGGTTTGAGTGAATCCCTTCGCCACCAGTCGTTCTTTGAATGTGCTTACATTACCAGCATATCGGTCTTCTTCTTGAAGATCCATTTACAACCAACCGTCTTCCGACCAAGTTGTTGATCAATCAAATTCCAAAGTTGATTGTCGTACATGGACTTGATCTCGCTGTCCATTGCCTCTTTCCATTTTGTTACCTCAGGGCCTGCCATGGCTTCCTTGTAGTTAGCTGACTTATCCAAATTAACCAGTGTATTATCACTGATAAACATGTCCTCGTCTGTAGTTATATGGAAACCATAGAACTCAGGTCGCATGCTATCTCTACCAGAACGCCTAAGAGGTAATGAAGTGTCAACTTGTTCAACTGGAATCTATTCCTCTGGTTGAACCCTAGTGGTTTCAGAGGTTCCTTCATCAGCTAACTCTTGAATCTCTTCAAGGTCAATGGTGCTCCCACTGTCCTCTTTGCATATGAGCTCTCTCTCTCGAAAGACTCCTCTTCGTGCTACAAAAACCACGTTTTCACTAGGTCTGTAGAACAAATATCCAAAGGACTTCTGTGGATAGCCGATGAAATTACATCGCTCACTACGATGTTTAAGCTTATCGTGAGTTTCTCGTCTAACGAAAGCTTCACAGCCCCAAAACTTAATATTTGCTAACGAGGGAACTCTTCCTGTCCACATTTCGTGGGGTGTTTTGGCAACCTTCTTTGTTGGGACAAGATTAAGAATGTGGGCGGCAGTCTCTAAGGCATACCCCCAAAATGAGATTGGAAGTGAAGCTCGACTCATCATGGAACGAACCATATCCAACAAGGTTCGATTGCGTCTCTCAGCCACACCATTAAGTTGTGGTGTCCTAGGAGGTGTCAATTGTGAAACTATTCCACATTCCTTGAGATAGTCGTGGAATTCGATACTAAGATACTCTCCGCCTCTATCTGATCGAAGCATCTTTATCTTCCTGCGTAATTGATTCTCGACTTCTTGTTAAACTCTTTGAATTTTTCAAAGGTTTCCGACTTATGCTTGATTAAGTAGATATAACCATATCTGCTATAATCATCAACAAAAATTACATAGAATCGATTAGCATCTATTGTGGATGATCTGAAGGCCCACACACATCTGTGTGTATGAGATCCAACAAACCTTCACCTCTTTCACAAGATCCAGTGAAAGGCGATTTTGTCATCTTACCCAAAAGACAAGATTCGCATGTCTCATCTGACCTTAGGTCAAATGATTCCAACACCCCATCCTTTTGGAGTTTTTCCATGCGTTTCTTGTTAATGTGTCCAAGACGGCAATGCCACAAACATGCTTTGTCTATACCATTAGACGAATCAATTTGAAATACACTATTGCCTAAATTGTCTACACACATCACAGTTTCATACACACCATTACAAGGTAAAGCTTCAAAATATAAAAAACACCATTTTTATAATCAGAAATATAACCATTCTCATCATTGAAAGAATATCTAAAACCTTGTTTGAAAAATGCATGAAAAGAGATAAAGTTTCGTGTCATTTCTGACGAGTAACAACAATTCAATAAATCCAAACTAACACCATTACTAAGCACTAGACTATAAACTCCAATCTTGGTGACAGGTGAAGATCGCCTATTCCCCATGATTAAGTTCATTCTACCATGCTCCACATCCTCACTTTTTCTTAGTCCCTGCAAATCAGAGCAAATGTGGAATCCACATCCTGTATCAAGGACCCAAGAAATAGAAGATAATGAGTTATTAGATGAAATAGTGTATGTACCTGCAGAAGATGACTTCACTTTGCCATCCTTAAGATGTTGCAGATACTTTGGGCAGCTTCGTTTCCAATGCCCCTTTTCGTTGCAATAGAAGCAAGTGGCCTCTTTAGGATCAGAGAAAGGGGTAACATCAGAACTGGATTTTACATGAGACTTTCCCTTCCAGTTTTGTTTAGGAGGACCTTTCCTCTTCTTCCCCTTTCCTTGACCAATAGCTAGAACGGGAGTATTAGCAGGAGCAGTGGCAATACTCTTTCCCTTCATTCATGTTTCAGCTGTTCTTAGGAGGTTGTGCAATTGAGCCAATGTGGTCTCAGTGTTGTTCAAATGATAGGTCAAGATGAACTGATGATAACAACTTGGTAAGGAGTTCAGGACTATGTCAATAGCCAATTCCTCATCAAAGTGCACACCCAACCTCAGAACTTGATCCATGTAACGTTGCATTCTTTGCACGTGGGCGCTAACAGATTCCCCGTCCTTCATCTTGCTTGATATGAGGGACTTTACTATGTCGTACTTTTCTTGACAAGCTCGCTTATGGTACTTTTCCATAAGGTCCTTATTCATCTCTTACCTCTAGTAATCCTCATAGAATCTTTGCAGTTCAGGGGTCATAGTGGCAACCATGATGCAAACAACTTTTTTTGTATCCTTTTCATGTTGCTTGTAGGCGGCTAATTCATCAACAGTGGCTGTCTCTTGGTCAATTTCAACTAGCTCCTTTTCAAGGACATACTCCTTGTCTTCATAACGAAGGGCCATTTTGATGTTACGTATCCAGTCGTTGTAGTTGGAGCCGTCCAATATCACCTTTGAGCAGATGCCCAACAGGGAGAAGATGTTGTGGGTAGAGAAGGAGGAACCAGAAGCATCGGTAGGAGCAGACATTTTCTCTTTAAAAGAAATAGTTAAAGTTAGATAAGAAAACCGAGTTTGGTCCAACTATAAAATTTACAACTTAGAAGAGGGAAGTCGTAATCTAACTGAAAATTTCATAAAGGTAGGTTTCCTTCTGAGATTCATTGAAACTATTCAATGGCATGTTTAATCTCGGATTATGCTCTTCCATTTGTGACTGGGATACCGAGGATCACAAACAAGATGTGAATAACCATGAAAATGTGCTTGGTAACCTCAATGTCATTTATCTTCTCAATTGATGTGTTGGTTAACCACACACGCTCCAGCAACAATAATAATATTTAAGATACCCATTACAACTCTTTATTAGTCCCTATTAGTGTTTCGGTTAACCACACACGCTCCACTAATGACTTATAAAGTGTAATGTGCAATTTCATGGGTTAGCATACAAATTCCCATTTTTCCTAAAGTAACTAGGAATTTATAATAAAAGGTTTAGTTAATTTTAATGTCATTATACTTTTAATGGGAATTAAATTTAGTCCTATCAAACCCGTTCGGCTAACGACCCTCCACTAATCAAGAAAGCGGTGGGTGAGAATGGACACCCATTCAACTACCATTTTATAGGCAGTTTCCTTATACCCCCTTATAGACTAGCTTCGTGAATGAGGCCTACTATTGATTTGACTGACTTTTGTTCTTATACATATAATAACAATTAATCTTTTAATCATACATATATTATAAGGTGTATCTTTAAATCTTTTAAAAATACCAATATTATATATCAATAATAATAATAGGATAACAAATTTAAACAAATATATTAATCCTTATCCTAAAGGCATTCGAAACTTAGGGGGCAAGATTACGTTTCAAAAATCCTAATACCTAAAATCGAATGTGAGCCTCCTAACAGTTCAACAATTATAGCTAATTCAATTGAAAACAAACCTTATGCTCTCATACCACTGATGGGTTTCAGGCACTACAAGCAAACTTAAACAATTAAGGGTGCATGCAGCCTAAAACAAGATCTATGTTTTCACAGTTGAACCTATAACTATGAACATATCATAAACCCTAGCAAACAATCAAAATAAATACATAAACTACTAAGACAGATAGGGTTACATACCTCTTAGTTATTATAGTAAACAACTATAATAATCCTTCTCGACTTCAAGGAAGCTAGCACCACAAACGCCGTGCCTCTGATGGGATCACACCCAAGGACTCGAAAAAGAATATTTAACTAAGGTGGGATGAACTATAAGGAGTTCTTCCGCAAGGAGGGAGAAAGAAGGAGGCGAATACTCAAGCCATATGAGCAAATTAGAATGACCCACCAAGGCCCTTATTTATAGCCTTGGATATTCTCCTTAGTTTAGTTATCCCACCAATGTGGGATAGAAAATTTCGAAATTTTCTTGGCAAAAAGGAGGATTTCGAAATTTCCAATATGGGATAGAATTTTTCCCAACTAATCAACTATTGATTAATTGTTATTCAATCCTCCTATTAACCAAACCGTTAACTAGCCTCCTAAAGAGTTTCATTTAATTATTAACCATAATAATTAATAAACTATTTTACCTTTTTTCCCTTATTTATTAATTCTACTTTTATTGAGTCTTGAGGGCAACCCAAAAGGACTATGCTGCTATCAGTTAAAGTTATGGAGTTAGACACTTAATCCAACAGATGTTACCGGCATCCTGGGTAACGGTGGCCCCGAGATTCACAGTTGGTTCCCTCAGAGTTGACATCCTGGGCATATTAGTCAGTGTTGAAGCCGTGAGTCCCTGCTCCACCTGGATGATATCCCCAGGAGGGTTAGAGCCATTTCTAGGGGTGTCGGAGTTCAACGTAGTAGGACGAATTGGAGACATAGGGGTCCGATCCCTGTTTGTCACTGCTGATCTCAACCTCACCACTTCTTCCATCATATCCTCGTTCACTTTTTGTTGATGTTCCATGTAATGCTGCATCTTCGCAAACATGGTGAGGAAGTCGTCATCGGAAACCATTATTGGAATCTCCACACCACGTTTGGATCCTGTAACACCATAGCTAACTGATTGGCTGGTGCTACGGTTCACGGTAGTTGTTGGTGATGTGCTGAACCGTGGTGGTGATGGAGGAAGGGCAATGTTAGCTGATGGCGAGGTGTTTGTAGGAGCAGATGCATTCGAGGAATTCAATTGTGTTGCCATCTTTTGATAGATTTTTGTAAAAATTAAGTTTTGTAACACCCCGAATTTCATAGATACATGATATATATAGTAAATACATGTTTATATTATAAATACGTGAGCTTGATTGATGAACATGATAAAACTATGCATTAGATAAATTGCATGTGTTAGAAATACGTGTTTAATGGCCAAAATAACAAAATATGCATAACCGGATGGGTTAAAAGGTAAAGAAAGTAAAATATGAGATGGATATATGTATATATGAATAACATAGTGGTACATGTGTGAATTGATGGAAATATATGTGTAAATACGTGTCTTAGTAGTTAACAGGAAAGTAGAAGGACTAAAAGTGTAATTTATGTAAATATACAAATATATATGTATATATATTGTTATATGTGACCCGAACCTTCGAGAATGTTAGAAATATGTTTAGGAAGGTTGTAAGATGTAAAATGATAGTTACATCAAAAGATTAGGGTTTAATATGCATAAGATAAAAGTTAGAGGGCGAAAACTGTAATTTATAGAAAGATATGAACGAATGTATATATATACTATCATAAGTATTCCAAGACTTAAAAAGTATTATAATAATGTCTTAAAATGATTCGGAACATAAAATGATGTGTATTGTAAAGTTTGAGGGACTAAAGCGTAATTTAGCAAACAATAAAGAAAATATATATAAATGTATATATATGTTATCATACAAATCCCGGGCCTTATAAACCTTATAAATTGTTAGAAATATGTCCTATAATGATTTGGTGCATAAAATGATAAAGGGACAAAAGTTCAGGGGGTAAAAGTTGCATTAAACCAAAGTATAAGGGCCAAAAGTGTTAAAAATCAATTCTGGCAGGAAATCACTAGCTCGCATATCGCGAGCCATACCTAGAAACCCTGCGCGATACGCGAGGGTCTTGGTTCTGCAGAAATATCTACCAGCTCGTTTTTAAGCCACGTTAGTGAACTTGGAGGCCAAGTTTGAGCTCCATTCGCGTCGATTTTGATCGTGAGTCACCTTAAGACGTGTTAGAAGCCTGAGACGCATCAAAATGCTATAAATAGCACCCTTAATTCATCCAAACAATGCACCAATTCACTGAAAATCCACCCAAAAACCCTCTACACGAACCAGAAACTTCGTCGGCGTAATTCTCTCAAACGGTGAAGAGTTAGGATCCGAATATCTGCAGTCACCCCTTATTTGGTATGCTTAACAATAACCTCTTTTATTTTTTGATAATATTGCTTCTAAGTATGATTTCTAAAAATGTATAAAAACTAGGATTCTTGAGCTTGTTTTGTCAAAATCGGGAGATCGGGTGGGAATTAGGGTCTGAATTTTTGTAGGTAATCCTAATTTAATGTGTTTTAAGAAAGCCCTAAGTTTATTTCACAATTGGAAAACGTTTGGTAAAGGTTTTGTTAATGGGCCAAAAATTAGGGTTTTCATGTCGTTGTTCTGCCCAAATCAAGTAAACGGTTTTGAATTAAGCTTTGCTATTTTAAAGGATATTATAAAATGTTATAATGGATAATACCCTAACTTGGTTTGAATAAAAAATGAGTTTTGATAATAAAACGGGAAATTCATGAAATTAGGGTTTCTAAATAAGATTAATTAATATAAAATAATCCGGAGGGTATGGGGACTTGAATTTTGGTATGGTAACATGTTTATATATATAATAAGTATATATGAAGTTAAAATGGGTAAATGATAAAGTATTGAAAATACCGAGATAATCGGATATTAGAAGTTCATGCGGACCGGAAGGGTAGGCGCCTGTACACTGGGGTTTCTGGCATAGCGAGGGTGTCGCATAAATCCCAACTGGGAAATGGCATCTGTCACACCCCCAAAATACCACTAACGGAGTTTATACCGTTAAGGGGCGCGACTAGACCAGGATCCACAACCACAGTTACAAATACTAAACGAATCAGGGTTAGTTCAAACACAAATTATAGATGGAGTCTCAGATATAACGCAGCGGAATAAAATATTGTCTTATAGCACTAACCACGTGCTTTACAAAGTTAACATTGTTTTAAAATTCCCAAGTTAAGTTTTAAACAGAAATAAACGTCTTCTTGTGCCATGCCAACCTCCAGCGAATACTCCTTAGCGATCTGCAAAAGTTTAAACCACGCAAGTGTCAACCTAACGGTTGGTGAGTTCACAGTGGGCTTGTCATGCATTGGCCCGGTCTCATAATCATAATTCATGTCAAGATATATTTACAAAATGTTTATTTGTGAAAAGCAATGCTCGTATTTAATTCTCAGTTTATAAATGGTTTGTCCGTGACCACGTCATCGGGTATGTACTAGTTCCGTAAAGTTAAAGGACTCAACCGATATCGCGGGTAGCTAATCCGTTGTTCCATGCTCTAAGGAAGTTTGTACCAAAGCTGACTTATTTGTGGGGGCCGAGCCATCCCGTACGGTGCGGACCAAGTCATCGCGTTTTCTGCCTCCCCCGTGTCCTCTCGGGACCACGGTCAAATAGGCTGATATTGTTCCTCCGTGCACTCCCCGTGCCACGGGGCGGAGTTTGTCAAACTCCAGTAGATCTACCCAACATCCCCTCGCTTTACAATTAATGGCACAATTTTAGTTGAGGACTTTTAAGTTATAAGGCATCCTTAGAAAACATGTGATATCATATGGTTTAGACTTTAACCTACACTAGCCATATTAAAACAGTTTTCAGTTCTGTTTCAAAAGCAGTTTGATCAGAATTCACAAGTGTTCCCATAAAACACTTCGGTTCATCAAGTGGGTGCCGAGCATCCCGTGTTCTCAAGTTTATCAGTGAGGTGCCTAGCACTCTCGAGTTTGTCAGCATTGTTTTCGTTAAGTTATTCTGTGTGGCCCATCGGACTCACGGTAAGCGGGTTAGTGACACTCACCTTTGGTTGCACAGCTACACTTCAAGTAAATCCAATACTGTTGTTTAACGAAGACCTAGAACACGTTTAGGTCTTAAGTATTAGTTTCGTGTCTAATCTTTACTTAACGTCACTATGGCCCATAACATAGCACGTTGCAACTATGACTCGACATACCGACACACGACACCAATGGTTGATCATAAACAAGGGTTCATATAAATCAGATATCAGGCATGTTTCATCATGGCATAATCATGTAAGTCATGGCATAACACTTTAAGCAAATTTCACAAGTTTGGTTTTTAGGTCAGGTCTTAGTTTCGCTAGCATAGTTTCGCTAGGCAGTTTCGCTAGGTGCACGGGCAGCACTTTCGCTAGGCAATGCCCGGTAACACAGTTTCGCTAGGCTAGTTTCGCCCGAAACTGCTGACGCAGTTTCGCTAGCCTAGTTTCGCAGGGAAACTGGTTTGAACTTTCGTTCAGGTATTTCGCTCGATAGTTTCGCTCGAGCTGGTCTGGTCAGGTTCCCGGCGACACTATAGTTTCGCTGGTCAGTGTCGCTGGAAGGATGCACAATTTCGCTACTTAGTTTCGCCCAGAGAACAACAGTTTCGCTGGTCGCGAAAAACATACGGATTTGCCTAAAAATCAACCTAACAGCTTCTGATCATACATGCAATTCATTATCTAGCATCTATGGGCATTTACTAACATAAATCAAGCAACTTTAACATGTTTTACATGCATTTTGTCATCAAATCACCAAGAACACATATAAAACCCTAAAATGACTAAAATGGCATAAATCTCTATCATGGTTGGATTTCATACGCAAAGTTATCAACTTTATTACAGATCTAGCATCCTAAAGCATACATACAGAAGATCAAGCAATATTATGGAGGTTTGAGCATGCTTTAAGAAGAAAACATATAGAAAACACATAAAGCATAGATTTTGGGACTCACGGTTGATCCTAGAATCGATAGAGGAGAAGAGATGATGGTCTAGAGGCTGAGATCTTGGTCTCTTGATGGTATTCTCGGCTGACCAGGTTCCAGAGAGTATGTGTGTGTGTTTGTTGTGTGGTTGAGCAAATGAGGCTACTAGGGTTCATTAAGTTTATTTATATCAGAGGCTAGTTTCGCTGGCAGTTTCGCTGGCTGGCGAAACTGGCTCTGATCTCGGGTACATTGATCAGTCTAGCCTGCTACCGGGCGAATCTGTAGTTTCGCTCGGTAGTTTCGCTGACTACCAAATTTAGGCAATTTTCACATAATTCAAGTATTTACAATTAATCATGCTATTCACAATAGTAAGTCATGTATCTAAATCACGTTGCACATAAAGATAATCAATGATGAACACATAACACATATGGACGGGTTCGGTGATCAACCAAAGGTCGTGGACGTATTCGGCCTAGTTATGCATTAGCTACTTATAACGTAACTAACGGGTTTGTCTAACGGAAGTTAACCTTGAAATTCTCGGGTGTCACAGCATCCCTCCCTGGGCGATCCCGGAGTGAGTGTCTACTTATAGGAATGCACGTCTTCATAATTATCAATAAAAGAAGATAATATGCCTTCAGGGGTATTTTGGTCATTTTGACCTTAACAGAAGTAAACCTTAATAATTAAATATTATTAAGATAAGAAATAAACATAGGATATGTTTATAATATTATACCTTGCGTTAATGCATACGACACGCGAATTAGGTTAACCAAGGATTCTGTCGGAGGTTCTGTCCGAGTTTAACGAGTAAAGAAACAAGGTGAGTTCTGCGAGCCCACTTTTAAATGTTTTAAACGCTTTAATGTTTTCGGGCTGATATACATACAATGTTCAACTGTTTACTTAAAAAGTATTTGAGTTAAATGCTTTTATCTGAAAATTTGATTATCTTAACTGATGAATTGATAAACTGTTTGAAATGATACAAAGATGCTTACAAGTAGTTATACGTGTTAGTATTATATATGAAATGATGATGATAGAATAATGCATATGAAATGATTATTAGAGTTATGTGCTATATTTGCTTTGAAACTAGGTATCCAAATGATAAGGGTTTGTTAATAAACGTACAAGTGAGAATGTATGATTATATGAGAACAGGTGATGCATTTGCTATATTATTATGTGGTGGATACGCCGCTGGTACATCCTGTATACAAGCATGGTATTATAGTTACCCGGCATATCGAAAGTGTGGAGGATACGCCGCTGGTACATCCTGTATACATACACCTAGGTAAATTGGGGGATGTTCAGTTGTTGCAGTATATGAGTACATTATCATGTTTATTAGCACACGTAAGTCACCTGGATATCTAACTAGGGGCGGGTAGTAGTACTGTGGTGGTTAAGGAGATGTTCGATAGAATGGAACGTCTAAAGAGTTAAAGTTACGTGAACAGAGGTCGATACTGAGGTTGGGGGCTTCCAGATGAAGTCACCTGAGCGGTATTCGAAGCTGGAAGAACGGAATGTAGGACGGTTGTCGTTGCTGAGGTTGGGGGCTTCCAGATGAAGTCACCTGAGCAGTATTCGAGACCGGGAAGGTATAGATGAAATGGAGCGGTTGTCGGTACTGAGGTTGGGGGCTTCCGATAAAGTCACCCGAGCAGTATTCGAGACCAGAAGATATAGAGGTGTACGGAATTCAGGTCGTAGGAGTTAAAAGTTATTGAGGTAGATGTTTTCTAGAGAAACGTGTATGATTATGATGTTATCTTATAACTTGTTATGCGTTATACTTGATAAATGTTGTAAAAGGGATTTTGCAGGTACAAAGGTTTTGACCTCACAAACGAGGTAACGTTTTAAAATGTAGAACTCACCAGCGTAAGCTGACCTTTTCCCAAAAACATATGTATGTCAGGTATAGGTGAGACGTCCGGGAGCAAGGGCGGAGCCCTCGTGATAAGGGACTGATCGGGCAAGCTATTAGAAGAGCTGTTGGAGTTGCTGGCTTAGTGTAGATAAATAAAGACGAATATAGTTAGTCGCTATATAGATAGATTGTAAATTATCTCAGTTACTTTACGTACTTGGCTTTATAATAAATAAAAGTTTTTAATTTTCCGCTGCTTATCTCTGTTGTGCCACGTGTTCATGAGTAAATCCGATGAGTGACCCCTCCTGGTGCCAAGTCTGGGAGTGGGCGTCACAAGTTTAGTACAAATCTAAAAGGAGTTTGAAAGAAAATTGATACTAGTTGCCCCACGGTGGGCGCCAAATTGTTTTAACTAAAAATAACAAGACTACATTTAGTAACCAAATTCGTTTGTGAGGTATGGTGTCTTGGATGTATAATACAATAGGTGAATTAAAGTGATATGAATTCAGGGTTAAAATGGATTCAACACAAGCACAATCAAAGAATTCCCAGGATGCAAGTAAGAACACCAAGATTTTTGAGGGGAAAAAGCCCTTATCCCCTGGATGTCTCCAAGAGCCGCCGGCACAAAAAACCCCTTGGCAACGATAACAAACATTGCCCGTTTATTTCACTGAAAGTAGGTTCGAGTACAATGGTTTGCGGCTGTTGCTAAGTGAGTGAGTGCGAGTACAAGTGATTGTAAGTCTGAAAAATAAACCCTAAGCGGCCTATAAATACATACGAGACCTAACTAACATCCCGAGATTCTTGGGATCTTCCTTCCAACGGCATTTGACCGTTAAAAACCGAGTTTAACAGCAGGTCTTCTTCCACACGTTTATGCCAGACTTTGACCAATTCCATATGACCATTATCCGTTCATTCGTACCTGGCTTAATCACATAAAGTCAAGGAAAACGTTAGTATCATTGCCCTAGCATGCTGGGTAACCTGTGCATGCTGGGATCGGGTAGAATAACTAGATAGTCGATGGATGCATGACTTCCTTGGATATAAATCAAGTAAAAGGTACTGGAAATGTAAATTGAAATCCTAGGTATAACAACCATGATTATATGATTCCTTTTAATCCTTTTCACATTGCCATGGTTCCTATGAACCATTTAGCTAACAATTATATTTGACCATGATTCCTTTGAATCATTTTTCACATTGCCATGGTTCCTATGAACCATTTAGCTAACAATTACATTTATATATGATTATGGTTCCTGTGAAACACTTATCAATCAAATACACTTTAGCACGTGGTTATGGTTCTTATGAACCCACTATCATTCTAACGATATGTTAACACATGATTATGGTTCCTATGAACCAGTTAGCTATCAGTGACCATTTTTCTAAACAACTTGCATTTTAAATCACTATAGCAAATTATGGGTCATTGCATCTTATATGTAACATAGCATAGATGTTACCTCGTGATCTCGAATAATCATTACCTGGTCCCACATGAGCTCCATTGGTTGATTGCCTTATGGGTCATCAATCAAGTTAGGTTCATATAATATCATCATCAATTCGTATAATATGCCCATTTCTAGGCCTAACATTGAACTCTAATAAGCCTTACATGGTCTTAACATCTAAGGCATCTAATATGATTCATTTATGTTCTTCTTTTTAACATTTGACAATTGAATCAATTACATTCATCAAGCCATTACATTCGCATCAAATATTACCAATTTACTAAACTAACGTTCACCTCGACATTTCATCAAACACCTAGCGTGCATAAACATAACAAACATAATTTACCCAAATTTGGTTTATATTCTTTACCCAACTATTGCATATTATGAACATATTATGATTTCTCACATTCATATCGATTCTTTAGTACTTTATAAGTCACTACTTACATTATCTCATCCAATAACATCATAAGTTCCCAAAATATCTAATTTTAAATTTTAATTTGTAGTTAGGGTTTACTCCCCCAATACTTCATGTTTAAACATCAAAACTTGATATACAAGCATGCATATCCTCACACAATCGATATACAACCCATTACACCTAAAATCACTCTAACACCCCGATATCTCTGTCTAGGTAATTACGTATCTTAATATGTTTACCTATGAGGTTTATTATAAATACGTGTTAGAAATAACAATAAATGAATAAACACGTGTTTATATGATGAAAATGATTGATGGGTTAAAAAATGGTGAGACATGAATGATTACGTCTCGTATATGTGTTTTAATTAAAAATACACATATTTAACTAATCTTTATGATTACAATGCTAAGGCCTATGTGTTTAAGAAGATAGAGAACAAAGGAATACATGTCTATACGTGTATAATATAGTTATGAACGCAAATTGATAATTTACGTAAAGGAAAAATAACGAATACGTAAATAAATAAATATATATATATATATATATATATATGTATATATATATACATATATTATCGAACGTATCCCGAGCCCTAGAAAATGTTATAAATATGTTCCATAATGTTTTGATGTGACGTGTCTGATGTGAGTCATAAAATATTTTGTTATTGTGACACCTTTTTAGCAGTTAAGCTTTTAAATTTATAAACTCGATTTACTTAAACTACTACACTACGTCAAAAGTGACTTTAGCCACGGGTTTTTCGAAAACACCTAGCCACAGTTTTAAAAAAACGTGACTAAAGGTAAGAAACACTAGTTTTAGCCACACATATTTTGTACCCGTGGCCAAATATATAGCCTTTGGACCCTTTAGCCATGTAGTTTTTTTGTTTATGTGACAACAATAATTAGGTGCAGTGGCTTTTGCCACTTTTTTACAAAAACACGTGGCACTTATTTGCCACACTTAAAAAAGAGTGGCGAAATGCACCAAACGGCCACGGAATTTTTATTATTTTTTATTCGTGTGACCAAAAAGGAATGTATGGCCACGCTTAAATAATGTTGTGTGACGGAAGAGTAGATTTTATTACTTAGTAAATTAAAAAAAACAAAACTATTAAGTATATATTATGCGTGGCTAAATGTGAGCAATGACCACTGTTTTTACTTAGTTATGTGGCTAAAAGCTAGTAGATATGGCCACTGTTATTAGGTTGTGTGACTAAATAGTAGATGACGAATGGTCACGGTATGAAATTATATACGTGGCGAAAGGTAATGTTCCGGAAGGTTATAAACATTCATCCGAAATGAATGTTCTTCCAGAAAAATACATGAATCTTAATTTTTCCGTTGCAAATAGATTTTTTTAATTATAAATCATCCTGAAGAACTCTAGTTCATCCGGTTCTATTCTTCTTCTTCTCTAATGAATAACTAAAATTTATCCTGTTTAATTATAAATCATCTCAGTCCGCCAAGGCATTGAAACGGCTGTCTAAAAATGTCATCCGGTTCTGTTCATCTCCTCTCATTCCAGATGAGCTCTTCTTCCTGAGGAATTCTAGTTCATACGGTTTTGTTCTTGTTAGTTCATACGGTTTTGTTCTTGTTCCAATTTACTGAAGAAGTAAAATCTATCCAGTTTATAAATCATGTCATCCACTATTAGACAATCAAAAAATTATAAATTGTAGCAAACAAGGCTTGAACCTGGGTCAGTCAAAAAACAAGGCTTGAACATGGGTCAGTCAAAAGAAAGAAACACACTAAAAGATTAAGAAGAACCATTGAGACAGAAGTGTTAATTGGTTAATATTTTAACCAGAACTTATTTAATTACTCCCGTCACATAAACAATAATTGATCAACAAAATTTGTGTTGCTATAGGTAATAAATAGACACGGTAAAAACAGGATTTGCGTGGTAAAGGTAAAAAATATACACGGTTATCGTGGCCTGACCTTTCCACTTCTTCCCACCATAGCTGGTAACGTGGCCTGAGTGCCTTTAAATTTCCACTTTCTTGCCACCAAAATATTATGTACGAACGTATTTCCTGATCATCAAGAAAAAAACTTCGATCGATCAATGGTTGCCTTTGGTAAACAATGGAGGATTAGGGGTGTTAATGAACCAACGCCCTACTACGGCAAGACTCCCCGTAAGTGTATTTTCACTCAACAATGGCTGCAGGTTTTTATTTTTAGGGTTTTATGTTTTTTAATTACTTACTCTCTACTCTGCATTTGGGTTTTTTACAGGTGGTCGGAGGTTCACCCTCAAGATCCATCACTGTGGCGATTTCCACCGGAATACCGCCGGCCAGGATGTGTGGAAGGGAAAGGTAGATTATGTCGACTATTTCGACATTCGCACATTTGATTGTCATGATCTGAATCAAATGGTGCAATACCTAAACCACACATCGATTGGTTATTTCCTCATTTACTAGAGGATCCCACCTCTGTCCATCACAAATGGGCTTGAGTACGATGATTTCATCTCTGCCGAAGTTGTAGGGGATATGAAACTTCATCTCCAGGGACCAGAGGCAGAGAGAGAGCTGGATGTGTATTTAATCAAGAACAAGGATTCCACCTACACCTCCGAGTTGGGACCGAGATTGCCGCCTGGTCAAAAGCTGTTTCCTGATGACAGCAGCAGCAACAGCTTCTTTGATGATGAAGACTATATGTCGAATGCTGGGTCTTAGCTAGTTAGAAAGATCTTTGTATAGGATCTGATGAAAATCTTTGTATATAGATCAATATATATATATATATATATATATATATATATATATATATATATATATATTAATGTTTTTGTTAACTCTTCCTCCTGTTTTATTTTGGTTAACCCCATTAATTATATAGATAGGTTTTATCTCAATCATTAAAGTTGATTTTATTCTAAATTTGATTGTTGCAAATAGATTTTATTATGAATTGATGTGATTTTTGTTTTATTGTGAACTGGTTAACCATCCTGAAGAACTTTAGAACTCTCTTTTACCCGGTTCATCCTGAATAACTCTAGTTCATCTTCTCTCAATACTCATGAACTCTTCTTTCTGAGGAATTGTAGTTTATCCGGTTTTGTTCTTCTTCCAATTTAGAAGTAAAATTTATCCTATTTATAAATCATCTTATCCCACTAAATCAAAATGCCAACATATACTAACATAACATATGAATATATACTTCATGTAAGATCACCGTTATGAGTACAATGGAGGTCTGCTATGATTCATTAAAAATGTGTATGTTATTATAGATGAAAACTGGTTAAATATCCTGAAGAACTTTAGAACTCTAGTTTATCCGGTTCATCCTGAGGAACTCTAGTTCATCTTCTCTCAATCCTCATGAACTCTTCTTCCTGAGGAATTGTAGTTCATCCGGTTTTATCTTCTTCCAATTTACTGAAGAAGTAAAATTTATCCTGTTTATAAATCATCTCATCCCACCATATCAAAATGCCGGCCAACATATACTAACATAGCATATAAATATATACTTCATGGAAGATCATAGTTATGAGTGAAATGGAGGTCTGCTATGATTCATTGAAAATGTGTATGTTACTATAGATGAAAAGTGTATGAATAAAACTGTAACAACTTATGTTAACATATAAACTAGAACAACTTATGCAATTGTACACAAATACATGGATCAACTCTTCTTCCAACCAAGTTCATCCAGTTCCCATCTTGTTCTCCTCTTCAATAGCTTGTAACCGAAATTTGGCCTTGTGAAATAGGAGACTTTCATGATAGGTCCGTGTCACTATTCTGCTCTCAGTATCACCAATCCTGACAATATCTCGTATCTCAGCTTCAGAAAGCCCATTTAGAGCATCTTCTAAGCTTCTAATTGTCTCGCCATGTTCACTGGTGAAAATGTGATACATGCCTGTTTCTTTCTTATACTCCCAGTTGGTCACCTGTTTTCTCTTAACCCCATGAAGCCTGTTAGTTGTCATTATTAAATGGATCCGGTCTTTGTCAGCCTGGCTCCATTCTGGATCTGGAACTGTACTATGCGTTGTGAATGACCCATCAGCTCTATAGACTACCAACTTTCCATCCTTATCAACTTCAAGCGTCAAAACATGATTTCCAATGTTGCGTTGTGTGGCTTCATCTACTTCCCCGTATAAGTCATCCAAATACATCTTTATCCTCAGCATTAAGGAGTCCTCTTGTGAACACGTACCCTTCATATCACCACGTAACTGTCTAACATCACCCAACTCATGGTCAGTGAGGTTGTACATAACTTCTTCAGCTGTAAACTTTATTATCTCATCCGAACTGGTTGTGAACCGGTATACTTTGGCTTGATCATCATACCTCCAGGAGATGATTCTTCTCCTTTCAGCATGGACATCTCTGTATTCATCCTCCTCATTGATCATTTTTCCTTTTCCCTTCTTAGCCACTGACTTCATTCTCTTGGTGGGTGGTTTTTCTAGTGCCTTGGGTGGAGATGAGGGTTTTCGGGGTTTGTTTAGGTGAGGATATGGAGATGGAAGAGTATGACCACTTCTAGGTTGTGGTATAAAGGGTGTGAAGTTGTATGTTCTAAACTTTGGTGGAATAGGCTTTAATGTTACAGATTTAGGAGGCTTTACAGGTCTTGGCTTTTTTTCTGGTCTACTAGTTCTAGAGGGGTTTATTCTGGGTTGTTGTGAGGCTAGGGTTCTGTTCAGATCAGAAAATGCACCTGGTGGTATTGGTTCACCTGTAACCTTTGAGATTTTGTTCTGTTCATGTATGGTATTTGAATATCTGATTCTCAAGCTATTAATACCAGAAGGATTGATCTTTTTTGGGTCCTCCCCCCTCATCTTATTGAAATAGCATTTGAGAAGCTTGAGTTCTTCTTCCTCTGTCATACGTTTTTCTAGGATTTTCAGTATCTCTTCTTCCCTTTTTATCTTCTCTTACCTTTCATCAGCATCTATCTTTTCCTTCAGTTTTAATTCACCATCCTCTTAAACAACCCTGGACATCATATCGCATAACTGATTAGCAGTTATTAAATTTGCTTCTTCAGGAGTTGCCCATCTCCTGGCTATGATAGTATCTGTGAACTCCATAAGGAGTTTGGCATTGTGAAGGTTATCTGACAGTCTGATTTTTTCTTGTTCAGCTTTGATCTCCTTGTCAGATTCTGTGGCCATTCTTCTTTTTCTTGTCTCCTTCTTAGAGTCCATCGTTACCATTTTCTCATCAATAGACCTTCTCTTGATTTCATTTATCAGACCCATTATTACTTTATCATTTGAAAAACGCATCATGTCTCCTTCTAGTTTGAATGCCAAGGCCATGTCTCTATCCCTTTTTATTTGTTTAGCTTTCTCAGCATCTGCAAGTGCCTGGTTTATCATGTTTACCTCATCTTCTGGGAGAGATAGCTGTTGATCATAAATGAATATTGGAGGCTTTGTCTTCTTAACAGCTGCAAACACCTTGTCAGAATTTGATTGGTACTGGGGCATCACCATTTTTCCTTTCCTGAATCTGATTGCTTCAGCAGAAAAATCATTCTCATCAGTAGGTTCAGTCTTTGGCTCCACAGGCTTTGTCTCTTTAACAGCTGCAAACACCTTGTCTTTGACTCCATCTTCTTCAACATCAGCTTCAACAACCTTTTTTGTTTCAGGAGTATCAGGGGGAGCACAAGGCTTTAAAACATGAATGATGGGCAGAGATGCAGCACTAGGCTTTAAAACAGGAATGATGGGTAGAGATGGAGCACTCCTTAACCAAGTGCCGTTAAGATTATTCCTAATCATCATTTTTCTCATGAAAGATAGAGCTTTAGGAGCTATCTCCACATTTATGGTTTGCAAATCACTCATCACACTTGTGATCATCTGATTATCAGCAGTCACTTGCACCCAATGAATTTGTTCAACCGGATCAACATGGCCTTCTTCCTCTGGATGAATTTGTTCAACCGGATCAACTTGTTCAACCGAATCAACTTGTTCAACTTCATCAACATCTAAGGAAGACACCCTGTGCAAGATCCTATTTTGAATTAAATCTAGTTTGACATGTGAATTTCATTTCAACGTATGGATGACAACCTTACCTAACAGTGGCTTTCACAGATTGTCCTGCCTTCAACCGTTCAATTTCTTCTCCCTGATCTCTCATAATTGCACGGAGAGCTGCCAATTCATTTTCAAGTTTTGTACATCGAACCGTCAATTCAGTATGTGTCTTGCTGCTCTCAACTGGTGTGTTGCCAGTATCTTTGAGCAAAGAAGAGAAAACAAGCCGACCTTGTTTATGCTCAGCACCCATGGTTTCTTGGCACCTGGGATTCCTGTTGTCAATCAAAGGTTCCTGAATAGGTTCCCTGACAGAAACAATTGTCGTGGATTGGGTCTTAATGATGTTGGCACTGTCCTCAGGGTCCAGTGGGACTTCATGAGTAGTGTCAGCCCTTTCTACCTCACTTGCTTCATCACTACTGCAAGTCACCTTATCAGCAGAATGTGGGTTGGGTGATTGAACCAAGTCCAGCAGTATATTCTCTGCATTAATAAGGGTTGGGGAATCTACATCATGTGCATAGGTGATATATCACCCTCATTTTGAGGTAGTCCTATGGAGGGTCTAGGTGAAGGAGTCCTAGTCCTCTTCCTTTTGGGTGATTGTGGAGTGCGTGTGGTATTTTTGGGTGTGGTTTTTGATGTGGACATCCTCTTCCTTTTGGTGGGAATTTGTGTATCAGTGGAAGAGGATGGTCGGTCTGGTGTGGGCTCAACACTTGTTGGTGTAACAATGTTGTCACCAAGAGCAGTTTGCTCAGAAGCAGTCCTGGCCTTAGGCATAGGGTGTGATGTGTCTTTACCAAGAAAAATAGTTTTGTTCACTTGCATGTTAGAAAATGTTTTACTTGTAAAAGATTTTAGTTCAAGATGTTGATTAGAGATTTGCAGATTTAGAAATTCATAATTGAGAATGTGCTGGATGAATCTGGGGTACATGTAAAAGATCCTCCTAGGTTATAGATTTTCCAGCATTTCATCAAATATCATTTTTGAAAAGTTAAAGTTGAGCCCATTTACCAATCCATGAAAAGCGGATGATAGAGGTGCAACAAGTTCATCCCACGCAGTTTTCTTGTGAGATAGGCAGTGGAGAATGGTATGAGCAGGATATCGCCAAACATAGGGTAGTTGTCCCTTTTTTATGGTCCCACAAGTTAAGTCACTCCCATACCTAATTGCTTCGTACGTCTTCAAGTACAATTCAGACTTGTAATTAGGATTACCTCCTACATCATTGAATTTCAGATGCTTCCGGATCATTTCTTCAGTCAAACTAATTTCATTACCATTGACTCTAGAGTCAATTTTAGCAACCCCATTGCTATCAATAGATTTTTTGGCTGAGTCCCAAAATTCAGCAATTCTCTGCTTGCATATTACAGGATTCACAGTTAAAGCAAATTGAGTGTTGGATTTCTCGAGGAAATCGTTCATTTCATCAAATAGCTTTGACTTATCAGACTTCTCGAAGTACGCTACAACATTATGTTCAGCGAAGAACAGTTGAGTAGGCTTTGATGCAGCCTTTCGATTCAATTTGGGTGCCATTTGTGAGAAATTAGAGAGTAAGGTTTCGGTTTAAATTGTCAATTAGAAACCTGGAGAGAAATAGAGGGTAACCATTTTTCGAAAATGCAATTTTATACTAACGGCAGTTCTTCTGGATCACAGTGAACCCTAAGAATTGAAACAGGGGAAGTTATTGGAGTTTGCCCATTTAGTTGAAATTGGGATGGGGGAAATTTTTGATAATTTAATTTGGATTATAATAATATTATTAATTTATTTTAATTGAATCCACATCAATTATGGTCGATTAGGGCTGATGAGGACAAATGAAGATAAAGTAGGACCAATTAGGACCACGAAGCCACGGGGCCCACTTAGGGTAGAATGGGGTCAATTTGGGTAAATGAGGATCAATTAGGGTCAATGATGAAGACCGATTATAACTAACGAGGGTCGATTTTGCTCAATGACGCCTTATGAGGACCAAATATGACCAATTAGGATCTATTAGGCCGATTGAGGGCCAATTACGCTCAATGAGGACCAGTAGACTGTATTAAGGTCAATCATGGTCATTTATGACAAATGAGGACCAATAAGGGCCAGTGAACACTCAGTTAGGATGAATTAGGGCCAATGAAGGTCAATTATAGTCTATTAGGCTCAGCTAGGTTCAATGAAGATCACTTGCGGTCAATTACGACCAATTCGACTCATTAGGACCAATTATAATCAATTGGGGTCAATTAGGCCTAATTGACTCAAATTTGTTGTACTCAGCTAGGTTCAATGAAGATCACTTGCGGTCAATTACGACCAATTAGGCTCATTAGGACCAATTATAATCAATTGGGGTCAATTAGGCCTAAATGACTCTAATTTGTTGTACTTCAAAGTAAATGGTCCTCGATGAGTCTAGTTGGTCCTTATTGAGGCTAACTGGCACTAATTGGTCCTTATTGGTCGAAAATGTGCAAATTGCTCCTCATTAACCCGAATTGAGCCATATTGGTACTTATTCTGTCTAATTGGCCCTCACCGGTCCTAACTGGCCCTAATAGGTCATAATTCATCCTTATTGGTCCTAATCGAGCATATTTGACCATCATTGGTCCTAATGGGTCCTCATTAACCCTAATTGAACCTAATTTGTCTTAATAGACCATCACTAACCCTGATTTATCCTTATTGGTATCATTGGTCCTCATTCAAACTAATTGGCCCCAATTAGTCCTAATTGGTCATACTTGATCATCGATCCTCATTAGTCACTTCCTTCATGCTCCGTCCTTATCGGTCCTATGAGCATAATTGGCCTTCTCATTGAATTGGACCTAATTCGTATTCATTGACCATATTAATTGACCATAACTGGTCTTCACTAGAGTATCCAAAATGACGCTAATTGTCAGTATTTAGTCCTCATTGAGTCTAGTTGGTCCTAATTGGTCCTAATTGCTCCTCACCATCCTAATTGGACATCGTTTAATATTTTTGGAAACAAAATTATTATACATGAGAAATTCGTAACATGGCGGTCTTTTCGTATTTTTGTTTTGAATTGCATAGTAATTTATCATTTTCATTTGTGAGTTGTGTTTTAGTAATGTCACCCTTTTTTGTAGTTGCGTTATCCCGGGCACAAAGCACGTGTTAGTAAAAACTTGTTTATTATATCTAAAAGAAAATAATAAAATTAATTTTAAAACATAATTTTGTTAGGGCTTTTAACTCTGATCGTCATCCAAATCTGCTTAAATGATCACAGTTATGTCAGCCGTAATTGATGTACTCGTACAATTTCACAATCTCATTATTTCAACACCTCAAGAGGATGAAGCTCATCTTGAAGAAGAACCTGCAAACCCACAAGAAGAGGCACTTGAAGACTTTTACGAACTGGATGATGAAGTTCATCTTGAAGAAGAACCCGCCGAAAGTGCCACGTGGAGACATTTAATTAATTAATTAATTATGTTTATGTTTAATTTTAGGTTTAATTTTATGTTTAATATACATATTGTTTAAATTAAATTTTGGGTTTTATTATCAGTTTGAACAATTCTCCCCCTTTTAATTAAAAAATTTCACCAAAAAATTTGAATTTCCCACCATTAGTTCAAATTACACCCAAAATTTCGAACTAAATTTACTTATTATTGATTCAACAGATACTTTTCCCTCTCACTTTATCAGAAAATTTCTAGTTAGACGCCTCCAGCGAATAACCAGGTCTTCTTTCTCATCCATATCATTCACATCTTCCATGGAGCTTCAACAAGAATAGCTTCAACAGATAGCGCTAGCGATTATTCAAAAGTTCCATGTGATTTCGGAGACCAGTCAGTCCAGAAAACGGTAATTGTCAAGTTATTCCATTTCATTAATTACAATCTGTTTTCATAAAATTGTTTATTTTGTTTATTATTGATACACGTTTAACTTTGGATCCCTGTATTTGTGTAAAGTTACAGTTACAGATCGACAAAATTTCGTTTCATACAGAATTAACTAGGAAAGGGTATATATTGACAGAAATCCTCTCCATTCATTTCAACCTCATTTTATGCTAAATTAGTTATTTATCTTCTTAAATGACTGTGGGAGCCTGCTAAATTAGTTATTTTTATGCTAAGAATGTTGAGGTCAAACATATGCACATGTTTGTAGATTCATGTTACTGGTGAACCTCCTTTCTTCTTTACATACACTGCTAGAAATGGTCAACTGTTTGTTCATATCCACTGAAGACATGATGTGTTCCGCTCTTCCCTTTAGATGTCTTTAATTTGTGTATAACATATTAAATAATTAATCAGTAGGGTCCTTATGTGATATATTAATAATTAAAAACTAATTTATGTTACTCTGGTCATTACTAGGAAATGATCCTAGAGGACATATATAGGAATGTTTCCAACATTTTTTGTAGGTTCATGTTAGAGGTGTACAAAATAAAGAAATTATAGTTTAAATCCCCTGTAGAAGAATAGAAGAATGTTGATGTCATGCATCTGCTACTTTGCTAGAAATGGTAATTTGTTTATATCCACTGAAGACATGATGTGTTCTGCTCTTCCCTTTAGATGTTTTTAATTTGTGTATAACATATCAAATAATTAATCAATAGGGTCTTTATGTGATATATTAATAATTAAAAACTAATTTATGTTACTCTGGTCATTACTAGGAAATGATCCTAGATGACATATATAGGAATGTTTCCAACATTTTTTGTAGGTTCATGTTAGAGGGGTACAAAATAAAGAAATTATAGTTTAAGTACCCTGTAGAAGAATAGAAGAATGTTGATGTCATGTATCTGCTACTTTGCTAGAAATAGTAATTTGTTTATATCCACGGATGTCACACCCCGGTATTTATTGTGTCGGGTACGAGCGAGATGGATCATAGTCAAGATTACATAGAACGACCTCTGGATGATTAAACAACTAGAGCCGTTTAAAAGATTAAGTTGATTCAAAATGTGGAGTTTCATTCAAAGTTGCAGCGGAAATAGTAGTGAAAGTACGTTTGTCTTAATTGTTACAAAACAATTACATTTAAAAAAGATTTGGAAACATGACACCGTTAGGTGTTATGCAATGAAATCTCCAAAAGTGCAGCTCGGTTTGACCATGACTCCAGAATAAGAAAAATGCAGGTCCTAAATGATATGATGTCCTGAATGCAGCGGAGTTCAATCACCTGAGAATTCATATACTAAAACGAGTCAACATAAAGTTGGTGAGTTCACAGGTTTAGATAGCATGCATGTAAAGTTTGATAAACATGTTTGATTGAATCATTCCATCCTTTGAAAATTTGTTTAGATACTGTTTTATAAATTACCATGAACCTTGAATTCCAAAACTAACTGATTACCCACTCATGATACTATGTCCAACAGTACCGCATGGCCAAATATAACTATATGTACTCTTTTGACTATTAAAACGGAGTCAGGATTGGAGCTACCAATCAGAGCAGTGGCGTTAACCCAATAGATCTATCCACGAGTCATCGTTTCTGTTTGTAAATTAATCGGATTCAACTAATAGTGGGGTTTCATTATAACATGAACAAGCATGATACAATATGATTTGAACTAGAAAAGCTCATGTAACCAATAAGGTAACAAGTAATCTATTTGTCAGGTAATGATTTATGTTTGTAATGAATTCCCCTCCCCCCCAAGTATTAAAACTGTAAACGAAAGGGGCCGTGAAAACTCACCTGAATGCAAATGATTCAGTAAGATAGGCAAGTAAGTAGTCCTATACAATGTCATAAGACAACTTAGAATATAGAATTTGGGTTGACATCTAAGTCACTCCAATTTGGTTGGTCAAGTCTTGGCGTTATGGTAACCCGGTGTTATGATACGATATCGTTGACCTAAATGAAATATTTATTAAAAATAAATATTTATTGCGCGATAAATAAAATATTATTTATTTCCAAGATAATAATTAGTTTAGAAATAGTTTATATTTCCCAAATAAATATCATGTGAGTTCAAAGGACTTTTATAGGAAGAAACGACGGTTTAAGATCAAAACGAGCTTTTTGCCGGTTTTAGCCGCATTTCATGTTATTTGTAAATATGACTAAGGAAATGATAAAATAAACAAATACACATTTATTTTCATCATAGGATCACATTAAGTCAGAAAATTCAAGTTCAAAAGTCCAAGTTCCTAGTTTTGTCGGTTTTGCCGGTTTGTGTCTGATTTAGCCGGTTTTGATCCTGTGACTTGTTCTAAGGCTTTGTAAACTACCAAAACACTTTGTAAACTTATTATAAGTCATCTTAAGTCCCTAAAAGTGCTCAAGATCAGTTGTAACATTTATTTGTATATCTTTACAAAAATGGGTTTTCTGGGCCCGTAAAGTGTCCGTTTTTTGTCCCGTTTTCCCCAAATTTAGCTATTTTCAAAAGGGATCTTGTACTAGGGTTTTTATGACTAAAAACATACTTTAAAACCACTTAAAAAGAGGTCCAAGTTTCTGACCTAAAAATGCCTCTAATCAACTCTATGTTCCTAGACTTTTTAGTGGATAATTTTCATAGTTTCGGCCTTCCAAACATATCAATAAGTAGTATGGTGCCATCCATAGCCTTCTAACATGTTAAAATTTTCGGACCTAGGGTTCCAAGAGTCACAAATTTCGGATCTAGTGGTTTGTTCATAAAACCAAGGCACATTGTACACATACTAGCATCATAACACTTGTTTTTCTATAGATCTATATAATGTAGCATACGAGGGGTTCAAAATACATGAAATCACTAGTAGGAACACAAGATATACTAGATCTATCATGAACATAAACATAGTTTTAGGTTACTAGAAACATAAGAGAAAATGCATGTCAAAAGTTACCATTTTTAACCAAGACTTGTGGTTGGAGTTCTAGATGGAAAATATGACTAGTTAACATATTAACTAGAGAAAAACCAAGAAAATAACTTCTACTAACTTGTAGAAATCATGGAGAAGGATGATGATGGCTTGTGGTTGCTTCCTTGATGCTCCAAAGTGGCTTGTATATTCAAGGAAGTGAGCGTTGAAGAAGAAAAACTAGCGAGAGAGTAGAGAGAGATGCGACGGTTGGGACGAAGGGAGAGAGGAGAGGAGTGTGTGTTTTTGAGAGTGTAAGTAATGAAAGATATCTAGGGTTTCCTCTTTTGGTTTGTTTATATATGGTACACAAAAGCTGCAAGTAAAATGCTTGGTTTATAAAAGAAAGAAAGGAGGATGGGGGTGAGGGTTTTGGTTCAAAACCGTGAAGGGAGGAGAGGCCAAGGGGGGGGGGGGGGGGGTTCTAGGGAAGCAAGGAGAGGAGGAGAGAGGGTCAAAGGGTGGGAATCTCTTGTACATGTAGGTTGTAAGGTGTAAGGGTTTAGGGTGGCTACATGATGATTTTGTCTAAGTATGGTACAAATGAAATAGTGTATGGTTTAATTAGTAGGAGATTAGTAGTAGGTTAAGATAAAGGTGGTGGATTACTACTAATGTTGGTTACAAATTTTTGGGCGTCGAGTCTTGATCACGAAAGGCATTATGATCAAAGGTGACAATTGGGATTTGATCATGCATGGAAATGAATATGCATGGAGGATAATAAATCATAGTTGGGAAAAATAAAAGATACAAGTCTTGTTTAAATATAGTTGTCGTTAAACGATGAAAAACATTGACGTTAAATGTTTATATCAAAACCTAATGGTTTTTCGTTATAAAAATACTAAACATTCAAAGGGTTTACTTTTTGACGTAGTTGATAAATAAATAAATAAACTCAAGCGTTCATTGGATATTTTTACGTCGAAGTAACGTTACGAACTCTGTATGTAATTTGAATACTACAAAAGTGACAAGATAATATAAAAATTCTTTTTATTTTAAACCACATAGTTGTGGTGAAATTTCTTGTTATTGAAATTCCATCGGATATATATATATATATAATATCATTGTTTTTAAGGTCGATCGTCGAAATATTAATTTAGGGTTACGCCAAGACTAATGGAAGAAGTTCTTGACACGCGAACGATGACACGCATTTTATGACGCGCAATGCGTGTCATAAAATGCGCGTCAAGGAAGCCCCCGTCATAAATCTGTTTATGACACACATTTTTGCGCGTCATGGATTTAAAAAAAAATTAAAAAAAAAATGTTTTTTAGTAGAATCACTATTTCATATATTAAATGACAATTTACCTGATAATACAAAATAAAGTACACTATTTATAGCAAAATAATACAATTCATATATATAGCAACCAAATCATTACAAAGTTTACATAAGTTTACAAATGGAAAAATAGTATGCTAACAATAAACATGTACTCTATCATCATCAGATTTCTAGTGTTTGTTCTAGCTGCAAGTTGTATCCAAAAACCCTCATTGAAAGTGAGAATATTTTCTACAAGTGTTGAAAGCTGTTACCAAGGAAAATAAACAATTTAAAACATATAGTAGCGGTTTAATGAATATGTAAAGAAGTGTGTGCTTACTTCCCGATCACTTGCATTTTTCAACATGTCTATAAGCCTGTCAAGTTCCACCGTCTTTCTCCTGTTCAATATCAAGAAATAAGTGATTTAATTATCAACAGATTCACAAATAAGGGAAAAGAATACTTTGTAACTTTCACATCTTTATGATTAGATTTGCCAGCCAAGAAAGTACTGCAATCAACGTTTTGGTCCAGAATGTTTGAGATATATTACTCCCATAGAACTAAAGGATGCAATTTCGACACATTTACTTATGAGTGGGGCGATTTGGGGTTTAAGAGGTAAAATAATAAAACTAGCTTAAGTATAAACAGAACATATGGCTCAAAAGGGTCAAAAGTTTTCCATAGTGTTCTTTTAAAGCCTCTTAATAGTTACATTGAGATAATATCACTTTGCAAACTAAAAACATTTCACACATTCAACATTTTGCCACCTCTACATACAACTAGAAAAGATTTGAGCTCCAGCTCACAATCAGATGACAAAAAAGAAATGAAAAGGGTGTGTAAATACCTATACATTTGAAACCAATGGCTTCCGATATCCAAAGCAAGCAACGATAGGAATACAAAGCTAGGTCTGTAAAGTTGATAAATTATTCAGTTACGACTATGAAATTAAAAAAAACAAAAAACTAGTAGAATAGAACCTAAAAAACAAAGAACCTGTAGACTTGAGAGAGAATAACTAGAAGACAAGCAGTGCTTATCCTGAGAGACGCCAAATTTCAGTTAGAAATATGAAATAAATGTGATGCACATCAGGATAAGGTGAATATACGGCATAAGTATGTATATTTCAATAAGTAACTATTATCATCACCTATCTGTGACCATGTCCAGAACAGCCCCGAAGGTTGAAACTGCAAGGGAAAAATAATAAAATAATAATTAGATAGATAACACAAAAATCCATTAAACAGTGAAAATGGTTAGAAATCAAAAGGACGGACACCTTATGTAATTTATGTAAATAACAAACAGCTCAAGGCTAAAAATAATATTCGCCAAAAGTAGATTATTTACTTATTTAGAGGAAAATACATCCAAAGACATACTGATAAATGATAATAATTACTGAACACTCCTTACCTTGATTGAATTTGCGAGCAAACCAACCATCCAAGGCATCACAAACAAAGCTGAAACAGCAAGATCAACCATTTAATATCCTTATTACAGCCTTTTAAATAGTGGTATCTTAGTTAGTTATACCTGGAATCAGGGTAATTAACAACTTTTTTTGTACTTAATCTTTACCTGATGAAATAGAGGATTGAAAAAAGTTCCTTATTGGTAAAGCATATTGCAAAAGCATAGCAGTTCAACAGAACTCTTATGTATCCTGTACATGGATGTAAAGATAGGGTGACATATAATTCATAAAGATTTTCACAGTTTGCATACTAATTGTAAAATAACTAGGATATTAACATAAAACAAAAAGATGCATGAATGAAAGAGTAAGACAAGTTAAGAGAGATAAAAATTAATTAGTAGTAGAGTGATTAAAAAAAACGTCTAATTCAGTAATTTCCTCTAGTATCAGCCTAGGTTTGAATCTAGACTCCACCGTTTCCCTGCCACAATCCCTTGAGGGCCACCACCAGCCCAGCGTAAGCTGCACCTTAACTGGTCCCCCTCATTAGCAGGCTATTGGTGGGGCCTCGTGAATTTTCCCCAACAGGTCTCATGGTTACCCCAAAAAAACACTCGATAAAAATACGCTAACTGAACATACCAATTTTAACTTAAGCATATCTGCAACCAATTGGATAAGAAAATGAACAAACAAATAATCATGATAGTAAAAGGAATAACAAGGACATAGAACATAGGAAATTCTTCTTGGCTTCCTAATTAAATAAACGATTACATTTCCTTACATTGTGACTTACTAACAGATAATCCAAAAAGAAAAGCTTATGGTAACAATAATTTGTCATCCAAAAAAGCTAGAACTATAATAATATACACTTCACCGTATTTGACATGTGATTCACATCCTAATTAATTAATTAAAATATATATCAATTATATCAATTTAGATATGTCATAAAATCCACTTGCTGTTTAGGAACTCACCAATGATGTTTGGGATGTAAAGATACACGCTTATTGTTTTAGGTCTTGATTTAGGTGTCATCTCTACTACTCAGCAACAAATTAAGGTTGCTGAAATCTACAAAAGCTTAAAGTATTTTTTGGCTGCATCACCAAAAGCAACAGAAGTTTGGAAAATTATTTTTGTATAAAACAGATTAGTAGGATTCTTTAACCACAAATTTTATAAAATGGAGTGGTAACCAGCCATACTATAAATAAAAACAAGCGTACCCAAGTACACCATCAGATCTGACAAACTTAGGAAGTCCATCACCAAGACCCCTGGCAAATCCAGGTTGTGTTTGGACACGAACCTTCACCGCCTCCATGGGACAAAGAGCCATATCAGCAATCACCTCAGCAGATGCAGAACCAACCAGGTAGATCAAAGTCTTGTACTTTGTAGCATACTCTGGGCCAGCAATGTCATAGTATTTCTTGAAGAACTCACAGAAACCAAACTTGCAGGCTCCCTAAGCACTGTAACCAAGCAGGGTTACATAATCCAAAGTAAGCTTTTTTTACCCGCATGACTCGTTATAGATATAACATAATCCAAACCAATCCATTTGTAAAGCAAGGAGCTAAAAACAAAGAACCATATATGAAGTGAGACACTAAATAGAAAGCTAAATGGGAGAGGTTTACATGGAAGTTATAAGTGATCCTCCCATTTGGGCTCAATCCCAGCTTTAAACAAATGAAAATCAGCATTTCCTGGCAGCTTGCTAGGCTTGAATACATGATCATATAAGCTGCAATAACAGCATAACACCCAATACAATCAATCTTAATTCCAAAATTCTAAAAAAAAAAACCTTCTGGTTTCTAGTTTTATCTGTTAAAAAACTCTGAAACAACAGATTTATATGCCAGGATTTATCAAATGCTAATAACATATCAGATACAAATCTAATCTACGGATAGCTATACATTTCGTATCAGCTAGGGT
>JBCNJP010000023.1:19924197-19949221 GCA_039602395.1 Deinandra increscens subsp. villosa
ATGCAGTAGTAAGATCGTTTCAGCATTTTACAGTCATCAGCAAGCACCAACAAGTGGAGACTCAATGAGTAAAGGAAACTTGGAAAGAACCCACATAGATTGGTTCCCTGAGGATTCGACACATGAGAATTCCAAAAAGAATTATCAAACAACACATGAGTCTGAATCATTCAGGATAAAGACAATAGATGTGGAAGACCTAGGAACATCAGATATTTCTTGTATTCTAGGCACTAATAAAACTCTCAATAGAGAAAATGTTAGTAAAACTGCTGGACATGTGTTGTCCACTGGTATGTTAGAAGGAGAAAGATCATCTGTTGATCCAACTCCAAGTTTACCCAGTATCCTACTCAAATCTGATCTCTTAGAGTTCTCTCAATCAATCAGAGAGAAAATATTCAACTACAAAAGGGATCAGAAAATTGACCTTCATGAGCTAGGAAAACTCAAACACTCAAACTCAGAGAAGCTCATGAAGGTGGAAAGAAGCACAGCTCAAAACACCAAACAACTAAATACTCTAGTAGATGAGCTGAAAACCTAGAAAGAAGAACTGAGCAAGGAGGCCAACAAAATTTCAGAAGACATAAGCAAAAGTCTTCAAAATTTGCAAGCTGTAGAGATAAGTAATGATTAACAAATCATTAAAAATTTCTCTGCATAATTATTAAACAAGAAAACCCCAGCCAAGCAGACTCAAATACAATCATCCTCATTAGCTGGATCCTTCATATCTGGATCAGCCTTTGAAGACGATTACTCTGAAAAGCAAAATATACAAAAAGTCATCTGGGAAGAAGTCAGAGAACTGCAAGAGAAACTGCTCAAGAGTGAAGAAGATAGGCCCATAATGAGCCCTCTATCAAGAAAAGCCTTTGACAGGTCAACCGAAATACCAGTTAAGGAAGATTCAAACTACACAATGCCTTCAATCACTGAATTCATAAAAATCAAGGAACAACCTTTAACAAAACACCTTTGGGTAGATCATTTTAACTGTTACACAGTGAAAACAAAAGATGAAAACTTCAGGGAATTCACTGATAAAGACCTATAGTAATTTAACCCAATATAGTTGGTGTCATTCATAAGGTACTTCTCAAATCAACCCTCAAAAACAGAAAGGGTAAGCACTGGCTTATACCAAGGAACTGAAGCCGGTAAAAGGATGTTCAGAAGTCAAGCACAGGTGGATGTCGAATTAGCAAAAGAATCCAACATCCCTCTACTGCTCTTAACAAAACCAAATGAGACTGTCCCTCCTGAAGTCTCATGGAGAGGATCCAGCACAACATTTCTCAGCCCAATTTCTGGTATATGCTTCAGAGATCTCTCTGAAGAAAGAAGGTTCTTCAGGCTAAAAGAAAAGTAGAAGTATACAAATCTGGCTTAGAATTCTTCCTATTCATTCTATAGAAATGCAAGAGCAACAAAAACAGCACCAAAGAAATCATCAAGTCAGAAATTAATGCACTAATGAAGGAAAGAGCTGTCTTTAAGACCATACTGGAAGAAAGTACTAAAGAATACAACTTTGAAATTAACTCACTCACTGGTAGGACAAAAATCAGAAAAGACTTGTAAATCTTCAAATTATGATAGAATAGACTTCTTTCATATTCCTTGAAAGGATCAACAAAAATGATCTATGATTACTTTACTTTCTCTTTTTAGTTATTTTCTTCAAATAATTGGGGGGGGGGGGGGGATTGTTAGAGCACAATGTAATTGTAACACAAAACAGTCAAGTATTAGAAGAAAAGATAAGACACAGATTTCTGCATGACTTTTGTAGTCATACAGAACTACTCCGGAAATTCCAAAGTAGTTCTGTATAGACTAAAATCTACAGAAATCCTCATTTCTGTAGATAGCTTCTAATGGGAAGCATCAAAAGTCTTCAAAGAAGAATCCAGAAGGAGTTCTGGATTATCAGAAGATAAATACTACGAGAAGAACAATTTCTATCTTTGTGTGAAGAACAAGCAAAATGAATGTCAACTTGGCATTAATCAAGAAGGCAGTTGAAGACAGTTGAAAAAAAGATAAATTGAATATGACCAATTTATCTCTATATACTCTGACATACTCCAACATCAACCGTCCTCAACCACCTTATCCAAATACAACTTGCTACATCTGCCTATAAATAGTAAGCTGACTTCACCAAACAAGCAAGCATACAATTCAAATCTTCAAAGCATTACATTACTCCCATAGAAAAGTTATTTCTGTTGATACATAGTCATACTATAAACTCGTGTAAACCATTATTTACATTTGAGATATACAGAATAACCTTTTTTATGAATTGCTATCTTCCATTTTGATTTACTTTCCGCAACTTATTTATCTTGTTTAAATCAAATTATGCCAACACTGTTAAAGAGCCGTTCAAGGGACCCAAAAAAAACAGAAACCAGAATCATGTCAAACAACTGATAGATCAAACAAAACAAGATTTTGTTAAAAATCAAACCCGGGATTGTAGGGCAATATGACGATGTCATTGTTCTTTCTTGCTCTTAACCGATCTGCAACGACTCGATTGGAATCATCGACATTTTTAGCCTTCCCTTTCTTATCATGGTTCATCGTTGCAGTCGGGGACACAAAATAGATTCCATGATCTACTTTTGAACCATTCTTTATTTGCTCATACAAGTACCTGTTAACATACATTGATCATATTTCCACTAACAAAATATAATAAGTAACGAACAATCCTTTAAATTCAACTAAAGTACTTACATTGAATAAGAAGTAACCACAACCCCACTCAACTCATCCATTGCGAAAACTTTGTCAAAATCATTCCAACTTAAGTATGTGAAGTTATCATACCCAAACATGTCATTCTCACACTTCACTTTTATAGTATCGATATGTTTCATGCGTCCATCAACCATCATTGCAGCCATTAACATAGTAGGACTTGCCATTCTGACCCTTTTCTTCCTCTCACCTATCGTCATTACCTTTCTTTGCTCCGAATCTTTTTTCACTCAACTTACGTTTCTTTTACTCCTTCAACTCAACAATGTCCTCGCCCGTAAGGAGTTGCACATCGGGGTCTATTTTTCGGTTCTTATTTTCTTGTCTCGTCTCCTTCTATGGCTCATCATTTTTTTTTCTATGTTGCTAGCTCATCCTTCCTACCCTCATCATTATTTTCCTCATCCTTCTTAGACTTATCATTCCTCTCCCCATTCTTCTTTGATGCATCCTTCGTCTCCTCACACTTCTTTGCATCCTTTCTCACCTCAACCTTCTTTGTTCTAACTTTTTTCTTGCTTATAATATTCTGCCAAAAATTAATATAATTAAATAGATTATCTTATAACAGATTTTGCTTAGCTCAAGTGAAAATTTTGCAAAAAACCTACCAAATCAGAGAATTGAATGACAAGGTGCCTCGGCCAACTTAGTATATACCCAACGGCATCTTTGACTTTCTCAATAAACTCATCTTCAAGTGGAAACGGTATTAAAGCTTCTCCTTGAAGACTAGTTTCCATCAAAACATCAATGTTCTCACCTAATATATCAAAGTCAATAGTAAGATCCAAATTTTGTAATAAAAATATAAAATCATATAAATAAATAAGTACCCAAGTCATTAAAACTCATGACGGATCCTTTGGCAACTATATTTGAGGGAATATGATTTATCTTACAAAATAAAAAAATGTTAGCCTCAAATCAGAAAAGTATTTGGAAAAAAATTAATTGCTTACATGAATAGCTCCTTCTTCGTGTTCTTCACCTTCTTCTAGTGCCTCATCATCATCATTCCCTATTTGGCAACTTGCACCTTCTGAAACAGGAGTGGCACAAAGAGTACCGACTCTTTCATTCTTTCTAAGTCGTCTTCAACTTTCAATAACTGTCGATTCATCTTCTTCTTTTCCTTATCCAAGTAACCCTTAATGGTCTTGGGTAAGTGAAAATATTGTTGTTGCGATACATACTTACCCATACCAAGCTTCAGTGGAAAATGATCACATCACCAAAACCTTCCAATGTTACAAACTTACGATTTTCTCAACAATTTGTTTGACATTTGGGTCGTAACCTCCTGATTTCAATTATCTTGCTTTCTTCCAACATGTTTTCCTATCAATCTTCTCTTCATCCTTGTCGGTTTCTTTGATCTAATGACTAGGAATAACATAAGTGAATCGAGAACAAAATGAAAAGTAAAGTATTTCATATAAGTTAATTCATACTATATCCTTGATGAGTCCGAAGTATCCCTTTCTGCTCAAACGATGATTGTATATATTCATTGCACGAGTATTCTTAGCCTTTTCACTTTTCTCCTGCATTAGAAAGATAAAACTATGTTAGAAAAATATTTCCTGCAAAAACTAACAGTAAAGTATTTGACCTAAGTTGACGAACCTCCCCACTGCATATCAAGCTAATTAAACCCAAAAGTTTAGACTTACCAAAACAAATTTCCAACAAGCTTCCTTTATTTCCTTACCAACATCCAACCAAGAGTCATAAGTTATGGGAACCATAGATCTTGCAATCTCTCCCTCGAAAGTAGATAGTTTTTTTGCACCTTCTCCATCTGGGACACCTCTTTTATTATAAGTAATTGCTATTTTCTCTTTGATAGTTTTTTTATTTTACTGTCGGTCCTCTTTGTGATTTGGTCACTGTTTCTTCATTATTTGAATTATCTTCGTGATCTTCATGTCTTGAGTGATCAGAATCTGAATCGGCCATGGCCCAAAAAACAACCTGTTCAAATAGAATATATAGTTAGTAACAACATGCACGAGAGTAAAAAATAGTTTAAGCTAAGAACTAAAAATTAGAAACATACCAAAAATAAAATTAACTTTTTATTTTCCATAAAATAGACTAAACTAAAATGCCCTCGTCATCCGAGCGCCTACAACTACAATCATCGTCAAGATCTGCTAAAGTGGGGTCTTGTACATCAACAGGAGCATCAAATTCAAACGTACCATCAGATTCATCATCATCTCCATACTTATACATCTTATGTGGTGTGAACCCAACAACAGACAAATTCCTATCCTGTTGATCTTGAACATAAAAAACTTGTCTGGCTTGACTAGCTAATATGAAGCGTTCAGACTGATTACCAAGCCTACCAAAGTTGACCACTGTGAATCCAAAATCATCTTTTTTAACACCACGACTATCAACCCAATCACACATGAAAACAGGAACTGTAAACATGCGAAAATCAAGATCCCATATCTCTTTTATACGACCATAATAAGTAACAGCGCCATACACGGGATTTGAGTCTTTTGCACTAGCAATCTGCATAGTATGCGCGACTATGGATACTCCACTACATTGAGTGGTTCTAGATCCATCTTGAGAGGTTGTATGGAACTTATACTCATTGATGACAAAACCGCTATATTTATTGACAACAAAATTAGCCCCTTTGGCCAACCAACGAACACTATCGCAAATATCTTCCCCATTAGCCAAACGTTTTTCAACCTATTGGAAATAATTTAAGGTAATTAAAATAAAACTATTAAAAATATCTTTTGATTTATCAAAATTATTAATAGAAAGAAAGAATAACAATAAAACCTCGTTCTTAAACCAGCTAATGAATGTCCGACTATGTTGGCTCTGCAACCATGTGCTGTTTCAACGGGGGTTAAGATCCTTCAATTCCAACATATGTTGCCTGGATCATATTCGAACTTAGAAGAATTGTTATTTATTATATATATAAAATAAAAACATTAGATTATCTTTGTCACACCCCCAATTTACCACTAACGGAGTTTTACCGTGTGGGGTGTGAGAACAGACCAGGACCCGAGTCAATGATTGCAACATCACAAAACATTCCATATAATAAATGCATTTAATGTTTGAATTAAAATCATAGTTTAAAATGTAACGCAGCGGAAATAAATGAATGCGCAAAACACGCGCTCAACCGTTTAAAATAATTTCAAACAATTAAACGTAAAATGTTAAGGTTTTCTCCCAAAAATAAATGTTTAATCGTAAGCCAAATGTGAAACCCGCAATATGTACCAACAGCAGAAAACTCCTAGCGACCTGTAAAAGTTTGGTAAAATCAAGTGTCAGCTAATGCTGGTGAGTTCACTAAAAGTAGTATAATACATATACTAGGCATAAAGATATATAAATAGTTTTATGTAATGCGTTAATAAAGTTGAATACTATCGTAGGTAGCTAGCCTAGTTGTCATGTCCATTAGGAAGTTCGCAACCGAAGCTAACTAAATGTATGTAGGGAATACCTACACGTTTTGCCTCCCCTGTGTCTATTTGTACACAGTAGTTTTGGCTGACATTAACTCCGTCTGACCTCCAGTCAGGTGGGCATCCCGTGCACCGTAGAGCGAGGGTTGTCAATCCTCAGTAATACTACTAAACATCACCATGCTATTTACACTATATTAACTGTCCAATTATGTGAGGGCTTTAATAGATGGGCTATCCTATGACATGTGATAGTTTACTTATTCAAATCCATTAACGTGCGTTTTGTAAGTTACCAAATAACTCGTAAGAAAAGCGGATCACTACCCAAACAGGGTATGATCTAATTTGGAGTGTGAAACTCACCTTTGGGAGCGCTGCTACAAAAACCGCACTTGATCCAAGTGGTTCGCGTTTAGAAAAACGGGAGAGAGTGTATGACCTAAGAGTGAAGGTCTACAGTGTCAGTTGTGTCACAAGGTCAAAAGTGATATGTGTACATGCAGGAAAACAAGAACTCAGAGGACTCATAACAGAGTGAAAGGGTCTGACCAACTGGTCAGTTGGCTTTGAGAAAACGAGCTGACTCGCGACACACTGGTTGACCATGGAAGAGACATACGCGAGAAGGGGGGGGGGGAGAAAGAGAGAGAAATAGGATCCGCTGAAGTCATACGTGTACAAGTGTCCTATCCTCATGTTACTAGAGTGGTGTGAGTGGAACACAAAAGCAAATAGCTAGGACAATGTGATTAACTACTACGGTACAGCATAAGGTCAACGAGTGAACCTTATGCAGTCTTGCCATTCCCACGGGGTGGGGACCTAGGACCTGTACTGAAGCATAACTACATAGCCTAGGGGTCTAATCCAACCCTTCACGTAAGCACATTGGAACAGTACAAGTTGAAAGCATGCAAGACTAATTTAATCCTAGCTAATCATGCGGATTTGATACTACTAGCTTAATCTATTACAGTAAGTTTGACCAAATAAAAGTCAACATGCAAGTTTGACCACTAAGGGTCCCTAAAGTCGACCATTGGACCTTGGTCCTCAATTAGCACACAATGCACATTGCAATGACATTCACCTTGGTTGTAAAATCTAGGACAGTCGCGCACCGACTTTGTTTGGTCAAAGTCAGCGGGATACCGAGTGAGTTAAGACCCTCAATTCATGCCATGTGAAAGAAGACTCCTTCTAGTCTATTTTCAAAATAGAATCACCCCAATCGGGTGAGTATTGATCAAGTTATGATGTTTGGTAAAATAACTAGACAGATTCTGTCTAGTGTTCGACACACGACACAAAACCGGTTTATAACTCATTACCCTTTTGTAGTTAGGTTCTAAAAATTTACTGAATTATTCTTGGTTATAAAATGCAAAACTTTCATGTTTTAACCAATTAAGTTTATTTGTTTCATCATAGAAAAATTCTTCACACAAGTGTGTGAAGCCAGTTTCATGGCAGAACTGAGTTCCTGTTTCGTTTGGGGCCTTAGGGGTACCAAACGAACTTCATTTCATGTGAGACCAAAGCCTCAAGAAACCTAATACTTTAAACTAACACTAGAAAGCAGAAGAAAGTGATTTGATTCACGTATGAAAAAGTTATGCTACTTTGAAATTGACTACAAATTAGAAAACTGATTCTGTCAGCAGATTATGTGTGCCAACTTCCCGACTCAGTAAGTCATTCACTACTTTGAATTAAGACTCCAAATTTTACAGAAAGTTAATTTGGCATGTAAGCCTCAAACTTCCATGTTTTATGCTTTGGGAAATATTCACGTTATCTTGACCTAAAATCCGAAGCAAATCTGACTTTCCGAAATTTAACAGCCCCGTGCACTAAACTTGTGGTGCACGTTTGGGTGACCAAATCATGTCCAAAAATTGCGTATTTAGTACCAAAAGAAAGCTAAAACAATAAATTTTCGTTTTCAAAAAGAATCAAACACTTTTGACTTCTAGTTTGCGAGTTATGACCCGAACAAGACGACGAAAATTTCTGGCAGAATCTGTTTGCAACCAATCTATGATTTTATGATGTTTTTTTTCACAAACCGAAACCCCCATAACCCTAATTCCGAAAATCACAGCCCTTAAAGGGTTCTAAAACACAAAAATTGAATTGAGTACGTCCCTGCAAATTGCACATAACAGCCAAAAACAATCGCACATCGCGATGAACACCATGAAAACGAAAACTAGTTCTAGGGTTTTACCTTTTGTTCTTCGTGAGAGAGATTGGAGAAGAGTTGAGCGAAACCGAGTGCAAACAATGGACTACCGAACATGAGAGGAGTAGAAAGGAGGGTGGAGGATCGTCGGTGAACCACCGGAAGTCGCCGAATTCCGGTCGGTTGCTGCTGCCTTGCGCAAGAAGAAAACGGGGGGGGGGGGGGGGAGCTCCTAATCGCCGTTCAAAAACAAATGCGAGGGGGTCTAGGGTTTCGACCCACCCCTCCCATATATTTACATTTTATTTTAATTAATTAATTATTAAACTTTTTTAATTAAATTATAAATTAAAAGGATAACAAACGAGCTAGAATAGTCGGGTTTCATAAGATGGTACGAAACGAGGGACGCAACTTCTTAACATAATCCTATAACTCTAAAACCGAGCCTATAGGATATTTCTAAAACTTTAAAATTTAACGAAATGTCAAATTTATTGACGTGCAGGGCCTCTCGGGTAATTCGTCGAATATGGTTGATAAACCAAGTGCATCGAGACAGACTCGATAAATGGATTACACGTGACATCACGTGACGTAAAATAAATCGTATATATACGGACAGGTCTTAACGGAAAAGTTTAACGGAGTTTACCTGGGAAAACGGCAGTTGTCACATCCTCCCCTTGTTACAGAAATTTTCATCCTGAAAATTTGTCAATGCAGTCGCGGTTTCTACGAAGGGAAAAGGAAAATTTTCAGGGTCTTACATCATCCCCCTATTACGGAAATTTTTGTCCCAAAAATTTAACTAGTAACTTGGTTTAGAGTTGATGTATTCGCGTTCTAACGTGAACTTTGCTCTATGCTTTGATTTCCAACAAACCTTGACAATTGGGATTTTGCTGTGCTTCAGCATTTTCACTTTGCAACCAATATCTCTAAGGTATGACTCACTAAATTGGAGATTTTCATCAATTCCTAGTTCCTCCCGTGGAATTAATCAGAGTGTGTCCAGTAGACATTGAATTCAGGTTTGAACTTGAAACCTGTTATGCACTTCTTTTAACTCTGGTGGCCACTCTAGCCGGTAGGCGACTGGCCTAATCTTTCGATGACCTCGAAAGTCTCACATAGCGAGGATTTAACTTTCCACGCTTACCAAATTTTATCACGCCTTTCCAAGGAGAAAATTTTAGCAACACCCCGTCGCCTTAGTCATACTTCCACGTTTTGTGACACTTGTCGGCGTAGCTCGCTCGCCGGTCCCTGGCGACCGCTACACGGTTTCTTATCTCCGTGATTTCTCCGCGGCTTCGTGCACAATTTCGGGTCCAGTGAGTTGGCTCTCACGTACTTCGGTCCAGTAGACGGGTGATCTACACTTTCGTCCGTAGAGCGCCTCAAATAGCGCAGCACCAATACTTGCATGGTAGCTATTATTTCAAGAGAACTTATCAAATGGTAAGTGAGTTTCTCAAATCCTTTCCGAAATTGATTACACATGCTCAGAGCATGTCCTAAAGAGTCTCGATTGTACACTCAGTTTGTCCATCCGTTTGCGGATGATAAGCCGTACCCATATTCATGCGCGTACCGATGGCCTTCTGTAGTGATTCCCAAAACTTAGAGCAAACCCAGGATCACGATCTGAGATGATAGATAGGGGCACACCATGGGGCTTGACGATTTTCTTTAAATATATTTGAGCGAGCTTGTCAGTCTTATCATTCTCTTTAATGGCTAAGTAGAGGGCGGACTTCATTAGCCTATCAACGATTTCTCAAATCATCCTGTATCTAGCTGGTGAACGGGGCAACCCTGTGATGGAGTCCATTAAAATGTCCTCCCATTTCCATTTGGGAATGTTTGGGTGTGAAGTAGCCCTGACGGCTCCTGGTACTCCATTTTTAACCTTCGAACATGTGAGGCCTTATCTGACATACAAAGCAATGTCCTCCTTCGTGTTGGGCCACCAATGGACCAACCTCAGGTCCTTGCACGTTTTGTCAGATTGAGTAGCGAGATTTATGAGCTTCATCCCTAACTAGCTCTCGCAGACTTCCATAACGTGCACCCAGACCCGTTCCCTATAATAGCGAAGGCCATCGGCCTTAACTTCTGATTTCACCACCAATTCCACTGAGCGATTCGGGCTTAAAATTCTCTTCTTCTAGGGCTTCTGTTTGAGCATCTCAGACTCTATCCGTAGCTCGGTGCGAATGGTCATTCGCAAGGCTCGCACGTGCCTCGGCTTTACGTGTTCCTTTCGGCTTAGAGCATTTGCCACTACGTCGGCTTTTACTTGGGTGATATTCTATCACCTAGTTATAATCATTCAGCAGCATGACCCATCTATGCTGTCTCCTGTTTAGATTTTTCCGCTCGAAATGAGCTGCAAAGTCGCATAATCGGTGAATATGGTGCACTTGGTACCATACTGATAATGTCGCGAAACCTTTAGAGCGAACACTAGTACTCCTAACTCCAGATGATGCTAGTAACCCATCAAACCAAGAAATTGACGGATTCCTGTAGGCGCACGCAGAGTTGACCAAATCTTGATTGCTTCTTCCGTCGTAGGATCCACCTGAATCCTCTTTTCGTAGGCTATATGGCTCAAGAATTGGACCTCCCTGATCCAAAAGTCGTACTTTGAAAATTTTGCGTAAAGTTGCTCCTTACGCAACAATTCCACAATCAGCCGTAGGTGCTCTTCATGTTCTTCCTTAGATTTGGAGTAGATTAGGATTTCGTCGATAGAGACGATGACGAATTTGTCCAGATAGGGCTTGCACACGTAGTTCATGAGGTCCATGAACACCGCAGGCGCATTGGTTGGGCCAAAGGGCTTGACCAAGAACTCATAGTGGCCATCTCGAGTTCTAAACGTCGTCTTCTTTATATCCTCATCACGGACTCTCAGTTGATGGCAGCTAGACTGCAGGTCGATATTGGAGTAGTAACTCGACTCTTGCAAATGGTCAAAGAGATCATCGATCCTGGGTAAGGGGTAGCGGTTCTTGATGGTGACCTTGTTGAGTTCACGGTAGCCAATAGACATTCAGAGGGTTCCATCCTTCTTCTAGAAGAACTAAGCTGGGGCTCCCCAGGGGAGATGAGCTGGGTCTGATGGAGCCTTTATCCAAAAGCTCTTGAAGATGAGTCTATAGTTCGCGCAGTTCACTCACTACTAACCGGTAGGGTGCTCATGCATTGGGAGCTACGCCGGATGCGAGGTCAATACTGAATTCTACTTGACGAAGTGGAGTGAGGCTTGATTGTTTCTTTGTGAATATATCTGGTTTGTCGTACTGCTTGCTAGGTCATTCACATGTCCTTTCCGTGTATGCTTCCGCAACTTGGGGAAAGGTAATATCTCGGTAGCTCAGACGACCAGTCCACATTGATCTTCCCATCGGGACCATCGATGGTCGAAAGCTTAGGATATGTAAGGGTAGCTTATAGCGGCCTGCTATATCCTGAGATCCTTGGACTAAATCCGTGATGTCCGATAGCTTACCATTGGCTAATTCGACCGCATACCTAGCATCTAGGAGCGAGATTAGTGTAGAATTCACCATTTCCTTGACTCTTAGCTGAAATGACGCTCGCCATCATTTCATTGTTAAAACAAAACATTCTCTAAACGGTCCTTTTAGAAGATACCTAATAGTTATATTGCTGCTAACCTCCCCAGGTTTCATGGCAGAATCACTCCCTTTGCATTATTTTCACCGTTGCTGCCACTAATCTCGGTGTTGTTATCAATGTTGTGGTGTACGTTGGGGCCATTCCTGACAGTGGTAATCCTTCTTCCACAACCCTGGATCTATACATCTTATGCAGCTCATGATCTCCTGGGTGCTTGATTTGAGTCGGTACTATAGTCGTTTCAACAACTCTTGACCACACGGTCTCCTTGCTCTGAGTATGGTGGTGATTGCTAATTTGGCTACTAAGGCCTCCTTGTTCCACAATGCGCACCTAAGGGTTCCTCACAGGTTATGATATTGGGTACGTTAGGCTTGGGCTGAGAGATATCTTTCACTAGCTTCCACATAGGTTCCCACTGCCACCTGCTTGTGGCTTTTGCTTGTTAAATAGCTTCTTGAACTTTCGAATCCTTTCGTAGTCTGTGTCCACCATTACCGGGCACAAGTCAACGTAGTTGAGGCGATGTTAGGTGCACTACCTGCTACAAAATCTATTGTCGGCGAAAACTTGAAATACTATCTCCTAGCTACACGACTAGGTCGCGAGGGCGTGGTAGTTACTAAATCTCCTGGGTTGTTTGTGCGTTTCTCATCGCATTTCTATGTCCTTGCACTTCTTTGGTCTACCATGTGAAGTTTGCTCATTTAAACGTGCCAACAATGAGCTTATCCTCAATCCTAAACGTGAGGTTACACATTGCGAAAACAAATTCGGCTTTGATGATCAAACGTAGCAGTTCCTCTGCCACGTGCTGGTTGTTGAGCGTGAGATGTTTGCAATCCTAGAGGTGAGAATAGAGACTTGCATCCTTGAACTTCCTGCCACCCATGGCATATGCGGCGTCCGGTCCGTGCATTTTGGGTTTGAGCGTTCCATCGACTAAGAGCGAAATCCTTCCAGGTGTCTGCTGCATAATTCTGGAGTAGACTCACTACTCCTCCACTGCTCTTATACATCACGGGTTTACACCCCATGAAAGATTTGGATGAACAATTGGTCCTGTCAATTTTTGTAGTTGCTCGTTCTTAGTTGCAAGCGCGGCAACAACTCCTTGGTTGATGAGATTTTGGAATTGAGCGGGTGTCAACCGTGGTTAATTGATCTGAATAGCCATACGTGAAGGCTTGGTTCGGAGTGAACACGCTTCCATTAATGAATAACAGTTTCATATTGAATTCCTTTCTCTTTATAATTGCCCGTACAATTATTTTCTTACACAACCATAGCGTAGAACACAAGAGGAAATTTAAATATTTTATAATATCCATTATATAAAAAAAATATTCCTTCCAATTCGACATTGTCTCAAAATTTTCCAAACCATGTAATTAAACAAACATCCAGAATTGTTTAAGTCGTGGAAATAAAGGAAACATAAGGTATGCAAAAGTAGATAAGTCCTATGGATTAACCACTTGGGGTTCTCCATCTGCACGAGCAGCTTTCTCGGCTGCATGCGGCTAACTGGTTCTCTAAGGCAGTCATTCGTGCTAGCAACGCCGTGTTTGATGCCTCTAGCACACCAATCCTCTGCTTGGCGCTTAAGATTCCATGGGCCAATGTAAATTGGATAGAGCCACGTTTGAGGTTGTTCACTTCCTTCTGCACCTCCTTCATTTCTTCCACCAACCTATGATAGACGTTACTCGCCGCTGTAAGCCTGTCCTCTTGAGCATCGTTGGCGTCATGTTGTCGTTGTTCTAACTTACGCAGCCATTCCAGGGCATGCTTCCACTTAAGGTCCTCGGCTTCCTCAAAACGAAATCTTTTCTTCGGTGGCATCGGCTGCCTGGTGGACGAGGATCCCTGATATTCGACCATACCCTTCTTTCCGCGCTTGTAATCTGAAGGTGCCATTACTATTGATTTCCCAGGTGTACAGACACAAAACAAAAACAAAATTGACAACGAAAATAACTAAGTAATCACGCGGGGGTAAACATTATAAAAAAATTGGCTTTTTGGGAGAACAATACTTAGAAAACCTTGCAATCACGCTCTGTTCCGATTACAATCTAGAGCAATTTTTTCGTTTTTGTAAAAATAGAATTCCCTAGTTCGCTGTAATCAATGGCTCTGATACCAATCTGTCACACCCCCAATTTATCACTAACGGAGGTTTACCGTGTGGGGTGTGAGAACAGACCAGGACCCGAGTCAATGATTGCAACAACACAAAACATTCCACATAATAAAAATAATGCATTTAATGTTTGAATTAAAACCATAGTTTAAAATGTAACGCAGCGGAAATAAATGAATGCGCAAAGCACGCGCTCAACCATTTAAAATAATTTTAAACAATTAAACATAAAATGTTAAGGTTTTCTCCCAAAAATAAATATTTAATCGTAAGCCGAATGTGAAACCCGCAATACATACCAACAGCAGAAAACTCCTAGCGACTTGTAAAAGTTTGGTAAAATCAAGTGTTAGCTAATGCTGGTGAGTTCACTAAAAGTAGTATAATACATATACTAGGCATAAAGATATATAAATAGTTTTATGTAATCTGTTAATAAAGTTGAATACTATCGTAGGTAGCTAGCCTAGTTGTCATGTCCATTAGGAAGTTCGCAATCGAAGCTGACTAAATGTATGTAGGGAATACCTACACGTTTTGCCTCCCTTGTGTCCATCTGTACACAGTAGTTTTGGCTGACATTAACTCCGTCCGACCTCCAGTCAGGTGGGCATCCCGTGCACCACAGAGCAAGGGTTGTCAATCCGCAGAGCAAGGGTTGTCAATCCGCAGAGCAAGGGTTGTCAATCCTATGACATGTGTTAGTTTACTTATTCAAATCCATTAACGTGCGTTTTGTAAGTTACCAAATAACTCATAAGAAAAGCGAATCACTACCCAAATAGGGTATGATCTAATTTGGAGTGTGAAACTCACCTTTGGGAGCGTTGTTATTAAATCGCACTTGATCCAAGTGCTTCGCATTTAGAAAAACGGGAGAGAGTGTATGACCTAAGAGTGAAGGTCTACAGTGTCAGTTGTGTCACAAGGTCAAAAGTGATATGTGTACATGCAGGAAAACAAGAACTCAGAGTACTCATAACAGAGTGAAAGGGTCTGACCAACTGGTCAGTTGGCTTTGAGAAAACGAGCTAACTCGCGACACAATGGTTGACCATGGAAGAGACATATGCGAGAGGGGGGGGGGGGTGGGGAAGAGAAAGAGAGAGAAATAGGATCCGCTGAAGTCATCCGTGTACAAGTGTCCTATCCTCATGTTACTAGAGTTGTGTGAGTGAAACACAAAAGCAACTAGCTAGGACAATGTGATTAACTACTAAGGTACAACATAAGGTTAACGAGTGAACCTTATGCAGTCTTGCCATTCCCACGGGGTGGGGACCTAGGACCTGTACTGAAGCATAACTACATAACCTAGGGTTCTAATCCAACCCTTCACGTAAGCACATTGGAACAGTACAAGTTGAAAGCATGCAAGACTAATTTAATCCTAGCTAATCATGCAGATTTGATTCTACTAGCTTAATCTATTACAGTAAGTTTGACCAAATAAAAGTCAACATGCAAGTTTGACCACTAAGGGTCCCTAAAGTCAACCATTGGACCTTGGTCCTCAATTAGCACACAATGCACATTGCAATGACATTCACCTTGGTTGTAAAATCTAGGACAGCCACGCACTGAATTTTTTTGGTCAAAGTCAGCGGGATACCGAGTGAGTTAAGACCCTCAATTCATGCCATGTGAAAGAAGAATCCTTCTAGTCTATTTTCAAAAAAGAATCACCCCAATCGGGTGAGTATTGATCAAGTTATGATGTTTGGTAAAATAACTATACAGATTCTGTCTAGTGTTCGACACACGATACAAAACCAGTTTATAACTCATTACCCTTTTGTAGTTAGGTTTTAAAAATTTACTGAATTATTCTTGGTTATAAAATGCAAAAATTTCATGTTTTAACCAATTAAGTTTATTTGTTTCATCATAGCAAAATTCTTCACACAAGTGTGTGAAGCCAGTTTCATGGCAGAACTGAGTTCCTATTTCGTTTGGGGCCTTAGGGGGTACCAAACGAACTTCATTTCATGTGAGACCAAAGCCTCAAGAAACCTAATACTTTAAACTAACACTAGAAAGCAGAAGAAAGTGATTTGATTCACGTATGAAAATGTTATGCTACTTTGAAATTGACTACAAATTAGAAAACTGATTCTGTCAGCAGATTATGTGTGCCAACTTCCCGACTCAGTAAGTCATTCACTACATTGAATTAAGACTCCAAATTTTACAGAAAGTTAATTTGGCATGTAAGCCTCAAACTTCATGTTTTATGCTTTGGGAAATATTCACGTTATCTTGACCTATAATCCGAAGCAAATCTGACTTTCTGAAATTTAACAGCCCCGTGCACTAAACTTGTGGTGCACATTTGGGTGACCAAATCATGTCCAAAAATTGCGTATTTAGTACCAAAAGAAAGCTAAAACAATAAATTTCGTTTTAAAAAAGAATCAAACGTTTTTGACTTCTGGTTTGCGAGTTATGACCCGAATAAGACGACGAAAGTTTCTGGCAGAATCTGTTTGCAACCAATCTATGATTTTATGAAGTTTTTTTTTCACAAACCGAAACCCCCATAACCCTAATTCCGAAAATCACAGCCCTTAAATGGTTCTAAAACAAAAAATTGAATTAAGTATGTCCCTGCAAATTGCACATAACAGCCAGAAACAATTGCACATCGCGATGAAGACCATGAAAACGAAAACTAGTTCTAGGGTTTTACCTTTTGTTCTTCGTGAGGGAGATTGGAGAAGAGTTGAGCGAAACCGAATCCACCAATGGACTACCGGACACGAGAGCAGTAGAAAGGAGGGTGGAGGAGCACTGGTGAACCACCGGAAGTCGCCGAATTCCGGCCGGTTGCTGCTGCCTTGCGCAAGAAGAAAACGGAGGGGGGGGGGGGGGAGCTCCTAATCCCCGTTCGAAAACAAATGGGAGGGGGTCTAGGGTTTCGACCCACCCCTCCCATACATATACATTTTTTAATTAATTAATTATTAAACGTTTTTAATTAAATTAAAAATGAAAAGGATAACATACGAGCTAGAATAGTCGGGTTTCATAAGATGGTACGAAACGAGGGACACAACCTCTTAACATAATCCTATAACTCTAAAACCGAGCCTATAGGATATTTCTAAAACTTTAAAATTGAATGAAATGTCAAATTTATTGACGTGTAGGGCCTCTCGGGTAATATGTCGGTATGGTTGATAAACCAAGTGTATCGGGACAGACTCGATAAATGGATTACACGTGACATCACGTGACGTAAAATAAATCGTATATATACGGACAGGTCTTAACAGAAAAGTTTAACGGAGTTAACCTGGGAAAACGACAGTTGTCACAATCTTACTTGGTGTATGCTTCCACAGCAGCAGTGTTTCACAATACATAAAGATGAGCTTCATCAAGTAACTTAGTATCCACAACATCAATCGTAGCCCCCGATAAAGGCTTGCCGGTGCGGATCCTTTCATCAACACCTTCATGAGGATTTCAAATTGACTTACCATTTTTTAAGTAGGCCAAGCAAAATTCTAAGGCTTCCTCTGCCACATAACATTCTGTAATGTAGCCTTCGGGCCGATAATGATTTCGTACATACCCTTTTAGTGTTTTCATGAATCTCTCAAATGGATACATCTACCTAAAATGAACCGGGCCACATAACCTCACCTCTTTAACTAAATGCACCATCAAGTGAATCATGACATCGAAAAACGAAGGAGGAAAATACTTCTCTAGCAAACACAAGGTTGATACGATATTACTTTGCAACTTACTTAGCTTACTAACATCAACAACTTTACTATACAACTCGTTGAAAAAATGACACAAGCTTATGATTGTTTTCCTCACTTTCACGTTTAACACCCCTTTAATTGCAAAAGGAAGAAGTTGTTGCATTAGTACATGGCAATCATTAGACTTCAAACCATTCATCTTTAAAACATCATCGGACACAAGATTCTTGAAATTGGAGCAATACCCATCAGGCACTTTTATGTTGGACAGTGTATCATAATAATAGATGTTTCTCCGAGCTATTCAATGTATAGATTGCAGGCGGAAGATAAACCCGATTCCCTTTTGGCTGAGTTTGTAATTCAGGCTTAATGCCTAGATCCTCAAGATCTTGTCGTGCTTTTAACCCATCCTTCGTCTTGTTAGGCAAATTCAGCAGTGTCCCATAAACACTCTCACACACATTTTTTTCTATGTGCATAACATCTAACTGATGACGAACAAGCAACTTCTTTCAATATTCAAGTTCAAAAAATATTGACTTTTTATGCCAAAATTTAGCTCTTTCATCGATAATTTCTTTTTTCTTCTTTGGGTTTTTCTTCTTTGACTTCTCCGTCTTTGACTTTTCCTTCTTTGACTTTATTTTTTGCCCCCATGTATTCTTAAACCCCGCCAAGTAGTCGTAAATTTCTTCACCTGATAATGGTTTCTTTGACACATCGTTCTCTTGTTCGTTGTTGAAGTCTTTTTTTCGTTTACGAAAAGGATGTTTAGGTGAGAGAAATCTTCTATGCCAAAGGAAGCATACTTTTCTAGAATTAGGCAACCATTGTGAGCAAGTATTCTCAGAACATATTGGACAGGCATTATAACCTTTAGTAACACACCCCGATAGATTACCATATGCGGTGAAGTAATTTATAGTCCATAGTAATATTGCTCTTAGATTGAAATATTCTTTCTTATAAGCATCAAATGTCCTAACGCCAGTTTCCCACAAGAGTTTGAGATCTGCTATCAATGGTGCCAAGTAAACGTCAATATTGTTCCCAGGTTGCTTTGGACCTGATATCAATAGAGTCAACATCATGAATTTTCTTGACATACTCAAATAAGAGGGTAGATTATATGTTATTAGGGTAACCGACCAACAACTATGCTTCGAACTTAATGACTTATGAGGATTGATACCATCAGCAGACAAGGCTAATCTAAGATTCCTATTTTCTCTTCTAAATTATTTCCATGTGTTGTCAATAAGCTTCCAAGAGGGTGAATCATGAGGATGAGTTAGCTTACCATCAATGACCTGACGTTGTGCATGCCAAGTTAAGTCATGTGCAATCTCCGGTGACGAGAACATTCTTCTAAATCTATGGATGTCAGGGAAATACCACAAATCTTTTCTCGGCACGTTTTTTGGTATTCTTCTTCTAGCGAGATGTCCCACAAGTTGGACATTCAGAAGCATCCTTATGTTCATTCCAGAATAGAACACAATAATTTTCACACGCATGAAACTTCTCATATTGTAGACCTATTCCTTTTAGCAACTTCTTTGCCTCATACATCGAGCTAGGGATTGTATTCGTTGCAGGTAAAACAGTTTTTAAGGCACCTAACAAAGAATTAAAACTAGTATTTGACCAGCCAAACTGACCCTTCAACTTTTGAAATATCATTAATCCACTAAGTGCATTATGCTTTGACCCTTCGTAAAGTTGCTTATCACATTCTTCAAGAAGTGATTTCAATGAATCAGGTTCTTTCTCCACATAAGCAAAGGCATCATGTAACATTTCCTTTGTATAATTAAACTCGGGACGTTTAGATTCATCAGGGCATCTAACTTCAACCGGAGGAGAACCTTCTCCATGGAAAGACCAAACCGTATAATTTGTATCGAAACCATTGGCAAACAAATGAAAGCGCACACTATCATTTTGAGTCAGGCCATAGATTGATACGATTTACACAAGGACAAGGTATAACATCTGACTTTGGATTATTACTTTACGCAAACTCTAAAAAGGAATTAACACCCTTATCATATTCTTTTGATAATCTACCCAACGACATCCATGATTTATCCATGACCTTATCTAAAGTAAAGCAAACAAAGAGGTTACTTCTATATACATAAACTTTAATTTAAGCAAATCACTATACACAAGGGCAATGTTTTTTGGAAAGAACATGTATCAACTAATTTACTTTAGCAAATCATTTACTAAAATGGAACATTTTCAAAATGTTTACTTTTTATTGTTTTGGTAATTTTCAAAATGTTTACTTTAGCAAATCATACCTATCACATAGTATAAGTAATCTAACATCAAGAAATGTAAGAGGGTCCAACCCTAAAATTTAAGTATTTTTGTAAATATGTGATTTAATTAGAAAAATGGTGAAAACATGTACACTTTTTTATTAGTGCAATTTCACTAATAGGGCTTAAATGGTCATTTTTTTCTGGAAGCTGTCACGTGCTAAAACTAAAGAACTAAACCATATATATTCATACCAACCAACATATCTAACCTATGTTCTAGTTAAATACAACAATAGCAACAACAGGTTATAACTTTATAATACAAATAATCACATTCAAATGCAATACAGCAACAGCATTACAGACATTCAGGAAGTCAGCAATACAGCAACAACATTACAGGCATTCAGCAATACAACAACAGCATTACAGGCATTCAGCAATACAGCAACAGCATTACAGACACGAACAACAATAGTTATAAAAACAAACAGCAACAGCAGCCTAAATTCTTAATATAAACAACAGAAAATCAGCATTCAGGCATTTAGCAAGTAAAATTCTTAATACAAAAAGCAATAGCAGCCTAAATATAGACTATATGAACAGTAGTAGGCCAGCAACAAGTTATAAACACTAACAAATCATATAAAGAACTGCAACAGCAAGTATAACCTATAAAAATAGCCTGATGATTTGATCTAATACAAGAAACACAGTGGAAATGTGGACCAAAGATTAAACAGATTCATATGAGAGGAATTGAGAGGAATCTATATAGAATTATAAAAAAATTAGAAACAGATTCATATGAGAGGAATTGAGAGGAATCAGATATCTAATACAAAAAATAAATAATATACTAAGTTACTAACCTGAAGATTTAACCCTTCAAGTCTTTGCAGCAGCTGAGACACAAGCACCACCTATCAAATTTGGGATAATTTTTACAGAACTCCTATCTTCTTTCTGTTCCGATTTAGCATAAGGACTGAACCAGATACTCCATAGACTGTCAGCATACAAGTACAAAATTAGCAAGTTATATGCAGTGTAGGTGACCTATATACTTAACCGGTTCTGTAAACAAGGGGTGCTTTTTTTAGCTTTATTATTGAAGATTTTTTTCAGAAATTTGAACGTTACAAGTTCTTTTTCCTTTTCAAATCTGACTTTTTGAACTTTAGTATCGATTTGGCCAAAGAAATATAAACATGGTGAGATGATTGTTTGTTTTCTACTAGACATTCTAGACACACTAAGCTGGCTAGGTACAATCACAAACAGATCAACAATAATTATAAGCTGATTTATGTGCCACAATATTAAATGACTAACCTTTTTGAATCACCAGTGTACAATACTAAATTTAATTAAGCCAGCTAACATTCTATATCATCTACTTATAGTGGCCTTTTGAAACACTATAAAATGGAACCATTAAGTGGTGATGCAGTAGTAAACATCCGATTCACTTTTAGAAGAGTCTCATGTTTGAACATTGAACTACAGGTCTTGGGTTTAAATTTAGCTTTCACAGGTTTCTCACTCTTAAACTAAGTAAAGGAAAGGTTAGTGCCCAACATAAGATGCTTTACCTAGTCCCACTAGTTATCAAGGTATGGAAGAAGCCGAGTAAGTTTTCATTATTGGGTTCTCATATTAAATAAATACTAAATGGCCATTTCTGAAACGTCTTGTCTTTTAGACCAGGAGGGGGACCTGAATATATCACTTTAGATTTTTCAACTACCCGGAAAGAGCAAGAACTTAATGAATGCATCATAAACTATACCATACAAGTGCCTAATGCATTTTGGTTGTAGGAGACTATTTCTTTTGTTAAGTGAAGTTTATGTAACCTAATTAGATTTAATTCAACATAACTTGCTTAGCAACACTAAAACAAACAGAACATATGATCACAGAAGGAACAACATGCATCAGATCAAATAGATGTGGTGAGATGATGCGAACTGGTTGGTTATCACATATGGAAAAGCATTATGTTCTACCTGCACATAAACTGTTAAGGTTTCTAAGGATTTTACTTGAAATATTGAAGAGATCGTAATATCTTAACAGTACAAACGCTGATTGAATCCATACACAATTAACGAGTAAACCTAGCAATTTGCGGTTAATTGTTATGAGTAATAACTATATTACAAACTGAGCTACATAACTCTAAATGTTGATTTGGAACCATATATATTACGCAGTCTCCGTTTATATATATAATAAAGTTGCTGAAAATTGTTATTAAAAACTCTAAAATTTTGTAAAAACTTTTATAAAAAACTTGCTAGAAAATTTGCAGAAAATTATACAATTTTATAAAAAAACTTGCTGAAAATTTTGTCTCTTGCTCAAACTCTGAACTTTTATAAAAAACTTGCTGAAAATTTTGTCTCTTGCTGAAAATTATACAATTTTATAAAAAAACTTGCAGAAAATTTTTGTCTCTTGCTGAAAATAATATTACTTTGCTCAAACTCTGAACTTTTATAAAAAAACTTTCGGTTTTACTAACTACATCTTGATTATGATTATTTATTGTAATAGTTTATTATTTAAGAGTGCTATAGAGATTAATAATATGTTTGTTGTTTAATTTGTTGACCAGGACAGGGCAGCCATATATCTGCCAGAAACATGTGTATTCATTGATTATGATTATTTATTCTATGTTTAATTTGGATTATTTTTCTAACTTTAATCACAAATTTTTGTATAAGGCTGCTAGTTAACTTTACCTTGCCACTGACGATCACACTTTTATAAAGAAAATCATAAATCTGGGGGGCACTTCAAGCTGCTGCTGTGTGTGTAAGTAGAACCTGTATATGTGTGTGTTAAGAAAAATTCAAGATATTCCAAGCATCAAGAACATGGCAGCACAAACGCATATAAATAAACTTACCACGCAGTCTGGCTCTCTAACTCTTTCTGCTAGCTCGGCTCCATGTCGATTGCCCTAGAAAATGATAGAAGTTTTATGTATAGCATAAAAATCATCAAATACAGAATCAACATAAACAAGCAGCCACAAATCATTTTGGATAAAATGCTCATTGACCGGCCTAAAAAATCACGGGGTTATTACAATTTCTTATGTTAGCTTTTTCGTCTTTACAACTCAATTTACATATTCAATTAACACACCTTTCAATTCATTAGGATCCAACAAAAATACTTCAAATATTTCAACAAAGTTGTTTCTTATTTATACCTAGAAAATCTGGATATTATCAACCTATAAAGCAAAAATCAAGCTTTTAAAATGCAGCAAACAAAACTAAATTAACAAGATCAATAGATTCTACTAGATTAGTGGACACATACAAAGGCAAAGGGTAACAGAGAAACAATACAGACCATAAATTTAAAATATTTTCACGTTCTTAGATGATCACATTCAGGAACACACATATTATCTTCCTACATACACATGAATACATGATCATATGACCAAATTTGTACCTCGAAGAATTTTGACTTTTTAAGCAAGAAAAACCTATCCTCAAGCTAAATTTTAACACGACAGAATAAGCTAGACTCGGCTAAGTAATGACGTAATTACTTGATCACCAAAACCTATCAAACTCGCTATATTATTTTGGTAAAACATGGGTATTGTATCAATATTAGAATATGAATAGCAATAGCAAAACAAACTAAGGATTTAGTTTTGGGTGAATGTATATGCAGGGCACCCAAGTATTTAAAAGGTGACACTAAACTAAAGCCACTCAAATATCAAAACACCATTATAGGCCACTCAAATATCAAACTATCAATCTGGTTTCCTTTGTAAGCTGAAACACACCATTAAAAATAAAGATTCTAAACGCAAAATCAGAAGTAATGTTTTATCAATAGATCTCTTTATCTGGTATGCCAACAAATTTTTATTCATTGAAGCCCGACTATAGATTTGTCTAAAAAAGGCGAATATATTATTGATTCTGTACATATGAACATGGCTAAATGGACAAAGAAAATGTGATGACCATGTGAAGCCTAGACAAATCTGGCTTGCTATTTGTATACTTACTTCAGTTGGGTATCAATAAATCAAGAAACTGATACATTCAATGTGACATACTCATCGTTCATCAATCTTTCTAATCATTAAAAATCATGAATATTCCACTATTTCACCTAAATCATTAACCACCCTCAACTTCAAAAGCCCATAATTAACATTTCAAAACACTTCAGTTTTTGCAAGGGACAAATGGGTCTATCAGAACAAGACCAAATGAAAGCTCAAGACATGGAAAGCATCATAGAAGATGGTTCACAGGCTGTATATAATCACATCACTCAGAGACCAAATCATGATATCCAAACCAGCAATCAATGTTTGATTGGGAAATTCGTAATTATTAGCTCAGTTTGATATCAAAGCTTTAAACATCAAATTAAGGGAAACAGAAATTATCTATAACAAGAATGTAAAAGAAATCTAATACATACCAAGAATTCAAGGTATCTATAACAAAATTTTAGTAAGAGCAATTCAAGGATTCGTGCTATGATTTCACTAGGAGCAATTCTAGGGTTCCTGGTATGATTTCAGTAGGACCAATTCCAGGGTTACAGTCGATAGTCAGGGGGCTAAGAAAGGAGTGAGCAATTCTAGGGTTCCTGGGTATGATTTCAGTAGGACCAATTCTAGGTTTACATACCTGAAATCGTTTTATGGTGGTCAGTCTCGAATCGAATTGCAACTGGAGGAGGGAAGCGACGGAGAAGACGACTCTGCACACGCCGGAGCTAGGTCGCTGGTGAAT
>JBCNJP010000023.1:19949721-20098721 GCA_039602395.1 Deinandra increscens subsp. villosa
ACACAACATAGTTCTGGCAGCTTCAATGAGTGTTCTGTTTCTTCTTTCAGCAACACCATTCTGTTGAGGTGTGTATGGTGCATTGTACTGCCTTTCTATACCTTTCTCTCCATAGAACTTATTCAATTCAGTATTCTTAAACTCTGTTCCGTTGTCTGATCTTATTGCCTTCACTTTCTTGCTCATCTGATTTTCTATGAGAGTAATAAACTGTTTCACCAGTTCTGGAGTTTCATACTTGTTTGACAAAAAGAAAACCCAAGTAAACCGAGAAAAGTCATCCACTATCACCAGGCAATATGCAAACTTGCTGATACTTAGTACTTGCATTGGGCCGAAGAGATCCATATGAAGCAGTTGTAATACTGACGAAATAGAGTTTGTCATTTTAGAACGATGAGGTAACTTGTGCTGCTTCCCCTTAGCACATGCAACACACTTCTCAACTGATGTGAAGTCCTTGATGGGGAGATTTCTAACGTGCTCTCCCTTTGCTAGTTTGGTCGGATTCTTCATGTTGGCATGTCCCAAACGACGATGCCATAACAATGCCAGATTTTCATTTTACTTTGAAATGAGACAAGCCACATCAGATGGCGGAGGATTACCCATGTTGAGAAGATAAGAATTTCCTCGCCTTGGTATACGCACCAAGATACACTCCTCGGGAATCTTGACTCCAGGCTTGAGAATGATACATTCCTTGCTATTGAAGAACACATAATATTCTCGATCACAAATCTGCGAAACACTGAGCAGACTATGTGATAATTCTTCCACCTAATGCACATATGAGAACGTCAAGCTGCCATTCTTCACCACACCTTTCTTGCTGATCCTGCCACCTACTCCACCAGCAAAGGATACACCTCCTCCATTGAAATCTCGAACCTCTTCTAAAAGCGATAAATCTTCAGTCATATGTCGGGAGCAACCACTATCAACGTACCAGAGATTGTTGACAGTTCTTCTTGGCTGTCCCTACATGAATCAAAGATCAGTTAGAGTCGGGTACCCAGGCCATAACAGATCTGGGCACACCCTTGGAGTCAATGTAATTGACTAATTTAAAGGACATTCCTGATTTTGATTCAGTTGCACTCAAACTTTGAGTGTTGACTTTTGGTTTCCACAATGTGTGTTTCTGAAGTTTTGACACACCGGTTGATCTCTTTACAGGTGTAGGTTTCTTTTATGGAGATGTGACCTTTTTATCTCCATGTTTCTTAACAGGTGTCCACTCAAGTTTCAATTTTGTTTGAACAACTTGTTTTGTTTGAGGAACATCTTTTGATTTTGAAACCTGTTTCTTAACCTTTGTTTTACCTTTAGGTTGAGAACACCCTTTTGTTTTGGATACCTGATTTTCAACAAGTTCAGATTTCATCTTATCTTTTCTTTGATAAACTCCTGTAGGCGTGTAGGTTGGTTTTGGAGTTTTGGCCACATTCCATTTTTCATCAACAGGCTTCGTCACTGGAGTTTTAGTGTTTAAAACCTTAGATTGTTGAGTCTTCATTGGCTTTGAACTTTGCTTCCCCTTAGACAAAGCTTGCTGTTTCTGATTTTTATTTCCACCTGTCATCATTTTCTGCAGCATACTAGTCCGTTGGTTTTGTGGATAGTATGGTTTATAAGACCACCCACATCGGTTGAGGTACATACGTCTGCCACGTCACGTTTTTCCCACATACCACAAAACCCACTTTTTTCCACATCAATAAAATACCCGTACTTCCCACATACCACCATATTAAAATAATGTGATTTAATATTATGTGAGAGGAAAAAGAAAAAAAATAAAAAAAAACAAAAACCACGTACGTGAAGGTACGTGGTCACGTACATACCATGCAACGTACATATTTCACATCAATAACTTGGTACGTCCCATTGGCCACGTAGGCCACGTACCACTCCGATGTGGGTGCTCTAAGGTCTATTTAAACAATTTGCAGCAAAATGTCCTGGTTTTCCACATTGAAAACAATTCATGAGTCGAGGCCCATTCACATGACTACAGACATATGAATGTCTTGGGTAAGACGACTTCCATTCAGGCTTATCATCCCATTTGTGTATCAAATGTTTTGGAACTTTCTCAAGTTGTGTAATTAAACAAAATTGTTTCGATTTTGATTTGTTCGTTCTATTAAAAGTAGACACAACTTGGGGATAAGGAACAAATTCTTTGGGTTACTCACGACCAGCTTTAGTATTAGGCACACGAATTTTGAAACCATTAACTACTTCATTAGAATTAGAAACACATTTTGATGACCTAGGTAACATCAATTGTTTTGAATTGGATGCATTAAGTTCAAACACAGATGTCAAAACATCGTCCTTAGGTAAATCAGAAATTAAACTACTAGACTCATGACACTCTTTGACTCTCAAACATTCAGCATCCTTTCTAGAAACATCTTTGATCCTTACTTCATCTGCACAAGAAACAAAAACGTCAGAAGCACTAACATTATCGTTTAATGATTCCTGGGATGGACCCGATTCACAAGTGACTGTCACCGATCTATTCTGATTACCCAAACCATAGGTCATATGTTTCTCATTTTCTAACTCCTCTTCTGTCATGGGTTTCACACCAACCAAAACACTATCTATGGGAGGTCCTGCTTCATGCATTTCTGATTCAGTTCTATCTACCTGATTCTCCTCATAGATTATACCTATTATATCTCTAGACACAGGTTGGGGAATATTATTCTTATTCTTCTCAGAAAAGCTAATTCCTATTCCTCCTTTATCCTTACCAAATCTAAAATCTATGATGCAGTTGGACAAAGCCTTACTAGCCTCAAGCATTCTTTTGTTTCTCATTTGATTCACATCTAATTTCACTTGCAACTCGTTGTTCTGATGTTTAAGTTCATCTACCTGCTTTCTAAGCTCAGCTATTTCTAACTTAGCATTGTCATACAGGACAGACTTCTGAGTGGCAAGAGCTTGGTATCTTTCTATATCTAGTTTCTGTGCTTTGACTTTCTCCTCACTCTTTTCCCATCTACCCTTAAACGAACTTCTAGAACATTGCATATCAAATAATTCTATCTCACTATTTTTCCAAAGTTGTCTAAGACAAGGAATTAAACGTGCATAAGTGGGATTAGTACATACCTTTGTGTTGTCGACTTCGGCTGCAAATGCTTCCTTGTTTTCAACCAGGTTTTCTTCTTTCTCTTCTGACTTTTCCTCTGTGACCATAAATGCATGTTCCTCCTCATCATTATTCTCCATCTGAGCAATCATAGTACCTATCAGACTGAGTTCCCTTACCTGCGAAGCCCATTGATACTCCCCACAATCCTGCACAACTAAATCCTTTGTCTCTGCTTTTCCTTTACCATCTCCAGCTTTCTTCTCTTCTGGTGTCTCCCTCTTTGGCTTGGTACACTCCCTAGAAAAATGTCCATACTCATCACAATTGAAATATCTAAGCTTGCTCTTATCAAAACCCATCCTTATCTTATCCTGGTCCTTCCATACATTCCTTCCAGTTTTTGCCATAAACTTCTTAGCGCGGAAAACTGCCATTGCCATTTGCCAAGAAACATCAAGCATTTCCACATGTTCAGGATTGATCTGGTTCAGTTCTCCTGACAGCATATCAGTAGGCACCAATGTTCCAGCCATAAGAGCTTGGTAACTGCTCATAAATCCCATTCCAAGGGCCAAGTTGGGATCATTGGTAGCATTAGCCTCATCAGCGTTGACCATTCCACTAGAACTTGCTTGAGATCGTGCCACGAATGCAGTTGACTTTTTGTTAGCACTTGAATCATTTCCAGACGAAATTCCAGCTTGCTTTGACCCTACTTCTTCAGATAAGAGAGCCTGATTCAGTTTTCCTGTCATACTGAGAGAACTTAAATGATTTAGCTCTCTCTGTTTATCATCAATCAGCTTTGACTTCAGTTTGTTAATAAGCTCATCAATAGTTAACTCTTCCAGCTTGTTGTTATCTTTGATAATTGAAATGTTGGTATTCCCGTTTCTCGGGTAAACTGTTCAAGAGTTTCTGATTCTTATCCTCCTGTTCGGGTTCAACTTCATAGCTTGACATTTCAGTAATTAAGGACACAAATCTTTGAACTTGAGCTTCAAATGACTCTCCTTGAATGTGATTGAACAAGTTAAACTTCTGCTTCAGCATCTGTTTACGGCTTTCCTTGATATCAGGATTTCCTTCATATGCCACCACCAGAGCATCCCAGAGTTTCTTTGTAGTCTTGTACTTCTTAAACCCTTGCGCAATCTCCGGTGTCAAAGCCATAGTCATGATAGCATACGCTCTTTCATCCTTGTTACATTTTTCCCAATCATCATCCAAGTATTCTGCTTCAGTCTTTACCACTCCAACCTTTCCTTCTTCAGTGTGAGTAGGAATAAATGGTCCATTAACAACAGATCAGTCTCAGATCAACACTTTTCAAATGGTTCTCAAATGTGTATTTCCATTCAAGGAAGTTATCAGCAGATGTGAGTCTGGGAGGACGGGTAGTCGATCCAATCTCAAAGTCCAGTTTTTGGTACAAACTCGGTTCGAAATCCATGACGAAAGCTTAGAAAAAAATCAAAAACAATGTCCAAATCTGTTTCCGATCGTTAACACCTGTTTACGATTTTGACACGCAAGCAGACCGTAAATGCCGATCGTAAACACACCCTGGATTGTAAACATAGTCGTAAACAGTTCCGGATCGTAAACAGCGTCGTAAACCCGATTCCGAACGTAAACGCAGTCGTAAACACACGAAGCTTGGATCTTAAAGTCGCAAGCAGCGTATAGAATCGTAAATGCGGTCGTAAACGTCGTACAGAGTCGTAAACTCTCAAAAATCCAGTCTTGAAGTCGTAAACTCAGTTTTGATGAAGAACACCGATCGTAATCTTCAAGAGCAGCCCAAAAACGATCGTAAACACCCAGAACAACAACAAGCTAACACTTTTTCTAGCCAAACATTCGAATCCAATATCGTGGAACCTCGAATCAGATGATTCTTAGCTCTGATACCAATTGTTGGTCCAGAAACAACAATCGCTCACGATATCTAACTAATCTAAACGTGCGGAATTCGGTTAGATTAGTGATTCAAGAAAGAGAAGAGAAGAAATCGAAGAAAACGATGATTAAAACGTGAAAAACCTGATCTTTGCACACAAGATGAACTTGTCGGGTACAAATAAGAAATCGTAAACTATCTTCTCTCTCTAGTTTACGATTACGATCGTAAACACCCTTGCTCTCTCTCCCTAAAATCGTAATCTCAAGGGTTGACAAATGAGGAGGTCTAGTGGGGTATATATAGTCCCCCATTGGGTTTACTATTGGGCCCCTTGTGGATCATAAACCCAATAGTAAACCCAAGCCCAACCATAAACTAGCCTAAATACAATAACCAAACTAGCCTATGATTCTAATGAAACCTTCTAAGCCCAGCCCAACTTATTTAATATTGCAAGCCTCATAATCTAGCCTCTACAAGACCGTCTCTCAGCCTCAAATCAAGCATCGCTACTCTCCCGGATGATCGTCTACGAGGAGTACGAACCCCGGGGAACTGTGCTGTTGGCAAAAAAATATAGGGAAACTAATGCCACTTAGTTACGGGGTCCCTCAAATCGGCCGACTTACCGTACTCGACACGCCGTCATGAACCAGCAGGGAAACAACCCTGCGTTCCGGATTATTTTATTATAAAAATTATCTTTTTAAGGGACTAAGGTACGTTTCTTCCATGCACTACTATCGCGCATGCACGTCCGGCTTAACAAGAGACAAGTTCACAAGCACGTACCATCTTGGCTTCCATGATATGACAAAATATTACCAACCCCCATTCCCAACCAAATACTTTCAGCCCGCACTTACGTGGTCAGCCGAGTTTTCTTACATAGACATAAGGACCTTGAATGTATCATGTAGCATGGAACACGAGTTACCTTTCGGATCATGCATCATCCCCCAACCGGGTGTCACAGGTCCGGCCTTTAGGATTTCGACTCCCTAAATGGTCTGTGATACGTAGAGCACGTTTGGTTCAGAAAATTAGTAATAAACTTTCAATAAAATGAGTTTTTATAAAACCTTAAAGCAAGTTTACAAAAACAGTTTACTAACCCACCAAAGATTTGTTTATTCCCACAACGAGTGTAAGAATTTGACTAACACTTGAAAGATTGAGGCTAACAAGTGTTAGTATTAAGATTTGCTTACTTGATAATGAAGGATTAATAGACAAAATAACAGTTCATTATCACCATAAGTTGAAGTTCTTACAATCTTTGACAAGTAGACTCGAGAACACTAAAACAAATGGCTCAAAAACGAAAAGATGGTATAATTAATGGAAGAGAGGGAGAAGAATTGAGAAGTTTGGAAGTGAAGCCGAGTTGTATAGCAATGAATGGAAGGTGGAAAAAGCTTTGCTTTGGTCTGGCATACAGAGTTAAGAAGTCTACTTTAGGATCCACAAAATCAGTCGGTAGCTTAATTTTTAGCAGTGTAAAAGTTTAGCATGCAAAAAATTGAAAATTTTTGACACTTTTTAAACGAAAACACAATAAAACATGCAAACTACAGGCGAGTGTCCCATCCCCCCACTTAAAATCGTACATTGTCCTCAATGTATTTGAGAACACTGCAAAACACAAGATAAAAGAAAAAAGGAAAAGACGAGCCTGACTGCTAGAAGATTGTGGAGCATGGCTTCTGCATTAACCCTATTGATTGCTTTCCCGATCTTTTGCTTACCAGAACTCCAGTCTTTGATTCCTTTGCTACTTACAAGACTTCAAAAGAAAATATTACACGCAAAAGGAATAATAAACTATTACCCAAAAATATATAGATAATAAACATTCCATGTATTCAATCAAAAACATTCTTTGTCAAACCATTGTTCATATCAAACATTCAAAACACATGAAACAAGCAATCCAAATCACATAAGAAGTCTAAATAATAATAAGATTGATAATAATAATCATAATAAAGCACAAAAACTTCAATCATCCCTGTGATGGTGGGTCTTCTTCTGGTTCACTCTCTTCATCATCAACATCTATCTGACGAAGAGTCTCTATTAATTCTTTAGCAGGAGCCTGATCATAGGGAGGAGGAGTTGGAGTGGCATTAGCATTGGACTTTGGAGCTATCAAGTCATCGACTCGATTGACTAGGCCTTGTAGATGGTAACCAACAATATCAAGCCTATCTTGGACATCTAACATGTTGTTTGTCAGTTTTCTGTAGCTGTCAGTCGTGTCCCTTTCCATTTTATCCAAATGCTTGCATAGATGCACAAAAGCTGGAGACACCTGAAATATCTTGTCTTTTTGTTCCAATGGTTGTATTTTCCTGGGCCTTCCTCTCTTTCTTTTCGAAGGACCCGCTTCGTGATCGTAACTCCTCACGTTAGTGAATTTAACAACAGGACGCTTGCCTTTCATCTACAAGAAAACAACGAGATAATAAAAACGAAAAAGATTGAAACAATATTGGCGTCACGGCTCGTTACAGGCTAACAAGTCGTTAGACCAAGAAAATCTGTAAAGGCTGTCGTCACGGTCCGTTACAGGGTAACATGTCGTTTTGGCTAGTTTTCAAAAATCTTTCAAAAAATTTATATTCTGATCAGGACAATGCATGATTAAAAACCATCAATTAAGTGTGAATTGGGGATGGGAACTGATGTACCTTAAAATATACATGTTTTATAGAAAAATCTCCCCCGCGTATTGGGTAAAATATGACTAACTATCACAAAGAAACAATGTTTTTGTCTTCTTTATAGTTTTTCAGGTTTTACTAGAGCCAAAATCTCAGAAGGAACGAAAAATGCAAGAAAAACTAATCGAAGCAGAAAAATATGAGATTTTGAAGTTCAGCACGCCCCATGCCTCACCCAGCACGGCCCATGCTCAATGCTAGCTCAAGCCTAGGTCGTGTATCTGAACCAGTCTGCGCAACACACCCCGTGCCTACCGAAGCATGCCCCGTGTCACTGACAAGACGACTGACACAGCACGCCCCGTGCTTAACGAAGCACGCCCTGTGCCCCTGATCACCTCACAGAACGGTAGAAGTCTCTGACATGGCACGCCCCGTGTTCCGCTCAGCATGCCCCATGCCCCTCTAACACGACACGCCCTGTGCCCAGTTTGGCACGGGCCGTGCCCACTCCGACTGATCTATAAATAGGAGACTCCATCTTCATTTCTCCTTGCTCAATTCTTCTCCATCTCTTCCACTAGTTTACCATCTTTTCAGTTTTGAGCCATTTGTTTTAGTGTTCTTGATCTACTCGTCAAATATTGTAAGAAGTTTAACTTATCGTAATAATGAATTGTTATTTGTCTATGAATCTTTCATTATCTATTAAGCATACCTTTAGACTAGCACTTGTTAGCCTTAATCTTTCAAGTGTTAGTCAAATTCTTACACTCGTTTGGGAATAAAGGAATCTTTGGTGGGTTGGTAAACTTTGTTTTGTAACCTTGCTTTAAGGTGAACTAATGACTTTATAAAAACTCTTTTTATTGAAAGTGTATTACTGATTTTCTGAACCAAGCGTGCTCTACATATCACAAACCGTTTGGGGAGTCATAATCCCAAAGGCCGGACTTGTGACACCCAATCGGGGGACGATGCATGATCTGAAAGGTAACTTGCGCCCCATGCTACATGAGACGTTTGAAAATGCGTGAGCGGTAGATCGTCTACTTAGTCGTGTCGAAATCAATGTAAAACGAGATGAACACCAAGAGTAAATACAAAGAGACTTGTATTAGACCACTGAGAACCACAGAGTACACAGATTAAAAATAAGACTCAAACGTACAAGTCCCCACTGTTCTACACAAGACAAACTATATATACTAGCTGAAATCCCGATGGTCCGAACTCCAGGTTCGGACCTGTTCGGACCTGTCCAAACTCAAGGTTCACCAGGTGTTCGGACCACAGCTAACTTGCATATCTTTGTCTTGTATTCGATACTTCACATGAAGATCAAGAACCATGTATCAACAAACTCCCCCTCGGCATGTGCAGTATCATCTTCCACTTAAAACTTGTATCTTGTATCTTCAATCTACCTCTTCCTCGATCTTGACGATGAGTTCAATCTAGAATACTTGATATTGCATCGTGTGTAATCTCTTTATCAACAATCTTCAGAAGACTTGAAGTTGTGATGTTCTCTTTCCACTTAAAGACCTGCCAACATAAATAATCTTGGTGCAAAACATCTCTTTGAGACTCCAAGATATTTTGATTTTGAAATTGATTTCGTATTCTGTGTTAATCAATCAAAAACAAAAAAGAAACAAAATATTTTTGAGTTTTAGAAATTTTATATCAAAACACTCCTAAAATCTTTTTGGTACTTTCTGGATATAAAAAAGTAACTGCAATACAAAATCAGAGACTATTTTTGTCTTTTTTGAGAAAGATCACAACTTAGGATCATATTGAACATAACATGTTGAGCTACACTTCAATTTCAATTATTGTAGCACATAAGCCATGTCGATTGCAGATATAATTTGTCCAACTTTAAACTCAGGCAGAATCATACTCATAACATCTGGATATGTTAAAGTATTAATTATATTTGCATTGACCAGTGTACCCCACACTATTAGACATACTCAAATATGCTTTTGCTTATCACATTTTTGTGTTTTCATTTGTGATTCATAATATAGTCAATTGTGTTCCATGCAAAAAGAAATAAGAATGTTAAATCGTCTACCTTAAGGTCGATCTTTCGATACGCAGATAAGGCCTCGGATTTAACACAATATGAAAATAAAACAAGTTGAAATTCGTAAAACTCAACAACAATCAGGTCGGTCTTGTGGACACGCAGAGAAAGTCCGATGAGTTATACGAAACACCAAAGAAAATAAAGCAGAATGTCAAACGAACAACGATCAGGTCGGCCTTGTGAGCACGCAGAGAAAGTCCGATCGTTTGATAAAATAAAGAAAATCAAACAAATTTAAATCTTTGCAAAATGAACACATGTATACACATTGACTTCTCATTTTATTTTCACGTATCTTTTTGTTAATATACCGTGAGATATGCATCATGATGTTGTCCACTGGGTCAAGTATCAGATTTTAGTGTATATCACATTTGAATACTTTCTGATTTGCCGAGCCTACCTTACATATCGATCAAATGGTCTTATGGTTTTTTCGTCTATTTTATCCATGAGTCAGATGATGTAAGCTAATGTACCATCATTTCCCAATCATGTCGGATACAATTTCTCATTTTTCAATGTTTTTGGATTTTTACATTTTTCATTGTTTTTGTCTTTTTCAAATTTCTCCCCCTAACAATGACAACTCTATTTATAGATTCTCATTTATAACATTTGAAAAACAACACATATATTTTTGTATTTTTGCAAAAACAAACTCCCCCTCAAAATGAGACGGAATGAAAAATAAAGCAGAAATTGATCAACCAACACGAATACTTGCCGTTTAGTATTTTGAAAACCGGATTGATTTGAAAATCCAATATAAGTTATCACAGATATTTCACAATTATCAATTTCTCAATCACCACAAGGTCTTCCTAAAATACCTGCTGACACCATATAAAACATTAGTCGCTTTGGGATCGACCCGATTTAACAGTTTCGGGTCGCCTGGTGTATTCCACATAGTCATTGTTGGCCTTGGAAACAACTTTTGGTTTCCAAATTTGAATTTTTTTTAATTTTTTATCAAAACTAGAATCAGATTCAACCAGCATACTTGATTTAGACCATGACGACTTACGAGTTGATTTGATCTTAGGAGACCATGGTTCATCAAATATTTGACCTTTGCTATCCACATATTTAGCAGTGTTGTGGATATATGCAGTCGTTGGACAATCAACAGCAAGATGTCCTGGTTGACGACATGCATAACAAGGTCGTTCTCGAAAAATAGATGAAAAATTCTTTGAGTTTTGAAAACCAGAGGAATGTTCAGAATCAAACGTATCAAAGAAACCATCAGAAGAATCATACCTAAGAGATGGACTCCTTGAAGATGATGATCTTCCAGAATAATAAGACCGTTCTTTCATAGGAGGTGATTTCTTTGGAATTTTAACTTTTGAATTCTGCTTTGCATTTGCTAGCTTCTGTGCCTGAACCGGTGCGTCTTTGACCTCATAACCCAAGCCTTTGTGCTTAAAACCTGGGGTCTTTGAAGAACTTGAAGAAGAACCAGAAGCTTCTTCCTCCTTGGCTTCTCTAGTGAATTTTGCTTTGATATCTTTCAGTTTGTTCTTCTCAACCAAAACTTTTTCTTCTTCTATTCCAGACAAAGAACTTCAAGCAACCTTATCAAACACCTTTTCATTCTCCGAAAAAATAGACTTTGAGGTAAATTTTGGAGCATCACCCAAATGCTTTTCTTTCTTCTTAGACTTTAATGTCTTCTTCTTGGCTGAAGTGGCAAATTTCGAATAATCATGCAATTCACCGTTAGGATCAAGCGGAGCAGATGTGACCTCAATCAAATCCACTGGTTGAGGAACCAAGTGAATATCAGTTTTCTTAGAATTATCCTCACTCTTATCCTGCTTGTACAAAAAATTTAGCAATGTTGGTGACAAATTGCAATTCTTTACTTGCCGTTTTAACTTCAAAATTTCCAACTTTAATTCATTAGTTTTCTGTTGAGCCTCAAGCCCCTCCTTTTGTGACTTGATGAATTTTGCATTGAGATCATCATATTCATAAGTTTGTAGTTTTCTGATCTCACATTCAGCAAACAACTCTTCAAGCACGCTTTCTCTCTTCTTTTTATAAATCTCAACATCTTTAGTCAATACTTCATTCTTGTCACGATAAAGAACATTTTCATCTTGAAGCATAGAAATTATGTTTTGAAGCTTCTCAACAGTCGCAGCAGTTTCAACAATAAGAGCATTAGCCTTTTTATACTTTTGTTGAACATGATAACTCTTTTCAAATATATTCTCAAAATCTTGAGCTTCATCTAACGCTTCAGCCTTGTCTTTATCACATTCATCTGCCAACTTGCTCTTTTCTGTCAAAACATCCTCATGAACATGAACCAATTCATAATACTTCTTTTGAAAATCATGAAATTCTTTCTTGAGCACAACAATCTCTTCATTTGACAATTTAGACCTTTCCGCAAAACTTGCAATCTTGTTACTCAGCCTTAAACATTCAAGACATCTTGATTCTTCAACTTTAACTTCTTTAAATCATTGATATTGTTGAATTGGAATCAGAATCATGACGAGCAGTCAAAGCAATTATAAATGGAGCATGTTTCCTTGTAGCCTTAGAATCTGCATTCCAGGCAAATTCATTTGGATGCAAAACACCTTGTTTAATTTCTCATCAAAAGAAATAACTTTTTCTTCAATCTTAGAATTTTCACTTGGTGAATGAAAAACCATATGAGCATGTTGACCAGACTTCAGCTTTTTTTCAGTTGAGCTTGGACATTCTCTTGCAAAGTGACCATATACCGAACACTTAAAACATTTTACCTTAGATTTGTCCAAACCAATCTTCCCATCTTGATTCAGTCTTTTCTTGCCAGTTCTATTGAAAAATTTCTTCGTTTTTCGGACCAATATAGCATATTGCTAGTTCAAATCTATCTCTTCCAAATGATCATAATCTATTTGATCGTAATCTTCATTTTTCAATTCAGCATTATTCACATCACCAGTATGTTGGAACCTATTTTGTTGGCAACACAAACTATTCACCGTTGAGTATTGCTGGTGAAGACCTTTTGATGTCCTATCTAGATTTGATACTTGGTTTTGTAATTGACTTTGAATTTGTACTTAGTAATATATTTGATTATGAATCTAGCATACTTCTTTTTCTCCTTAGCGAACTTCTGATTTTGAACTTAGCGGACTTGTTTAACATTTAGCGTACTTGTTCAATTTATGTCCTAGCGTACTTAATTTCTTTCTAGCGGACTTGTTTACTTAGCAGACTTGTTCCTGGTCTTAGCGAACTTAATTTGCTCTTAGCGAACTTGTTAGCTAACTTGTTTATGTTTAGCGAACTTGTTAGCGGACTTGTTTGTACTTAGCGAACTTGTTAGCGAACTTGTTTATGCTTAGCGAACTTGTTAGCATACTTGTTTACTCCTAGCAAACTTGTTTACTGTCTTAGCGAACTTGTCTGTGCTGATGGAATATTTTGCTGAATTCTAGGTAATGATTGTGTGTGTCAAACATTCCTTTTGTCCTATGCTCTCTTGTAGTATAAATACTGTTGAGAAAACCCTACTGGGGTACGCCACTCTCCTGGATTATTCTACAAGAGAGCATTTGTGTGTGTGTTCTTGGTGTTAGTGTGTGTTCTTAAGCTTTAGAAATCATCAATGGGTGAGCATTGATGTAGATTCAACCAGAATCGACCATCACACATGATTTCCCCACTTGTGTGATGAATCATATGAGAACATGTTGCTCAAATCTGGTCCTGATAATTGGTATCAGAGCCATGTTCTTCATTTTTTGAAGTTTTTCTCAAAATGGAGAAAATCTCATATGAGTTGTCAATTTTGGATGGATTTGCTTGTTGTTTGAGTTAATTCTTGGTAGCAATCACTCAAGGAACACAATGCTACACTCAGATTTCAGTAAATCTCAAGCTAACTAGTCGATTTTTAAGATTTAGCCATGAACAGTTCGTAACCTCTATTATGTCTGTTCTTGAGAATTTTTTTTTCAAAATTGTTTTTCTGTTGATTCTTTGTTAAAATTGATGAATGGCGAGATGTGCATATGTAAAACCAAACTGTAGGCACTAATTTCTCTCAAAATCATCAAGTATTGAAGATTTTAGAAGCTAAAAGTGGTGGTTTTTGGTGTTCTTCACATAATCTTACTATTCCATCAAATTAGGTCATTTAGAGTGGTTTTTGGAGTTTGTGACACTTGATTAAAGTAATCCTACATGAATTTCGAACCTATTGATGATCTTAAACATTGATTTTATCAACATTGATTTTTGAAGTTTGAAATTCATCAAGAACAAGCTGTTCAAATTTTGGCTAAGTCTGGAAATTTGACTTTTTCAAATTTTTTGCTGAAATGTCACTTGCTTATGACTAATTATGTTTGTTAATGTTTGTGAATGTAGGATTTGTGTGAATTCAAGCATTCTACAAGCATTTGAGCATTTTGAACCAAGCGTTCAATCCGTCCGGACCGTTAGTCAACTTAGCAAGTTTATGCTAAATTTTCGTGTTTCTCACTTCCAATGGCTGAAAGCAACCAGTTTTCTCCTGTCATGCAAAGCCACAACCGTCCACTAAAACTAATGGGCGCAAGTGACTTCGATGATTAGAAAGGGAAATTTGTATTATTTCTGGAGTATGTTAACTATGATCTATTGACTTCAATCGTTGAAGGTCCGGCTATGTTTGAAATTGAAGAAGCTACTACTATTGGCGCTGCTGTTACTATCCAATCGCGATAGCCGTTTTACTTCGAACTTCTGGAAGTCCCTCCAGAAAGCATTGGGTACTCGCCTTGACATGAATACCGCGTACCATCCCTAAACTGACGGTCAAAGCGAAAGAACGATCCAAACGCTTGAGGATATGCTACGAGCATGTGTGATTGACTTCGGACCTAACTGGGATGAACATCTCCCACTTGCCGAATTCTCTTATAACAACAGTTACCACACTAGCATCCAAGCCACTCCGTTCGAAGCACTTTAAGGAAGGAAGTGCAGATCTCCGCTTTGCCGGACCGAGATCGGTGACAGTCAACTGACTGGTCCTGAACTGATCTGTGAAATGACTGATAAAGTGTTTCAAGTCCGTCACCTACAAAAAGCTGCTATGGATGGACAAAAGAGCTACGCCGATAACCGTCGCAAACCCTTATCCTTTGAAAAGGGTGATCGTGTCATGTTAAAAGTGTTACCTTGGAAAGGTGTCATCCGGTTCGGCAAACGAGGAAAGCTTAACCCTCGTTACATTGGTTCATTAGAAATCACTAAGACAATCGGACCGGTAGCTTACCGTCTACGTCTACCCGCATAGCTAAGCAGTGTGCATGATGTCTTCCACGTTAGTAATCTTAAGAAATGCTTGTCTGATGAAACACTTGTCGTCCCACTTGATGAAATTCAAGTTGACGAAACACTTCACTTTGTTGAAGAAACTGTCGAGATACTTGATCGAGAACTCAAGAGACTGAAGCATAGCCGCATTCTCATTGTCAAAGTGCGATGGAACTCTCAACGAGGTCTAGAGTACACTTGGGAACGCGAGGATCAAATGCGTCGGAAGTACCCTCGTCTTTTCGGAAACGTCGCAGTCAACCAGTGATCAAGAACTGAATTTCGGGACGAAATTCTTCTAACTGGTGGAGAATGTGACACCTCGTCCGAAAATCTAGGTCAAACTGCTTACTTTGACTCTTAAATTAAGTTATTGGGTCCTGTGAAGGGCTCTTTAACAATGTTGGCACAATTTGATTTAACAAGAGAAACAAGTTGCGGAAAGTAAATCAAATTGGAAGACAACAATTCATAAAAGGGTTATTCTGTATATCTCAAATGTAAATAATGGTTTACACGAGTTTATAGTATAACTATGTATCAACAAAAATAACTTTTCTATGGGAGTGATGTTGTAATTGCTTTGAGAAGATATTGAATTGTATGCTTGATGTCTTACTTTGTTTGGTGAAGTCAGCTTGCTATTTATAGGAAAATGTAGCAAGTTGTATTTGGATAAGGTGGTTGAGGACGGTTGATGTTGGAGTGTGTCAGAGTATATAGAGATAAATTGAAGATATTCAATTTATCTCTTTTTCAACTGCCTTCGTGATTAATGCCAAGTTGGCATTCATTTTGCTTGTTCTTCACACAAAGGTAGAATTTGTTCTTCTCGTAATCTTTATTATCTGATAGTCCAGAACTCCTTCATGACTCTTCTTTGAAGACTATTGATGCTTCCCATTAGAAGCCTTCTACAGAAATGAGGATTTCTATAGAATTTAGTCTGTACAGAACTACTTCAGAATTTCCGGAGTAGTTCTGTAGGAGTATAGAAATCATGCAGAAATCTGTAATTCATGCAGACTTTCATATCCTTCTCTTTTAAGGATGTATCTTATCTTTTCTTCCAATACTTGACTGTTTTGTGTTATAATTATATTGTGTTATAACAATCTCCCCCTAAGTATTTGAAGAAAATAAACAAAAAGAGAAAGTAACAAATGCAAATTTTTGAAAGATCAACAGGATGCATGGAGCTGTGAATAATTTTTAGGAAATAAATCTGCTTACAGAGTCTTCTTTTATACAGAATTTCTTGGGAAGAGGACCCCAACAGGCTCCGTGCAGTTCCTTTTGTAGCATTATGTGTTGCTTTAGATCTTCTATTGGTTTGATCATAAGTTCCCTTCTTCTTGCAGTCTCAGGCTCAGTCTCTCTGTTTTCATTTAGTAGGAATGAGATGAATCTTAGAGATGTATCGGAGTAAGCATGACACTAGCTGATTCTGAAGAACCTCTTCTGTTTATTATAATATCTGAAGCAGATCCCTATTTCGCCAGTGCTTGGAATTATTTTGGATCCTGTCCACTTTAATTTAGAGGGAAGCTCTTCATTTGCAGTCTGAATGGCAAGTTTCTTCAAATTTGTGTGTATGCCCAGTTCATAGTTAATTTGAGCAAACGTGTTGTATATCTTCTTTCCTGCTTCTCTGAGTCGATGTATTGCTCTTCTGTTCTTGAGACTTGTTGAACCATTTGCTATACAGCTGTTGATGAGGTAAAAGATGTGCATTTCACTAAATTGATCAAGATCTGCATCAGTGAATGTATAAGGTTGACGATTGTTTGCAGAGGTAGTGATTCTGTAGGAGTTTGAGTAGTGAGTGAAAGGATTTCCCTTTTGTTGTCTTTCTTTGACTTCATCAAGCTGCAGGATGGTGGCATCTAAGTGTATCCAGTTTCTTTCAAATGGCATGTTGTTGATTTTCTCCTCAAAGATCTTTTTGCTCATTGGACTCATTTGAGGAGGTTGTTCGGTTTCTTGAAGGAATATGTCTTCACATCTTCTCTTTTCATGCCATAGTTCCTCCTCAATCCTTTTTTCTTCTTCGTAGTTATCTTCAAGTAAAGACTGAGAGTCTATTGAGATCTCAGGAGCATTAAGGTCTCCCCCTAGATTTGTGGTTTTCTCCTTGCCTTTTTCAGATTCCTTGGTGGGTTTTGAGGTACCTGTAGTTTGAGTTTTGATGGAAGTACCTGATGAGGGTGGAACCACTGCCCGACTGGACTTCTGTGCAAGCGGTGGCATCAAGTGATCAGGAGCTAGACTGGGCTTGCATTGATCATGTTTCTTTCTTTAGGGAGAGGACTCAATTTCATCAGGAGCTGTCTTTCGCTTTGAGCTAGGAGGAGAGTCATCAAGATTGATGACCGGAGGAGTTGTGGTCTCCTTTTCTGAAGACTTCTTAAGTGGGTTGGCTCCTGTTACTTGCTTGGATAGATTCTTCATTCTTTTCCCTAGGAGCATCTGATCTGAATCTATCTTTATCAGATTTGAGCTTTCTTCTTTTATTTCCTTGTGTAGAAGGCTGAATTCTCCTTTGATCTTATTCAGCAACTCTTCTCCTTTGGCATCATAGAATTGTATTGCCTTTTGAGCCATCTTCTTCAGTTCCTTGATCTGATTTCATAGTGATTCTTGTTTTCCTCCTTTTAGTTGCCACTCCTTTTCTTGTAAGGCTCTCAGCTGGTCAGAAATCTGATTGAATTGTTGCTTGCTGTTTTTCTTCATCACTTTCAACTCTTCTTGTAGTTCAGCTATTTTCTGACTGTTGCTTTCTGTCTGTTTTGACAATTCTTCTATTTGTACATAACTACTGCAGAAATTCTGATCTAGTTCTGTACTTTGTTGTTTTTACTCATTCATGAAGTCATTGAACAAGTCAGAGAGAGATTTAGAAAGATTCTCGAAGTCAGATTTTGATGCAGCTTCGGGGGTTAATATACCAGAGGATAACACATGTCTCTCTGTTGGACTGGTTGATTTCTCCTTAAGAACTTTACCAGTGCCTGTTAACTTAGCTATGCTGAGTGTGTACAAGTCTTCCACATTCATTGGTTGGTCCAGAATTGGACTTACCTCCTGTGTTTTTAGAGAATCCTGAGACATATGTGTTGTTTGTCTTTGTGAGGGGTCTCTTGTGAGCTGACACTGAGCACATCAATGTTGCTCGTTTCCAAGTTTCCTTGACTTCTTGAGTCTCCACTTGTTGTTACATCATCTTCACTGACTAAGTCAAAGAAGATATTGTGATGTGTGGCTATGATGGGAATGTCAAGGTCAGGTGAGTTGGTTGTTTGGGCTTGAAATTGGACAAAGGCTTCTTGGAGGGATGTTTTTGGTGATGAATGCTGGCTTTTGGTTTGATTTGGATAGTTTTGGTATTCTAGAGAGTGTTGAGCTGAGAATGTTGGCTCATGTGGTGTATGTGGGGGACTCAGTGGGGTTTCCTGATGTGGTGAGTTTTGTTGCTGTGGAGGAGAGGAAGGGTTGTAGTCAGCCATTTCTTCCGATGGTGATGTTGTGGTGTTGGTTGAAGTAGGTGACTGATCAGGGTTATATTTGAATTTGTTGGCTTTAATGAGATATTTATGAAGGACTGGGTTGTTGTATTCTATCTTAACTGTCATACCCCATGGAAAATTGCACAAATCTATATGTGTACCTGGTTTGTAGATACCTTTGATGTGATACATTTCAGTTGGGATTTTTTCATTTTCCTCTATTCTCACTTTATCTTTGATCATTTGTGCTAGAAATCTGACGTAGGGCACAAATTCTGACTTCTTGCCTTTTGATTTTTGTTTGGCTCTTTTCTCCATATCTTTCCAGATTAGCAGGGCCATATCAATTTATTCATTGAAGCATAAACTATATAGAATGGTGAGAATGTTTTTGTTGATTTGATCCATGGAGCCCTTCTTGGATGTCATGGTGTGGTGGAGTAAGTCAGTAGTGAATCTCCAGGCGGGCTTTAGTTGACTTACTCTGAGATATGAGATTTGACCATTTTCTGCAAACTTACCTTCGGTGATTTCATTGATCAGTTCTATCAGAGCTGATCTTCTGGGTTATGAGAGAAGGATGAGAAGTTTTCTGGTAGTGGGAAGATTTTTCTCAGATCAGATAGTTGGAGTGTGATGTTAGTGTCTGTGTTCACCTTTCCTTTCATGTTTCCATCTATCATCTTGACAGTTGCCCAGAAGTTTAGAATGGCGGATTTTGGGCATGGTTCGTTGATGGTTAAGGCTGTGGCAAGTTGAGATGAATTCCTTAGAGCTTCTATGATCAACTGGAGGTTTGATGAGTATGCAGATGGGTTCAGATCGCACGGTTGGTTAAGGGTGTCTAGGGTGAAATTTCGTCAGGGTGGTGAGTCAGAGGATGAGGAATCTAGGTTTAGGGTTTGAGCAGAGGGGTTTCATGTGATTTTTCCTTTGGACCGAGTGTTCATCGCAGGGGTTGCAGATGAGGATGCCATTTGTGGTTTCTCAGGTTTGTGATATGAACAGTGGGATTTGGATGAGAGGGGCGATGTCCTTTTATAGGTATCTCCTGATGCCATTCCGTTTTCAAAGTTTTCCTATAATTGCTATAATTAATTCGAACGGACACTTTTATTCTTAACGGTAACAAAAATTATCGTTAGCCATTATGCGAATAATTAGCGAATTAATTATCGTATATATCAGAGCCAATTTTTTGTTTATTGTTCAGATATTTTGGACAATTTTGATTTTTGAGGAGACATTCTGCAATATTTCTGATCAAGAGAATAATAATTTATTTAATCAAGAAATTTTACAGAGAGTTTAAGGCAAGTACAGATGTCTGTACACGTGCATCTATTCTGGTCTCTGTTGAGAGCAAGAGTTTTAAAGGCTTTGAATCTCGCTTCCATTTGAAGAGAAATATAAAGATGCAAAGAAGTTTGCCTTCCTGTGGATGGAAGAAAATATCCATTGGAGTCTGGAAGTCCGGAAATTGATAGTCCACCAGGAGATATTCCCTTTTGAGATACTACTTTGCTTGTCTTGATTCCCCTTGGTATTGTTTCCCAGTTTAAAGCTTGAAGGATTGATTTTGTGGAAAATCTGGGGTAGAGAATGAATCTTTTATTTAAGGGTCTGTTGAGATTGCTTTGCATGTGTCTCATGAGGTACAGAGAGAAATTCATGTTGTGACCTTGAATGAGAGCATGCATGACACATTGAGTGTCCTCATCTGAGAGATAATGAACATAATATATTGATGAGAAACAGATTCGAATCTGAGAGAAAAAGTATTGCCACAAATGTGGAAGGTGAACTCTGCAACTTTTCCTTCATATAGATTTCCTTTGTATCCCATATCAAGAAGAGTTTTGATCATAGCATCTTGGTCGAAGTGACTGGGAGCAGATGGACTGTCTTTGATTTGAAGTGCTTTTCTGATCAGATGTTGATTAAAGAAAAACAATACTCCACAGACGGATAATCTTATTAAGGCATTGTCTCCATCCTTAACAATGAGAACAACATTCCTCCAGAATTCTTGAAGTAGAGAGTAGTTAATTGGAATATCAAGAGTCAGTGCACATCCTATGGGGCAATTTTTGAGGAATTTCATCATTGGTTGATAGGACCAAAATCTGTTCCCACAGGGTGTATAGAGCATGAGATTGTGAAGGTGAGGAACATGCAATGTTGTGTTTTCAGGTAATGGTGGAGAAAGTTCTTTGAAAGACATGGCTGAGTTTATCCCTTTTGATAAGGTATTTCAAAGTTCAATGAGGAAGAAGGATGTTGGTTGGGATTTTACTTTTGTGCTCCTTTTAAAGACATGGTGAGATGATGAAATGAACAGAGGAGAGGGTAGAGGGATTTGACAGCCTACTTTTATAGGTCATTATTGATGTTTTTGGTTCTAGAAATTTGAGCTTTTTGTTTAAGAAGTCAACTTTTCGGAGAAGTTATTTGGGAGTACAGGAAGAAAAATGACAGGTAGTTATTGAACTGGCTCCCCTTCCCTTTTTTTTTTAATTTGCAGTCATGTTTAGCATCCCCAGCTTGCTTAGTAAAAATGAGAATCTCTTTTCATCTAAAGGTTTAGTAAAGATATCTGCAAGCTGGAGTTCAGTTGGAACAAAGTACATTTCAATGTGTCCTTTTTCAACATGATCCTTGATAAAGTGATACCTGACGTCGATGTACTTTGTTGTTGAGTGATGAACAAGATTGGATGTGATGGCAATTGCACTTTTTGAGTCACAAAAAATTGGTATTTTAGAGAGATTTATCTCATAGTCTTTGAGTTGGGTCTGCATCCATATCACTTGAGAGCAACAACAAGCAGCAGCAACATATTCAGCTTCAGCAGTTGAAGTTGATACACAATTTTGCTTCTTGGATGTCCTGCATACTAACTTGCCTCCTAGCATTTGATAGCTTCATGATGTGCTTTTTTTATCTAGTCTGCAACCTGCATGATCAGCATCTGAGTAGGCTGTTAGGGAAAAATTAGTTTCCTTGGGATACCGGAGGCCTAGGTCAGCTGACCCTTTTAGGTATCTAAAGATTCTTTTGATAGCTAATAAGTGAGACTCCTTGGGTTTACATTGATATCTGGCAAGAAAACATGTGGAGAACATGATATCAGGCCTACTTGCTATGAGATACAGAAGTGAGCCTATCATACCTCTGTATGTGTGTTCATCAACATTTTTACCATCTTTGTCAGCATCAATTTGCACGTTTGTGGCCATTGGTGTTTTGAATGAGAAGCAGTTTGAGAGAGAGTACTTAATGAGGAGATTTTTGATGTATTTTGCTTGATTTATAAAAATTCCTTCTGGAGTTTGTTTCATTTGGATTCCCATAAAATAGTTTAGTTCTCCCATCATGCTCATTTTGAAGTTTGTTGTCATAAGTTCTTGAAATTCTTTACAAAATAATGGACACGTGGATCCAAAGATGATGTCATCTACATAGATTTGTACAACCAAGAGATGACCTTTTCTTTCCTTTAAGAATAATGTGGTATCAATGGACCCCTTTTTAAAGATGGCAGACAAAAGGAAATCCGAGAAGGTGTCATATCATGCTCTAGGTGCTTGTTTTAGACCGTATAGGGCTCTTTTGAGTTTACAAACGTGATTTTGAAAATTTTCATTTTCAAATCCGGGTGGTTGTTCAATGTAAACTTCTTGATCAATTTTTCACATTGAACATCCATTTGATAGACTTTGAAACCTTTGAAGGCTGTAAAGGCCATAAATATCCTAACAGCCTCAAGTCTTGTGACTAGAGCAAAGGTTTCATCGTAGTCTAATCCCTCTTGTTGACAGTCTCCTTTTGCTACAAGCCTAGCTTTGTTTCTAGTTATGGTACCTTCTTCGTCAGTTTTATTTTGAAAAACCCATTTAGTTCCTATAACAGATTTGTTGTTAGGTCTTGGAACTAAATTCCACACATTATTTCTTTCAATTTTTCCTAGTTCTTGTTGCATGGCTAGGATCCAGTGGGGATCCTGAAGGGCTTCTTCATAATTTTTTGGTTCTGTTATACTAAGGAATCCAGCATAGAGACACTGATTTGCTGAGGCTGATCTGGTTTGGACACTTTTGTATTGATCACCAATGATTAAGTTTATGGGATGATCTTTTGTCCACTTTGTTGTTGGAGAAAGAGTGGCTAATTCTTCACTCCTAAGCATTAGGTATGTTGTGTCAATGCCTTGACACTCCCCCTCAACTGATGGAGGGTCAACTGATTGGGAGATCTCGTTTACAGAGTCATTTAGGAGCTCCAGAGTAGAGTTCTGTAATGTTTCTATAGTTGCAATTTTTTCAATAAAGGAGTGAGAGTCAGAGGTTTCATTACTATTTTTGTCTTTTGAACAAGAAATCTCATTTTGGTTCTCAAACTTTTTGTTATCTTTGCAGTGATCTTTTGTGGTGAAGATTTTGGAAGGAGAGGAAAATAAAGGAAAGTCATTTTCCTCATCAGAGTTTTCTTTGAAAAATTTGTTAGCTACTTCTTTATCTTTTTCTTGAATTGTTACTCTGGAAATACAGATATTTGTGTCCTCTTTATTAGAAGGTGTTATGCTCTTATGCATAGCCATTTTATTATCACTAAAGGACACATTTATACTTTCTCTTACCACTTGAGTTTTTAGAACAAAAACTTGGTATGCTTTTGACTTGAGTGAGTATCCAATGAAGATTCCTTTATCGGCCTTTTTGTCGAATTTTCTGAGGTAATCTTTATCGTTTAGTATATAGCACCTGCATCCAAATACATGAAGAAATTTTAAGTTAGGAGTTTTCTTATTGATTGCTTGTTAAGGTGTTTGATTTATCCTTTTGTTGATCATTGATTGAGTGAAACATGCTGTTGCAATAGCTTCAGCCCAGAAGTAGATGGGAAGATTTGCGGAGGAAAGCATGGATCTGGCGGCTTTTACTAAAGTTATGTTCCTCCTTTCTACTACCCCATTTTGTTGTGGGGTCATTGGTGCAGAGAACTCATGAGAGATGCCTTTGTTGACTAGATATGTGTCTAGTTTTGAGTTTTTGAATTCGGTTCCATTGTCAGATCTTATTCTTCTTACTTTTAGGAGCATTAGTTTTTGTATTCTTCTTATAAAGTTAATAATAAGATATGTTTTTTCACTTTTTGATTTCAAGAATTCGACCCATGTATATCTGGAGAAGTCATCCACCATAACTAGGATGTACTTCTTTCCACCAAGGCTCTCTGTGTTTATGGGTCCACAGAGATCCATGTGAATTAACTCAAGTGGTTGATTTCCAGATGTTTCTTGAAGACTTTTGTGAGAAGTTTTTTCATTTTTCCCATTTGACAAGCTTCACAGATTTCCCCGAATTTTGAGGGTATGGTAGGAAGACCTTTTACCATCTTTTTATTTACTAGTCCAACAATTGTTCTATGGTTTAGATGGGATAGTCTTTTGTGCCATAGCTCAGATTCTTTGTGAGAGGACTTTGAAACGAGACAGAAAGAATCATTTGAAATCAGATTGTTGAAATTTATAAAGTAGAGACTCTGATTTATTCTTTTTCTAGTTAGATAAATTATATTGTCGCTTAGTTCAACAAGTTCACACTTGTTGGAGTAAAGAGTAAGTTTGAAGCCTTTATCACATAATTGTCCACAGCTTAATAAGTTGTATTTTAGACCTTGTACATGTGGCACATTTTCAATTGCGACTTCACCATTGATAATGGTTCCATACCCAATGGTTTTGTATTTTATACCATCACCAAAAGTTATGGATCTTCCTTTTCTATTCACATAATTGTTTAACAGTTTTATTTCCCCAGTCATGTGGGTAGATCATCCAGAATCACAATACCAGACTTGTTGTATGTGATGCTCATGACATTTAGTTTGAACTTTTTGACTGTTGTGTAGAATTTTTTCTATGATGAGGCATAAAAGAGGTTTAAGAGTTTCCTTTTTGTGCCTTTTGATTTCAGAAAAATTCATTTCAGAATGATGGGATCTGTTGGCTATGCAATCTATCAGGGAATCATCACTAGCAAGCATAGGGAGGTTAGCTAGTGAGCCGAGAGATTTCCCATATTCTGACTTGAGGACATTTTAAAGAGCAGGATCTTTGAATATTGATTATTCAATTTGCTCTGATACCAATTGTTGGGTCCCGTGAAGGGCTCTTTAAAAATGTTGGCACAATTTGATTTAAATAAGATAAACAAGTTGCGGAAAGTAAATCAAATTGGAAGATAGCAATTCATAAAAAGGTTATTCTGTATATCTCAAATGTAAATAATGGTTTACATGAGTTTATAGTATAACTATGTAATGGTTTAGATGAGTTTATAGTATAACTATGTATCAACAGAAATAACTTTTCTATGGGAGTGATGTTGTAATTGATTTGAGAAGATATTGAATTGTATGCTTGATGTCTTGCTTTTTTTGGTGAAGTCGGCTTGCTATTTAAAGGAATATGTAGCAAGTTGTATTTGGATAAGGTGATTGAGGACGGTTGATGTTGGAGTGTGTCAGAGTATATAGAGATAAATTGAAGATATTCAATTTATCTCTTTTTCAACTGTCTTTAACTGCCTTCGTGATTAATGCCAAGTTGGCATTCATTTTGTTTATTCTTCACACAAAGGTAGAATTTGTTCTTCTCATAATCTTTATCTTCTGATAGTCCAGAACTCCTTCAGGACTCTTCTTTGAAGACTACTGATGCTTCCCATTAGAAGCCTTCTACAGAATTGAGGATTTCTGTAGAATTTAGTCTGTACAGAACTACTTCGGAATTTCTGGAGTATTTCTGTATGAGTACAGAAATCATGCAGAAATCTGTAATTCATACAGACTTTCATATCCTTTCTCTTTTAAGGATGTATCTTATCTTTTCTTCCAATACTTGACTGTTTTGTGTTACAATTACATTATGTTCTAACATAAGTATTAATGTGCTTTAACTGATCTGATTTCTGTTTAAACTGTTAATTACTGTGCCTGATTGTTAACTGATGACGTAAACCAAATCCCGCATTTGTATTGGAAGCGTATACCCGTTAAATGCATAGAGATTTCATGTATTAATCATGGAACTTCTATAATAATAACAAAATAATAATAAATATAAAATGTATTTTTATATTTATCTGGAACTGGTGTCGAACATTTGTATAATTGACTTAAACAATTGATTTTATGAAATAAAAACATCAAAAACTGAAATTGTTGTCAAGACTTAAGCCAAACCTCAACCGATCACCCAATTGGGCCCGACTAGGCCCAATAGGCCTAATAAGCCTAAAACAATGAAATCGAACCCGAAAACTTGACCAGTTACTCAAACTTGATATCCCGAATGATCGTGGCGATCCGTGAACCCAACCGATGCACAATGGGCCCGGGCCTCGAACCGGCGCCCCGTTTGGACCTGTACGGCCCATAATCGACAAACGGGCCCAATTACATTTTCCTATTAATCGTTTAGGCCCAATGTCAATATCAAGCCCAACGGATTATTTTAAATAAAATTAGCCCATCAACGTTGCAATTTTTACAATGATTGTTACCTCTTATTATTTTTATAAAATTTGGCATGAACTTCTATAAATTTATACTTTGGTTAGTTATAAAAGTTATGGGTTAATTTATTCCCAAACCCTTGTATATTTTTATAAACTATGATAGTGCTTAAACAAATTTATAAAACATGATAACTTTTATAGTGAACTATCACCTACACATCCATTGTTTTTATAAAACTTAGTAGGAGATTTTTATAAAAATTGTGATGGGGAGCTTAACCACATCACATCCCTATTACCTACATCTTATTCACCATCATTGGTGAATAGTTTTAGATGACTCGCACCTCACCATCACCACCAACTCCACCTTACAGTTACACAAACACTCAACCCCTCCACTCTCTTCTTCTCCCTCCCTTGTCCCTCACGATGTTCAGCCCACCTTCCTCTCTTTTTTTCTGTAGTTAACAACTACCCCAGCCACCATTACCCTTAGCCACCGCCACCACCATAAACCACCTCCCAACCCATTTCCTTCCTTCCTTTCGGCGAGCAACCAACCCACACCACCATAGCCGCCCTTCTCCTCTGTGACGCCCACTTCAGACTTGGCACCAGGAGGGGTCACTCATCGGATTTTCTCATGAACACATGGCATAACAGAGATAAGCAGCGGAAAATTTAAAACTTTGTTTATTATAAGCCAAGTACGTAAAGTAATTGAGAGCTTTCTAGTATCGTTTGGTTCGATTGTGGTTCAATTGTCTGTTTCAAAGTTCGTTTTTCATCTTCGTCTCTGGAAAACTGTGTTAAAAACATCATGATTTACGTCACATTTCCTTTTTTCTGTCCGTTTTTGTTCATCTGATCGTTCTGAGCTCGTTTGTGTATGTTTTTCGGTGAGATTCAAAAAGTTCCAAATTTTTCTCGTTCGGCCGAACCTCTAGTTCAGCGTAACCGCTCCGGTTTCCAAGTTCGGAGTGAAGTTTGGTCAGTCTTCTCGTTCGTTGAGGGTTCGGAGGTCTCTCGGAGGGAGTTTAGTGAGAATTGATCTTTGGTGAGAGTTCGGACATAGATCGGAGGTAGATCGGAGAGAGTTTGGAGATTGTGTCTTTGTTTCAGAAAAGCCTAGTTCGGAAAACGTTCGGACCGTTTATTTGAGTTCGGAGAAGGTTCGGAGCACGTTCGGAGGTTGTTACAAGTTCGGAGCGAGTTTGGACTAATCTAAAACTTGAAATTTTTCAAAATGTCGAAACTTCAAGCATTTGCTGCGATTCAGTCTCAGATGCAGACTTTATTGAACTATGACAATGAAATTGGGACGACCCAGAAAGTTCCCAAACTTCTCAAGTTTGAAGATTATGCAAATTGGAAGAAAAGGTTCGAAGCTTACATTAGAACGACCGATCCGGATTTATGGATTGCATTGGATGCACCATACGTGTATCCTGTTGGACAAAACAATGTGCCCATAATGCAAAGAAACCTAGATCTGAATCAAAAGACGGATTACACGAGAGAAAAAAAAGCATATGGTTTTATAACTCAAGCACTTCCTAAGGAGTTGCTACACCAGTTTAAGAGTTGTAAACATTCTCATGAATTGTGGACGACAATAAAAGAACGGTGTGAAGGCAACGAACAATACAAGAAGAGTAAAAAGAAAGTTTTGAACAAAGAGTTTGATAATTTCAAACATTTTGATGGTGAAAGCGTTCCGGATTTGATTTCAAGATATTGCCATTTGTTGTCTGAAATGGATAACGTTCAAATCAAGAAGGACGAAGAGGAGCTTAAAGAAAAATTACTTGAAGGTTTACCATCAAAGTGGGAACTCTATGTGTTGATGATCATGAATGATAAAGATTATCCAGAATTGACGTTTGTGAAACTGTTGGGTAAATTGCAAGCACGAGACTTAGAGATAAAAAATGTTAACACAACACCTGCAGAAGTCCAGAATCCTGATGTGTACTATGGTTTAAACGCGACAAAAATTTCGGGTAAATCGGGTAAGATGACAAGTTATGTACTAGCTATGGCCTTTGTAGCTGGAAATTTACCTGGATATGTATCTAACTCAGAAATGGAATGGGTTCGAATAGTTATGATCACAATTATAGTTTTGGAGGGTGTAACATCTCGGTTCCAGCAAGTAATCTGATGAATACTAGTAAAATGGCCATGTCGGTTACAACAACCGAAGACTATATGGCTCTTGTATATGTGTTGGTATCATCATATTATGGTCTTATAACTGGGAAGGTAAGTAATGCAGAACTGACTGAGGAGGATTATGATCAGGTGGATCCAGATGACTTGGAGCTGATGGATATTAAAATTTGCCATGCTTGCGAGAAGGGTGAAGATTTTTGAAAAAGACTGGTAGAAAAGACCTGAATTCTGGAGGAAGAATTGGTTTTGACAAGTCAAAGGTGAGGTGCTATAATTGCTCAAACTTCGGACACTTCGCTCGGGAATGCTCTCAACCAAAAAAGCAAGAATACCAAAAGTTTGCTCCCAAGTCTAATGCTTCTGGAACCAACAATGCATCAAATTCAGGGAGTTCTTTAAATTCTAAATCTACTCCTGAATCTACAAAAGCCCTAGTGTCTCAAGAAGACAAAACCTATAGCTGGGGTAATCAATTTTCTGATTCATCTGCATTGATTGTGACACGTGTGCAGGATGAAGACACCATGACAGAATCTACTCAAGATGAAGATGAAATTCATGGCGATGCAATTGATGGAGTTCAAGTTGATGTCAATAATGAAGCAAGTGTATCGGATTCAAAGGATGATCATCAATCTTTTTTTAAAGAAAAATTTGCATTCATGGCAAACTTGTCTGACCAAGTTGAATCAGATGTTGTTCTCTTGTTGGAGAAGCAAGTTCAAGTTCTAACTGAGGAGAAGGAAGCACTGATTCGTGAATGTGAAGCCGCGAAAGCTGAAGCACTTGACACATCCAATGATTTTGAGAACTTATATCAAAAGAGTCTTTCGCTGAAACAACAATATGAAAAGGCTCAACAAAATGCTGTGGAGATTGCTAACAAGATGATTGCACTACAGAAAGCAATGCAGAAGCTATCTGATGAGAATACAAACTTGAAGCAGGAGGTCGGTACATTGAAACGAAACAATATCACAGAATCGGTTGCTCTAATGGCCGATACTTCTAAGGTAGCTTCTTATCCTCTGATGTGCAAATCTTGTGATGATTTTGCTACCGCTAAGAGTACGATCTTAGACGAAAAGACAAAACTCCATGATCTTTTATCGGTAGCAAGAGCAGATAAGAATATATATAAAGAAAGATGGGAAGGAACCACTAAGGAGTTGTTGTCGGTTCATGAGCAGTTACGTTTACAAAATTTTGATTTTTCAAACCAATCTGAACTGCTTGTGTCCATACAAAAGGACTTGACTGATAGTCAAAAACTTGTTGCAGATCTAAAAGTTGAGATTTTTGAGCTAAAACAAAAGATTGATTCTGTTCAAGTTTCATCATCATTTACCAATTTTCTTTACAAGTCTGAAAGGAAATTAATTCTGGTAAATTGAGCCAAGTTCCTCCTCCTGTCATTATAACTAATTGTCCTTCATCTGAGGAAAAAGTGGAAGTTTCTTCTCATGACAAGCAGAGTAATCATCAATCAATTAATTCGAAGTCTGAGAAAACTTCAACCGGAAAATCTATCTTGGATTCTACGGTTGATGAACTGTTTTATGATGTCTTAGATTTTGATAAAATTGATGATCTCATTTCTGAAACGAAGGCTGAATGTTCTAAACCCACTCGTACAAATGTTTCTAAGCCAGATTATCAAAATTTGATTTTAAAACATGATTTTTCAAACATCAAATCTGAGCTGATGAAACTGAGTGAGTTTGAACAGAAATAGATTGCTAGAAGCAAGTATGTTGAAGGTAAAAAGGTCAAACAGGGTGAAGTTGGGTTTGTGCCTTCAGCCAAAACAAAATCTTTTGAACAAGGTTCTTCATCTAAGGTTTCAAAACCTGAAAAAGTCAAGGCTGGCAATCCCACTCCGAAAACCAAATTTGCCACATCTGAAAATTGGGTGACCTATCGCTTAAAAGGTTCTGATAAAATCTATAGCGATAAATACTTTCCTTTGGATATGGTCAATCTCAATTTAATAGATCAAATCTTTTCGGGAAAGTATGATCCTGCTTATGATCCTAAGGTGAGGAGTGTGCCCATTAAGGGGGGGAAATGGAAATATTAATGTAATGGACACACTTGTCTCTGATTTTGAATCTGGGTTGGTTAACAGGATGAAAAAGTCTGTTCAAAAGTCTGTAAACAACAAACCAATAAAATCAACTTTTCAATCACCACCAAGAGTTTTTCACAAACAAATGCAACCAAATTTCAGAAAACTAAGTCCTTATATCAAAAGGTCACAATTTTACAATGATGATGGTTTTTATGATGATTTTGGTTGTGAACCAAATCAACCTATCCTTGGAAGGGGTCCAAAGTGGGTTGATCATGGTTGTCAAAATGAGTTTGGTCCAAGATTTGGTGGAAGGAGAGATAGATATCAGAATTATGAGGATCAATTTTATTCTGGAAATTCACATGTTAGAAGTCGATTTATGTATCGTGGTGATGTTCCACAGAGGGTAACGGGATATGATTCTGGTTGTAATGATGATTCTGGAAATCATCGTGTGTCTAATCGAAAGGGTTTGAAACCCAAGACACAAAAACAACAAAAACAACAAAAACCTGTTGTTGAGTCCGATGTGGATGGTGACACGATTGAAAAAGTTTTGATTGATAAGACGAAAATGTTTTAAATGCAAAAATCGTGGTCATACATATCGGACTTGTTCATTGAAGAAGCCAAAATCTGGCATGTTTGATGCAGAAAAATCTGATGACATGTCTGAAGGTTATCAGATTGACACAAAGAAGAAAGTCAGATTTGTGGATGAGCAGGGCAGAGTTCACTCTAATAATAAATCATCAGAATTTCATAAAATTGACAAGAAATCAGAAACTAAATTTACAAATGTTAAATCAATTTTGAAACACTCTGCTATTAGTTCCACGGGCTCTTCAAACGATGCCTGGAAACCTAAGGGTTCTTCCATGGCTGGGGATGATTTTGTGGAAGATGACGGTCGACCCAAAGCTTCTAGCTTGGGTACGTCCCGATACTAATCTTCCGTTTTAATTTACGCAGGGATCTTCGCGACAACTCATGAACAACATTTGGGTTGTTGATAGCGGAGCATCTCGGAACATGACTGGTGATATCTCTTTGTTGCATGATGTGAAGTACTTCGATGGAGGTAAAGTAATATTCGCTGGAAACAAGGGAGGTCAAGTCACCGGAATTGGTAAATTGTCAAACGGTGCAGTCACATTCGAGAAGGTTGAATATGTCAAAGAATTGGAGTATAATCTTCTGAGCGTCTCCCAGATTTGTGACAAGAGTTACACAACTGCTTTCACGGGGAGTGAATGTGTGATACTGAAGCCTGATTACAAGATTCCAGATGAATGTGTTGTAATGCGAGCACCACGATTCTCAAATTTGTACATGCTCGACATGAATTCAGCCAAAGCAACTGTTGCGGGTCAATGTTTCTTATCGAAAGCTTCAGAGAGAGATTCCATTCTATGGCATCGTCGCATGGGACACATCCATTACCGAAAAATGAACGAACTTGTGCGGAGGGATCTTGTTGAAGGGGTTCCGAAACAGCAGTTTGTCTTCAACGATGTGTGTGTGAGTTGCAAGAAGGGTAAACAGAAAAGAAAATCCCATCCACTGAAGAAATACCTTTCAATTGAAGTCCCGTTGGAATTACTTCACATGGATCTATTTGGTCCTGTGAATTGTAAAAGTATTTCTGAGAATTGGTATTGTCCTGTGGTAACCGATGAATATTCAAGATACTCATGGGTTGATTTTCTGGTCTCTAAGGATGAAACTTCAAGAATTCTTCTCAACTTGATTACTACTCTCGAGTCATTATATAAGTTGAAGGTACAAAGGATTCGCAGTGACAATGGCACGGAGTTTAAGAATTCCGTCGTGAGGACGTTTTGTATGGAAAAAGGAATCGTACACGAGTTTAGTACACCATACACACCTCAGCAAAACGGCATGGCAGAAAGAAACAATCGTACAATTATTGAAACAGCACGAAGAATGTTGGCTGATGCTCAATTACCGGTTCCTTTCTGGAAGGAAGCAGTCAACATGGCTTGTTATGTGCTTAACCGAGTGCTTACGGTTAAACGACTGGGGAATACATGTTATGAACTTCTCAAGAATCATAAGCCGAATCTTAGTTATTTGGAGCCGTTTGGGTGTCCATGTACCGTGTTAAAGTCTGCGGGCAAGTTTGACGAAAAAGTTTTTCAAGGCTTGTTTGTTGGTTACTCACATCAGAAAAAACGGGTTTTCAACAAGCAAACGGGTACTGTGGAAGAATACTTACATGTTGATTTTCAATCATACACTCTACCGCCCAAAGGTGTTGGACCAGACTGGATGTTCGATTATAAATCTCTTTTTGAAAATCTTGAATCGACACCAGAGATGTCTGATGATCAGCTTACTTGGGTTTTTATTGATCATCAAGATGATATTCCGGTTCTGAATATTCAAACTTTGCCGACTCCGGAAGTGCCTGTTGCTGATAATTACTTGACAGAAACATCAAATGATTCGACAATTGGGGCTGATGATATGTCGTCTGATGATGAGAATGATTTTCATGAAGCCGTGTCATATCAGGTTGAGATTCCTGTTCAACAACCTGATCCACAAGTTGAAGCAACTACAAGTAATGTTGCTGTTAATTCAACTGAAAATGTGGTGGTTAAGGAAGATCCTGTTCCTGGTATGGCTGAAACGGTTATGGTTCCAATTCATCAAACACTCTGGATAAACACCATTCATCCGCAAGACAATATTATTGGTGATTTAAATGAAGGAGTGCGCACAAGATATCAAATCAAGAGTAGTGCATTATTAACGATTTTGGAATCTGGTATTCAGGAAGAAGCGTTCCATGTTGGAAACAGGGTGTCCTGACCCGACGAATTAACGAACCCGATCGATATTGACCCGTAAGAGTTACACCCGGGTCAACGGACTATTAAATCTAATTAATTATTAATTAGTATTAAAACGAACTAAATGGTTAATTAAATAGATATTGAATATTTATTTAATTAAAACGACAAAACTATTTCGGTAAAAATGCTCGCAGAATAAATAGATGAACTGATCAGTTGTTACTGGATTAACAGACTGATCAGTTTGGTGGCTTAAAGGAAATCGCGACCGGGCCATGTCCGTCAGAGCCCCGGTCCGCGATTTTTTAAATAAAATAGGGAGAGAGGGGTGGATTGCACAACAAGTCAAGAACCCTAATTCTCCACCCTCTCTCTCTCTCTGCCGCCGCCTCCTTCCGATCGCCGCCGCCACCAACACCATCGTGATCCTCCGGGTTTTTCTCTGATGGATCCCCGTCTCGCTAGCATCTGTGCTCGTCTCGAAAGGGAAGCAGTCGCAGCCCGAGCCGAAGCCGCAGCCTGAGCCGAAGCCGAAGCCGCGACCCGAGCCGCCGCCGTCGTTGCCTCCGTCGCACCACCACACGACCGCCAGCCAGTGGTCCTCGCGCAGCCGATGCCGCCACGCCCGGTCCCCTCGTCGTGGCCCGCGCCTCTTTACCCGCCGGCCACCGCCACCGTGTCACCGCCGGTCACCGGTGATGAGATCCTCGTGGGGACTGTTCCGGTTGCTATCCTGATGGAGGATGTTTTGTCACCGCCACCCGTGGTATCCCTACCACCGCCGCCGCCATTACCGCCGCCGCCGCCGCCGTCGATGATCTGTCTCGCAGGTTCGAGTCAGAAGTCTCAGTTCGTCCTAGCGCGAGCCCGTTGAATCCAGGTGTCTCGAGCGGTTGCTCGGATCCCGCCAAGGTATATCTAATTTGTTTAGATATTTAATTTAATTTTATTTATTTATTTTAAATAAAATAATTTTTTTGTGTTTGTCGTGTACGGTGATTGATCCTGTTACAGTTGTGTCCGCGTGTTTTAAATTAAATCGTTTCCGCTACTAAATTAATCTAGTATTAATTTATATATTAAATGGTTTTAATAAAAATTAAAATCGGTAACCCGGATATCCACCGTAAAACCCAACAGTGGTATCAGAGCCATTATCACCGCGCGCAAACCAGAACCGATGTTTTCGTAACCGGTAGTTCGCAATTTCAACTTAAATCCAAATTGCGAATTAGAATTAATTTACTTATTTATTTTAATTCTATATAAATTTTATTATTGTGTGTTAACGGCCGACCCCTGAATTTTAATTGCATAATTATATGTATTGTGACGTGTTTTGTTTTTCTCTGGTTGGCCCAATTGTTTTGGCCCGTATTTCGAATTTTGGTTTATTTGGACCTAGTTTTAGGGTTTCAAAGTTGTACAATATTTAGAGCTAGGTTACAATTGTTGTAATTGTAAATTTTGTATAAAACCAAGAGTCGAAGACTGGTTTCACGCCGGAGGGATGTCGAAGCAAGTGGGAGCTGAATCGGATCCAAGAACGCATAGAGTTGCCTCCTTGGTTGTTCACCATTTATTGTATTTAATTTTATATTAAATATGTCCCTTATGATCTCGCTTGTATGGCTCGAGCGAGATCAAGACCTTATGTCGTTTAACACACAATATGCCATTCGTGACAACTTAGTAATTTTAATTAGGTTAAATTAATTTACTAGTCCCGAGTGGTGATAGGATTTTATCGTTCGTTTCTGACGGTAATTAAGTATTAAAAGTAATTAATATCCCTATTTGGTAATTCTTAAAAACTGATAGTGCGTGCCATCCTATCTCAAGTCGAACTTGGAACGTATTTACCAGAGCATTAGTGTTGGAGTATTTCAACACCGCACTTAGTGCCGAGGGTACCTTCCAAGGTGAGGATATTGGAGTATTTCAACACCGTGTCATCACTTCGACCATTTAGGACTACTATCGCTTTAGATATATATGTTCGTGGTGTTGGAGTATTTCAACACCGCGCCACGGATGTGTATTACTAAAGTGGGCACGGATGAGGCTAAACGTATCGCAAAATACAATTGTATGTATATAGCGGCCTCATATCGAGAGTTTTGACTTGAGTCTCACAATTGACAACCATTGTCAGTTTGTTTACATGGCTTTGCTCCTGATGCTCATTTGGCGGTCTCAAGTAATGTCGTCTAAACGAACTCTCGATTTCTTAAAATAAAGTTTACCAACTTATTTTATAGAAATATAAAACATCGAAAATACTGATTAAATCTACTTTGCTTATTTCAGAAGGCTAAAGAAAACTCACCTCCATTAAGTTCAATGGTACAACTCGACCCCTTCACTGAGACTTTCTTTCTCGCATGGCAGACTACCCCGAGGAACCTTTTAAGGCTCTTCGGGTAACTCTATGTCATTGACCGACCTATCGCAAGTATTCCATCTTACTTGTTAAATGAGAACTCGCGATCTGAGCTCTAAAAGCACACTGACGATGATAAGGACGTCACTGAGTTATGTCAGAGGACTGAGTGAGCCGATGCACTTTCACAATTCGTAAACTGCTATATGGCAAACAACTCCTCTCTATACGATCATGTCATGCTGATGAAAGCGTATCGCGATAGGCTGATCGACCTTGGCTACTCCATCCCTGACGGGATGGCTCTTGATGTAGTACTCAGATCTTTGCCTGAACATTATCGTATTCTTGCGATTAATTGTTCGGCTCAGTCGATCGAGGAGGTCATTACGTTGATACCCAACGTGAAGATCAGGACCACGCCAGACGTGCTCAGAGTTGCTAATACAAAGATCTCTAAAGCCAGGAAGGTTAAAGAAGGCAAAGGCAAGAAACCACAGGTGCAGCCTCCCGAGGAGCGCCTGTGCTATGAGTGCAACAAAATGGGACACTGGCGTCGCAACTGTCCCGTTTATCTTGCAAAGCTGAAGATGACTAAGAACCCTAATAAGGGTTGCTCATCAGGTATGTCAATAAATGTTATTGAACTTTTCACTGTTTCCTCCAATTCATGGGTATTTGATACTGGATGTGGTTATCACATCGTAAATGTTTTCCAGGAACCTGAGAAGTGGAAGAAGACAGAACAGTGCTGCATGGACCTCATCGTTGGTGACGGTAAGAAGGTCCCAGTACTTGCTACTGGCACATATTCTTTTTCATGCTCTTCTGGCCTTGTAGTTACTTTAGTTAACTGTTTATATGCACCTGGTTTATCCATAAACATTATTTCTGTCTCTTCATTGTTTGAACAAGGATTTCGGTATAAATTTAATGGAAATGTGATTTCTGCTTACTATAATAATATCTTTTATTTCGAGGCTAAACCTCGACATGGTATATATGAGATAGATATTCAAACAAACGATCAGCTCTATCATGTTTCTAAAAGAAGCAAAGCTGATGGTAACGAATCCTCGTTATGGCACCATAGGCTTGGTCACATAAGCAAGGCCCACATTAAGAAGTTGCAAACTGCTGGGATTCTCAAATCCTAAGATGCGGATTCCTTCGATGAGTGCGAGTCATGCTTATCTGGTAAATTAACCAAGTCACCCTTCACCCATACAGGTGAACGGGCCCAAGGATTGTTAGGCATTATTCACACCGACGTGTGTGGACCCTTTCGAACCGAAATGAGAAATCGTGAACGATACTTCGTGACCTTCATCGATGACTACAGCAGATATGCCTATGTCTATCTGATGAGGCACAAGCATGAAACTTTTGAGAAGTTCAAAGACTTTCAAAACGAAGTACAAAATCAGCTGAGTCAAACTATTGTTATACTTCGATCTGATAGAAGCGGTGAATACCTAAGCGCTGAATTTCTGGATCATCTGAAGGAATGTGGAATCGTTTCACAACCTACTCCACCTGGCACACCCCAGTTAAATGGTGTAAGTGAAAGGAGGAATCGAACTCTGCTTAACATGGTTCGATCGATGATGTGCAAGACGACCTTGCCACATTCCTTTTGGGGATATGCCATCTTGACCGACGCTCGCCTAATAAATCTGGCATCGACCAAGAAAGTAGAGAAGACCCCATATGAGATATGGCATGGTTTTCTTCCTAAACTATCATACCTCAGGGTATGGGGATGTGATGCTTATGTCACCGGTGAATCTGACAACAAGCTCGATCCCCGAGGCGAAAGGGTAACTTCCGTTGGATACTATAGTAATACCGGTTATTACTTTTACCATCCCGATTGAAACACTGTTTCCATCAAAAGGAAAGGTAAATTCCTTGAGAAAGATGTGTAAGGGAATAATCTGTGGCTTGTGTACTAAATCACCTATTGGCGGATTATTTTGAAGGCCTATGTGATAGAATAGGTGAAAATTAGCTGGGTTATTGTTATGTTGGGTCATTGAGCCATTTTAGACATGTTTGGGCTCAATTTAAAAGAGTTTAGAGGGAGTTTAGTGGGCATGAGTGGTCAAATCCAGGAATTGACTATTAATTAGGGTTTTTAGGTTGTCTTGTTCTCCAAGTTGGAGAATCCCTATAAAAGGGAAGCCCTCCCCACATTATTGGGTTGCTGTTTTTGGTGTTTTTGCTAGTAGGTGATTCACGAAATTCTCTTTAGAGAATTTCAACTTGTGTGTTGCAACCAAGGGCGTTTAATCAAGTTTTCTCTTAAGTCGGTTTGTCTTTCCTATTGTTTTCATATATTATTTGCATTGTTAATTCGTGTTCTTGAATCATCCATTGACACCGGATTCCGCACGGTGTTTGTGGTTGTGATATCGCGTTTGGATCGTTTTCGGGACTTACAATTGGTATCAGAGCCAAGAAACGCAAGTTTCGAGGCTCTCGCGATATCGGATTCAGGTTTTTGGTAACTAACGGTTTAAGTGTTTTTGTGATTTTTAGCATTAGCACGTTTCGGAAGTACTTTTTGCAGGTTTCAAGTCGAGATAGAAGTGTTCGTGACCCATTGCGTGTGAATCTGTGACTTTTCGAGCCAATAGAAGACTTCTCGATCAGCCTGTCTGATCGAAAACCCTTTTCTGTCGTGTTCCTGTGATCGAGAAAGACCCCTTGAGTCTTTTCGATCAGTTTTCTCCAGTCGGAAAGTCCCTTTTTGAGGCTTTTCGATCAACCAACCAGCTTTTTGATCAGCCAACCAGCTTTTCGAACAGCCAACCAACTTTTCGATCAGATACTGTGGCTAGTCCCTGTTCACTCTGATCGAAAAGCATACTTTCCGATCAGTCATAGGCTTTTCGATCGAGCCAAAACTCTGCCCGATCAAAAAGTCCACTTTTCGATCAAAAAGTCCTCTTTTAAATCAAAAAGTCCAAGTTTCGATCAAAAAGTCCACTTTTCGATCAGGTCCGTTTCGATCGAAAAGTCCCTTCGTGACTTTTCGATCAGCTTCTCGATTCGATCGGAAAGTCCCCTCTGAGACTTTTTGATCCACCCTTGCTTTTCAATCGATAAGTGTATTTTTCGACCAAGATCTTGTTTGATCAAAAAGTACTTTTTGATCAGATTCTTCCGACCGAAAACCCATTTTGACCCATCCTCTCTTTGATCGAAAACCCACTTTCCGATCGCAAACCCACTTTTCGATCCAAATCAGTTTTAAGTTTTTGATACTATTCTTTGAATAGTGATTTTGCCGCTTTTATAGGGATTGCACTAGAAGAGGATTCAAAGAAAATCATGCCTCTACTTCAACAAGGTACCACCGAAGCCAATACAGGTAAGAAAGAGGTATACACTTGCTCTAGCTCTCACTGTCAAGATGTGTACAATTCTTATAAAGATTTTGAAAGCAAATTTCACTATGAATCCCTAAATTGTGAACGTGCCAATAGAGAGTCAAATAATTTTAAAGATATGGCTAGAGTAAATAGGGAAAAGTATGAAGCTGCTAAGTTAGATGTCACAAATCTTGACAATCAACTGAGTGACACTAGAGTTTTGCTGAGAGTTGCTAATACAAAAGTTGAATAACTAACAAAAGAGGTAGAAGAATTAAGAGATCAACTTGCTAAATCTTAAAGTAAATTAGACTCTAATAATAAGATTCAATCAAAAATGCTGGAAGCAAGGTCTCTTTTTTATAACTCTGATGTTAGGATGAAGTATGTTCAACAGAATTCAGGTCTGGGTTTTGGGGATGACAACAAAGATGAAACTTCATCTCACACTGTGCCTATGCCATATATGCATGAGATGATTTCTGAACATGAACCATCAAAGGGAACAATAGATTCTTTAGCTGACATTGACAAAAGACTTTCGAAATCCTATTAAAATTACTACTCCTGTTTCTAACCCTACTACTTCTTGTGCAGATACAGAAAACAAACAAGCAGGTTCAAAGGGGGAAAGTGTTGGCATTGAGAGTCAAAAGTTTCCTGAATTTAAAACTGAAATTTTTTGCGTCAAATAAGTCTGAGTCTGAATTGAGCTTTGCTAAGTCTAATGTTTTTGACAAAACTTCTGTTTGTGGTGCTTTTAATTTCGGTGTTTGTGATCCTAAACTTTCCAAACCTTTGAGGAAAGTCAGGATTTTGAGAAAGGGTAAGGGACCACAGGTTGCTGGTCCTAAGCCTACTGATGCCAATTTGGTTGGTTTGAATGATTGTTTGAATGTGTGTGCTAATGTTTGTGATAATACTAGTAATGTGCAGAATGTGCACGAGGCCAGACCACATGACCTTATCCCATATCCTGAGGTAAATTTTGTGTATGACCAATTTGTGCCAGTACAGCGGGAGTATGTGCTAACAACTAGGCCCAATGGCAAAGTTATGTGGATCCACAAAAATTCCAAACCATCTTGGGTATCCACAGGGAAGAAATATTCCCAAGTTCCCGCATACCCAAAGAAACAGTCCTGCCACGTGTGTGGGAATCCTGGACATATGGCAAGAAATTGTTTATATAGACCATATGAACCCTACTACCCTCATTTGCAAAAATACTAAGGGCAATCATATGGTGGCACAAACCACAAACCTGACCACAGAAAGGTAAATTCTCAGCTAAAGGTACCTACAGGCTCAGAGGTATCTAAAGTGACCAAAGATTCTACACCTTCACACCGTAAGGTGCAGAGACATGTACCTTCACAACCAAAGGTACATAAGGTGACCAAAAAGCCTGCACCTTCAATCCCCAAGGTGCAGAAGTCTGTACCCCTGCAACCAAAGGTACAGAAGTTGACAAAAAGCCTAAGTCACCACAAAAACCAACAAAAAATGGTTTTAAAACTGATAATGCTTTTCATTCTAAATCAAAACCAGTCAGTTTTCCAAAACCTGTCAGTTTTCCAAAATCAGCTGGTTATTCAAAACCAAATGTGAGGTGTGAGGAAGAGAGGTGGAATGAGTCAAAGGTGGTAAACTAGAATTACCAGCCTAAAGGGGTGTATAAAAAATACTCCAAACAATTTCAAAATGTCAAGATTAAAAATGAAAAATCTTCAGAAGAATCCACCCAAGAGTCCTCAGGTAAAAGAAAAGCCGAACCACCAAACCTGGAAGGTCAAGAACAAAGATGTTCCCAAAATTGACCAGGTAAAACCCAAAACCAAGGCGACCACACCCCCAATTCCCGATTTTACAAAGGGAATGTGCTTAAAAGAAATTTCTTTCACCGACTCTTCAGGTACACCCAGAACCACAATGGCCTGGGTTTTAATGGCTAACTAATCTCTCACAGTGTGCAGGAACAGTCAAGGAGGACTTCCATTAACTTATTTGTTTTTGAAAGTGATTGTTCCAGGCACAGGAAGGAGGCATCTCTTCACTACATGACATGCATATTTTCAATGGTGGGTATGTTCTCCTTGTGAGAGGTAAATCTGAAAAGATCAGCAGAAAAGGTAACATTGTCTGAATTGTTTGTTTCTTGGCAAATTTGATTTGAAGTATGGTTGTGCATGAAAGAAAACCCAGTTCTAAAAATTTTTCAAAAAGAAAAAATTTGAAGGTTAGCTTGGCCAGTTTTTGTAGACATTTAGTGATGTGTCAGTGTGTGTTTGTAAAAAAAATGTAAAAAAAATGTGTGTTGATATTAAAAATCAAAAAGCAAGGGGAAGAATAGAAAAGATGAAATAGTTGACCCCTAAAAAATTATGTTTTTTTTTAATTTTTAATCTTTTGTTTGTGTGTATGAGAATGTGTTTGCTGACTGACACGTGTAAGGTGGATGTGAAAAGCAGTGATTCACGGTTGAAGTGCTTGGTAGGCTCTGCTGTCAATCAATCAAAAGGTACGGTTTGTCACAACACTTAAAGATAACGTATGAAGCTAGATAGGAAACACATATTTAGGTTAGTACAATCTCTATTTGACTGTGTACCAGGAATCCCGAGACGCAAGCCCGATTCTGAGTTCTTTGATGTCGTGCTCAAAAATCCCATCCCCTCTACTTTGCGTGAGCAATGACTTGGGGATGTAGTACGTGAGTCAGGCCTCCTCTGTTCTGCGATGGCAGAGACCTGGAGCCTCCCAGATCCACGTACCTCTTAGATCACATTGTATATAATGATATAAAACCCAAAAGATGCCAATGAGCACAACCAAAAGAGACCCTCAAGAGTCCAAAACCCTTAGCCTTTGTCACTGATGAGAGCATTACTAAAAAATGATTCAAAAATTCAGTTAACATTGTAAATTATCCAACAAAATCTCCGTGATCTATTCTTTCTTCTCTCTACCAAGTCTGGAGCATGATGTTAGGCTTAAGGAAAGGTGTCGTGAAAATTGTTGCACGGAAACCAGGTATACTTGATAGAATGTACAAATTAATATACCTAGGACTTATGTGTGTGACCTGGATAGATGTTCATAAATAATAAACCTTAAAAGATAAATTTATGTGACAATCTGCGTCAGTAAGCGAAAGTAGCATGAGTTTAAGTTGGACCAAAGTACCAGCAATCACCTGAACACGCGAAGTAGCTGAAGCTGAAAAGGGTTCCTCAGCCACAGAATGTCTGGTATGTTCTTTAATTTACCTTCTCATGTGTGAACTGTTTTTAAATTTGTTTGATCTTAATTTTTCTGGTGTAGTGTGAGTGTTTAAATTTTATTTCTTAAGTTTATGAATTGGCCAGGTTGATTTGAGAAGTTCAAATAAGTTTTTTTGGGTTTTGTGCAAGAAGGTGTGTCCTCCCCCTCGGGTTCAGGGGAAGTTGTTTGGTTAAATAATGCTAACTCGATAACCAGTCATCATTGTCTGGTTAGTGTTTGTTCCATGTTGTGCATGTCAGGTTAAATGAGATGTCATGTCAATGAGTGTTGCTACTGTTCGTGTTGAAGAACCAGCCGGAAAAGGACTTACCCTATGCTCAGGGGAAGTTTGTTGGTTGTTCAAGTAAAGCTTCCAAAGACACCGTTCTCAAGTTTAGGGGAGGCTAATTGAAGAAAAGATGCAGAGCGGTCACAACAAGAAATTCAAGAATGCCAAGACAGAGGTTTTCAAAATTTGTCCTCTGAAGTCACAAGCAAGTCAAGACAGTTACCATTCATTCAGCAATGATTCAATAGTTTTTAAGTAGGAGCAAGTATTTGAGAATCCTCCTCTCATTACTTGTTCATCCTTAGAAGTTCGAGCTAATGCTGTTTGAGAAATCACTCCCCAAAGTCATTTGCTGTTGCCCAATGAAGATTGCTATAGAAAATAATCTTCACAAACCCATGCTCAAGCTAGGGAGAAGACTGCAAGTCTGAAGATTAAAAGTAGAAGACATTTAATAGCACAAGCCAATGGGAAGATTGTAAGGGAATAATTTGTGGCTTGTGTATTAAATCACCTATTGGCGGATTATTTTGAAGGCCTATGTGATAGAATAGGTGAAAACTAGCTGGGTTATTGTTATATTGGGTCATTGGGCCATTTTAGACATGTTTGGGCTCAATTTAAAAGAGTTTAGAGGGAGTTTAGTGGGCCTGAGTGGTCAAATCCGGGAATTGACTATTAATTAGGGTTTTTAGGTTGTCTTGTTCTCCAAGTTGGAGAATCCCTATAAAAGGGAAGCCCTCCCCACATTATTGGGTTGCTGTTTTTGGTGTTTTTGCTAGTAGGTGATTCACGAAATTCTCTTTAGAGAATTTCAACTTGTGTGTTGCAACCAATGGTGTTTAATCAAGTTTTCTCTTTAATCGGTTTGTCTTTCCTAGTGTTTTCATATATTATTTGCATTATTAATTCGTGTTCTTGAATCATCCATTGACTCCGGATTCCACACGGTGTTTGTGGTTGTGATATCGCGTTCTGAAGGAATGTGGAATCGTTTCACAACCTACTCCACCTGACACACCCCAGTTAAATGGTGTAAGTGAAAGGAGGAATCGAACTCTGCTTAACATGGTTCGATCGATGATGTGCAAGACTACCTTGCCACATTCCTTATGGGGATATGCCATCTTGACCGCCGCTCGCCTAATAAATCTCGCACCGACCAAGAAAGTAGAGAAGACCCCATATGAGATATGTCATGGTTCTCTTCCTAAACTGTCATACCTCAGGGTATGGGGATGTGATGCTTATGTCACCCGTGAATCTGACAACAAGCTCGATCCCAGAGGCGAAAGGGTAACTTTCGTTGGATACTATAGTAATACCATTTATTACTTTTACCATCCCGATTGAAACACTGTTTCCATCAAAAGGAAAGGTAAACTCCTTGAGAAAGAATTCCTTGCTCGAGGAACAAATAGTGATCCAGTGGATCTTAAAGAAATCCGAGATACACTTAACCCTGAGATGGTCGCTGCGTCTGACCTACAAATTGTTGTCGCTCCATCAGACCCAAGCACAAGCACAAGCGTTCGTAGGAGCGAAAGAATATGATATGAGCCTGATAGAACCTTGGATATAATGAGGCCTTTGACGTTCGAATAATAGACGATTCTACGATGAGCCTATTAACTACAAAGCTGCTATGTTAGATCCGGAATCTGATAAATGGATTGAAGCCATGAATGCTGAGATGCAATCCATGTGTGACAATCACGTCTGGGACTTGATTGAGCTACCCCCCGGCACACGGGCAGTAGGGAGCAAGTGGATCTTTAAAAGAAAAACTGACATGCATGGAAATGTGCAAACCTACAAGGCACGACTTGTAGCGAAAGGTTTCACTCAAACCCAAGGTATTGACTATGATGAGACCTTTTCACCTGTTTTCATGATCAAATCGATCAGGATTCTCCTTGCCATAGCCGCATACCATGATTATGAGATATGGAAAATGGACGTCAAAACCGCTTTCCTGAACGACAACTCGAAGAGGATGTCTACATGGTTCAGCCTGATGGTTTTGTCGATCCAGAGAATCCAAACAAGGTTTGCAAGCTGAGGAAGTCCATCTATGGACTCAAGCAGGCATCTCGAAGCTGGAATCTTCGTTTTGATCAAAAGGTCAAAGAGTTTGGTTTTGATCAAAATAAAGATGAACCTTGTGTTTACAGAAAGGCAAGTGGGAGCGCAGTATCGTTTCTCGTACTGTACGTGGATGAGATATTGATCATAGGAAAAAATATTCCCATACTTAACGATGTTAAGAAATGGCTTTCATCTTGTTTCGCTATGAAAGATCTTGGAGAAGCCGCTTACATTCTCGGAATTAAAATTCACAGAGATCGATCTAAGCGCCTTTTGGGACTCAGTCAAAACACATACGTTAATAAGATCATAGCTCGGTTCAACATGAGCAACTCCAAGAAAGGAGCCGTTCCCATGACTAAGGGAACAATCTTGGATAAATTTCAAGCACCTAAAACGGAGCGCGAGATAAGCCAAATGGCATCGATCCCATTTGCCTCTGCTATTAGATCTATCATGTATGCCATGCTTTGCACACGACCGGATGTCTCGTATGCACTGAGTGTGACAAGTCGGTACCAGCAGACGCCAGGACTAGCTCACTGGACGGTTGTAAAGAACATATTGAAATACTTGAGAAACACCACTGATATGTTTCTCGTATACGGAGGTGTTGATGAAGAGCTCACTATAAGGTGTACAATGACGCTAGTTTTCAGACTGACCGAGATGACTCTCGCTCACAGTCAGGATTCGTATTCACTCTTAACGGAGGGGTTGTTTCCTGGAGAAGCTCAAAACAGCCAGTAGTAGCTGATTCTACTACTGAATCCGAATATATAGCCGCCTCAGAAGTTTCTAAGGAAGCTGTGTGGATGAAGAAGTTCATATCCGATCTCGATGTCGTGCCAATCATAAGGCAGCCCATCGAGATGTTGTGCGATAACACAGGAGCTATAGCTCAAGCCAAAGAGCAAGGGTATCACAAGAAGGCCAAGCACATCCTGAGGAAGTTCCACTACATAAGAGAAGTAGTCGACAGAAATGAAATTAAAATAAGCAAAGTACACAAAGATCAAAACTTAGCTTATCCCTTCACTAAGCCTATGACTCAGGAGACTCATATATGCCACAAAGAAGCGATAGGGCTTAGATTAGCTAAAGACATGTTTTGATTCGGTATTTGGATGTATGAACACTAGCCGTTGTCTATCCCATTCTTATTCCATCTGTTTTATGCAATATTTATAAGTTTAGTCCTTGGACAATAAGTTCTTTTCCTAAATGTCCGTAGTCGATTAGTTAGTGGGAGCTATACTAAATTAAGACTATTGTGACTACTTGAACCTTAAAGCCGTGTAACGTTCAAACTCACGGACCTCATTGGTGAATGACGTTGGACGTAACTTGCATCATGCAATGCAAACATGGAAATCTTGCTTGCTTGATTAATGCATGCTCTAATGTATCCTTAGACCTGAGATGCATATATGAACTCCCTTCTACTAAAGAACATTCTTTGATTGTAGCCTAACGTTGTCGCGTAACTGCTAACCATAACGGTTACTTTTGGGAATGGCTCTGAGGTTTAGTGGGAGCTGTATGCCTTAACAAGGGATTTTGTACTCTTGCTTCGGCAACGGATAGACATAAAGGCGCCCTCGTTGGTTCCAAGTGATAAGTGTGAGGCCTCACCCAAACTTACTGTGTGTTTGTTGGATCACTTCGAATTGTATCGAGAACGAAAATCGGTGAATTAAACATGAGAGTCCACGTCTCATAATTCATCAATGTCTTATACAGAAAGGAACATATGACAATGAATGCACAAGTCATGAGTCTGCTTGATTGTCAATCAGATATACTTTGGCTGACGACTTAAAGTGTCAATATCAGTTGGTGTAGCCATGCATAGCTAGAGTGCCTCTGACTGCGCTCGTTAAACTGTCGCGGTCAGTCCAAGTGGGAGACTTTTGGAAACAGGGTGTCCTGACCCGACGAATTAACGAACCCGACCGATATTGACCCGTAAGAGTTACACCCGGGTCAACGGACTATTAAATCTAATTAATTATTAATTAGTATTAAAACAAACTAAATGGTTAATTAAATAGATATTGAATATTTATTTAATTAAAACGACAAAACTATTTCGGTAAAAATGCTCGCAGAATAAATAGACGGACTGATCAGTTTTTACCGGATTAACAGACTGATCAGTTTGGTGGCTTAAAGGAAATCGCGACCGGGCCCAGTTTGTCAGAGCCCCGGTCCATGATTTTTTAAATAAAATAGGGAGAGAGGGGTGGATTGCACAACAAGTCAAGAACCCTAATTCTCCACCCTCTCTCTCTCTCTCGCGTCCCCAACCGGCTCCCGAGCCGCCGCCTCCTCCGATCGTCGCACCACCAACACCATTGTGATCCTCCGCGTTTCTCCGATGGATCCCCGTCTCGCTAGCATCTGTGCTCGTCTCGAAAGGGAAGCAGTCGCAGGCCGAGCCGAAGCCGAAGCCGCGACCCGAGCCGCCACCGCGGCTCAAGCCGAGCCGCCGCCTCCTTCCGATCGCCGCCACCACCAACACCATTGTGATCCTCCGCGTTTTTCTCCGATGGATCCCCGTCTCGCTAGCATCTGTGCTCGTCTCGAAAGGGAAGTAGTCGCAGCCCGAGCCGAAGCTGAAGCCGCGACCCGAGCCGCCACCGCGGCTCAAGCCGCCGCCGCCGCTGCCTCTGTCGCACCACCACACGACGCCGGCCGGTGGTCATCGCGCTGCCGGCGCAGCCGAGGCCGCCGCGCCCGGTCCCCTCGTCGTGGCCCGCGCCTCTTTAACCGGCGGCCACCGCCACCGTGTCACTGCCGGTCACCGGTGATGAGATCCTCGAGGGGACTGTTCCGGTTGCTATCCCAGTGGAGGATGTTTTGTCACCGCCGCCGCCACTATCGCCGCCGCCGCCGTCGATAATCTGTCTCGCAGGTTCGAGTCAGAAGTCTCAGTTCGTCCTAGCGCGAGCCCGTTGAATCCGGGTGTCTCGAGCGGTTGCTCGGATCCCGCCAAGGTATATCTAATTTGTTTAGATATTTAATTTAATTTTATTTATTTATTTTAAATAAATAATTTTTCTGTGTTTGTCGTGTACGGTAACCCGGATATCCACTGTAAAACCCAACATTCATTCATGCTTTATATCTTAGATCGAGCCAAAAGATGTTAAGGAAGCTTTATTAGACGGCTCGTGGGTAGAAGCAATGCAGGAAGAGTTACTACCATTTCAAAAGTTGGGAGTGTGGCACCTTGAAGATTTACCTGTTGGAAGCAAAGAACCGTACGGAACACGGTGGGTTTATAAATGCAGAGAGATCTTTCATTTGAGGAAAAGGAAAGTTATGAAAGAGAACAAAAAGCTTATGATATTCTCACAATGACATTGTCAAAAGAATTACTGCCTCACTTCAAGACTTGCAAAGATTCTAAAAACTTATGGGATGTTCTTGCTCAGAAATATGCTGAAATGAATAAATCCAGAAAGAAGATTGACACTGAGGAATCTAAATCTTGTGCAAATTGTAAGATTCTGACAAAAACGTTTACTGAATATACTACCAAACTTGACAGTTAGTCAAGAACAAAACACAAACTTGCTTGCTGATCTAAAGAATATGAATTCAACATACAAAAAATTCTTGAAGGATGAAAAATTATACAAAAAGAAAATTGATGCTTTGACAAAAGAAGTGTCAGAATTAAAAGTCAAGCTTGAGATCAGGAACGAGAAGATAAAAGGTGTTATTCTGGAAGAAACAACGATGTTTTCAACTCAAAAGTTATCTTCTGACATATCATTGACATTCTCTGAAAGGATTGCATTGAAATAGAACAAAATTCTTCAGAACATAGATAGACTTGTCAATGGTACTCAAAATGACAAAGAACATATCGAGATAGAAAAAGTGTTTGAGAATGTCCAGGTTGACAAAAACAAAGACATTCCAATGGAAGAAATTCAAAAAGACGGTTCTTCAAAATGTGAAGCTGCTGAGAATGAATTGAAGCTTAAGCATGAGAATGCGGAGTTGATTGCAAAAGTTTCAAAGCTGACTGAAACAAATGATGATTTGATAAAGGAAGTTGAGAAATGGAAGAAAGAAGCAAATGATATGGCTGCAGTTTTTGATGATTTGTTTGAAAAATCAAAGATCAAACTTGAAGGTCTAGAAAAGGAAGTTGCTGATCTTACTGCTAAAGAATTAAGTCATCAAGAGGACAACACAAAGCTGTTAGATGCTAAAGCTGAATTGCTTCATGAAAACAAGCTTTTGAAGCAGAATGTTGAGATTTATAAACAAAGATTGGAGAGGGTTTGTCACACCCCCAAATTAACCACTAACGGAGTTTATACCGTTAAGGGGTGCGAGCAAACCAGGAACACAACCATTAGTTACAAATACTAATCGAATCAGAGTAAAGTCCAAATCATTCATTTCAAAATAGTCTTAAAAGTACGTAGCGGAATAAAACATTAGTATCTTAGCACTAACCACGTGCTTTACAAATCATTGTTTCAAATTCAAATTCCCAAGTTAGTTTAATGAAAGTAAAAGTCTTCACGTGCCATGCCAACCTTCAGTGGATACTCTTCAACGATCTGCAAAAGTGAAAACCACACAAGTGTCAACCTAACGGCTGGTGAGTTCACGGTGGGCATGACATGCATTGGCCCTGTCTCATAATCGTATGTATCAACATATACATAAGTAATAGTTTTGCAAGGCAATTGCCAAGAGTTGAATTTTCGAATATGCACTAGTTAAGTAAAGGATTAAAGTAGTCAACCGATATCGCGGGTAGCTAATCCGGTTTCCATGCACTAAGGAGTCGTACTAGGGCTAAAAGCTGACGTAACAGAGTTCGGCATTTGCCGATGGTTGGTGCCTCCAGTTGTGTCCCATTTGGGAGGCCCACAACTAAAATAGGCTGACATTGAACTCCGTTCGGCCCCCAACCGGTTGGTTACACATTTGTGTACCGCGGAGCAGGGTTTGTCAAACCCTCAGTAGATCTACCCAACATCCCCTCGCTTCTCAGATCAACAGTACTAGGTTGAGGTCTTTTTAAGTTTTAAGGCATCCTTAGAAATCATGTGATATCATTTGGTTTAGACTTTAACCTACACTAGTCATATTAAAACAGTTTATCCTGAATTTCATTTGAAATTCCCAAAAAGAGTTTAAGTGTCAAATAGTCGTTTCCCGGGTTTCAATAGAAACCCCAAGGATGGACAGTTGCGAGTGTTCCCATAAAACACTCCAACTTCCATAACAGGTATCCCAATTGCAATACCTCAAATCGTCAGCGTTGTTTATCGTTAAGTTCATTCGTTGTGTCCCAAACGGGCTCACAATTAAAGGGTTTGTGAAACTCACCTTAGGTTGCTCAGCTACACTGATATTTAGTCCAAGTATTGCTTAATGAAGACCTATGAACACGTTTAGGTCTTAAGTATTAGTTTTGTGTCTAATCTTGGCGTCACTATGGCCCATAACATAGCACGTTGGAACTACGACACGACATAACGACACACGACACCGATGGTTGATCATAAACAAGGGTTCACATACATCAGAAATCAAAGCATGTATCATCATAGCAAAATCATATAAGTCATGGCATAGTATTCAAGTAAATTGCACAAGTTTGGGTTCTGGTCACAATTTCGCTAGCAGTTTCGCTAGGCAGTTTCGCCGTGTGCACGGGCAGCACTTTCTCTAGGCAATACCCGATGACACAATTTCGCTAGGCTACTTTCGCTCGAAACTGTTGGCACAGTTTCGCTAGCCTAGTTTCGCCCGAAACTGGTTTGAACTTTCGTTCAGGGAATTTCGCTCGGTAGATTCGCTCGAGCTGGTCTGGTTGGTTTACCCGGCGACACTGCAGTTTCGCTGCATAGTGTCGCTGGTTGAAGATATGCATAATTTCGCTGGACAGTTTCGCCCAGAGAACATGACAGTTTCGCTGGTCGCGAAAAACACATAAATCAGCCTAAAAATCAATCTAACAGCTTCCATATCACATGCAATTCATTATCTAGCATACATAACCATTTACCAACATAAATCAGTAAGCTTTAACACCTTAAACATGCATTTTCTTCATCAAATCACCAAATTACATTTAAAACCCTAAAATGACCTAAATAGCATAAATCTTTAACATGGATGGATTTCACACGTAAAGTTATAAACTTTATAACAGATCTAGCAATCCTAAGCAACATATCAGAAGATCAAGTGATTCTATAAAGAACTAAGCATGCTTTTTAAGAAAACACATAGAAAACATAAAGATGGTGGTTTTTGGGACTCACGGTTCGATCTCCAAGCTTGATGGATGATGGTTCAGGGCTGAGATCTCGATGGCTCGGTGTGAATCTCGACTGACCAGATTTCCAGGAGAAAGATGGAGTGTGTGTGTGTTTTGTATGAAATGAGGCAAATAGGAGAGCTAGGGTTTATTAAGATTATTTATATCAGAGGCTAGTTTCGCTGGCAGTTTCGCTGGCCTGGCGAAACTGGCTCTGATCACGAGTGAGCCAGCAGACTGCCGGGCGACATTATAGTTTCGCCCGGTAGTTTCGCTGGTTACCCAAAAGTGGTCAGTTTCACATTTTAAGCAAGATAAACACGATTCATAAATTGTCATGCTATTCATAGTACTAAATCATGTATTTAAATCACATTGCACATAATAACTTTAAGTAAATGAACACATAACACATATGGGCGGGTTTGGTGATCAACCAAAGGTCGTGGACGTATTCGGCCTAGTTAAGCATTAGTTACTAAGTTAACACTTATAACGTAACTAACGGAGATTGTCTAACGGAAGTAAACCTTGAAATTCTCGGATGTCACAGGGTTGTTCAAGAAACATATGGTGCTCATGATCAGTTGAGGAGAGAAAAGTTTATTCTGAATAGAAGAACAGAAGAACTTATTGCAACACAAAAAGAGTTGGCTGAAGCGCAAAAGACAGATGCATAATCTCAATAATTCATCGTCATTCACAAATTTTTTGTGCAAAAAGGAGAATTTTCAACAGATTTTCGGTGATGTTATTCTGAAAAGTGTTCCACCTCCTGTGGTTATTGAAAATTCTATCAATACTTTGAAAGCAATGGAAGAAGTTTTTGATTATTCAAAGTTTGCTGATTATTCTTCTGAGAAGAAGAAAAAGTCAACGTCGCAGAAGAGAAATGAAGAAAATTTTGATGCTAACAAGAGAACTAAGTTTGACTCTATGTCTATATTTCTCGATAAGGAAAAGGTTTTTGACGGCAATCCAGGAAAAGTGAAAGTCGACAAATTTTCATAGATTGTGATTGATGAATCTTTGCTTTCCAATAAAAATGATTTAAATGCCATCAAGGATGAGTTTTCTCGACTTGCTTCACAAGGTCATGAGAAACCTAAGTCGATACCAGATAAATCTAAAAAGAATGGTGGTCTGGGATATGAAAGCAAAGACGAGAATGTGAATGTTGGAAATGATTTCCAAGATGTGCTTGAGATAGAAGAAATTGTGGAGGATATCAAGGTTCACAAAGAGAAGGAGATTCCAGTTGAGAATCATATCATGTGTGAACCTGATGCTGATTTTCTAGTCAACAAATTCCAAGTTAGAGTGTCAAGAGAGTGATTCTTCTCAACATTCTACAATGTCAATAGAATACATGTCATCTCCTAAGTTAGCTGATAGGAGAGCTTGTTTTTATTGCAACAAGACGGGACATGTGATTCGTGATTGTGCTACTCGAAAAAGGTTTTCACGTGGTTCATATCGATCATCATCATCCAATTCAATGATTCTCAATGAGGTACCTATTAGCCAAAATCAGAAAAACCAACGACAGCCAGCTTATAAGAAGCCGGTTGTTGGTAAAACCGCAAATTATGATGATTGGTCACCACAGTTTTCAAAATCAAAACATTTTTCAAAAAGAAAACAATTTTTCAATAATGATTTTGAAATGCCTTACTCAAATGAGTTTTCATATTATGGGCCTCGACAACATCACTTAAAACCTGAGAAAATGTTGGTCGAAGAGTTGTTGAATATGGTTTTCAACAAGTCAAAGTTTTTCAATGGTTGTGATTCGCAACGTCGAAATCATTTAAACCATTTCGTTCTTGGAAACACAAAATGGCAACTTCGGCGGGAAACGATTTTGTTGAAGATACGGGACGACCCAAGCCGGTTTGGGTTCCCGTATTTAACTAAAAATTGTTGAGGTTGTGTGCAGGTACTTCATGAAGACCTATTAGTGATTGCAAAGTTGCTGATAGTGAAGTATTTTGCTTAAGTTAGCGCTTCACAGAGTTGATATTTCACAAACATTTTTGAGAAAAATGATTTTTTAAAATCTAAAAATCTGAGGTATCCGTGTTGGTTGATCAATTTTATTTTCTTCCTTTTACTTTCTTTCATATCTTTAGGGGAAGAAATTTTGGAAAATTCAAAAATAGAGTTTGTTGAATTTTAGGGGGAGAAAATGCAAAATATAAAAAAATGAAAAATGCAAAACGTATGAAAAAATGAAAAATGAAGAATAAGAAATTGATCCAACACAAGATGAGAAATGATGGTACATCTGCATACGTTATCTACCATGAATAAAGTAGAAAGAAAGGTTGTAGGTACTTGCTTGACTTGATTGAATGTGCTGAGTAGTCTGATATATGCGAGTATGATATAAAGATAACGCTTGCTCGATAATTTTGGTTACAAATCATGATGGTTACTGTGCATATCTGGCAAAATAAAATGAGAAAATACCAAAAACAGAATAAAGAGATGTTCTGGTGTATGCTTGCTTTATTTTGAAAAATTTCAACTTGTTTGATTTTCTTTATTTTGTCAAACGATCGGACTTTCTCTGCGTATCGAAAGATCGACCTGATTGTTGTTCGTTTGACGTTCTACTTTATTTTCTTTGGTGTTTCGTATAATCCATCGGACTCTCTCTGCGTGTACGTGAGTACCGACCTGACTGTTGTTGGATTATACAACTTCAACTTGTTTGATTTCTTTTAATTTATTTTCTCGATACTTATGCATTCTCTGCGTGCTCACAAGGCTGACCTGATTGCTAAGTATTTGAGGCTTCTGCTTTCTTTTTGCAAGAAACACCATGAACTTGATATCTCTGTGGCATTTGATTCTGTATAAGCAAGTTTACAATATCAGTATGAGAAATCTGCTGCGAGTAACTTGGCTTGAATAAAAGAAAATACAAAAATATGAAATAAGCAGTTTGCCAGTATTCCTGATTGTGTGGGTACCATGTTATCTATGCTCGATAAATACACTTAATTTCATATTCTCAGTCAGCTTGGCTTGCATGCTTAGTAATTTGAAATTGCAGTGTGTACAATGCGTTATGTTTGATATGATCTCATGTTGTGATCTTTCTCATCAAAAACAAAAATAGATTTTAATTCTATATTGCATTTATGTTTCAGTTTATGAAAAATCAAAAAGATTTTCAGTGTGTTTTGAAATAAACTTTGTAAAATCCAAAAAGATTTTCTTTCTTCTTTATTTTTGATATGATCGACACGGGATACAACAAAATTTCAAAACTAAATGTCTTGGTTTCTCTAAAGGAGAAGGTTTGTTTCCAAGATTAAAGTTATGTTTGAAAAAGACAAACAGCACTTCTGTCTTCTGAAGATTGCAGGTTGAAATCATCAAAGTCTCTCAAATACTGATCTCAGAATGGATTTCATGCATGGTTGCAAAGTTGTCAAAAGAGTTTATCACTTTCAGAAATGGTTCAGTTGACTTAGTCCAGTTCCTGCCATGCCTACCCTACATCAACTAACAACAGATTTAAAGAGTTTAAAGATCTGATACAGCACACGTCAAGGGGGAGTTTGTTAGTGCAAAATATGTGTGACGTGTGTGTATTCCAGTTAATGTCGTTAGTTGAGATAGTTAGAATAGTTAAATCAAGTTAGAGGGTAGTTGGTGTCAATATATTAAAGTGGAGGGCTTGATTGTGATATAGGAAATATCACATATATATGATACAAGATTTGAGAGAAACCTCATGAAGGCCGAACTTAATGTTCGGAACTCACGAACTGCCTCCGAATCTTGTGTTCGGAGTTCACTTAACTGGCACTTTCATATATAATATAGCAAACGTATTACCTGTTCTCATATAATCATACATTCTCACTTGTGCATTTATTAACAAACCCTTATCATTTGGATACCTAGTTTCAAAGCAAATATAGCACATAACTCTAATAATCATTTCATATGCATTATTCTATCATCATCATTTCATATATAATACGAACACGTTTAACCATTCGTAAGCATCTTCATAACATAACACGTATTACTTCAATAGTTCATCAATTTATCAATTAAGATAAGCAAACATTCAGATAAAAGCATTTGAATGTATTTTCAAAATACAGTATGTGTATCAGCCCGAAAACATTAAAACGTTTAATACATTTAAAAGTGGGCTCACAGAACTCACCTTATCTCTTTACTCGTTATACTCGGACAGAAACCTCCGACAGAAACCTTCGATTAACCTAACTCGCGTATTGTATGGCATTAACGCAAGGTTTAACATTATAAACATATCCTATGTTTATTTATCTCTTATATTATCTTAATAATATCTAATTATTAAGGTTAACTTCTTTTAAGGTCAAAATGACCAAAATACCCTTATAGGCATAATATCCCTTTTTAATATGAAGACGCGCATTCCTATAAGCAAACGCTCACTCCGGGATCGCCCACGGACGTATGCCATTTCCCAGTTGGGATTATGCGACACCCTCGCTATGCCAGAAACCCCAGTGTACAGGCCCTTACCCTTCCGGTCCGCACGAACTTCTAAATATCCGATTAACTCGATATCTTAAATACTTTATCATTTATCCATTTTAACCCCTATTATATATATAAACATAGTTCCATACCAAAATTCAAGTACCTATACCCTCCGGATTATTTTATATTAAATAATCATATTTCAAAACCCTAATTTCATATATTTCTTGTTTCTCTATCAAAACTTATTTTCTTTTCAAACCAAGTTAGGGTATTATCCATTATAACATTTTATAATATACTTTAAAATATCTAAGCTTAATTCAAAACCATTTGCTCAATTTGGGCTGAACAACGTTACGAAAACCCTAATATTGACCCGTTTACAAAACCATTACCAAACCTTGTTCAATTGTGAAATAAAGTTAGGGCTTTCTTAGAACACATTAAATTAGGATTGACTACAAAAATTCAGACCCTAATTCCCACCCGATCACCCGATTTGAGCAGAATAACCTCAAGAACCCTAATTTTACACCATTTCTAGAAAGTGTACTTAGAAATTGAATTATAAAAAAATTGAGAGAGGTTGTTTTATATCATAACAAATAATGGGTGACTACATAAATTCAGCTCCTAATTCCTTTCGGTTTGAGAGAATTGCTCCGACGAAGTTTCTGTTGGGTTTAGAGGGATTTTTGGTAGAGAATCACGAAATTAGCGAGTTTCGATGGTGGATTCGGGCTCCTATTTATACTAACAGGTGCGCAACAAGGTCCTTACACGTCCATGGGTGAGTAAGCGGCCTAGTCTGACGCGTAGGTGATCAATTCATGCACTCAAAGTCGAGATGCGTGGTTAAAATCAGACCTGGAACAATTCTGCTGATCTTTGCTCCCTCGCGTGGTTTATGTGGGTGTGGCTCGCGATACGCGAGCCACTGGTTTTCCGGCCAGATTTTGGATTTTAACTCTTTTGGTCCTTCTACTTTGGTTTAATGCATTTTAGCCCCCCTTAACTTCTATTCTTTTATCATTTTATGTACCAAAACCTTATGGGACATATTTCTAACAATTTATAAGGTTTCTAAGGCTCGGGATTCGTATGATAACATATATATACATTTATATATATTTTCTTTACTATTTGCTAAATTACGTTTTAGCCCCTCACCTTTATTATACTTATTATTTCATGTTACGAATCATTTTAGGATATATCTTTACTATATTTTAAGCCTCGGGATACTTGTAATAATTATAGATACGTATAATATCCGTATACATTTATATCTTTGCATAAATTACACTTTTAGTCCTTTTACTTTCCCGTTAATTATTAACACACGTATTTATACGTATATATCCATCAATTCACACATGTACCATTATGTTATTCATATAAACACATATTCATCTCATACTTTACTTTATTTAACGTTTAACACATCCGTTCATGCATATTTCATCACGTTAGCTATAAAACACGTATTTCTAAGGCATGCAACTTATCTAATGCATAGTCTTATCATATTTATCAATCAAGCTCACGTATTTATAATATAAACACGTATTTACTATATATATCATGTATCTATGAAATTTGGGGTGTTACAACTCTACCATCCTTAAACAGGGTTTTGTCCTCGAAACCTGTTCCATTCCCATCTTAAACATTCATTTTCAACTTGCAACTCATCCGCATAACATAATCATTATAACTCATTTCATAACTCGGTAACATTTACTTTGGCGTTTCTGCATCTATCCTAAGGAAAACGTAACCCTAAGCTGTCTATGGTAGCTTGTTTACGGGATCCTCGATAATGCTTTCACATGTTCGGCTTGCTGTCCATTAAAGAATTTAACTTCCTAGAACATAAGTTCTAATGGTTCTAATGTCTAAGCATACTACAGCAAGCAATGGCACACATAACGTACTAAAACAAATGAATAACGATTATCTATGATTTCTAACTATTCGAATTACCTGACGAGTTCTTAGGATCTCCTTCTATCATCTCTAACATACCATATGCCCTCGCAGGAGCCGCTCTCGGACCCGTAATATTCCCCGGGATGGATCGAAGTGGGGTAGGATTCAACACAAACTTAGGACAATTCATCCTCAGGTGTCCCGCTTCCTCACATTCATAACACTTCTTGCGCTCTGAGCAATTGCCCGAGAAGTGACCTTCTTTGCCGCATGTATAACACTTAGATGTTCCCGACCTGCATTCTCCGAAATGATTCTTATTGCATTTGTGGCACTTCGGCTTTTCGTCTTTCGAATTATTCTTCAACTTCTTGTGGTGACTCCAGTTGTCCTTCCTTGAACTCGCCTCAGCTTCTGACTCCTTCCTCTTAACTCCTTCTGGTCTACCGTTCGCACCGAACATCTCTCTATAGAGATTGGAACTCAAATTCACCGTCGCCTTGAATGTCTTTGGTTCAGTCGCCTTGATCAACACCCTAACTCTACTCGGAATCCCTGCACGTAACGCTTCACCCTCTCAGCTTTGGGAGTGACTAAGGTAGGTAGCAGTCTTGCCATCGCGTTGAACTTTGAAGTATATTCCTGGTGTGTCATGTTTCCAGCTTCTAATGTCAGAAAACTCCTCTCCAGTTGCTCAAGCTCACCTTTAGGGCAGAAATCTTCTAAAACTAACTTCTTCAGATCGTCTTCATTGCAGAAATAGCTCCTTCTTCTTCCGTATGTTCGATCATCCCCCACCAGTTCAGTGCTTCTGAGACAAACGAGTGTGCAGCATACTTCACGGCTTGGTTCTCACTACACTCACTATTATCTATGACCGCTTCCATTTCATGGATCCATTGGAACGTAGCTAACGCATCTTGATTGCCATCAAATAAAGGAGGTCGAAAACTGCTAAATGATTTAAACGAACATCCTACTCTAGGTTTTGCAGCTCCGGCACCTCTTCCTGCAGCTCCACTAGCTCCACGGGCTCCACTAGCACCAACTCTCACAGCTCCTTGAAGTTAAACTAATATATCATGTAGTGTCGTCTGCATTAAGTGCGTCATCTCTGCAGCCATAGCCGCTCTCTGCGCGTTAGTGAACGCATTAGCTCCAGCATTGTTCTCCAGTTCCCGCATTCGCACGATCGCCTCTCGCAGCCATTTCCAGATCCTAAATTAAGATGGATGCCATTTCAGAACTTGTGTGACATAGAGTCTCTAAATTTTGAATTCATGATAAGTATATAAGTGCAGGATCTGATACAATTATATATTTACGATGCGTTCAAAACCTAGTTACTTCTAGCACACAATTCCCTAATGTCCACATCTCGCCTCTCTATCTTCATCATCATCAACTCAAACCGATTCCTAAGTTATATTTCTAAACGTTCTTCTTCTCCTTGCACTTGGCCACACAATATTAGTACTTATGATCTGTTTACATGAAAAATACCAAATTGCAGTAGCTAATTGCAATCGTGTATTTATCATATACGCATACCGCAAGTCCCAACTATTATGATCCTTATGCATATTCGTCCTTACAGGCACAAGCTATCCTGGCTGGCATCTATATTCTTATCTCAACTTACTCTACATAGAGTCCTAGTTTAAGTTTAGATACCGTAATTGTACCTAAATCTCTTAAACCAAGGCTCTGATACCAACTTGTGACGCCCACTTCGAGACTTGGCACCAGGAGGGGTCACTCATCGGATTTACTCAGGAACACGTGGCCTAACAGAGATAAGCAGCGGAAAATTTAAAACTTTTATATATTATAAGCCAAGTACGTAAAGTAATTGAGATAATTTACAATCTATCTATATAGCGACTAACTATATCGGTCTTTATTTATCTACAACTATGCCAGCACCTCTAGCTCCTCTAATAGCTTGCCCGATCATTCTCTTATCACGAGGGCTCCGCCCTTGCTCCCAGACGTCTCACCTAAACCTGACATACATATGGTTTTGGGAAAAGGTCAGCTTACGCTAGTGAGTTCTACATTTTAAAAAACGTTACCTCATTCATGAGGTTAAACCCATTAAACCTGCAAAATCCCTTTTTACAACATTTATCAAGTATAACACATAACAAGTCATGCATAACATAACATCATAATCATACATGTTTCTCTAGAAAACATTTACCTCAATGACCTTTAACTACTACGACCTGAATTCTATACACATCTATACCTTCTGGTCTCGAATACTGCTCGGGTGACTTTATCGGAAGAACCCAACCTCAGTACCGACAACCGCTCCATTTCTTCTATACCTTCCCGGTCTTGAACACTGCTCAGGTGACTTCATCTGGAAGCCCCCAACCTCAGCAACGACAACCGTCCTACATTCCTTTCTTCCAGTTTCGAATACCGCTCAGGTGACTTCATCTGGAAGCCCCCAACCTCAGTATCGACCTCTGTTCACGTAATCTTAACTCTTTAGACATACTATTCTATCGAACATCTCCTTAACCACCATAGTACTACTACCCGCCCCTAGTTAGATATCCAGGTGACTCACGTGTGCTAATAAACATGATACTGTACTCATATACTGCAACAACTAAACATCCCCCAATTTACCTAGGTGTATGTATACATGATGTACCAGCGGCGTATCCTCCACACTTTCGATATACCGGGTAACTATACTACCATTGCTTGTATACAGGATGTACCAGCGGCGTATCCACCACATAATAATATAGCAAACGTATCACCTGTTCTCATATAATCATACATTCTCACTTGTGCGTTTATTAACAAACCCTTATCATTTGGATACCTAGTTTCAAAGCAAATATAGCACATAACTCTAATAATCATTTCATATGCATTATTCTATCATCATCATTTCATATATAATACGAACACGTTTAACCATTCGTAAGCATCTTCATAACATAACACGTATTACTTCAACAGTTCATCAATTTATCAATTAAGATAAGCAAACTTTCAGATAAAAGCATTTGAATGTATTTTTCATAATACAGTATGTATATCAGCCCGAAAATATTAAAACGTTTAAAACATTTAAAAGTGGGCTCGCAGAACTCACCTTTTCTCTTTACTCGTTATACTCGGACAGAACCTCCGACACAAACCTTCGGTTAACCTAACTCGCGTATCGTATGGCATTAACGCAAGGTTTAATATTATAAACATATCCTATGTTTATTTATCTCTTATATTATCTTAATAATATCTAATTATTAAGGTTTACTTCTTTTAAGGTCAACATGACCAAAATACCCTTATAGGCATAATATCCCTTTTTAATATGAAGACGCGCATTCCTATATGCAAACGCTCACTCCGGGATCGCCCAAGGAGGTATGCCATTTCCCAGTTGGGATTATGCGACACCCTCGCTATGCCAGAAACCCCAGTGTACAGGCGCTTACCCTTCCGGTCCGCACGAACTTCTAAATATCCGATTAACTCGGTATCTTAAATACTTTATCATTTATCCATTTTAACCCCATATATACTTATTATATATATAAACATAGTTCCATACCAAAATTCAAGTACCTATACCCTCCGGATTATTTTATATTAAATAATCATATTTCAAAACCCTAATTTCATATATTTCTTGTTTCTTTATCAAAACTTATTTTCTTTTCAAACCAACTTAGGGTATTATCCATTATAACATTTTATAATATACTTTAAAATATCTAAGCTTAATTCAAAACCGTTTTCTCAATTTGGGCAGAACAACGTTACAAAAACCCTAATTTTGACCCCTTTACAAAACCATCACCAAACCTTGTTCAATTATGAAATAAAGTTAGGGCTTTATTAAAACACATTATATTAGGATTAACTACAAAAATTCAGACCCTAATTCCCACCCGATCACCCGATTTGAGCAGAATAACCTCAAGAACCCTAATTTTACATCATTTCTAAAAAGCATACTTAGAGATCGAATTAGCAAAAAATGAGAGAGGTTATTTTATACCATACCAAATAAAGGGTGACTGCAGAAATTCAGCTCCTAATTCCTTCCGGTTTGAAAGAATTGCTCCGACGAAGTTTCTGCTGGGTTTAGAGGGTTTTTGGTAGAGAATCACGAAATTAGCGAGTTTGGATGCTGGATTCGGGCTCCTATTTATGCTAACAGGTGCGCAACTAGGTCCTTACACATCCAATGGTGAGTAAGTGGCCTAGTCTGACGCGTAGGTGATCAATTCGTGCACTCAAAGTCGAGATACGTGGTTAAAATCGGACCTGGAACAATTCTGCTAATCTTTGCTCCCTCGCGTATCGCCCCGTTTATGTGGGTGTGGCTCGCGATACGTGAGCCACTGGTTTTCCGGCCAGATTTTGGATTTTATCTCTTTTGGTCCCTCTACTTTGGTTTAATGCATTTTAGCCCCCCCCCCCCCCCGGAACTTCTATTCTTTTATCATTTTATGTACCAAAACCTTATGGGACATATTTCTAACAATTCATAAGGTTTCTAAGGCTCGGATTCGTATGATAACATATATATACATTTATATATATGTTCTTTATTATTTGCTAAATTACGTTTTAGCCCCTCAAATTTAGAATACTTATTATTTCATGTTACAAATCATTTTAGGATATATCCTTACTATAGTTTAAGCCTCGGGATACTTGTAATAATTATAGATACGTATAATATATGTATACGTTAATATCTTTGCATATATTTCACTTTTAGTCCTTTTACTTTCCTGTTAATTATTAACACACGTATTTATACGTATATATCCATCAATTCACACATGTACCACTATGTTATTCCTATAAACACATATTCATCTCATACTTTACTTTATTTAACGTTTAACACATCCGTTCATGCATATTTCATCACGTTAGCAATAAAACACGTTTTTCTAAGGCATGCAACTTATCTAATGCATAGTCTTTTCATGTTTATCAATCAAGCTCAAGTATTTATAATATAAACACGTATTTACTATATATATCATGTATCTATGAAATTTGGGGTGTTACATCCTCCTCCTTGCTCCTTCTCTCGACATCCAAAAACCCCCACCACCGTCACAAGCTGCTGCCACACCCACCACCGTAAACCACAGCCTCCGCCCCTCTCTTCTCCCTCTCGGGAGCCCAGCAACCACCCAGCTGCACCACCTCCCTCCTTGACCTACTTCTGGACCAAACACAACCCCCATCACACCACCACTCCGTAGTTGCAAGCTGCTGCTGCTTTGACCGCCTCCTGCCGCTGCTGAACTAGTGCTGTTGCGCCGCTGCTAGCCACTGCCGTGAACAACCCGAGCCACCACCTTCTCCTTCCTCTTGGTTTTCTAACACTCTCACTTTGTGAGTTTTCTTTTGAACCATTTCCTTCTATGATTTTATACACTTTGAATCATCCCAAATGATCCACAAGTCTTGACAACTAAGAGTTTAAAAACTTGAGTTTTATGAAGCTTATGATCATCTAACTAGAAATTCTTTCCTTTCTTTAATTTTATAAATCATAGAGTTGTAAGGTTTAAAAATATGGTTAATGTGTATTGTTTTTATTAAGGTAAAAGCCCATGGTTAACTTACTAGCTTAATGGTTTAACTTGATCATATGATGATTATGTACCTTGCATGGTTTCGTTAAATCAATTGATGATGTTATGATGTTTATATATATTAGCATGATTAAATGTTAATATTATCATATATTAATATGTTATAAATGGTTAGAATTGTTAGTTATGATTTATATTGTTAATCATCAAATATATATGGACTAACATGTTGCTAATGACAAATATTCATGGACTAAATAATATATATGGTGTGTGACACATATGGACTTAGTTGGACATTGGGAAGTGTTACTAAATTTTTGGACATAAAATGATAACTTAGAAACCTTTAAATGATTTTTTTTTTGGCTAAATATTAATTTAGTAATTTTATAAAAATTACTTGGAGAAATTAAACCATAAAAGTTAAGCCATAGAAATTGTTATATAAAAAGGTCTTGTTTTATAAAAATATGATTTCAAAAATAGAAGACTTAAATGACTTGTTTAGATTTTATAAAAAAAAAATGGATAAAATATATATAGATATATTTTATATTCAAAAATAGTAAAAGAACATAATTATGAAAAATGTCTTAAAAAGCATAAGTCTTGGATTTTATACAAAAATGAAAACATTTTATGTTGGTGAATATTTCTATAAAAAGTCTTTAAATTTTAAACACCTTAACTTTATTTAATAAATAAAGTTATTTAAAAATGATTTTATAAAAATAAAATCAAAAGACTTATAGAAATTATGAAAAACATACTTTAAACATTTTTGAATTTTTTAAAAGAATCAAAATAATCAAAACGTTTTAATCGGAACAAATGTTTATTTTTAAATGTTCGGAATTGAAACGAAATCTTTTAACGTTTTAAAAACGTTTTACGACGTAATGAAACATAAATAATTATTTTCGACAAATAATTATCCATATGAGTTTTAGAAACCCTAAAGTGAGTTAAACTCATCATGTATTGTTAATAATAATTATTTTGTGTTGAATAACAACGACCCATTAGCAATCTACATATACTATTAGATCATCATAGGAATATAGAGAGAAAGAGAATGTAGAGGGTAATATCTCATATCTTCATTCATATACATCATATACAAATGCCACTATTTATAAGGCTAGGATAATCATACATCATAATGGTAATGGAGAGTTAAGAATATGGATAGTCACTACAATAACTATTCATAATACTCCCCCTTGACTATCCATAGAATGAAATATATTGTTCTTTCAATACGCTTGGAGATGTTGCCTCATTAAAAACCTTACTAGGAAAACCCAGTGGGACAAAACCATAGCTAAGGGAAAAAGAGTGCAACGCGTATTGTCTCCCCCTGATTATGACAGATTATGACATGTATCATTTATTTGAGTAGCATCGATCTTCTGTGAAAATTCGCTCAGTACTTTTGCAGCAGCTGATTTGCTTCTTGATCCCTTGATGTGTAATTCCTTAAGCTGACCAATGTTATATGCTCCTTTTGTAAAACTCCCAAATTTTAGCAAATTGTGTTTCAAATCTAACACAATAGCCGATTGTGGTAGGAAGTGACATTCCCAAAGGTAGTTGACTTCATTTCTCAGCTCCAGTTATCGTTCTTCTCAATATAGTTCCAACAAACCGCGAACATGTTCACTGCGTCACGTCTCATCTCATAGATACAAGATCCAAAATAGTGCTGTATAACGAGGTTGTATTACCTGCATCTTAATGACTAACAAAACTTTTTCGATGGGTTAGTAAAATATAAGTCTATACCTTTATACCTCCAAAAAAAAAATTTCCAACGTCTCATCATTGGACATAGGCAATATTGTGCAAATAAATTTTAATAAATGATATATCTAAAAAGAAATGCCAATGCAACAACTCCACATAGTTTTAGTACTTCCACATAAAAAAATCCATTCTTCGAAACTGGTCATTTTCTATATCAAATAATCTGACAATCTTTAGCATATATGATGGATAAGTATATTCTGGTGTATGGACCATTTTGTATTTCGAGATAATCATGCGTCGATATGAAACTTAACAAAACTATTTTTAGTCCATACACATAACATGATAAATTTTCATAATATATTCTCGAGGCTTTATAAAAAGCTTAACACATTTATAATCCATCAACAATCTATTATGGACTAATTTCTTTCCATCTTGACTAATTGTGCATAGCATTCACTCATGAGGAGTTTGGATAAAATTAATCTTTTAACAAATCATTTTAACATTGATAATATTATACCATTCTTATCGATGGTTTTAATGACATATCATGTCATCATGTGATGTTTAATGGTGCACAAGGATTATATATTTAAGATGTTTCAAACACCTTCACGTATTCAACTGTCTTGGGGGTTTATATATACTTCTGATTACATTTAAGCATTCAACGTATACAAAGAATCGTAACGTATTCGGATTCGTTCGTGTATACACCAATCATAACGTTCTTGAGAACTTACTCTATATTATTATGGCACTTTAAACCCTCCAAAGATTTCATGTATCATCATCAAGTGAGCCATATACCTAGGATATCATGATATTCATAAGACGCATATCAATTCTCTATTGTATTACCAGACTAATAAACTGTTGGAATCTCATTGCATCCACCACCGGAGAATATGTCTCCTCATAATCAAACTTAGGTCTTTACAAAAATCATTGTGCCACCAATCATGATTTTGTATAATAGACCCGTTTATATCCAACATATTAGAGAATTTAACTCTGCCTGGTGTGCGTCTTTCCATTTTGGCCAATTAATTCGACTTTTCATCACAGGCAGATCTTAATTCTTGATCCTTATCCTTTTTATTATTTCTAGCGCTTATTATATCCAAAATATTATCGACGTCAATTTTGTTTCGATTCTATATATGTTTAGACATGATATAAATTATTGAGATCTCTTCATCATTATTCAGGTACCTGAGGTTCTTCTGGAACCATCATGTCTAATGTTTCTTTAAGCAACTTTTCTACTAGTACCTCGACTTGACCATCTTCATTAGTTGCTCCAAAATCTCGAGGATATTTTATTCTTGAAATCGACTAGTCTACCATGATTCAAACATGCCATAGACTTATTATCAATATTAATTTGTCCCTCTAGGACACCAATCTTAATTGGAGCATTAGCAGCTGGTATATATGACATAGTCATTTTTTAAGGTCAGTGAGTGTGTCTGGTAATTGATACACTAATCTTGGTAAATGAAGTATCTATTAAATTCTAGTTCACCATGGTTCAGTTTAAGGATCAAGATGATACACTGATAATTCATTCCAACTTATTCACTTTCCAACTGCTTTAATCTCCCCCTAATGTTGGGAAAATTTGTTTCATGTAAATGTAAATATGAGTTGTAAAATAAATCTATCACTATTGATAGTGATTCATACCCAACATTTTTTCCTAACCTCATTTGAGGTCCCATCTTTGTGCATCGCGGTGGAGCAATTTTTATATATATCACAACTAAGAAAAAATATTAGATGGAAAATATTGGTAACCGACCATAAACCAACTATAATAGGGAGGAAGTATTATGATATTGGCCTGATGTGAGTTAATGTCACTTCATGTATAATTACATGCACCCTACATACAAACATAAAATTTTGCTCTTATGATTATTGGCTTTGCAATCAATTGTAGACGTTTAGTAACCGTCTGCAACAAAAGCAATTCGTGTACGAACTTAAACAACATGAAGTTCAACACTTATTCCAATAGTCATTTGTAAATTGGGGATTATATTCACCGTTAATATTACCAAAATAAATATGATATTTTGGAAGAATGCCTGCTATCTCATTAGCTAAGCCACAAATCATGCAACCTTCAAGTTGCAAAAATGATAACCATTTAGACGATGCATCGATTTATAACACTAAATGGTATATAACTTAGGATATCCTTTATCACTTCTAGAGCGCTTATGGATTCACATTCATTTTTAATCGGTAAATAATTCCCTTAAGAGCAAATATTACATTCTAGTTATCAATTTGAAGAATATTCTAATATTCAGTATGATTCACATCATCATTGACTCGGTGTGGTCTAACCGATCATGCCAACAAAATAATCATGATCTATAAACTTTCAGTTTATGATCTTATATGTTTTAGTTACACTCTTGCTTATTTAATAAGCGACTAAAAATACAAGAGAATGATGTATCATTTCAAACATTCGTGTAATGTCACGTTTCTAATCTTCACACTTTATTTTCATATAATCATTCTCTTCTTTTTCCACTGTGGTGATCGATCACATTATCATCATCAATATCATTACAATCTCTTCAATTAGATTCATGATCATGATCATTACACCGACGAATATAAATTCACATTCACTTCAAGGAATGGAATAAAATCAAACTGGTTTCATGATTTTCTCAAACATATGGATATGAAATCCTTTCATACTTTTACATACTATTGATACTTCATGAGCATACTAAATGTATGAAAACGGAATTGTTTTGTATGATTGTTTTTCTCATAATAATATCAATTGAGAAGTATTTATACGTCCAAATCATCCAAGACTTACTGGCCTTAGATAGATCGATTACATAGATCGATTATGCCCTTACATAGATCGATTGTGAGATTTAAGGAGCATAAAACTTTGAGTATCATATCTAAGCATATTTATAGTTTTTCATGAGAGTGACAATAAACCACAAATGGGCATTTTATTTGCTTTATTCTACTACCCTTTATACGAATAATATAAAGCATCTAGAGGACATGCTATAATGTCAAAACATGTAATTCTCAAAGTTATAACATACTGTTATATAAAACATGTGTATACTCTTTTGTGAGATTGTGATAGTAAAACATAACTTGTCTTTTAATCATTTTATCTGGTGCTATATAATTGAGAGCACATTAAGAATGAGGTGCACAATAAATTCTTGTGCAATACATGATATTTTAACACGTCTTTCTATAAACTTGAGTTATAGTAAAATTATATTATTTGCGATGCTCAAATCTTATCACTTTGACTATTTCATAACTTTCACCAAAATAACAAAAGGTTATGGAATCATGAATTAATAACAAGTGGTTTATAATATCCAAGTAATAATATACCATAACTTTGGTCTAGTTATTATATTCATTACTAGCTATGATAGCATTTAGAATAACATCATGAGGATGTTGTTTTTAATCTGAACATAATGATAATCTCTCCATTGTTATCGTATCCTCGACCACAACCAAGACTTTTTTACTTTAGTCATTACATGAGAAGACAATAATCATGGCTTCCACTTTGGTCATTATATGTTGCCACATGCCCACATTCGCTTATGGGAATGGGGTTCTACCAACGAGATGAGTCTCGTGGTTTTCTACTAAGAGCTCATTATTTCCAACATATCCTCATCAATAATGTTTTCACAACATATAACCAATTGCGGGGTGATTCTAAACATCACCGAGTTATATCCACGCATAGACTTGTAATAATGAATCCACTCATAACGAGTTTTGGTAGTATTACCGTTCTCTAGTGGTCATGCCTCTTTATCAATTTGGTCCATATGAAAAGTGTAGATAATAGTGAGGTATTCAATTTTCAAAGCCTTCGCATTTCCAAGCTTATTGACATTTAAATGTATATATTTTTCTTTTTACTCAATGCCTTCATATAAAACATGCAATGTAATATCTTCAACACATGCATTGTAATAGCTGTAAATTAATAATAAAATCACTAGTTCTCATATAAACAATACGATTTATATCCATTAAATTAAAAATGGGTAATTTATAGCAAAGGGTGACATTTCAATAGTAATAAATAATAACAAATATTGTTAAACACCTTAAACAAAAACGGATAGGTAAACATATGAAATAAGATAAATATTTACATATAATCAATTTCTATCTATAAAATTATAACCAAAAATAATGTTTATGTTAAACTAAATCATCTTGTATTACTAAACATATGTAGGTATGGAGTTACATAAAGTCATTTAATAGTAAAACACTAATCAATTTACCATAAAGTCTAACATGCTAAAACATACAAATGAAATTAACTATATGACTTTAAATCATTATTAACTTTGTAAGTTTCTTTATAATAAAATATTTATAAAACATAAGCTCTTATAAATTAATGATGGTGAATATCAAACATCAAAAACACCATTAAATAATTTAATGAAGAAATATAAATGGTTTTCCTCATTTTTGCCTACCATTTATGAATATAACATTCACATTAGATGCAATTAAATGGCTATCAAAACAATTATCAAGAAATGAATTATTATATTAGTTAATTTAAAATTGCTAGTATGTATATAACACATTCATTTGTTTTTTTATAAGAATTACATCATAACAATCAAATGATCATAAAGAACATCACTTTCATACTTCTTTTCTTTCAATAATATGACGAACATGTTTTTTTTTCTTTTCTTTTTTAATATAAACCATGAATATATTTTGCAAATAAAGTATAATAATGATTTATACTAAACCGATTCATATTAGCTTGATGAAAATCTATAATTGTATTGAACCACTATATATAAATCTCTATGTAACCCAACATTGTATGAATTACAACAGGGATTATTTAAGAGATTAAAGATAGGAGAAAAAATAAGTTAGCTAGCCAATGTTTCCTTACCTTACGATGATCATACTCCAAAAGCAACTCGTGCTGATAACGTGTTGAATAACAACGACCCATTAGCAATCTACATATACTATTAGATCATCATAGGAATATAGAGAGAAAGAGAATGTAGAGGGTAATATCTCATATCTTCATTCATATACATCATATACAAATGCCACTATTTATAAGGCTAGGATAATCATACATCATAATGGTAATGGAGAGTTAAGAATATGGATAGTCACTACAATAACTATTCATAATATTTTGATACTAATTATATAGATTAACTTAAAACATTTAATATTTTTCTAACTTGTATTAAATATTTTAATTGTAACCTGTAATAATTTAATAGAATTATTTCGACAAGTTAGAATAATTAGTTCGATAATAATTGTGAACCTTAGTAATATATAGTATAACTTAACCAGTGGCGAAGCTAGAAAATATCAAGTGGGGGGTCGGGATCTAAATTTTTTTTTCCTAACGCCAATTTTTGGGTAAATGGGGGGTCGAAACCGGAGTATATCGAGATTCTCTACACGAAAATTATATACCTCTACAACGCAAAAAAAAAATCTGGGGGTCAGACGCCCCTTCCCGCCGCTTAAAAGTTGCGCCAGTGAACTTAACGCGATTAAATATTCAATTGATCGATCGAACCTAAAAATAATAATAAATATTATTATTTAAAACAATGTTCAAGACTTGATTAAACTGGTCTTCATGATACGTTATCACATGTTCGTTACTTGTATTCAATTTACATTAAATGTCGTTATACGTGAACATTAGCATTTACTGATTTGTAAACTGATTAACAAATGAGTTTTCAAACGCTACAAGCGGGGTTATACGTCAAGACTGGATCGGTATCATTTGGGTAACATTCGTTACTCAAATGTTTGTGTGGACGCTTATGCATGTTGTCTTATGTTTTATTAGGACTTTACTTGTTAGTTGCCACTCGGCAATCCATCATCATCACCGAACCAAGTGAGTTTCACGACCCTTTTCTTTATAAATGTTTTATACTTATGGGGGAGAAATCATGAACTGGTAAACTGTTTTAACTTAATGTTATGGTCTACTGTTAGCCGTATGATTATCTGTTCTCTTACTGATTGCCCACAACTGGTGCTTTATCGTTATAAACGTTAGTACAACTTAATCCCACCATTAGTTGATTTCAATTAGTTCTGCTCGAAATGATAGCTAGTGAATAGATCTATTTGGGTTGACAGCCCTGTCCTGATTGGTAGCTTCAGTTCTGACTTCCGGATATTGTCTTGGGGTACACGTCAGTTATTCTGCTATGTTCAGTATCTCTCATGCGAGGATACCATGGGTGGGTAAACCGTTAGTATTTGAAATCAAGGTTCAGGTGAGATCATACAACCACAACAGTAAGCCAACGTAACATTTTAGTTTTCTGAAACTATTTTACAAATCTTACTATCGAGTCCTAAACCTGTGAACCTCACTAACTTTATGTTGACCTTTTGAACTCGTGATTTCTTAGGTAATTAAGTTGATCATGGAAGCCGTGCAAATGGGACTTCGCCTTTACATTTGGACCTGCTTCATTGGAGTCCTAGTCCTTATCTATCATAAATAACTACTTTATGTTTTTCAATAAATGAACAACACTATTAAATGTAAGACAATATCGTTTACCACTCTTTGCGCTGCAACAATCAATGATATTATGTTTTAATTAACGTTTGAATTTAGTAGTAGTTGTTCTGTATATCCGTGACTATGATTCCTCTCGCTCACACGCAAACCTTTGACCGGAGTGTGACAGCGCGAGTCACCTTTCGGATCATGCATCGTCTCTCGACTGGGTGTCACAGGTCGGCCTTTGGGATTTTGACTCCCCAAATGGTCTGTGATACATAGAGCACTTTTGGTTCAGAAAATCAGTAATAAACTTTCAATCAAAAGAGTTTTTATAAAGTCATTAATTCACCTTAAATAAAGTTTACAAAAACAGTTTACCAACCCATCAAAGATTCGTTTATTCCCAAATGAGTGTAAGATTTTGACTAACACTTGATAGATTGAGGCTAACAAGTGTTAGTCTTAAGATTTGCTTACTGGATAATGAAAGATTCATAGACAAATAAAAGTTCATTATCACCATAAGTTGAGGTTCTTTCAATCTTTGACGAGTAGACTCACGAACACTAAAAAATGGCTCAAAACCGAAAATATGGTATAACTAATGGAAGAGAGGGAGAAGAAATGAGCAGTTTGGAAGTGAAACAAGCTACCCCATTTATAGGAAAATTTTGAACGGCACGGCCCGTGCTAAACTAGACACGGGCCGTGTGAAACAGTGGGCACGGGGCGTGTCTTCAGCGGCACGGGGCATGCTGAGTCGGGTCGGTGATTTTCAAATCTTCGAGCATCAAAAGCAAAACGTGTCTCTATCGGCACAGGTCGTGCTTAGTTTGGCACGTTCCGTGTGGTACAGGCTTGATTCAGAGGCACGAGGCGTGTCTTCCATAGTGTTGTCGGGCTGGGCTGGCATCGGGGACGGGGCGTGCTGAAGTGGGCACGGGCCGTGCTAAACTCAAAATCACCAGTTTTCTTCTGCTTGATCAGTTTTTCTTTCATTTTTTATTCCGTTTGTGATTTTGGCTTAGTAAAACCTGAAAAACTACAAAGAAGACAAAAACACTGTTTCTTTGCAATAGTTAGTCATATTTTACCCAATACGCGAAGATATTTGTATAGAAGATATGTATACTTTAAGGTACATCATGATGCACAAAATATAAAACTATAGAAGTTTGAGGGGTTAGAATGCACAAAATAGAACAAAAAGGACTAAAATGTAAAATACAAAAATCTGTCCGAAATATGCATGGCTTACGTATCGCGCAAACCAGCCACAAACCCTACGCGATACGCGAGGAACCTCTCTGCACCAGAATTATTTTTGGCTCGATTTTGAGCCACATCTCTTTACTTGTTGAAAATGCATGAGCGTGTGAATCTTCTACTTAGTCATAACAAAATCAATGTTAAACGTAGATGAACACGGTAAGTAAATACAAATTGACTTGTATTAACCACAGAGATAACCACAGAGAACACTTAGAAGATATGACCAAGAAGTTGTTCAATTCTATATAAGACACATATTTATACATGCTGAAACCTGCTGGTCCGAACTCCAGGTTCGGACCTGTTCGGACCTGTCCGAACTCTAGGTTCGCCAGGAGTTCGGACCACAGCAAACTAGCTTGTCTCCGTCTTGTATTCGATACTTCACATGACAATCAGAAACCATGTATCAACAAACTCCCCCTTAGCATGTGCAGTATCATATCCTTCTAAAACTTGTATCTTGTATCTTCAATCAAACTCATCCTCGATCTTGACGATGAGTTCAATCTTGAATACTTGATATTGCATCGTGTGTAATCTCTTTATCAACAACCTTCAGAAAACTTGAAGTTGTGATGTTCTCTTTCCATTTAGAAACCTGCCAACATAAATAATCTTGGCGCAAAACGTCTCTTCGAGACTCCAAGATATTTTGATTTTGAAATTAATTTTGTATTCAGTGTTAATCAATCGTATACCAAATAAGAAACAAAATCTTTTTGACTTTTAGAAACTTTATATCAAAACACACATAAAATCTTTTTGGTATTTTCTGATATGAAATGTAAATGCAGTACAGAATCATACACTATTTTTGTCTTTTTTTGTGAGAAAGATCACGATTTGGGATCATATTAGACATAACATGCTGAACTACACTTCAATTTCGATTATTGAATCACATAAGCCATGTCGATTGTAGATATAATTTGTCCAACTTTAAACTTAGGCAAAATCATACTCATAACATCTGGATATGTTAAAGTATTGATTATATTTGCATTGACCAGTGTACCCCACACTATTAGACATACTCAGATATGTATTTGCTTATCACATTTTGTGATTTCACTTGTGATTTTGATCACATAATGATTGCATTCATGATATAGTCAATTGTGTTCCATGCAAAAAGAAATAATAACGTTAAATCCTCTACCTTAAGGTCGATCTTTCGATACGCAAATAAGGCCTCGGATTTAACAAAATAAGAAAATAAAACAAGTTGAAATTGTATAACTCAACAACAATCAGGTCGGTCTTGTGGACACGCAGAGAAAGTCCGATGAGTTATACAAAACACCAAAGAAAATAAAGCAGATTGGCAAACGAACAACAATCAGGTCGGCCTTGTGAGCACGCAGAGAAAGTCCGATCGTTTGACAAAATAAAACAAATCAAACAAGTTTAAATCTTTGCAAAATGAACACATGTATACACAGTGACTTCTTATTTTATTTTTCATATTTTTTTCTGATATATCTTGAGATATGCATCAAGATGTTGTCCACTAGGTCAAGCATCAGATTTAGTGTATATCACATTTGAATACTTTCTGATTCGCCGAGTCTACCTTACACATCGATCAAATGGTCTTATGGCTTTTTCATCTATTTTATCCATGAGTCAGACGATGTCAGCCAATAAACCATCACGTATAGATTTGCATTTTTACGATTTGAAAAACAGACACTATTTTTTGAAAGTTTTCAAAAACAAACTCCCCCTCAAAATGAGATGGAGTGGAGAACAAATGAAAAATTGATCACCCAAAACGAAGACGTTCGGATAAGCATTTTTTGAAAATCAGATTGATTTTGTAATGCAAATTAAATTATCACAGATATTCCACAATCAGCAATTTCGCAATCACCGAAAGATCTTCCTGAAATACCTGCTAGACACCAAATAAAACATTAGTCTCTTTGGGATCGACCCGATCCAACAGCGTCGGGTCGCTCGGTGTCTTCCACGTTGTTGATACATGGTCCTTGATCGTCATGTGAAGTATCGAATACAAGACAGATTCACACAAGAATGCTGAGGTCCGAACTCAGGCCGAACCTGGAGTTCGGACATGGCCGAACCTCGGGCCGAACCACAGGTTCGGACCAGCGGGTTTAGCTTAGTATAAATATGTTGTCTTGTGTAGAATTCAGTAGGAGGTTCATTTCATATTTTCTGAGTGTCTTTGTGTAAACTCTCTATGGTTAATACAAGCCAGATTTGTATTTACTCTCTGTGTTCTATTCGTTTATATTGATTGCGTTACGACTAAGTAGAAGATCCGCACGCTCAAGCTTTTTCACACGTAGTCATTGTTGGCCTTGGAAACAACTTTTGGTTTCCAAATTTGTAAAATCTTGAATTTTTTTATCAGAACCAGAATCAGATTCAACCGACGTACTTGATTTAGACCAAGATGATTTACAAGTTGATTTAATCTTTGGGGACCATGGTTCATCAAAAAAAATGCATTCGTCGGACAATCAACAGCAAGATGTCCCGGTTGACGACATATATAACAAAGTCGTTCTCTAATAATGTTTGAAAATTGTTTTGATTTTAGAAAACCAGATGAATACTTAGAATCAAAATTATCAAAGAAACCATCAGAAGAGTCATACCTAGGAGATGAACTCCTTGATGATGATGATCTTCCAGAATAATAAGAAACTTCTTTCTGAGACGGTGATTTCTTTGCAACTTTAGCTTTAACAACCTTTTCAGCCTTCAATGGTTTCTTAGCTTGAATTGGTTCTACCTTCACTTCATAACCCAAACCTTTGTGTTTGAATCCTCGATTCTTTGAAGATTTGGAGAAGAACCCGAAGCTTCTCTCGCCTTAGCTTCACTTGTGAATTTGGCTTTGATATCTTTCAAGTTGTTCTTCTGAATCAAAACATTCTCTTCTTCAGCTGCAGAAGAAGAACTTGAAGCAACTTTATCAAACACATTTTCATTTTCCAGAAGCACAGACTTGGAAACAAATTTTGGAGCTTCACCCAAAGGCTTTTCTTTCTTCTTAGACTTAGACTTGTTCTTCTTGGGTGGAGTGGCAAATTTTGAATAATCATTCAACTCAGCTTTCGAATCAATTGGAGCAGAAGTAACTTCAATTAAATTCACTGGTTGAGGAACCAGATGAACATCATCCTTCTGAGAATTCTCCTCACTCTTATCCTGCTTATACAAGAAATTCAGCAATGTTGGTGACAAATTGCAGTTCTTCACTTACCTTTTCAACTCCAAAATTTCCAATTGTAATTCGTGAATCTTCTGTTGAGCCTCAAACACCTCTTTTTGTGACTTGATGAACTTTGCATTGAGATCATCATATTCATAAGTTTGTAGCTTTCAGATCTCACATTCTGCAAATAACTCTTCAAGCACACTTTATCTCTTCATTTTATATATCTCAACATCCTTAGTCAAAACCTCATTCTTATCCCAATAAAGAACATTCTCATCTTAAAGCATAGAAATCTTGTTTTGAAACTTCTCAAAAGTAGCAGCAGTTTCAGCAATAAGAGCATTAGCCTTCTCATACTTTTGCTAAGCCGGATAACTCTTCTCAAATAGATTCTCAAAATCTTGAATAGCATCTAAAGCTTCAGCCTTTGCTTTTTCACACTCTTCTGCCAATTGAACCTTTTCTTTCAAAACATCGTCATGAACATGAACTAATTCATAATATTTGTTCTGAAAATCATCCAACTCTTTCTTGAGCACAACAATTTATTCAGTTGATGTTTGAAGACGTTGTTCAAAATGTGCAACTGTTTTGTGTAATTTTACTCATTCAACACATTTAGACTCCTCAACTTTTGAACTATCAGAAACCTTTGGTAAAACTTCTAGAACCAATGAGTCACTGGAATAAGAATCAGAAGCAGTCAAAATGCTATCATCATCATAATGACGAGCAGTCAAAGCCATGGTAATTGGAGCAATTTTCCTTTTAGCCTCAGAATCTGCATTCCAAGCAAATTCATCTGGATGCCAATACACCTCATTTAATCCCTCATTAAAGGAAACAGATTTTCCTTCACTCTTAGAAGTTTCACTTGGTGAATGAAAAACCATATGAGCATGTTAAACAGACTTCAGCTTATTTTCAATTGAACTTAGACATTCTCTTGCAAAGTGACCATATACAGAACACTTATAACACTTAATCTTAGATTTGTCCAATCCAATTTTACCATCTTGATTCAACCTTTTCTTGCCAGTTCTATTGAAAAATTTCTTCGTTCTTCGAACCAGCATAGCATATTGCCAGTTTAAATCCATCTCTTCCAAATGATCATAATCATTTTGATCGTAATCTTCATTTGCTTGCTCAGCATTATTAACAGCACCAGTGATAACACCAAAATACGAAGATATCAGTGCAGACATTAAAGCATTATAATCATCGGTGGTTTGAGCAGATAAAGCATTTTGAGTTGAAGAACTTGGAATAGAAACATTACAACCAGCAGAATAACAAGGAGTTTCAGATTTACCTACAATAAATGCTGTAGGAGGTGCGGAATTAAGAATATTAGACTTCCCAGCATTCATGGTAGAATCATTATCACCAAAATACACAGCAGGATTCTGAATTTGTGTAGGAAGTGATTTATTCACCATCAACTCCATATCTCTGGCTTGAATTATTTGAATTAAATCAATGAAAGATAATCCCTGATATTCTTTATCATGGGTGATCATCATCACATAATTCTCCCATTTTTCTGGTAAAGCCTCTAGAATCTTTTTCTTTCATATCAGCTTCTTCCTTTGTAAGACTTACCAATCGCATTTCACTTATCAAGTGAGCAAATCTTGCAATCAGATTTGGAATTGATTCGTTCTGATAATGCTTGAAACTATCAAATTCTTTCTTTAAAACTTTCTGACGACTCTTCTTATACTGATCATTGCCTTCACATCTATTTTCCAACGCATCCCCCAAACTCTTTGATGTGTAGTTACCAGAAAATTGATGCAGTAATTCTTTTGGCAAAGCCATCGTCAACGTACCATAAGTTTTCTTCTCAGCTTGATAAGCTTTCTTTTGTTCAGATGACATCTTTCTTTGAAGAATGGGTTCACCAGTTTCATCCTTAGGATAAACATATTGCTCAGTAAACGCCAACCACATATCAATGTCATTTTTATCAACGTAAGCCTCAAATCGTTTAACCCAACTATGATAATCTTCCAATTTTAGCAATTTAGGAACTTTCTGACTTGTTCCGATTTCATTATCATAGTTCATCATTGTTTGCATCGTTGCCTGAACTAAATTTTGAATAGCCGCAAACGCTTGAAACTCGGACATTTTTGAAAATCTGGTTACTGTTCACTCCGAACTTCGTCCGAACTTAAACTCGTCGAACTCCCTCCGAACCTGTCCTTCGGACAATCAAACAACACCTAGACCGAACTTGTGCTGAAAGGTGATCGAACTCCGTCCGAACGTCGACCGAACTCTCTCCAAACCTCAACGAACTCTCACCAAAACAATAGAAAGACCGAACTCTGTCCGAACCTCGAGTTCGGAGCGGTCACTCCGAAGTTGTCTGAACCTCAGACGAGACCAAGCTCACTCGACACCATTTTCTCGATTTTCAGTGTTTTTGACTGGAATTTTCGACAGGAATTCAAACAAACTCGATAGAAACGATCTAGAAATAAATTTTTGACAAGAAGCATACTCGAGGTGATCAAACGAACTCAAAAACAATACTCATTCATGCAAAAATGTGAATTTCAACTCCAAACTCCGAAAAAACAATGATTTCCGACCAGTAGAGCAAACCAAATGCTCTGATACCACTTGAAAATGCGTGAGCATGTGAATCTTTTATTTAGTCATAACAAAATCAATGTTAAACGTAGATGAACACGATAAGTAAATACAAATTGACTTGTATTAACCACAGAGATTACCACAGAGAACACTTAGAAGATATGACCAAGAAGTTGTTCAATTCTATACAAGACACATATGTATACATGCTGAAACCCGTTGGTCCAAACTAACTCCAGGTTCGGACCTGTTCGGACCTGTCCGAACTCTAGGTTCGCCAGGAGTTCGGACCACAACAAACTAGCTTGTCTCTGTCTTGTATTCGATACTTCACATGACGATCAGAAACCATGTATCAACACTTGTTCGCCAAAATTCGATCTCTACGCGTCGTTTTTTAGCAACTAGTCACCATAGCCACTTGGAGGGGCTTAGGATGAACCTGAGTACTATAAATAGAGCTCTTAACATCTGTTTTTCATCACTAGTTCCTCAATTCTTTCTCTCAAAAACCCTCTTCTGGACCAGAAAGTTCATCGGTCAAATTCGGCCAAATGACGAGGATCTAGGAGTTAATAATTTGCAGTCACTCTTCATTTTGTATGATCTAAAATAGCCTCTTTCATTTTTTGTTAATTCGATCTCTAAGTATGATTTCTAAACATGTGTTAAAATTAGGGTTCTTGAGCTAGTTTTTGCAAAAATTGGGTGATCGGGTGGGAACTAGGGTCTGAATCTTTGTAGGTAATCCTAAAATAATGTATTTTAAAAAAGCCATATTTATTTTAATGGTTTTATTAACGGGTCAAAATTAGGGTTTTCGTAACTTGATCTGCCAAAATTAGGTAAACGGGGTTAAACTAAGCTTTGATATATTAAAGTATATTATAAAATGTTATTATGAATAATACCCTAAGTTGATTTTAATTAAAAATGAGTTTTGATAAAGAAACAAGAAAAACGAGAAATTAGGGTTTTGAAATAAGATTATTTAATATAAAATAATCAGGGAGGTATTGGGACTTGATATTTGATATACAAACATGTTTATATATAAGGTTAGAAAGTGAGAAATGATAATAAAATAATATACAGAGTTATTCGGGTACTTAGAAGTTCGTGCGGACCGGAATGGTAGACGCATGTACACTGGGGTTTCTGGCAAAGCGGGGGTGTCGCATACATCCCAATTGGGACCTGGCATACCTCACTGGGCGATCCCGTAGTGAGTGTTTACTTATAGGAATGTGCGTCTTCATATTATTACTAAAAGGAAAGGGTAACTGCCTAAAGGGCATTTTGGTCATTTTGACCTTTAAAACGAATAAGCTTAGTAACTAAGTATTGTTCAGTTAACAAGGAGTTAAAATAAACATAGGAAATGTTATTATATAAACTTTGCGTTAACGTCATACAATACGCAATTAGGTTTAATTGGAAGACATAAAGGAGGTTCCGACTAAACTAAATTGCTTAAGAGAATAAGGTGAGTTCTATAAGCCCACTTTTAAATGTTTAAAATGTTTTACTGTTTTTGGGCTGATATACATACAATGATATATGTTCAACTACTTGAAAAGTATTTAAAATGCCTTTTACATGTTTGTGTTCATACACATACGTGAAATGTTTTAATGCCTACAACTGTTTCAAATTGTGATTACCTGTTATAAACTGTTTTCGGGAAGGTTTTAATGAACGGGTAATATAAAAGGTGAAACTTTTGAATAAAGTTTTGAGTAATAGAAAATGTAAAGGTTTGGTCTAAGCTTGCGTATGCAAATAAGTGTCGGGTAAATATAATCTATTGGCCTTGTTGTGATCGTAAGATGTAATCTACACTTAGATGGTTCAATATCATTTCCATTTGTATTTAAGGTGTGGTAGATACGCTGCGATACTTCCTATATATAAACACCCGTAATACAATATGAAATGTTATAGACTCAGTCTAGTGTAGGTTTCACTAAGGTTTAACAAGACCAATAACATTATATTTATAAAATGCTTATTCCACATACAGGTGATGGACTGGTGTTGAAAAGGTTACGAGTCCAAATACAAAGGTTATTTAAATGGACTTTTGAGAAGGTTAAAACGGTTGAAAAGGTTTTAATCTAAGCAAATATTGTCTAAGTGAAATGGGGAAATGGTGGTTGTATAACTAAAAGCGGGGAATGACGGTTCTCCGGAGTAGCGACGGTTACTCTACTTTGAAAAGGTATCCGGGTGGCGACGGTTGCCCGAGGAATTAACGTGGTTCCAATAGACAATGCTTAGTTGAATGGATAAATGTTTAAAGGATAATTGTTAAGTGTTTTGGTATAATTTTGTTATGTTTTATACATGATAAATGTTTAAAGGTTATGTTTTTGTATAAATGCTCTTATGTTTTATACCTAATACATCTTCAAAGGTTAAGTTTTGGTATAAATGTTGTTACGTTTTATATCTAATAATGTTTGTTAAAAAGGGGGCCGTTAGGCCCAAGCGTTGGAATAAACTTTCGAGAAAAAGGTAACACTTTTAGAAATATGTAGAACTCACAAACGTAAGCTGATCCTTCAAAGTATGTATATCAGGTGTTATTAAGGATCCGAGCTTAAAGGCAAAGGCTAAGGTTTGAACACATTGAGGTGGGCAAACTGTTGGAGTGAAGCTATAGGGCTGCTGGCATAAGTAATGTAGATAGATGCATATCTATTTATCGTTATCTTTTGTAGTTATAGATAACTGTTGTAGTAGTTTTATCTTACTTGTGTTTGGCATTATAAATAAATAAAAGTTTTTAATTTCCACTGCTTTAGTTATCTCTGTTGTACCTTGTGTTCATGAGTAAATCCGATGCATGACCCCTCTTAGAGCCAAGTCTAGGAGTGAGCGTCACAAGTTGGTATCAAAGCCTTGGTTTAAGAGATTTAGGCTAGTAAAAGCAGTATCTAGACTTAAACTAGAACTCTGGGAAAACAGTAAGATAAGATAGAATGCCAGCTAGAATAGGTTGTACCCATAAAAGAATGAGGTTGCATTAGGAACATAATAAGTAGGACCTAGGATATGTAAATCTGGTAGGTACCCAATTGCAATTAGCTACTGCCATTAGGTATTGACCATATATATGTATCTAGGGTACTAACTGTTATGTGGCCAAAATGCGGGAAGTAGACTGGTTTGAATTAGAATCAACGGTAGAGATAGAAAGGAGAGGAATAGACACTAAGGAGGAAAATGATGAAAGTAACTGGGTTTTGAAAGCATCATGACTATGTAATTGTATGATGTCTGCACTTATCTATTCATCATGCCCTTAAAATTTAGGGACTCGACTTCACATGAATTCTAAAATGTGTGTAGATCATGGTAAGGGAAGGATAAGGCGATAAAAGAGTTGGCAGACCAGCGGGTTCTGGGAGGCGTGCTCGAAGAGATCTTGAACCCAATAAGCAACGAGCCGCGATGGCTGCGAAAGTATGAGTGTTAACTGTGTTGACCGACGTCCCAACAATGCGCGGACAATAAACAAGTTGATTCGAATACACATTGGCGATCCATATAAGTTTTCTAATATGTATCCTAACATATATAGCACATATAACATGTCATATGGAAACAAATATAAATAAGTCACAATTATTATGACATTATCCCGTATATACGATGTAAGCTCGACGGGGTGACCTTACAAAGTCTTGTCATTCCCACCAAGGTAGGATACATAGGACTTGTACATATGTAGAACTCATAGTTAATTTGACCCATAGCATGCAGACACATATCCAGGCAATTACACGATCATACGAATGCGTCACATAATTATTCATTTTTCAGGAAAATATATATTTATTGCACGTTGGCTAATTCCATCTCAAAATCATCGTGTTGCCATATATTAAGCCACAGGAATTCATGTTTAGCACATTTCAAGTCATATTGTAGGTTTTACAATTGAAAACATGCCTATCTCATTGACCTAGTATCTCGTTTACACAATAAATCCACGTAAATCATTCAAACAAATTATTCCACATGCAATCGATTATTAAGTTTTAAACTTTATAGTCCATCATGCATACATTAACCTAAATCAAGCAACTTCATTGTAGATCTATCAACAATCATGCACCTTTATCCAAGATCTATCATGCATGGTCATTAAAATCAAGTTTTTATCATAGATCTTACGAAACGTTAGCAACTTTATCGCATATCAACCCTAGATCTAACATTATTAGTTATCTTATAACACGAATCATGCATAAAAATCGAATCTTTACTTGCATGCAACTTCAAAACCCTAGATATATGCATGGATCATCATCAACATCACAAAAGCCATATTTTTTCAAAGATGCAAACTTTATCATCACAAACCCCAGATCTATGCATGGAAGCTTGAAATCATCATGAAGTCATCCTAGATCTAAGATAAAAATCAAAGCTTGAAGCTTTTTATCAAGAAATCAAGTAAGAAACAACATACCGATGATCTATGATGAAACTAGGATGAAATAGGGCTTATATCTTCAAAGAAATCAACAAAAATGGATGATCATGGGGTAAGGACTCAAGAACAGTCGGCCATGGACGTTTTGGGTTGTTTAGGGTTGTGGAAATGAAGTGGTGGGGGCTAAAGATTCTTAAATAGAGGAGAAATTAGGGTTTCCTAGAAAATACAAACCAAGCGTATTGCTTGGGCTATAAGGTTGCTCTAGGCGATACGCCTAGAACCTCCGTCTGGCAGCCCCTTGACTTTTGTTGACTTTTCACGTTTTTTGATGTTTTGGTCATGGTTTTCAATGATTTAACTTTTCCTTTATTTACCATCATTTTTATCATATCAATCACGTATCAACATGACATGTGACATATTATGGTTGTACAATTAAATTCACGTAACATTTTTGCACATAAGTCATAACACATAGCAGTTTTAATTAATCGCCAATGTTTCGAGACTCGAACTTGTGTGTGATGTTTGTGAAGTGTTCTAAGGCTACTATACTCTTCTAATATCTTAATTGACATGCTACGCCTATATACGTGATTCTTGGTTTACCAGTTTTATCCGTTTTTAAGGTTCGGGTCCCACCTGACGTGCCAGAATGTCACAGATCTTGTGTCCTCATTCACCACAGTTATAACAAGTAGAAGGATTAGTACACTGATCAACATAGTGTCCCGGGGTGTTACACTTTTAACAAGTGGCTTTCGTCTTCTTAGAGTCCCTACTCCTATCATCTCGGTTTATGTTCCTTTCGCCACAGTCACGATCACGCTTCCTTCCCTTAGACTTCCTCTTGTGACCAGAGGATTCCACCTTCTTCCTAGATTGCCTGATCCACTCATCACATAATATGCCAGTCAAGTTTATGGCAGACTTCAGGGTGCATGGTCGTGAAGCCCTCACTTCAGCTCTTATCACCGGGCTAAAGTCGTAGATGAATTGGCGTATCTTGGTAGACTTTTCCTTCGCCATGTGAGGAACAAGATTTATCAACTCATTGTACCTATTAATATACGTCTTGTAATCAGGGCGTTTCATCTCCAAGTGGATGAATTCATTCTCCAACTCATTATCAGGAAGAACTTTTCGTACCACCAACTTGCGAAACTTTCGCCATCCCATCAGATGTGCCTTATTTCTACCTCTCTTTCCAAGCTCTGCCTTCCACTAGTTCAGAGCAAGACCTTTGAATGATTAGGATGCGAACTTAACCTTATCATTTTTAGCACACTCACTGATGTCTAGAGCACTCTTGAATTCATCTAGCCAGTTATGCCTCTGTGGCACTCTTATGTCCTCGAAATATTCTCGGCCTACTTCCCATGTACGTTTTATAGTTACAACCTCTCTGCTCTCTTATATGCTTTCCTCTTTTCCTTCCTTTCTTTTCTCATTACTCTGTCCTCAGAACTGTCAAAATCAGTGTTGTCATCATGATGCATTCGAGGCTCGCTTCTTGAACTAGCGGAGGACAACCTTCTACAACTTGTGCCTCTCTGATCTGCATTTTCGATGGTGACTCAACTCTGTACTTTCTGCAAATAATGGGTTCTGCCTTTTTGGTTCAACATGTCTCTTTCCTAGCCTCTTTTCATAAGAAACTAAATCCAGGAATGCCGATGCAATCCCATCTACTATTAGTTTCTAGAATCTCTCCTCTTTATCCTTCACGCGCCTCTGTTCTGAAGTGAGAGGGTTTTCTTGTGGACTGAAAAACCACATTGCTCGAAAATGTCCTTAAAAGTTAAGAAACAAGTTTCATGATCCAAATGATTTTCAAAAGCAAAGATTTCAAAATCAAAATTCATTTCACGGGTCTTACAAGAATAAGTCTCAACATCAAATTTTTTAAATAAATGTTCAAACATGACAACAATGAGACATCATTTGTGAATAAAGAGTTTTATGACAAATTCAATTAGTTTCAAAAGAAATGATATAGGAAGCAAATAACCGAATGTTAAAAAACACAAGGCTTTCATATCAAAGGCAAATCCTCATGTATCAAATCATAAACCTTTTTTTGAAATATGAAAAAGATCTTGATAGTAGTAGGAAAATGAGTTATTTGCCAAAGTCCGAAGCTTCAAATTTTAGAAAGAAAAAAAACCAAAATCAAAGGAATTTGCCAAGGCATTGAAACCAAAATCTGTTTGAATGATTAAATCCTCATCATATGTGGCATCTACCTTTGATAATGAAGCAAGTGAGTTAGTTTATAAGAAGGTTACGTGTTTGGATACAAAGGGTAGACCTAAGACCATAATGGCTTGGGTTCCAGAATCTGACTAATTTGATAGTGTGTAGGAACAACCACATATATACGTGTCTTATGCAGATTTGGGATCATCAGTTTAGGGAGGAAATATTTTAGAATTGAGAACTGAAGCTTCTCAAATGTCATTCATTGTTGTTCCAAAGCACGTAAAGTTGGAGGAGATTTATCTTATGGGTAAATTGAATGGTTATCTACTTTCACTTAAATTTTTAGTTCATTTGGTATGGAAGATGTATAAAAAAAATACAAAATTTGTAAAACAAGCAAAATCCATAAAAATCAGAATATTCAAAGATGCCAAAAACATTTAGTTTGTGTGAAGTTTGATTTTCATTAAGTAATTGGAAAAAGACGTGTTTTATTTTCATTAAGTAGTTGGAAAAAGACTATTGTTTCTATGATAATTGACAGCACATTTACATGAGCATTCACTTCACTATTAATTTACTTAAATTAGGTCAGATACTACTATTATATGATGTATCCGTACGCCAGTATGAAATAAAGTAAACTATATATGTTCTGTAATACACTTGAACTAAATTGCTGAATTAATGATCCTCAAGTTTAAACTTCAATGCACGTTCTTGTAAATCTATCATATTACTTGCTAGCTTTCGGTAACGTTTAAACTAGTACACACACCATTTGTTTCTTCGGTATTAAGTCTCCATTTTTAAATGTAGCACATAATTGTTAACTCAAAATATTTGATGTTAACTCATCCGCTTTCCACAATAAAAAAGGGACTCATGTGCTTTTCTTGCGCAGTGACCTTGAGTTCTCTCCCATCCATTATCCATAATTAATCTTAGACTCATCTGCTTTACTTACGAAATGACCTTGAGTCTATTGCATCTATTAAATTATTTCATGAAATCAGAAAGCTACCACTCAAAAGGGATAGTAAAAGCAAGTTGTGTCATAGTACATTGGTGTGTCTTGAAAATGGGTAAGAACTGCGGTGAACTTATATGTATGACTCTTATTACAATCATTTGATGTAGCTAAAAGATAATTAAATCACGGACAAATGTTGAAAGAAAAGATGCATGAGTTTATGTGGATAAACAATACTGATAATTATGTTAGGCTATCTTGTTCGTATTTGAAATACGAAGTGTGTCTTGAGTTGCAGGTAAATATGATTTCATATCAAGTTCTTTTTGTGAAAAATAAAAAAAAAAGTAAAAATATAAAAATCCTAAAAGATTTTTGATTATTTAGATTGAAAAACCTTGTCTTCTATACTAATTTGATCAAGATCAAAAATGTTTTCAAAAGTGAAAGATGTTATACCATAAAGAAAGTCATTCAATCAAAGTTTCAAAGATCAAGTACCCGGTTTCTTCATTTTAGCAAGAGTCAGGCATCCTTCCTCCAGTTAGTGTGAACGCAAAGTCAACTCAGCCTATCAGCAATCAAAACAGAGGGATTACATACTGAATTTGATAGCATCGGCTTAGGGGGAATTTGTTGGATCCATTCTATAAGCCGAAGCTCACCAAATGTCAAATCTATCTGCTAATGAAGATTGAAGATAATCACAGAATTAATGAAGTTAAAAGAACATTTTGGCAACATCATCTTAAGGAGAATTATGTTGGAAATGCTTAAGATGACTCTTGGCATAGTCTATACTATATATAATACATCTCTCATGGACAAAAAAGTCATTTTATCTCCTATTTTAAGAGATTAAGGGGTTAAAATGGTCTTTTAAAAAATGAGTTGTTTTTTTATAGTTTATTCTAGATGGTAGTTTACAAATGGATTTCAAATAAAAATATGAAGTAATTAATTAAGAATTGAGTTCTATAATAATTTGTCAAATTTATCTATATCTATATCTATACTATATATAATACATCTCTCATAGACAAAAAAAAGTCATTTTATCTCCTATTTTAAGATATTAAGGGGTTAAAATGGTCTTTTAAAAAATGGACGATTTTTTTACAGTTTTTTTTATAGATGGTAGTTTACAAATGGATTTCAAATAAAAATATGTAGTAATTAATTGAGAATTGAGTTCCATAATAATTTGTCAAATTTAATATTATAAAAAAGATCGAAAAGGGTCAATATTTGTATCTAGCGAAAAAAAGTAAAATAAATTATAATATTCGTCTCTAGGATTGTTTCGGCAAAAAATAAAAAAAAGGTTTAGAATAAAAAAAGGTTTAAAATAAAAAAATTAAATTTTTTTATTAAATATTGTATGATGTTTTATTAGTCGATTAAATTTAAAATTAATAATATCTTTTCACTCAAATAATTAATTTACATAATCATAATTAATAAAAAGTTTTTAATTGACCTTGAGACTTGTTTTAATGGTTATCACCGATGATATGAGACCCAGTGGTTATGAGGTTGCGGGTTCGATCCTTGTGGCTTCCGGTTTTACCATCAGTTTGTGGTGGACTTTTTCGGGGGCGGTTTAGACGGATGGTCTCGGTTATTCACACTGTCAACGCTTCACGAGTATCGTGAGTAAAAATTTACTACATGTAAACCCAGATAACCAGGTATTGATGATGTTTGTCGTTCAAAAAATAAATAAATATATAACAATTCCACCCTTTTAACTCTTTTCTTTTTGCAAAATATTTTTCTTCACAAATAACACCAAACCTTCCATTACAATAATTTGAACCCTAGGCAATATACACCCATTTAACTAGATCTGGAGTTTAAGGAAAACATTTCACTTAACCCTATTTCACGTATTAATTTAAGCAAATTTAATCATTTATTATCTCCATTTTACTCTATCAAATTATTCTTATAACTTTAACTTAGTAAATAAATTACTTATAAAATCACTCGGCTCTTAAATCATGTTCAACTGATCCTATCGGTTCAATCGGTTGACTGTAATATTGTGTGAAATGACCTTATAAGTATTAGGTTTATTGGATTTTATTAACCCAAGTTATTACCAATTGGTCACTATTAATCTCAATTTCAAAATTGGCTCACATTAATCCCAATTATTAAGGTGTTAGATTTCATTGGACCCCGAAGAGAATTTTTTGACTAAAATCCCTAACTGAGTTAAGGAAAATGTAAAGGGGGTCCATTGAAATCCAACACCTTAATAATCATTGGACCCCGAAGGGAATTTTTTGAGTAAAATCCCTAACGGAGTGAAGAAAAATGTAAAGGAGGTCCAATGAAATCCAACACCTTAATAATTGGGATTAATATGGGGCAATTTTGAAATTAAGATTAATATTGGCCAATTGGTAATAACTTGGATTAATAAAATCCAATAACCCGGATTAATAAAATCCAATAACCCTAAGTATTATCTTTAATATCTTTAATTTTTTAAGTTTTTAGTGTTTAACAATAATACATTAAATCAGATCACTATAATTAAATTGAGGAGGAAATTCATGATTTGTAACTTCGTAGGCTCATATGTATGTTTTATTCACCTTTTTAACCGGGAAGTATTGCGTGATATCTAAAACTACTCCGGTGGATGTAGCAGCCAAAGATGATTAATTTGATCTCATCGCGATGTAAGTCCCTGACACCCGAATGTTTAACTTTAAATTATTATGTTTATAACTAATATTTTCTTATTCATGTATTACTTTATTGCACGGAAAATAGTTAATAATCTTAATGGTAAATTATTATCTACTTAAGACGTGTAAGACTTATGACTAGATTGATCAAAATGATGCTACTAAGTCGAAAACTTTATAAAATAAAACAATATAAATTGTTCTATAATATTAATAAATTATACAACAATTTATTATGTTTATTGTTTTATTGTACTTAAAATTTTCGACTTAGTAACATCATTATGGGTCTATCTATTCATAAGCCTTACACATCTTACGTAAATTTTCGACTTACTTAAACGTGTTTCTTAAGTAAGTAATATAATAAGAATAAGAAACTAACATAAATAGTATACAATACATCACTAGAGGATTGATAAAGGAACATAAGTGTATTTCTTAAGTAAGTTTTCGTTGCAACATCCAACAATTTAATCGCCTCATTTGGATGTCATTTTTCTCACCGTACTAAAAATTCAACCAAGTTTTTTTATCTATGTTGTTGGGCCCTATAATGTAGGTCATAACCTGAGTGTGTTTAAGAGATTTTTATCTTTTTTAAGTTCTAAATGCAACGAATAAATATAAAATATCATAAATTTTATTCGAAGTCGGGTCGTGTTCCAGCCGCAACGCGCCGGGTATAACACTAGTAAAAGATAAAATCACGAGATAGTTGATTTTTTATATTTTAATGAGTTGACAAGTTTTTGTAAAAATAGGTGCTTGTTTGTTTTTGATAGTTTATTTGTTTTTGATTGTTTTTGTTTAGGGGCTTGAAATAAAAATTTAGAAGTGAAATTATATAAGGGGCATTAATGAATATTTTGTAAAGTGACCACACAGTTTAAAAATAGAAGGTCTCAATTTAATATGCAACTTTATTTTATGTATGTTCTTCATTTCTTCATCTTATTTTTCAATTTGGGTTGAATTGTTGAAAATTATAGTTATTCCACCTCATAATCTTCAGAATAACTAAATTAGATAGAAAATCGATCGTAACAAATATGAATGTGTCAGGTGTGACTTGTAAACTTACTTGAATGTGTTCGTTTTTCATATTTTTAAAAGCCCCCTACAATCAAAATTAAAGCCGTTTAATGGTCCTTATTTATTTATTTATTTCTTAAAACGGCTTCGTGAAAGCACTAGAAAATGATTTTAGTCGAACCGCATGAGTTGCGATAGAGTTTTAGCATGATCAGACGAACTTTCTTGTACATCTACTCTTTAATTGTACGTTTGCGTCCTCAATATAAATAAAGAAATAGAATTTCTACAATGATGTTTCAAGAATCAAGATTAGTTTTTATTGAAAGCGAAAGACAACTTAAAGATTGGACTTAACCTAAACGCTAGAGTTGAAAATGATATTTACTTTCACTAATACAATCAATTTACCAAATTCTCAACTGTTTCACACCTAACCAGATTTAACCTAATTAAACACAAGTAAATATAACCATGTAATTTTCATATAAGTACATCAACTTTCAACTTTTTACACTTTATCTCCTCTTATTCTTGCTTCCTATTAGCAAGGAGAAATAAAACAGGATCCTGAAGAACAACCCCCATGCGATTGTAACCAACAAGCAGTTCCATTTGCTTAGATCCGTGATTCCCTGTTGTTTCAGTACGTCAGCACCCGTGGATAAACAAGTGTTTACGGTGAAGTTTACTCCTAGAGATGCACTAATGCTTTGTAGTAATCTTTCTTTCATCGAGTCATCGATTTCGACTAGAGGCGTGTTGTCGAAGATCTGAGTTCCCCGAACGAAACATTGGTTCTGGAACTCGTTTTGTAGAACCGCCTCATACGGGTATTTCACAAGTGAAAGGTAGTGAAACCAGAGCCAGTAAGCAGGGATTCGATCCCGGTTGATGAAGAATCCACTAAACAGAAGGAAGTAAGCGAGAATCGCGACGACTATTGTGTATCCCAGCATCGCGTGAGGGACGATACCGGATACGAACGAGACGAACGATGTTGCGGCCCAGAAAGAGGCGAGAATGATGAAGTAGTAGAAGAAGAAGCCCGGAAACCCGCCGTCGAGTCCCACCGCCCAGAATGTGATGGATGCGAATGCGAACGAGAGGAGGATGTTCGACGGAATCGAAACGATTGAGTTCGAGAGGACGTATGACGAACGTCGGTAAGCGTTGTAGGATGTTTCTCTCATGAAAATGTAACGTTCTTGGAGGAAGACGGGCAATGCGTCCGTACAGGTATAGAACGTTGTAGACATGGCGAACGCGAAGAACCCGAGCCGTTCCTGCACGCCTTTTGGCGAGTTATCGAGATTCCAGAAGATGGTAGCGAGTATTAACCCGGTGATCACGACAGCGCAAAGTCGAGTTCCGAATATTTCAGGCATTCTACGTGAGTTTGTGAGTGATCGTTTTGATAAAACTACCAATTCCATCCACATTGAGTTGGCATATGTAGGGACTAAGGAGTTCGGATTGATGTCGTTGCTTACTCCGGCACCCGAGACTAATTTGCCTCTCGAAATGCTTGCGCTGATGGCTTCTTTTAGCGATAGGCGGCCGTATGTTGGTGTCTCGTTGCTGTTTCGAGATCGAAATCGCTTGCGGAGTTGCCATGATTTGTTGAATTCTACTAGGCTTTTGGCTCCTCCTGGTGATCCTTCCAGTTCTCTGATCAAATCGAGTGCGTATTCGGTTCGGTTTTCTTTGTCCGGAATCGGATGACCGAACTCGGAGAAGTACAACGAAAGATTCGACGGAGAGCCGCTGTAAACCGTCTGTCCACGGGACAGAAACAATAACCGATCAAGCAAACCGAGAATTCGGTAACTCGGCTGGTGTATCGACATGATGACGATGCTTCCGCTTTGCGCGATACGTTGCAACACTTTGATCACCATGTAAGCGCTTGTCGAATCGAGCCCGGACGTCGGCTCGTCCAAAAGTAGAATAATCGGATCATGAACGATATCGATTCCAATCGAAACACGACGCCGTTCTCCACCCGATACCCCTCGGTGCCCTTCATCCCCGATGACAGTATTCGCGGCGTTTCGGAGTCCTAACTGGTCAATCAACGCTTCAACTCTCAGCTTTTTCTTCGATTTCGACAGCATTCGAGGAAGGCGAAACTCGGCAGCGAACATCAATGTCTCTTCGACCGTTAGCATCGGAAACAGAAGATCGTCTTGCATAACGTAAGCCGATATCACCTTCAACAATCGCGACTCCAACTGTTCGCCGTTCAACGTCACCGTCCCTTTCAAACTTCCTTTCGCGATTCGATTCGCCAAAGCGTCGATTAAAGTCGATTTTCCCGATCCACTCGCGCCGAGCACGGCCAGTATCTCGCCATCTTTCGCTTGACCGGAGATATCATTTAACAGCACCTTATGACTATGAAACAACCGCTCATCACCAGCAGCCACCACCGAGGTCGCCGGAGGAGCACGACTTAAGCTCGTCCGTCCACCAAACATTACCGGAATCGCCATCTTACTTCTAACCTTCACACTGTATGTCAGATTATTAAACGACAAAATAAATGGCAACGACCGAGGCTCGTTGCCAGTTCCACGCATCTCTAGAACATGATGCGACGCCGTTTCATCCTCATATCCGTCCCTACTAACTTCTCCGACGTACTTTAAAAGCTCACCGAGAGTCGGAGAAGCGCCTGCATTTGACGTTGCCGCTTCCCTTCGATCATAAAAAGGGGCCATTTTCATTTATATTGTTAAGAAAAGAGGAGAACATATATATGAGAGGTGTGAGGAAGTTGAAGATTGATATGGATATATATATAGAGAGGGGGAGATGGAGAGAAGAATTTGTATTGAAATATCATTCTTGTAGAAATGCATGGGGGATGACGAGTGAGATAAGTGTGTACGTGATTATGATGTTTTTGTGTAGATATAAACTATGTCATCATTTTATCATCAGAATTTTAATATTTTGATCATATTAAAAAATGCAATGAATTTTCAAAATCTCAGGTTAGAGTGTAGTGCTATCGTTTGAGATTCAAATTCAATACTTAACAAATTGGTATGTAATTTATTCGTTAAAAAAATATGTGAAAATTTATAGAACTACGTACAATGATTTCTTGTCACGATCGATACAATATTTGATGACAAAATGGTTTTAATTGTTATTTTACCCTTTTGTCATCAAAAACACGATGTGACTTATCATTACTATTAACTTTTATTATTTGTTGGAAACTATTGCCACGAGACTGTCACTGTTTGGACCATTTTACTATTACTATATACCATTATTATTGTATATTATTATTGTATGAAAATCTTTCGTAAAATTAAAATAAAATAAATATTTTATTTAAGTTACGATTACAACAAAAAACAAAAGAAATAAAACAAATCTTTTACAATACACTTGAAATGAAATCTACTCTATGGGTACAATTACAAAGAATTAATATAAAGAATTACAATATAGGAAAATGATTAAAATGAAATTACAATACAAGTACAGGAAATAAATAACTAATACAATGGAAATGAAAATGACAAATACAACACATAATTAATTGAGAAAAAAAAAGAACAGAAAACTTTATGAAAATGTGTAATATTTTGGAAAATGTGATTTAGAGAAAGTTATGGAGTTTGGAAAAAGTTTTGAGGAGAAAACAAAGAAGAAACATAAAAACCTTGGCGAAGGCTTCGGATCAAAATCCGGGTCCCTTAAAACAAATTCCGGGTCAACCGAAGACCCCGTTTTGTTTCCCAGGGTACAATCACCTAAACCGTATTGTACGACAGGGATAAGTCTAGGCTTGAAGTTACCGTTGAGTTCTCGAAAATCCTGACGAACAGGATGAAAATTGGAAGAAGTTTGAGAGAAAAAGAGAGATATGAGAAGAGAGAATGAATTCTGTGTGAATTCGGAGTTTTTTGCCTCATCTAATTAGGTTGTATTTATAGTGGTGGAAGAGACTTGTTGAGCACTCAAAATAATTCGTAGTCAAACTTTGCATTAAACGTCTTTAATGCAAATTGATTTCTAATTAACGTGGAATTACCTTAATTAGCTCAAAAACTCGTTTACACAGCTGTCATTTCGGAAGTACTCCGCGTAACAGTTGTTTTCTAGAAGAACTGATCTTCCGGTCCGTTCTAACTTCAACCGGAAGAATTTTCGGTTCAACTTCCGCTTGAACTTCAACCGAAATCTTTTCCGGATGAACTCAGTTCCGCCCAGACCACACAGGTCCGCTTGAACTGGTTTCGCTCGAACCTGTTTTTTTCCGGTTCAACTCACAGTCCGCTTGAACCAATCCGCATGGTCTTCAACCGGACCAACTTTCGGTTGAACTTAAAAACAATAAGGTGCCTTTCAAGCGACTCGCGATGATGCGAGCGTGCGAAGTGCAAAGTGTACCATTAAAGCGCCACATTGCGCCCATACGCCAACGCCACACGTGCGCGCGTGTGCGAGTGCGAGTGCGAGTTAGAGGTGCTTCGCACCCCTCAGGGTCCAAGGGATTTGTCCTACTAAAGGAAAAAATAGTTGGTAAGATTCTCACCTTATAAACCACTTTTGGTTTCATGCCCCAACCAATGTGGGATGAGTTCTCATGCCATATGTTTTGGTCAAAAATTCATAAAGGAATTTCGTATTCCAAACTTAGAATGTGAGGTAGTGTGCTTGTCAATATGCTCGAAATGTAAAGCTGAACACAAGGATGTAACGAGGGAAAAATCCAGGATTCTTCGAGTTGCCTCTAGGAATCCTAGCAAAAAAACCTCGGGAGCCGGCCTGAAGAGCCCGCTACCACACAATTTTATTGATAGGAAACTGAAAATTACAAGTGTTTTGGAGGTTTGATCGATCAGACTAAGTGTTACAGAGATCGTATGCTATCAGAGCTAAAGCGTGAATGAGTTGTCTGTTCCTACTGATCGAATCCTCGATTTATATAACAAACTAACAACTAACTAACTATCCGGGATTCTCGGGATCTTCTTTCTCCACTTCTCTCGACCGTTGAAGGAGGTGCGACCCACTTTCCCACGTGCCAGTTAGTTAAGACCGAGTCTTCAGGAGGCGGTTAAGCTCTATAACGTTCCTGAAAACAAATAAAGCACATGGCAAAAATAAAGGTTAGTCGATAACAAATATTCAGGATACCTGACTGGACGGGATTCCCAAACCGTAGCGAGATTCCTGGTCTTATGTAGCTTTCCTATGAGCATCCTGAAATCGACCCCTAACAATTGCCCCCGAATCTCGGCTGCCTGTGGATAAGATTTACAGCTGGCGAGATTCGCTTAACCCAGAAGTTCACGCCGTTATTACGGTAAAAGCAGTTGGATGTGACGTTTTTTACGGCGTCCGATTGATGGGATAACCATCATTACTTTTCTTTAAATACAAGATTCCGAGATCATAACTTCACCATCTTCTCCCAAAAAACCCTTTCGAGCTTCTTCGACGTTTCAGGTCAGTTTCTTCTCTTCTTCTCCGGCTTCTTTTCGTTTTACTTTATTCCGGTCATGGCGAAGAAGAACACTCGTTCTGCCACTCCTTCCTCCTCGTTGAACATCGAGGACTTCATTGATCAGGGGATTCTTCCCTACAATGAAGAAGAAACCTACAATTTCACCGACGGCGACATCCGCCAGTTGAAGGAGTCTGGTCTTTTTCCGCCGTCGGCCGTCATTCGGAGTTTCGATTCCCGGCTGAAGGCCGATTGCATGTCCAAAACCTGGGTTTGTTTTCTCTACTATCCTTTCCTTCTTGGAATGTCCTATCCCTTTCCGGCCATCGTAAACGAATTCTTCAAAATCACCGGCCTTTCCTACTCCCAAACAATGCCGATGGTATGGAGGATTATTTTCTCTCTTGATAACTTGAACAATTCCTGGAAGCTTGAGATGGGGATTCCCGAAGTTTGTGCCGCTTATAACCTGAGAACCCACGGGTTCAGTCGCTTCGTTCTTCAAGCCCGCTCTTCCTACTCCCAATTGATTCCTCGTGCGTCACACAATGATCACGACTGGAAGAGAAAGTTCTTTTTTGTCAAACGTGAATCCATTGTTGGGGGTGATTCATTGCCGATGAAGTGGGTTTTGAATGGTAGGAAACTGATTTAGGCATTGTATTTGAGTTTCTTTGAATTTTGCTAATGATCTTTTAATGTTTCTTGCAGCTCCCAAATTTTCTGATCTTGTTGAAGTGACTGAAGAAGCTGTAGAGAGGACTGCCTCTTTTCTGGAGATCCCACCTGCTGACAGAACCTTCGCTATCGAGAGCGCCAACAGCGAACAAAGCTTCTCAATCGATCATTCAGAAGCCGTCATGTCTAGTACGTAGTTGAACTTCTCGAGCATATGTTTTGAATTAGGCTTCCTAATCCTGACTGCTTTCTTTATTTCATACTAGCAGCTCCCAAGCCTGCAACTGGATTCTCCCTGGATGATCTGACCTCCTACCTGGAGATGAAAGAGGAGAAGCCTGAGCCCCTGGCCAGCATCCGACCTCCTACTACCAGGGCCAAAACAGCTTCCTCCAGCAAGAAGAGGAAGGGCTCGGAGGGTACTGTATTCCTGGAGAGCTTTGATGGACTGAGCCCCGCGGAGACTGGTAACAAGCTTCTGAGCCTGCATACAACGACAAAACTGGTAAGTGTATACATAGGATTCTCATACCTTAGCGGCATCCGGCAAATGGCTGAGATTCCTAATTGACCCCATTGTCTTTCTTTCACAGGGCATCGAGCAGCTTAGCGCTGCGTGCATTGAGGCTGAGACCAAGCTGGCAATGGTCCAGAAGAAGCTTGATGAGGCAAGGAACACCATCCGCATCCAGGGTGAGATAGCTGAGGGCAAGACCCGTGATTATGAGCACAAGCTGAGAGAGCAGGAGCTGAGGTTCCAGGTAGCCGCGAAGATGGAGGATGCTATCTCCAAGCAGTCAGCTGCTCGCAGTGTGCTCCAGGCAATGTTGAAAATGGCAGCAGAAGCTGAAGCTGAGGGGGTTACTTGCTCGAAATGGACGGTGGATGCTTGGAAGCTATCCTTGGAGAAACTGGAGAAGGCTGGAATCCCGACTAGTGGGGACAAGCTTCCTTTGGTTGATGCTGCCGGTGCTGATGCGGGTGAAAAGGGGAAGTCTGTGGAGAAGGCAGACGAAGAAGATGCTGGCGGGAAGCTGGAGGTTCCCGAGAAGGCGATGGGCGATGAAGACGATGCAACGGTCTGAGCCCTCTTTTTTAGTCTGTAGTTTGCTTTGGTGACGTGTATGTCTTTAAACAATTTCCTTTCCTTGTCTTTGCTGAAACAATACTAAAACAAGTAACAACAATGGTTGGGGATCCTGGTGGAGGGATCTTGCAGTTTGCAAGACGAAGCCAGGGTTCCCAATAAGCTTTTGACCTATGAGCTTCCCAAGGGGAGGGATCCTGAGGTTTTCAGGATGAACTTGTTGGAAATAGAGTGTCCTGACCCGACGAATTAACGAACCCGACCGATATTGACCCGTAAGAGTTACACCCGGGTCAACGGACTATTAAATCTAATTAATTGTTAATTAGAAATAAACGAACTAAATGATGAATTAAATAAATATTAATTATTTATTTAATTAAAACGACAAAATATATCGGTTCAAAATTACTTGGTAATTAAAAGACGGACCGATCAGTTGTTACCGGATTAACAGACTGATCGGTTGGTGGATTAAAGGAGAATCGCGACCGGGCCCAGCTCACAGGCCCCGGTCCGCGATTTAATAATAAAAGAAGGAGGGAGGAGGAGGATTGCAACACAAGTCACAAACCCTAATCCCCTCCCTCTCTCTCTCTGCACCGTGCCCCAGCCGAAGCCGGCTCCATCGCCGCCGCGCCGTCCGTACGCCGCCACCACCTCCACCGCGATCCCTTCGTGATCTCCGATGGATCCTCGTCTTGCCAGTATTTGCGCCCGACTCGAAAGCGAAGCCGTCGCAGCCCGAGCCGAAGCCGCAGCCCGAGCCGAAGCCGAAGCCGCAGCCCGAGTCGTCACGCAGCCGCCGCCGCCGCTGCCTCTCACGCGCCGCCGCGCGACCACCGACCGGTGGTCCTCGCGCTGCCGGCGCAGCCGGCGCAGCCGAGGCCACCGCGTTCGGTTCCGTCATCGTGGCCCGCGCCCTTGTACCCGCCGGCCGCCGCCACCGTGTCACCTCCGATCACCGGCGATTCGATCGTCGTGGGATCTGTTCCGGTGGCCATCCCGACGGAGAAAGTTTTGTCACCACCACCGGTGGTATCCCTACCACCGCCGCCGCCACTACCGCCGCCGCCGCCCATGGCCGCCGCCGCGATGCCGCCGTTGACGATCTATCTCGAAGGTTCGAGTCAGACGTCACTGTTCGTCCTAGCGCGAGCCCGTTGAATCCGGGTGTCTCGAGCGGTTGCTCGGATCCCGCCAAGGTATATCTAATTCGTTAGATATGTAATTTTAATTATTTATTTATTTATTTTAAATAAATATATTTTTTCTGTGTTTGTCGTGTTCCGGTGATTGATCCTGTTACAGTTGCGTCCGCGTTTTAATTGTTTCCGCTGCCAAATTAATTTAGAATTAATTTAATTAATAAATCGGTTTTAATAAAATTAAAATCGGTAACCCGGATCCCACTGTAAACCCCAACAGTGGTATCAGAGCCATTATCACCGCGCGCAAACCAGAACCGGTCTTTTCGTAACCGGTAGTTCGCAATTTCGACTTAAATCCAAATTGCGAATTAGAATTCTGTATATATTTTATTGTGTGTTACGGCCGACACCTCTATATTTTGTATTCATGTATGAATGTGTTTGGCGTGTTTTGTCTTTCTCTGTTTGGCCCAAGTTGTTGGCCCAATTGGTTGTATTTCGTCTTGGTTTATTGGACCCGGATTTTGGGTTTCAAAGTTGTACAAATTCAGAGCTAGTTTACTAGAAGTAGTTTTGTAATTGTAAATTTGTATGTAACCATATGTCGAAGACTGGACACACGCCAGAGGGATGTCGAAGCAAGTGGGAGCTGAACAGGATTCTAGATCGCACAGAGTTGCCATCTCGATCGTTCACCGGTTTTATTTAATTTAATTATTTTAAATTTGTCCCTTATGATCTCGCTTGTATGGCTCGAGCGAGATCAAGACCTTATGCCGTTTAGCACACAATATGCCATTCGCGACAACTTAGTAATTTAATTAGGTTAAATTAATTTACTAGTCCCGAGTGGTGATAGGGTTTTATCGTTCGTGTCTGACGGTAATTAAATATTAAAAGTAATTAATATCCCTATTTGGTAATTCTTAAAACTGATAGTTCGTGCCATCCTATCTCAAGTCGAACTTGGAACGTATTTACCGGAGCATCAGTGTTGGAGTATTTCAACACCGCACTTGGTGCCGAGGGTACCTTCTAAGGTGAGGACATTGGAGTATTTCAACACCGTGTCATCACATCGACCATTTAGGATTACTATCGCTTTAGACGTATATGTTCGTGGTGTTGGAGTATTTCAACACCGCGCCACGGATGTGTATTGCTAGAGTGGGCACGGATGAGGCTAAACGTATCGCAAAATACAATTGTATGTATATAGCGGCCTCATACCGAGAATTGTGACTTGAGTCTCACAATTGACAACCGTTGTCAGTTTGTTTACACGGCCTTGCTCCTGAGGCTCATTTGGCGGTCTCAAGTAATGTCGTCTAAACGAATTCTCGATTTCTTAAAAAATAAACTTTACCAACTTATTTTAAAGAAAAATAAACATCAAAAATACTGATTAAATTTACTTTGCTTGTTTTCAGAAGGCTAAAGAAAACTCACCTCCATTAAGTTCAATGGTACAACTCGACCCCTTCACTGAGACTGGCTTTCTCGCATGGCAGACAACCCTGAGGAACCTTTTAAGGCTCTTCGGGAAACTCTATGTCATTGACCGACCGATCGCGAGTATTCCATCTTACTTGCTAAATGAGAACTCGCGGTCTGAGCTCCAAAAGCACACTGACGATGATAAGGACGTCACTGACCTGATGTTATCTAGCATGACTCAGGATTATCGGTACAATTTCATGGGGATGTCTGCTTATGACATCATTCGTAAACTCAAGGATTTATTTGAATTGAGTCAGAGGACTGAGCGAGCTGATGCACTTTCACAATTTGTGAACTGCTCTATGGCTAACGACTCCTCTCCATACGATCATGTCATGCTGATGAAAGCGTATCGCGACAGGCTGATCGACCTTGGCTACTCCATCTCTGACGGGATGGCTCTTGATGTAGTACTCAGATCTTTGCCTAAACATTATCGTATTCTTGCGATTAATTGTTCGGCTCAGTCGATCGAGGAGGTTATTCCGTTGATACCCAACGTGAAGATCAGGACCACGCCGGACGTGCTCAAAGTTGCTAATACAAAGATCTCCAAAGCCAAGAAGGTTAAAGAAGGCAAAGGCAAGAAACCACAGGTGCAGCCTCCCGAGGAGCGCCTGTGCTATGAGTGCAACAAAATGGGACACTGGCGTCGCAACTGTCCCGTTTATCTTGCAAAGATGAAGATGACCAAGAACTCTAATAAGGGTTGCTCATCAGGTATGTCAATAAATGTTATTGAACTTTTCACTGTTTCCTCCAATTCATGGGTATTTGATACTGGATGTGGTTATCACATTGTTAATGTTTTGCAGGAACCTGAGAAGTGGAAGAAGACAGAACGAGGCTGCATGGACCTCATCGTTGGTGACGGGAAGAGGGTCCCAGTACTTGCTGCTGGCACTTATTCTTTTTCATGCTCTTCTGGCCTTGTAGTTAATTTGATTAACTGTTTATATGCACCTGGTTTATCCAGAAACATTATTTCTGTCTCTTCATTGTTTGAACAAGGATTTCGGTATAAATTTAATGGAAATGTGATTTCTGCTTACCTTAATGATATCTTTTATTTCGAGGCTAAACCTCGACATGGCATATATGAGATAGATGTTCAAACAAACGACCAACTCTATCATGTTTCTAAAAGAAGCAAAACTGATAGTAACGAATCCTCGTTATGGCACCATAGACTTGGTCACATAAGCAAGGCCCGCATTAAGAAGTTGCAAACTGCTGGCATTCTCGAATCCCATGATGCAGATTCCTTCGATGAGTGCGAGTCGTGCTTATCTGGTAAATTAACCAAGTCACCCTTCACCCATACAGGTGAACGGGCCCAAGGCTTGTTAGGCATTATTCACACCGATGTGTGTGGACCCTTTCGAACCGAGACGAGAAATCGTGAACGGTACTTCGTAACTTTCATCGATGACTACAGCCGATATGCCTATGTCTATCTGATGAAACACAAACATGAAACTTTTGAAAAGTTCAAAGAGTTTCAAAACGAAGTACAAAATCAGTTAAATCGAACTATTAAAATACTTCGATCCGATAGAGGCGAAGAATACCTAAGCGCTGAATTCCTGAATCATCTGAAGGAACGTGGAATCGTTTCACAACCTACTCCACCTGGCACACCCCAGTTAAATGGCGTTAGTGAAAGGAGGAATCGAACTCTGCTTAACATGGTTCGATCGATGATGTGCAGGACCACCTTGCCACATTCCTTTTGGGGATATGCCATCTTGACCGCTGCTCGCCTAATAAATCTGGCACCGACCAAGAAAGTAGGGAAGACCCCATATGAGATATGGCATGGTTCTCTTCCTAAACTATCATACCTCAGGGTATGGGGATGTGATGCTTATGTCACCAGTGAATCTGACAATAAGCTTGATCCCCGAGGCGAAAAGGTAACTTTCGTTGGATACTATTGTAATACCGGTTATTACTTTTACCATCCTGATGCAAACACTGTTTCCATCAAAAGGAAAGGTAAATTCCTTGAGAAAGAATTCCTTGCTCGAGGAACAAATAGTGATCCAGTGGATCTTGAAGAAATTCGAGATACACCTAACCCTGAGACGGTCGCTGCGTCTGACCGACAAGTTGTTGTCGCACCATCAGACCCAAACACAAGCACAAGCGTTCGTAGGAGCGAAAGAATACGATATGAGCCTGATAGATACCTTGGATATCATGAGGCCTTCGACGTTCTGTTAATAGCCGATTCTAACGATGAGCCTATTAATTATAAAGCTGCTATATCAGATCCGGAATCTGATAAATGGCTTGAAGCCATGAACGCTGAGATGCAATCCATGCGTGACAATCACGTCTGGGACTTGATTGAGCTACCCCCCGGCACACGGGCAGTAGGGAGCAAGTGGATCTTTAAAAGAAAAACTGACATGCATGGAAATGTGCAAACCTACAAGGCACGGCTTGTAGCGAAAGGTTTCACTCAAACTCAAGGGATTGACTATGATGAGACCTTTTCACCCGTTGTCATGATCAAATCGATCAGGATTCTCCTTGCCATAGCCGCATACCATGACTATGAGATATGGCAAATGGAAGTTAAAACCGCCTTCCTGAACGGACAACTTGAAGAAGATGTCTATATGGTTCAGCCTGATGGTTTTGTCGATCCAGAGAATCCAAACAAGGTTTGCAAGCTAAGCAAGTCCATTTATGGACTCAAGCAAGCATCTCGAAGCTGGAATCTTCGTTTTGATCAAAAGGTCAAAGAGTTTGGCTTTGAACAAAATAAAGATGAGCCTTGTGTTTACAGAAAGGCAAGTGGGAGCGCTGTATCGTTCCTCGTACTGTACGTAGACGATATACTGATCATAGGAAACAACATACCCATGCTTAACGATGTTAAGAAATGGCTTTCATCTTGTTTCGCTATGAAAGACCTTGGAGAAGCCGCTTACATTCTGGGAATTAAAATTCACAGAGATCGATCTAAGCGCCTTTTAGGACTCAGTCAAAGCACATACGTTGATAAGATCATAGCTCGGTTCAACATGAGCAACTCCAAGAAAGGAGCCGTTCCCATGACTAAGGGAACAATTTTGGACAAATCTCAAGCACCTAAAACGGAGCGCGAGATAAGCCAAATGGCATCGATCCCATTTGCCTCTGCTATTGGATCTATCATGTATGCCATGCTCTGCACACGACCGGATGTCTCGTATGCATTGAGCGTGACAAGTCGGTACCAACAGACGCCAGGACTAGCTCACTGGACGGCTGTAAAGAACATACTAAAATACTTGAGAAACACTGCTGATATGTTTCTCGTATACGGGGGTGTTGATGAGGAGCTCACTGTAAGATGTTACACTGACGCTAGTTTTCAGACTGACCGAGATGACTCTCGCTCACAGTCGGGATTCATATTCACTCTTAACGGAGGGGCTGTTTCTTGGAGAAGCTCAAAACAGCCAGTAGTAGCTGATTCTACTACTGAATCCGAATACATAGCCGCCTCAGAAGCTGCTAAAGAAGCCGTGTGGATGAAGAAGTTCATATCCGATCTCGATGCTATGCCAAGTATTAGGCAGCCCATCGAGATGCTGTGCGATAACACAGGCGCTATAGCTCAAGCCAAAGAGCAACGGTCTCATAAGATGGCCAAGCACGTCCTGAGGAAATTCCACTACATAAGAGAAGTAGTCGACAGAAATGAAATCAAGATAAGCAAAGTACACACAGATCAAAACTTAGCTGATCCCTTTACTAAGCCTATGACTCAGGAGACTCATATACGCCACAGAGAAGCGATAGGGCTTAGATTAGCTAAAGACATGTTTTGATTCAGTATTTGGATGTATGAACACCAGCAGTTATCTATATTATTCTTATTCCATCTGTTCTATGCAATAATGAATGACATAACTGTGTTCAATATTTATACGTTTAATCCTTGGACAATAAGTTCTTGTCCTAAATGTCCGTAGTCGATTAGTTAGTGGGAGCTATACTAAAGAAAGACTATTGTGACTAGTTGAACTTTAAAGTTGTTTAACATTCAAACTCACAGACCTCATTGGTGAATGACGTTGGACGTAACTCGCATCATGCAACGCAAACATGGAAGTCTTGCTTGCTTGATTAATGCATGCTCTAATGTTTCCTTAGACCTGAGACGCATATTCGAACTCCTTTCTACTAAAGAACATTCTTTGATTGTAGCCTAACGTTGTCGCGTAACTGCCAGCCATAACGGCTACTTTTGGGAATGGCTCTGAAGTTTAGTGGGAGCTGTATGCCTCAACAAGGGATTCTGTACTCTTGCTTCGGCAACGGTTAGACATAAAGGCGCCCTCGTTGGTTCCAAGTGATAAATGTGAGGCCTCACCCAAACTTACTGTGTGTTTGTTGGAATCACTTCGAATTATATCGAGAACGAAAATCGATGAATAAAATATGAGAGTCCATGTCCCATAATTCATCAATGTCTTAATACAGAAAGGAACATATGACAATGAATGCACAAGTCATGAGTCTGCTTGATGGTCAATCAGATATACTTTGGCTGACGACTTAAAGTGTCAATGTTAGTTGGTGTAGCCATGCATAGCTAGAGTGCCTCTGACTGCGCTCGTTAAACTGTCGCGTTCAGTCCAAGTGGGAGACTGTTGGAAATAGAGTGTCCTGACCTGACGAATTAACGAACCCGACCGATATTGACCCGTAAGAGTTACACCCGGGTCAACGGACTATTAAATCTAATTAATTGTTAATTAGAAATAAACGAACTAAATGGTGAATTAAATAAATATTAATTATTTATTTAATTAAAACGACAAAATATATCGGTTCAAAATTACTTAGTAATTAAAAGACGGACCGATCAGTTGTTACCGGATTAACAGACTGATCGGTTGGTGGATTAAAGGAGAATCGCGACCGGGCCCAGCTCACAGGCCCCGGTCCGCGATTTAATAATAAAAGAAGGAGGGAGGAGGAGGATTGCAACACAAGTCACAAACCCTAATCCCCTCCCTCTCTCTCTCTGCGCCGTGCCCCAGCCGAAGCCGGCTCCACCGCCGCCGCGCCGTCCGTCGATCGCCGCCACCACCTCCACCGCGATCTCCTTCGTGATCTCCGATGGATCCTCGTCTTGCCAGTATTTGCGCCCGACTCGAAAGCGAAGCCGTCGCAGCCCGAGCAGAAGCCGCAGCCCGAGCCGAAGCCGAAGCCGCAGCCCGAGCCGCCGCCGCGGTTCAAGCCGCCGCCGCCGCTGCCTCTCACGCGCCGCCGCGCGACCACCGACCGGTGGTCCTCGCGCTGCCCGCGCAGCCGAGGCCACCGCGTCCGGTTCCGTCGTCGTGGCCCGCGCCCTTGTACCCACCGGCCGCCGCCACCGTGTCACCTCCGATCACCGGCGATTCGATCGTCGTGGGATCTGTTCCGGTGGCCATCCCGACGGAGAAAGTTTTGTCACCACCACCGGTGGTATCCCTACCACCGCCGCCGCCACTACCGCCGCCGCCGCCCATGGCCGCCGCCGCCGATGCCGCCGTTGACGATCTATCTCGAAGGTTCGAGTCAGACGTCACTGTTCGTCCTAGCGCGAGCCCGTTGAATCCGGGTGTCTCGAGCGGTTGCTCGGATCCCGCCAAGGTATATCTAATTCGTTAGATATTTAATTTTAATTATTTATTTATTTATTTTAAATAAATATATTTTTCTGTGTTTGTCGTGTTCCGGTGATTGATCCTGTTACAGTTGCGTCCGCGTTTTAATTGTTTCCGCTGCCAAATTAATTTAGAATTAATTTAATTAATAAATCGGTTTTAATAAAATTAAAATCGGTAACCCGGATCCCACTGTAAACCCCAACAGAACTTTGGGAAGCCCAAATCCCGTTATGTTAATAATATTACCGTATTTTGATCATTTCGAATGTGTTTTGTATTTACTTTGTATATCTTTAGAAATTCGAAACATGGTCGGTAACAAAATTTCATCTAAATCAATTATTAATTTTGTGGTGAAGTTTAAAATCTCTATAGGGTTAAGGTCAATTGAATCAAATAAACATACTATTCTAGCCTTTAGGATTTTGCTTAGGCAATAATCTCTATATAATCGAGAATCCTATCAGGAAACCTCACTGGGATCCTGACAGGTTACCTTATAGAGTTTCAGACCGTTGGCTTCAGGATTCTGACGAGAATCTCATTTATGTTGGAACTTGTGATCTTGGGAAGGCCTTTCCTCAGGATTCTGACAGGAATCTTAACCAAATATAATCTTTCGCAGCTCAAAGCCTCAATCGATTTTTAGATTCAAACGATCATTTATTTTTTCACCTTGTTTGGGATTCCTACGGGAATCCTGAATACACTTTTCTCGGCATTCGTCTCAACTTACTCCAGAACCTGAAACAATCATAAGAAGCTTCTTGGCCTTCGGCCGAAGCCGATGCTTCCGAGAGCAAGTTAAGTTTAAAAATGAGCTGGGAATAAACCCGTGCATTTCTGGGGACAAGCCCGTGAAATTCTGGGGACAAGCCCGTGCAATTCTGGGGACAAGCCCGTGCAATTCTGGGGACAAGCCCGTGCAATTCTGGGGACAAGCCCGTGCAATTCTGGGGACAAGCCCGTGCAATTCTGGGGACAAGCCCGTGCAATTCTAGGGACATGCCCGATAAACTTGGGACTAAGCCAAAACTGGGGACAAGCTCACACGTATGTGACATGAAAATGCCAAAACCTTAGATAACACGTCAGTGTTATAAACCTTGAGAATCCTCCCAGCAGCCTCCAGTGACAAGATTGTCAGCCACCCCTGGAGTGGACTGGTCCGGCCACCTTTAGCATGCTGGGGGACAACGTGCGCTACTGGCGAGGGTCGTGCGCTACTGGCGATTACCCAAACTTAGGAGAGGAGTCAGCCTCTCAAACCTTAGAAGGTGTGCGGGACACCTTAAACGTAGGAGCGGTGGCCAACCTCTAACTGGGGATATACCCAAAATTCTCTAGGATTCTCAAATTCTGCAAAACACTCAATGCTTGGTGAGGGGTGGGTGTTAGCTTAGCTAACACCACTCCGATGCTTAAGTCAGTAATGAGTCATAAAAATAATAAGAATAAATTGAAATAGGATTAGTATACGTACCTTGGATTATTTATACAGTGAGGATCCTTGGGATTCTGCCTGAGATTCTCAATGGGATTCTCACATAAAATACGCTTTAAGGTGGACAGCATTCCAAGCTCTTGGCAGAGGTTCTCCTTCCATATTTATCAGACGATATGCCCCCTTTCCTTCTTCAGAATCTATAAGGTAAGGGCCTTCCCACTTGGGTGCCAACTTCCCATAGCAGGATTGGTAGTATTCTGAAAAGCTTTCCTCAAGACCAAGTCACCTACTTGGAATCTTCTCAGCCTGGTGTTCTTGTTATAAGATTTCGCTATCCGCTGTTGATAAGACGCCATTCGGATTCTGGCCATATCTCTGAGCTCATCAACTGTTTCGAGATCCTGAAGGAGATTCTGGCTGTTGGTTCCAGGATCTTGGCAATTGACTCTGGCTGTTGGGAGTACCATCTCTGTAGGAATCACAGCTTCTGCCCCAAATACTAACGAGAATGGCGTTTGGCCGGTAGCATTTTTAGGTGTAGTTCTGTCTGCCCAAAGGACAAATGGCAGCTCCTCAGCCCATTTACCTTTCTTGGAGCCCAACTTCTTCTTGAGATTGTTGATGATGATTTTATTGCTGGATTCTGCCTGCCCATTGGCCTGAGGGTGGACAGGTGTTGAAGTGATCATCTTGATGCCCCAGCTTTCACAAAAGCTTGTTGTTCTCTTGCCTATAAACTGGGAGCCATTATCGCATATGATCTCTGCCGGAATCCCAAATCTAGTGAGGATGTTCCTCTTGATGAAGGATATCACTTCTTTCTCTCTTACTTGAACATAGGCTTCTGCTTCAATCCATTTGGAAAAGTAATCCGTCATGGCAAGCATAAACACTTTTCCTCCGGGAGCCTTTGGCAGCTTACCCACAATATCCATGCCCCACTTCATGAATGGCCATGGGGATACTATAGGATGCAGATGCTCAGCGGGTTGATGGAGGATATTGCCATGCCTTTGACAAGCATCGCATTTCTGTGAGAAGCTCGCAGCATCCTTCTTCATAGTTGGCCAATAATATCCGAACCTGAGAACTTTAGAGAACAGTGCCCTGCCCCCGGTATGGTTCCCACAATCTCCACTGTGGATGTCTTCAAGCACCTCTAGAGCTTCTGACTTCTCTAAGCACCTTAAGTAGACACCTGCAAGAGATCTTCTATATAGGATATTATCAATTATAGTATAGGGTACTACCTTTGTGCGAAAAGCTCTGGGGTTTTCGCCCTTGGGAATCTCCCCATCTTTGAGATACTTCCGGATCGGGTAGGTCCAGGACTCTTGAGCATCTTCAGGATTCTCAACATCTGCGCCTGCATCATCGTCAACAGCCTGAGCTTCCTGTAGAGCTATCGCTGGCGTCAAGATGTGAGTTATTGGAATTTTGACATCCTCAGGGATCCTGAGTGATGAAGCTAAGTTTGCCAAGGCATCGGCTTCTGCATTATCTTCTCTTGGTACCTGGGAAATGCTAAAATTTTCGAAAAATAGAGACAAGTTTTTAACAATCTCAAGATATTTGATCAGATTCTCCCCTCTCACTGCATAGGAGCCATTAAATTGGTTAGTTAATAAGAGAGAATCAACAAACACTTGTATAGATAGGATTCCCATATCCCTAGCCAGCTGTAATCCAGCAATTAAAGCCTCATATTCAGCTTCATTGTTGGTAGCCTGGAATTCACAGGATATGGATAGAGGTATTATGTCCCCCTGTGGCGATTTTAGCAGGATTCCCAGCCCTGTTCCTCTGACATTTGAGGAGCCGTCAGTATAGAGGATCCAGTCTTCCTTGAGCTTCTCAAGCTGCTGGACTTCCTTTTCAACTTCTGGTTCAATGTCACTGCTGAAATCCGCCACAAAGTCAGCTAATGCTTGGGACTTGATTGCCGTTCTTGGTTCATATTTGATGTCGTAGGCACTCAGTTTGACTGCCCACTTAGCCATCCTTCCTGACATTTCCGGCTTCCTGAGAACTGCCTTGATAGGATAGTTAGACATCACAATTATAGTATGGGTTTCAAAATAATGTCTAAGTTTAGTGGAAGCCATTATAAGAGCTAGAATTAACTTTTCAAGGTGAGAATACCTGGATTCTGCGTCTAGCAGGGTTTTACTTACATAATATACCGGATGCTGCTGATTTTGATAGTCTTTTACCAGGACTGCACTGATCGAGCTTCCGGAAACAGCGAGATATAAATACAGCGGCTCCCCATCTTCTGGTTTCATTAACAACGGGGCTGCTGACAGGTAGTCTTTTAGGCATTTCAGAGCTTCTTCATGCTTCTCAGTCCACTCGAACTTCTTATTTTTCCTCAAGATATCGTAGAAATCCTTGCTTTTTTCTGAGGATCTTGAAATAAACCTGTTGAGTGCTGCGATTCTCCCTGTCAACCTTTGTACTTCTTTAACATTCGATGGGGACTTCAAATATAGGATCGCTTTGATCTGCTCTGGACTTGCTTCTATCCCTCTTTCAGTAACCATGTAACCTAGGAATTTTCCAGCTCGCACCCCAAAGTGGCACTTAGAGGGGTTGAGCTTCATGTTATACTGATCAATGATATCGAAGGCCGTTTGGAGATCCCTGACATGATCTTCAGCTTTTTTGGATTTCACTACCATGTCATCTATGTAGACTTCCATCGTGTCCCCCAGTTGCTCTTTGAACATCATATTGACGAGCCTCTGGTAGGTGGCACCTGCATTTCTCAAACCAAAGGGCATAGCAGTGTAACAATATATACCTGTTGGAGTCATAAAAGCCGTATGCTCCTGATCGCATGGTTCCATCTGAATTTGTTGGAATCCTGCCGAGGCATCCATGAAGGTGAGCATCTCGTGACCAGCCGTAGCATCTACCATAGCATCAATATGGGGAAGTGGAAACGGATCCTTAGGACAGGCTTTGTTCAAGTCTGTGTAATCGACGCAAACTCTCCATTTTCCATTCTTCTTCTGGACCACCACCACATTTGCTAGCCATCTAGGATACTTGACTTCTCTGATCATCTTTGTTTTGAGAAGCTTGTCGACTTCCTCTTGGATGATTATATTCTTCTCTGGAGCGAACTTCCTCCTTTTTTGCTGTATAGGCCTGAAAGAAGGGTCTAAACCAAGTTTGTGAGTAATTACATGTTTAGGGATACCTGTCATATCTTCATGCTTCCAGGCGAAAGTTGAAGTTCTGGCTTTGAGAAGCTGGAATAATTCCTGCTCAACATTTGTTGGGATGCTTGTTCCCACGAGCACCTTGATTTCAGGATTCCCAGGGTCTAGAGGCACTTCTTTGACTTCCAGCTCCCTGTCCTCCTGCACTTCAGGTGCCTTTTTCTGTAATTGCTATCCCTTCGTCACCTTAGTGGTGTTCTTCATCGAAGTTGAATAACAGTTCTTAGCTTCCTGCTGGTCGCTTTCAATTCTTACAACTCCCCAAGGTGTAGGAAGCTTGATACATTGGTGATAAGTTGAAGGGACTGCCTTCATCTCGTGAATCCATGGCCTGCCAAGAATAATATTGCAACAAGAGAGAGAATCTATAACACAAAATTTTTGCATAGAGTTTACCCCCTCTATATATACCGGCAGCCTGATATCCCCAACGGTGCTTTTAGTTTCACCGCTGAAGCCAACTAGGACTGAGGATCTTGCAACTATTTCAGTTTCCGGGATCCCCATCTTTTTGAGTACATCAAGACGGATTATGTTTACTGAGCTTCCATTATCAATCAGGATCCTGCGAACAAAATGGTTAGCAATATATAAAGTAACCACAAGACTATCATGATGAGGATCCTGAACATGAGAACGGTCACTCTCATCAAAAGATATAAGTTTGTCCTGAGTTAGGGTGGACGTCCGGACAGGTCTGTCACCCTGTTCAGATTTGGACTCCTTAGCATGCTTCTTGGCTGAGGAATACGAGGTGCCGCAGATGTCTGAGCCTCCTGAGATGAAGTTGATTATCTGGGCATCCTGGGGTGGAGAAGCTGCTCTCTGAGGCACCTTGTCGGCTTCCTGAGTCTTGACCTTCTTTCTGCCAATCAATTCTTTAAGATGCCCCTTGCTGAGTAGATAGTTGATTTCCTTTCGGAGTGCTATACATTCGTCTGTTAGGTGGCCAAAATCTTCATGGAAGGCACACCACTTGGTCTTGTCTTTCCAGGATCCTTGCTTGGTATCCTTCCTGGGCCATCTTGCTTTTTCACCTAGATCCTGCATAGCACACATCAAACCACCAATATCAACGGAAAAACAGTATTCAGATACCTTAGGATACTCCTCATCATCATCGTCTTGGTCAACGGCATTGACTTTGTGATTTTCCGGTTTGGAGTATGGACGAGATCTATACGGCTTCCCGGGGGATTCCGCCTTCTTGCTGTTGGGATCATATTTAGGAACCTCCAATCTTTGGTGGATCCTCTTGTCATCTTCCAAACGGATAAATCTCAAGGCTCTACTGCGTACTTCGTCAAGGTTCCTGCAAGGAGCCATGACAAGGTCATCATAAAAACGTGAATCTTTGGAGAGCCCCATTTTAAAGGCTTCCACGGCTGCTGCCATATCCAGATTAGGAATCTCAAGAGATTCTCGTCCAAATCTGGCAATGTATTCCCTGAGAGGCTCATCTGGCTTCTGAATTATTCGGTACAGGTCACCTGTAAGCTTCTCAAAGGTCCTGCTGCAAGAAAATTGATTGTTAAACAAGTTAACTAAATGAGAAAATGATGTAATAGTGTTAGGAGGAATGCTCAGTAGCCATTTCATGGCTGGTCCTGTTAAGGTTGATCCAAAGCCTTTGCATAGACAGGCTTCTTTGATTTCTGTCGGAATGGGATTGATCTCCATACGCTCCCGGTAATGTGCCACGTGTTCCTCAGGATCTGTGGTTCCATCATAAAGCTTCATGCTTGGAGTCTGGAAACGCTTCGGGATCTCTACTTGGGATATTGGCCAAGTAAATCTAGAGATCTTGTGGCTTTCCAAAGGAACCTCAGGAATAGGTTTCAGGATCCCTGGAACATTTGATATCATCTCTTTCAACTTCTGGAGCTCCCTAGCAATACTTGGATGAATACCTGCATCATAAGGAGCACCCTGGTTAGAAACGATAGGAATTGAATTGGACATATTACCTGGGCCAGGATTCTGGACTGGAATCCTGGGATTATATCCATAGCCCACTGGGATGCTTGGCTCTGTAGTGGCTGCTGTTTGCATGGGGATGACGTCACCATCATGCACTTCTGAGGAGCTAGTCTTGAAGATTCCTACAGAGACAGAAGGGTTAGAGTATTGATATCCTTGGGGATTCTGGCTTGGGTTTGCAGCAGAAAAAGGATATCCTTGAGACGGCGAAGCTGAGGTTCCCAAGAATGGTGGAATCCTAAGACCCTTGTAGCGTGACTGTGAGGATTCTGGTGGGACAGCTCCTGAGAATCCAGCAGTACTCTCTACATATCCAGCGGCCTGAGAAGTCATTGTAGGGGCTGTAGTAAAGCCTGATGCTGATTTGTAATTGTAGCGAGACGGATCTGAGGATCCTGAAGCATTGAAATCAAGATGCCTGGGAAACAGAGGACTTTGCTCTTCCATGGGTTTCCTAGATTTCTTTAGCTCTTCAATCTCCTTCATCACCGTTTGATTGGTTTTTTCTTGCTGATCCATTTGATTTTTCACCTGCTTAATCAAGGAAAACAAATCATTGTTAGTAATAACAGGATCAACAGATTGAACCTGGGATCCTGTGAAGACAGGATAATCGGTTTTTCTCGGCTGCTCGTCCACTTTCTTCTGACGGTCATTAGTCTTCTTCTGGCTTCCTGGAAAGGAAGGAAGAGGAGGAATGGAGGGCGATGTAGAGGCCGAGACAGTTTTTTGCGGGTTTGACATTTTTGAGATTGGAGATCAAATGAAGTGAATAAGGTATGGGATTTTGACAAGATTAAGCACCACTTGCCCCACGGTGGGCGCCAAACTGTTTTGGTCAAAAATTCACAAAGGAATTTCGTATTCCAAACTTAGAATGTGAGGTAGTGTGCTTGTCAATATGCTCGAAATGTAAAGCTGAACACAAGGATGTTGAAAAAGCGTGAGTAACGGATCGTCTACTCGATCTAGCTATCCGGACATCGAAACGTAATTAACCGATTGTTTTATTGATCAAAACGAACAATTACAACCAGTGTAAACACAGAGAATTGACACAGAGATTACACACTCAGAAACACACACTTAAGATTTGCTCACACGCTCAGAACTACTAAACACAAAGACCAAACTACTATATATACCCGATCGGCCGAACTCCCACCGAACCCCAGGTTCGGCCGGTCCGAACTTCAGGTTCGGACCTAGTTCGGCCAACCCTATATTGGCTTGAACTTGGTCTTCGTTCGATACTTCACACGACGCACATTTCAGGTATCAACAAACTCCCCCTCGTCGTGTGCAGTATCTCTTCTCATTTCTTTTCTACTCAACATCATCAAATATGTATCTTCAATCAAGCTCCCCCTCAAGTAAAGAATCCGTTTATCCAATGAAATGAATCTTCGAACAAACTCCTCCTCAACTCAATCGTAGCTTGATCTTGAATACTTGATGATATCTAGTATATCTCTGGTCTTTATCAACAGCTTCAGAAGACTTGAAGTTGTGATAGCTTGCACAACAGCATCCTGCATTAACACTTAAATAATCTTGGCGCAAAACGTCTCTTCGAGACTCCAAGATATGATTTTGAAAATTGATTTTATATCACGTGTTGATCAGATCGAAAATAAAGCAGAAACAAAATCTTTTTGGCTTTTTGAAAGTTTATATCAAAACACACCTAAAATCTTTTTGATCTTTTCTAAAATGAAATGAAATTGCAATACAGAATCAGACACTATTTTTGGTATGAGAAAGATCACTATATGGGATCATATTGATCATAACGCACTGAACTACACTTCAATTTCAATTAATTGAAACACATAAGTCATGTCGATTGCTGGTATAATTTGTCCATCTTAAGCTCAGACAGAATCATACTCATAACATCTGGATATGTTAAGGTATTGATTAGATTTGCTTTGACCAGTGTACCCCACACTATCAGACATATTCAGACATTTTCTGTTTTTCTTTCTTTTTCTTTTGTGTGATTGCATTTGTGAACTTTCACATTGCATACTATTTTTCATGATACAGTCAACTGTGTTCCATGCAAAAAGAAATAAGAACGTTAAATCGTCTACCTTAAGGTCGATCTTTCGATACGCAGATAAGGCCTCGGATTTAACAAAATAAGAAAAATAAAACAAGTTGAAATTGTATAACTCAACAACAATCAGGTCGGTACTTCCGTACACGCAGAGAAAGTCCGATGAGTTATACGAAACACCAAAGAAAATAAAGCAGAACGTCAAACGAACAACGATCAGGTCGATCTTTCGATACGCAGAGAAAGTCCGATCGTTTGACAAAATAAAGAAAATCAAACAAGATTAAATCTTTGCAAAATGAACACATGTATACACAGTGACTTCTCATTTTGAATTTCACACTTATTTTTCTTTTTGTGTCATGAAATATGCATCAAGATGTTATCCACATGGTCAAGCATTAGTATTTAGTGTATATCACATCTGAATACTTTCTGATTTGTCGAGCCTACCAAGCACATCAAACAATGATCTTATGGCCCTTTCATCTACTTTATCCATAAGTCAGATACGTATGCCAATGTACCATCATTTCCCAATGATCAATTTCTCACAATTTTATATTTTGCAAGTATTCACCTTCTCCCCATACCATGCATTTTCTCAATTACTCCCCCTTACTTACAATTCTCCCCCTTAAAATGAAAACTCTATTTTTGGATTTTCATTTTACACAAAAAAAAGACTCTATTTTTGGCTTTTTGAAAAAAAAAACGTAAGCAAAGAAAATTGATCAATCAACACGGATATGTTTCAGATTTTAGAATTCAGAAAATTTGTCATTAAATTTAAATTAAGCAGAATACTCCTCCATCAACAATTTTTCAATCGTCGATAGGTCTTCTAGAAGTACCTGCACACTGGACAACCTGATTAGTTCACAAATGACCCGAAGCGAATCGCTTCTGGTCGACCAGTGTCCTGATTTTGCTTTGAAACCACCTTAGGTTTCCATTCCTGTTGTTTTGGTAATTCAGTTTTCGATGAAACAGTCACAGGTGACTGTGATGATGAACCTACATTTTGATCCTTTGAAAACTTTGGAACAAAACGTTTTTGTTTTTGAAAGAATGTAGGTTCAAATTCATCAAAAACTCTGCCTTTTTCATCAAAGAACTTTTTGTTGGCAGATTTACCAAAAACTGATTTCTTATGAAATCTTTGTGATGAATCAGCAGGTGAGGGACAATCTTTTGCCATATGCCCTGGGCGACGGCAAATATAACAAATTCTTGTCGTTTTATCCCATCTTTGATGTACCTGCGAAGAACACACATGAATATCTCTAACATGATCAGAATGAGAATCATATACCTGATGACGATGATCATGCACCCATTTAGAAGTTGGGCTACGAGATTGAGAGCTTTCAGAAGAAATATCAGCTTTCACAAATACTTCAGAAATTTTCCGAGCATCCACGCAGTGAAGAGGAAATTCCTTGTCAGAAAATAACTGTTCAGAACCTTTGAGCTTATAAAACCTTTCAGGTTGAACTTTGTCTGCTTTGAACACATCCTTCTTCATTTGCTTCATTTTAAGCTTCTTTAGATTTGATGATTCAGATGCTGGACCCTTCTCAACTTGAACATGCTTTTCTTGAAATCCCAAACCAACTTGTTTACCAGAAATCTTCTCCTCAGAATTTGAACTCTGGTGTCCATTCTTAGCCAACCTGGTGAATTCAGCTTTCACATCAGTGATTTTCTTCTGATCATAAAAAATGGTCTCATCAATTTCAGGTTGAGACTGAATCTTGTCACTTGATGTAGCCGATTTCTCATTATCAGCAGACGACGAACCAGATACAAACTTTGGTGCTGGAGGAATCTCAGATTTCAAAACCTTTTTCTTGTTTTTCTTGCTTTTCTTCTTCTTTACAACCTGGACTTCTTCTGAAGTAGAAGATGATATCTTTGAATAATCAAAATCATCAACCTGTTCCTTCACTTGTTTGACAGCTTCCTTGATATGAGCAGGGGGTGATGCAGTTTTATCAAACATCCTTTCAAAATTTGCATCATTTGCTAAGAAGCTTGTGAAAACCTGAGAATTAGAAACATTGTTGAGCAATCTTTTTGCATCAAGAACTTGAATTTTGAGATCAGAAATTTGCTGTTGAGCCTCTGCAAATTCTTTTTCTTTAGCAATCAAGCGCTTGGCAACTTTATGAGTTTCAAACTTTTGCAAGCGAAGATTGTCAAGTCCTTCATGTAGCTCCTTCTTCAGTTTATCCTCATTTCTCTTTTGAATTTCCAGATTTGCAGTTTGAACCTTGTTAACCCTAACCAACTCACGCTTGTCATCCAACAACTTTTCCATATCAACTTGATATGCTTTGATTTTAGCATCAGATTCTTCAACACGCTTAGTAAGCAAATCAAGCTTAATCTTGGATTTATCAAACAAATTCTGAAAATCATTTGCAGCATCTTCTGCCTCTTCCTTCCATTTCTTCACTTCTTTGACTAACTCACCCTTTTCTTCACAAATTTCAGCTTTCGAAGTTTCAGCATTCTTCTTATCTTGCTTCAATACTTCTAAAACTTCATTCAACGTTTTGATTTCAGTAGTCAAATCCTCATTCTTCAAAACCAAACTCTTTTCACATTCTTTAGAAATCTTCAATTCAGATTTAATCACCTCAAATTCTTCAGTCAATTGTTGAACTTTATTCATCAACAAAGCATTTTCCTTCATCAAACTCTCCAAATTTTCAGCAGATTCATAAGAACTTGGAATTGAACTAGTATCGGAACTAGTTTCTGAACAAAAATCTTCTTGTTGATCATGCGTAACTATCAATGCAGATGAATCATACCCAAACTGTTGACCCCAATCATATACACCATCATTTTGAGCAATCAAAGCAGTGGTCTTGCTTGTGCTACTAGTAGATGGTTGAGTAAAACCAGGCTTTGGTGATATAGGAACAACAGACTTACTTGCATGTGCCTGATGACAATCTTTAGCAAAATGTCCAAGTTGTGAACATTTATAACACTTTAATTTGGACTTGTCAAAACCCAATTTATCACCAGAAATATTCCTTCCATGCTTCTTAAAGAATCTTTTAGATCTTTGACACAACATAGCATATTGCCAAGATACATCCAATTCGGTTAGTTGATCATCATCAAGAGCATCAAGATCCTCACTAGTTAGCTTTGCATCAGCAACATTTTTTAGAATCAATCCAAAGGATGATGAAATCAACGCAGAAATCATTTTGGCACAATCATCGGTTGATTCTGCTGAAAAAGCATTTTGACTTGAAAAATTTGGAATTGTAAAATTGCAACCTCTTGAAGAATTATTATCAGAATTTCCTAAAGCTCCAGCTATAAAAGCAACACTTGGTGCTGTATTCTGATTTGGTTTAGACTTTGCACTCATGCTTGCACTATTTTCACCATGATACAACTCAGGATGTTGCAAGGTAGCGGTTGACTTCTTTGAGTTTAACATTTCCATTTCTCGAGCATGAAGTTTTCCAGTAAGCTCGTGAAATGTCATTGCAGAATAATCCTTGTCATGAGTGAGTAACAAAACATAATTTTCCCACTTTTCAGGTAATGCTTCCATAATCTTTTCTTTTAAATCAGCATCAGATTTTTCTATTCCAACAACCTTCAATTCACTAATCAAATGTGAAAATCTTGAAACTAGAGCAGTAATGTTTTCGTTGTCATAATTCTGAAAGTTATCAAATTCTTTGTTCAAAACTTTCTTTCGACTCTTCTTATAATCAGCATTTCCTTCACATCGTGCGGATAAAGCATCCCATAATTGCTTAGATTTCTTGCAAGTGCTAAATTGATGAAGCAATTCAGTAGGTAATGCCATAGTAAGATAACCATAAACTTTCTGCTCAAGTTCATAACTTTTTCGTTCAGTAGCATCAAAATCTTGAACTTCCTTAAAATCTCCATCTTCAGTTGGTCGTTCATACAATTTTCGAATTGGAATCCATAAATCTATGTCATTTGTGCTAATATAAGCAGAAAACCGTTTCTTCCAATTCTGATAATCTTCCAATTTCAACAGTTTGGGAACTTTCTGACTTGTTCCAATTTCGTTGTCAAAATTTAACATGGTTTGCATTGCGCTTTGCATTGCGGCAAAAGCTTGAAATTCCGACATCGTTGAAAATCTGAACAAATTCTGCCCTCCGAACTTGCTCCGAACTTAGTCTGCCGTCCGAACCTACTCCGAACTTAGTCCGAACCTAAATCAGACTCCGAACGAGCTCCGAACTTTGTCCGAATCAACTACTAGCTCCGAACTTCCACCTAAGTAGCTCCGAACCTTCACCGAACGTACTCCGAACCTATGAAGACTCCGATCTACCTCCGAACCTCAAATCTCACCGAACCTAGACCGATACACCACCGAACTCTCGCCGAACTCTCTCCGAGTCACCTCCGAACCTCAAGTTCGGAGCGGTTACTCCGAGCTTGCCCAGTAACCTCCGAACCTCGAAGACATTTTTCGAAAACTCGTGAAAACGGACTGATTTTGATGAAACTTGATATAGTGGACGAGAAAAACTGATAGAAAATGGTTTAGAAACAGTTTTGGCACAAAACACCCGTGAGAAATGATAGAAAACACGTAATGAAGCTTGAGAAAACTTCAAAAACGCTCAATAATCCGAGAATAGCAACCACAGATCAGTAGAGTGAACCAGAAAGCTCTGATACCACTTGAAAATGCGTGAGCATCGGATCGTCTACTCGATCTAGCTATCCGGACATCGAAACGTAATTAACCGATTGTTTTATTGATCAAAACGAACAATTACAACCAGTGTAAACACAGAGAATTGACACAGAGATTACACACTCAGAAACACACACTTAAGATTTGCTCACACGCTCAGAACTACTAAACACAAAGACCAAACTACTATATATACCCGATCGGCCGAACTCCCACCGAACCCCAGGTTCGGCCGGTCCGAACTTCAGGTTCGGACCTAGTTCGGCCAACCCTATATTGGCTTGAACTTGGTCTTCGTTCGATACTTCACACGACGCACATTTCAGGTATCAACAGATGTAACGAGGGAAAAATCCAGGATTCTTCGAGTTGCCTCTAGGAATCCTAGCAAAAAAACATCGGGAGCCGGCCTGAAGAGCCCGCTACCACACAATTTTATTGATAGGAAACTGAAAATTACAAGTCTTTTGGAGGTTTGATCGATCAGACTAAGTGTTACAGAGATCGTATGCTATCAGAGCTAAAGCGTGAATGAGTTGTCTGTTCCTACTGATCGAATCCTCGATTTATATAACGAACTAACAACTAACTAACTATCCGGGATTCTTGGGATCTTCTTTCTCCACTTCTCTCGACCGTTGAAGGAGGTGCGACCCACTTTCCCAAGTGCCAGTTAGTTAAGACCGAGTCTTCAGGAGGCGGTTAAGCTCTATAACGTTCCTGAAAACAAATAAAGCACATGGCAAAAATAAAGGTTAGTCGATAACAACTATTCAGGATACCTGACTGGACGGGATTTCCAAACCGTAGCGAGATTCCTGGTCTTATGTAGCTTTCCTATGAGCATCCTGAAATCGACCCCTAACACTATACTTAGCATTTCTCTCTTATTTTCGCAGCTTTAACAACTTTGAACCCTCAACTTTAAGCATTGATATCTCATTCATACGAGCTCGGATTTGGACGTGGTTTGATGCGTTGGAAAGCCTTTACAACGTACTACACAAACCCATAAAACACAGAGGCAACAACTGTCACACCCCAACCGACAGCGGAATATGTCGGGGCGTAATGATTGTCCAGATGCACATGGCAACTAAAATAAGTTGTAATACATAAACATGCCCTTTCAATTAATCATTTAAAGTTATTATACAAGAATATTAAACATACAGTAATACATATCAAACTGATTTAAAGTCCTTAATCTAGGTCCAACAATCCTAGCGTGATCATATCAAAGCTCTAGTATAAATTCCTGCAACATGTATAAAATCAAGTATCAACTACAAAAGTAGTTGGTGAGTAAACACAAGTTTATAAAATATATTTTTAACACTTGCGATATATGTGATAAGAGATACATTCAAATATACAGCCAATCAGTTAATGAACAAGTAATTATAACGAGCCTTCAATCACTTAGACTTCACATCATCATTTCCTCATATAGAGGTAGACTAGCATAAAGAGGTAGAATAAAACACAGGGACTTCCATAAACAGTTTCACATAGAATTCATTCAATCAACACATAATCGCATAATGTTTAGGGAAATGATTTTTGAATAGAGATACATGTTACACCCCAAAAATGTTAAAGATATGGAGCTATAATTTCTCACAAGTCGGATTATCATTCGAATGAATCACCATTAGTAATGATAATACGAATTGAATATTGAGTCATCTCCCATTTTAAAAGAAAAGGGGATTTAGTGAATACTCACCTGATAAGTAGATCAGATACAAGAGATAGAACCGATTCGCGAGAGATAACAACCTGGAGATTATCCTAATGAAAGGAACATGCTAAATGAATATAGGGAGTCATAATGATTATAGTTCTAAGGATATGAGGGACTTATGGAGTGTTAGGTTCTATTTAATTAAAAGACCATTTTGCCCTTTATTAGGAAATTATGATTTATTTATTTACTTATCAACTTTTGGACTCATATACTCTTATTATATATATAGACATGATCTAAGACCAAAAACCAAGTCCTAATACCTTTTGGTTTGTTTAATATTAAATAATCATATTCTAAACCCTAATTTTGAAATATTTACCAAATAAATAGAAAAATCTTTTATTAAATGAAATAAAATTAGGACTTTTACTTAAAATATTATTTTATAATATACATTAAAAGATTAGCCCTAAATTTAATTTGTTTGTTTAATTTTGGCAAAGCAACGTCGTGAAAACCCTAGTTTTTACGTATTTATTAAATAAATAGCAAAACATTTTATAAAATTGTAAAAACTTAGGGTTTTATTTATTATGATATAGTATAATATTCCTCAAAATATCAAATCTTAATTCGACAACGTTTACTCAATTTGGGCAGAACAACGTTACGAAACCCTAATTTTGACCGATTTTTAGATAAAATACCAAACCTTCCCGAAACTTGAAATTAACTTAGGGCTTTCTTAAAAACATTATTTTAGGATTACCTAAAAAAATTCAGACCCTAATTCCAACCTGATCACCCGATTTTAGCAAAACAAGCTCAAGAACCATAATTTTGATACATTTTTAGAAATCATACTTAGAGAAAATATTATCAAAAACTGAGATAAGTTATTGTTAAGCATACCTAATAACGATGTACTGCAGAAATCCAGCTTCAAAGTTGAATCCAGGAGCTCGTATTGATCGAATGAAGGTTCTGTGTTTTTTCTAGGGTTTTTAGATATGATTTGAGGAATTCGTGAGGATCAAGCAACAATTTGAGCTTGTATTTATAGGGGTCTGGTGTGCAACGGAGTGTGGACACGTACTAGGGTGACTAATTGAAGGGAAATGACACCTAGAGGGTCGAATCTTGGAGAGAAAGATAGGAAACGTGGGTCGTTCTTGAGCCTGCAATTTTTCTGCCCGTCGATGGGGGGGGGGGGGGGTCGCGTATCGCGCCGTTTTAACTTGATAACCTCTAAAATTTTACGAGCAACTTATATTAACCTTATAAAACACTAAGGAACATTAAAATATGATTTTTGAAATTTATGTGACTCCCGGTTATAAGCGGATTTGCACGAAAAACGGTAAATTCATTTTTTTACGTTTTAATGAACAAAATTTATCTATAATTTAACCAATTGGTTTTTAATATTATAAAATAATTTTAGAATATTCCAAAGTATATATTTTGAGATAAAACACTGAGATTCCCAGTAAACGATAAATCGAATACCAAAATCGCGTAAAAACCAAAAATCGCTTTATTTTTGTTTTAAGCAAATAGTTTAACCTAAAACTTTGCAAATTTATTATTTTATTTTCAAAAATGATTATGGAATATCCCGAACATAATTTAATTTTATATTTAGACAAATTCTTCCGGTTATCGTTAAATCGAAACTCGATTTGTGTGACAAGTTCAAATTCAGGTCGGGTATTGTAAATGGGTCGGACACGGGTGTTACAACAACCTATGTTATCTGTATTTTATTTTAGTCCAACGTTGGTGAAAAACTCATTTTCACACTTAGTGAAAAACCCATTTTCCACTAGTTTTTCTCCTAAAATTCCAACAATCCCCCACATGAATGGGTATCGATCTATTCTTCAAGAATCAAAGGCAATTTTGGCAGTCCAGTATTGTAGGATAGGTAGGTGTCCCCTTTGAACCCTCTTTTGTGAAGCATACTTGGGTTATTGGTGTGTTTGGTAGACGCGATGTCTTTGAACCAACAGATCGTTTGTGTAACCGTTATTATACTCACACAATACTTTCCCTAACTTGGTTAGCCCTCATTGTCGTGTCCAATCATGGTCCTGGAACACTTTCCTGGTTACGCTAGAGCTCTAGGATTTGTGCCCAACAAATCCATTCGAAGCGACCGCATTTCTCTGCTGCATAGGTGATTACCACAATCACTAAAAGTGTCACACCCCCCAATTTCTACTAATGGAGTTTTACCGTGTGGGGTGTGATCCAGACCAGGACCCGAGTCATTAGTTACATCAAACATAAGTTAAGGGTTCAAAATGTAAATATAATTCCAAATGGGAAATATCAAAACCAGAGTTAAAGTTTAGCGGAAGCTCATAAAAGTTATGGTGCGCAAAACAAGCACCCGATAAGTAAATACCAGTCCAAATTGAAAGATTTGAAAACAAATTCCCAAAATAAAAGGTTTTAGCCGATGTACGTGCCAAAAAATCAGATTCTCCTAGCGTCCTACAAAGCATGCATAAGAGCAAGTGTCAATTAATGTTGGTGAGTTCACATAAGCACATAAGTATAACTAGTATAAATATGTAGTACGAGTACAACAGTCTTTATTCGTATGTAAGTATGTAAGTATGTATATTACAAGTACAATCCATATCGTAGGTAGCGAGCCTAAGTTCATGTCACTTAAATGTTCGCAACCGAAGCTGACCAATGAGTTGTAGGAATAATCCTTACGTGTTTTGCCTTCCCCGTGTCTACTCGATCACGGTAAGTTAGCTGACATTGTCCTCAGTCCAACCACCAGTCGGGTGGTGCATCTCGTGCCCGCTGAGTGGGGTTTGTCAGATCCCAGTAGTACTACCCTATATTCCATCGTTATTTGCTATTAACGGTTCGATAAGTAAGGATGTGAAGGATAAAGCATTTTAAGTGAACATACTGGATTTCTACTTTAATCATACATCAGAGTTGTCATGTTATCACCCTAACCCGGGTGTAACGTGTTTGCTTGTGTTATCATCCAAAATCGGACGTAACATAAAAGGTTGTGTAACTCACCTTAGGGTGCGCTGCTACAATTTAGTAAGATTCTGAGTCTTGCGCAGTTACCAAACACTTATCGATTTTACATACATAAGTGTGTGTCCGCACATGAGTAACATAGCCTAGACGACGGTATTGATATCAAGTAGTTCCAAATATGACGTAGGTGACAATTTTAGTATGTGATAAAAATCGTTTATTCGGAAGCAGTCAAAAATGATATTTAATCGAGGACACGAAGATTTACAAAAATCATTGTGCGTATGTTATTCCATATAATAAATGTAGGGATCATCGGGTAAATATATATTTTCGTAAATATAAATATCGAGGCGTAGTCGAAAGTGTGAAAAATAAAACGCCCTGAATATATATTTATATGCCGTGTTAAAATTCAAGAGTTTAAATAACATCTTTAAAATGTTTGCATGACAATAAATCAAATACATATATATATATATATATATATATATATATATATATGTAAATGTATTTATATGTTTAAAAAATTTTAAAAAAATTGTCATTAATAACGAGACTATAAAATTTTGATTCATTTAAATCGTAATGTTTTCATGATGTAAACGTTCAACGAGTATCCTAACGGGCCTATGGGAGCTTCACGAGTCAAGATTTTATAGGCATATCATAATAGTTTGAGTTTTGGACCTAATAATGCTTCAAATCACTAAAAAAGAAATAAAAACACAGAAATGGGGGTCGCGGGACTCGAACCCGTGACCTGAATGTTGTAACACAATGCCCTAGCCACTGGGCTAGGGGCTCATTTGTTAATAATTTTGCATCCCAAAGGTTTTATTCATCAACGACAGGGAAAACTGGATTGGGAAAAGAAAACGTAAAAGATTTGGGGCTGGGAGGATTCGAACCGGGGACCTGTCGGTCACCAGCGAAGGGACTAACCAACGCGCTACAGCCCCGATTGCGTTCTAGATCAGTAAGTTAAATGTATAACCAGTTACAAATAAGTGTCATCTTCTTCATACAAAACCCTAATCTCGCCGGAACTATTTTCCGGTCATCGGAAAATGCGAATGACAAGTACAGGGGCTAAAACGAAGCGAAAACCATAGATTAAGAAATACCTTGTGTCGGAGATGAAAAACGATATGACTACAATCCCGAACGCGAACCCGAACACTCGATCACTAATCCGATGCCCGTGACGTTCGGCTGCTGCTACTATTTTGGAACTGCTTTACGATGTGACTTCTACGGTGCTACCGAATTGGCGACCGGAGCAGAGTTGTAGGCGAGTGGTCGGAATCTCCTCGCCGGAGATTTTTTTTCTTGCCGAACAGGAGACGAGAGGAAGGGATTGGAATGTTTTCGGATGATAGGGTGATCACAATGAAGTTATGGTTCTCTGATGATTGACAGAAATCCATTAAGTGTTGAATTGTAACCGACATGCCATTGATTTCGAAGTCGTTACCGGAAGAAGAAAGGAAAAGCCGACGGTTTCATCTGTGGTATTAAAACCACTTTCAACAATTACAAGCTAGGTCCTTGCAGGTTTGATTAATTAAAATGAGTTTATAAAATGGCAAGATAAGCCCCTTGAGCTTAACGGAGGGTTAACTAACCCCAAGTGATTAACGGGAATAACTTTAAACGTACGGATACGTGAGTTCAACCGAATAAAATAAACGTATTACATATTTAGAATGCAAACCCTAATTGGTGTACATAAAATCATAAATACCCATTTATAATTATATAAACGATTCACATAAAATCATAGTTATAACCCCATAACTATATGTTTTAAAATTCCAATAAAGTTATAGAAACGTTTCATACGATTACGTGACACGTCGTCACCTAAAATCATAAAATAAAATGTGTATATATATATACCACATAAAATAATAAATACAATTGTCACATAAAATGACAAAACGTTTTCATGAAATTATAAAATATGATTTACATAAAACCATAGAATATAATTATTTAAGTAAGTTAACCGACGTCTAGACTCATGTGCAATGTTCGTGTAACTACTATAGTTAACTGAGGTAACGGACGTTTACTAAAGATAACACAAGTTATTAACGTGGTTAACCTGGGAAATTGCCGGTTGTCACAAAAAGCATTGGTATAATATGATTTACTCAAAATCATCTATGACTTACACAAAGTCATTGACCATTGTATGCTTAACCTCACACATTTCACTGTTTGGTGATAGGAATGGACTAGGAAGTACACAACTCCCTTTTAAGAATTTAGGGTACTCCCCCACAGTGACCTCAGCCAATGCCATTTAGGTTGTCATGTTGAACCTAGATCCTGGGATCTCCGTTTCATAGGTTAGGTTTTCCTTCGTACCAGCTTTCAACCCAATGGGATTTAGTACCATTCCCCTTGACGACTTCAAAAGTAACTCTTTCCTTAAGCCTTTTGTAAACGGATCCGTAGTGTGTTTTCCTTCGTACCAGCTTTGTAAACGGATCCGCAGTCTTACAGTATTATGTCTACGTCTAATGTGCCTTAATTTTCCATTGTACATCGTGGATTGGGTGCACCCAATTGTCGATTTACTGTCACAATGTATGCAAATAGCCGTCATTGGCTTAGGCCACGATGGAATTTCTTCCACAAAATTACATAGCCATTCCGCCTCTTCGCCAGATTTATCCAAGGCGATGAACTCAGATTCCATTGTGGACCGCGCTATAACAGTTTGCTTAGCCGATTTCCAAGCAATAGCCGCGCCACCAAGCGTGAACATCCGTTTGTTGATTTGGAATCCTTTATATCCGAAATCTAATACGCATCGCAGTATCCTTCGATAACTGATGGATCTCGGGTATAATGCAGTCCATAGTATCTTGTGTATCTTAGGTACCTTACCTTAGTAAACGAGTCATTTCTCCCCAATGTAGCGCGCACAGATTACTCGTGTACCGGCCTTAGTCTGCTCACAGCATAAGCCAGATCTGGTCTGATACATGTCATAAGATACATTAGACTGCCAATCACCCTTGAGTACTCCAACTGAGCAACCCATTTTCCTCTATTCTTTGTAAGATAAAGGGTAGTATCAACCGGAGTTTGAGACACACTCTTATCTCATGTGTTAAACTTATCAAGTATTTTGTCCACATAGTGAGATTAACTCAATAGAATACTATTTGGGGTTCTGATGATTTTTACACCAAGTATCACATCTGCAAGCCCCATATCTTTAATGTCAAATATTGCTTTCAACATGTCTTTAGTAGCTTTGACCATCTTATCATCACTCCCAACAATAAACATGTCATCTACATAGAGACATAGAATCACATAACCTCTAGGTGTGTTCTTCGCATAGACACACTTGTCGCACTCATTTATTTTGAATCCGTTGTCAAGCATGACACGGTCAAACTTCTGGTGCCATTGTTTCAGAGCTTGCTTCAATCCATACAAAGACTTGACGAGTCTACGCACCTTGCCTTCTTGGCTAGGAGCGGTAAAACCCTCAGGTTGTTCCATGTAGATCTCTTCATCTAAATTACCATTTAGAAATGCGATCTTTACATCCATTTGGTGAACCTCTAAATTTCGTAAAGCCACTATAGCAAGCACCAATCTTATCGAGGTTATGCGAGTAACAGGTGAGTAAGTATCAAAGTAATCCAGACCCTCCTTTTGTCTGTATCCTTTGATCACTAGCCTCGCCTTATACTTTTTAATGGAGCCATCAGCTTTCAACTTCTTCTTGAATATCCACCGATATCCAAGTGGTTTGCAACCATTATGAAGATCTAAAAGCTCCCAAGTGTGGTTCTGTAAGATAGACTCTATCTCACAATTGATGGCTTCTTTCCATTAAGGCCCATCTGGAGAGGTTACCGCCTCGCGGTAGGTATTGGGATCACCCTCAACCATGGAAGCCGTGAAGTTAGGTCCAAAGGATTTTTCAACCCTTTTTCGCTTACTTCGTCTAAGCTCACCCTCATTAGATGCAGGTCGTTCATGAACCTTATTACCAACACATGGTTGTTCATGAACCTCATCACCAACAAATGGATCTTCATGAGTCTCGTCACCAACTAATGGTATTGATGAACTCGCGCGTTCTCATGACAAACATGGGAATACATTTTTAAATAATTAAGCATTCCTTGATTCCATGATAGTGCCTTCATGTATATCAGGATTTTTTGAGTTATGGACAAGAAACCGATACGCACTACTGTTTTCTACGTATCCAATGAACACACAGTCCACAGGTTTGGGTCCTAACATTTGCACCTTAGGCAAATGAGCTAATACTTTAGCCAGGCATCCCCACACTTTCAGGTATTTGTAGGATGGCTTTATGTCCGTCCATATTTCATAAGGAGTTTTATCCTTATCTTTGCGGGGTATCTTATTTAAAAGATAGTTAGCCGTCAAAATGGCTTCCCCCCACATGTCTAGGCTCATCCCAGAACTATTCAACATGGCATTCATCATCTCTTTCAATGTACGCTTCTTTCGTTTCGCAATGCCATTGGATTGTGGAGAATAAGGTGCGGTGGTCTCATGGATAATTCCACTTTGTGCACATAAGTCCGCAAACGGTGAAACATATTAACCTCCTCCTCTATCACTCAACAGAACCTTGACTTTCTTGGTGAATTTATTCTCAACCAATTTCTTAAACAAGACAAACTTGTTTATTGCTTCATCCTTACGCTTAAGTAAGTATACATAGCAATATCTTGTACTATCATCAATAAATGTGATGAAGTACTTGCTGCCACCACGCGTGGGGGCGACTTTCAAGTCACACACATCGATGTGAATTAAGTCTAGGGGTTCAGTTATTCGTTTAACCGATTTATACGATGATCTTGTAAGTTTGAATTCGACACACGTTTCGCATTTTGAATTCAAGTCTGTTTTAAAATTTGGCAAACATTTTAAATATATTAAACGGCATATTGAATTAAAATTGACATGTCCTAATCTACCATTCCACATATTTGAATCATAAAACTCAATCATATAAGTAGAAGAGGAGGCTTTCGCCATTTTATTAATAACCATGGTAGACAACTTAAACATAGAGTTTTGGGCATAGCCCTTGCCTGCAAACATGCCGTTTTTGGTCAACACGACCTTATCAGACTCGATCACGATGCGAAATCCAAACTTGTTGAGCAGCCATCCAGAAACGAGATTCTTCCTAATTTCTGGCACCTACAGAACGTTGCTTAACGTAAGTTCCTTCTCAGAAGTGAGCTTCAAGACCACATTGACTTCACCCATGATGTCGGCAGTAGCTTTATTCCCCATGTAAAACTTCTCAGTCCCCTTGGCCTCTTTAAACGTACTAAAGAGGGTCTTGTCCCCACAGACATGGCGGGTGGCACCCGTGTCAACATACCAACCAGGGTTCTCCCACACAATGTTGACTTTAGATATGAAGGCAGACGCCTCCGTGATCATGGCCACCAGTGGCATGTCATCCTCCACCATGTGAGCGCGCTCACATTGTGGCTTCAGGCACTGATCCACCCGATGACCATGCCCCCCACAGTTCTAGCACTTTCCTGAGAACTTCTGGGATATCTTTTGCACAACCCCTTTCTTTGGTTCCAGGTGCTCCAGTGCCTAGCCTTTGGCTTTGGCTTTGGCCCCACCATCATGCTTGCTTCCTTTGGAAGACTGACCGACCTCCACCATATTCACCTTAGCCGTAGCTTGGGTGGTGGTGGCCTTTTGAGCCATCTTATTATCCTCCTCGATACGATGACGGACAATGAGATCCTCGATGGTCATCTCCTTTCTTTTGTGTTTAAGATAATTCTTAAACTCAAGCCACGAAAGCGGAAGCTTTTCAATCAACGCTGCCACTTAAAACGTCTCACTGAGGGACATACCCTCTGCGTGAACCTCATGTAGTATAACTTGAAACTCTTGGACTTGGCTCATCACCGATTTATTATCAACCATTTTATAGTCCAAGAAACAGGCTACCACGAATTTCTTCGTGCCAGCATCTTTCGTTCGGTACTTTTTGTCTAGAGACTCCCATAATTCTTTGGAGGTCTTACACACTAAGTACACGTTATACAACGAATCCATGAGGCCATTCAACACATAGTTGCGGCATAGATAGTCCGAGTGTTTCCATGCTTCCACCGCGCTAACGGTTTCAGCGTTGGATTTCCCTTCACCAAATTGGGGAGCGGACTCCGTGAGACACCTCGCGAGGTTTAAGGTGGTCAAATAGAATAACATCTTTTGTTTCCACCTTTTGAAGTGCAAGGCCGAGAACTTCTTGGGTTTTTCAGCATGACTGGCAATGGTGTTGGCCGTTATGCCACTTTGGGTACCAACCAATGGTGTTTCCTTTGGCTTTTCGCCTGTCTTTATAACTTCGTTAGTCGTTTTTCTGAAATGAAAAACTACACAAGTTAATATTCAGAAACTTATTTAAACGCACACGTTTAAAAGGTAAGAAAAAACCTCCAATTAATGGATGGTTTTCGAGGAGTAGAGGAGAGTTTTAATCTATAAACATGCACGTTTAATAGATTAAAGTTTTGTCCAATAAAAGGACGGTTTTTGAGATGTAATAAAAGTATATAACTTCCAACTTATGGAGGTTGAATGATTTTTAAAGAAACTTTTATAACGTCCAACTAATTGATGTTAAAGTTTTGTCGTAACCGACAACTTGTTTGATTCTAAATACAAACTTTGAGTCAAAATGAGTTAAAATATTTATTTTTAAAACACTAAATCACCTCGAGAAATCTAAGTCCAACTTTGAGACTTGAGGCAATAAAAATTTTATAAAAATGAACGGTGTTTTAAAAATTTGTTTTAAGTTTGTAGGATTACAACAAAAGAAATAAAACTAATCTATTACAATATACTTGAAATGAAATCTACTCCTATCGGTACAATTACAAAGAATATAAAGAATTACAATACAGGGAAATGTTTGAAATGAAAATTACAATAAAAGTACAGGAAATAAATAACTAATACAATGGAAATGAAAATCACAAATACAAAACACAATTAATTGAGAAAAAAAGAACATAAAACTTTATGAAAATATGTAATATTTTGGAAAATATGATTTACAGAAAGTTATGAAGTTTGGAAAGGTTTTGAGGAGAAAACGAAGAAGAAACATAAAAACATTGGCGAAGGCTTGGGTCAAAACCCGGGTCCCTTAAAATAAATTTCGGGTCTACCGAAGATTCCCTTTTGTTTCCCAGGGTAAAATCGCCTAAACCGTATTATACGGTCGGGATAACTCTAAGCTTAAAGTTACCTTTGAGTTCTCAAAGATCCCGATGAACAAGATGAAGATTGGAAGAAGTTTGAGAGAAAAAGAGAGATATGAGAGGAGACTTGTTGAGGCTGTATTTATAGTGGTCACTCAAAATAATTCGTAGTCAAACTTTGCATTAAACGTCTTTAATGCAAATTGATTTCTAATTAACGCGAAATTACCTTAATTAGCTCAAAAATGCGTTTACACAGCTGTCATTCCGGAAGTACTCCGCGTAACAGCTGTTTTCCGGAAGAACTGATCTTCTGGTCCGTTCCAACTTCAACCGGAAGAATTTCCGGTTCAACTTCCGCTTGAACTCCAACCGAAATCTTTTCCGGTTGAACTCAGTTCCACCCGGACCAAACAGGTCCGCTTGAACTGGTTCCGCTCGAACCTGGTTTTTCCAGTTTAACTCACAGTCCGCTTGAACCTATCCGCCTAGTCTTCAACCGGACCAACTTCCAGTTGAACTTAAAAAAAATAAGGCGGCTCTCAAGAGACTCGCGGCGATACGAGCGTGAGAAGTGAAAAGTGTGCCATCAAAGCGCCACATTGCGCCCATACGTCCATGCCACACGCGCGCGCGTGTGCGAGTACGAGTGCGAGTTAGGGGTTCTTCGCACCCCTCAGGGTCCAAGGGATGTCTCCTACTAAAGGAAACAATAGTTGGTAAGGTTCCCACTTTATAAACCACTTTTGGTTTCATCCCTGAACCAATGTGGGATTGAGTTCTCATGCTATACTTAGCATTTTCTCTCTTATTTTCGCAGCTTTAACAACTTTGAACCCTCAACTTTGAGCAGCGATATCTCATTCATACGAGCTCGTATTTGGACGTGGTTTGATGCATTGGAAGGCCCTCACGACATACTACACAAACCCAAAAAACACAGAGGCAATAACCTATGTTATCTGTATTTTATTTTAGTCCAAAGTTGGTGAAAAGCTCATTTTCACACTTAGTGAAAAAAGCCCATTTTCCACTAGTTTTTCTCCCAAAATTCCAACAATTATTGCCACCGCCCATTCGATTTACTACCACCTTCCATTCGAATTTTTTTTCATTTTGTCACCATCCATTCGACATTTCCATTATTTTACCACAACCCTACATTACTTTGTCATTGTCCATATCCTTATATTATATCTTGTCACCATTTTTTTTGTTAGAATTCGGGAAACGATTCTGAATAAACATTTGATTAAACACTATGAATAATTACACTATAGCAAATCAAAATACAAATAAAGAAACCAAATCATAATCCGGATGATGAATGAACTCGACCAGTGTCAGGGTTGATTCCTGCAAAACAACAGAAGAAGCAGAGAATAAGAATAAAAGTTATTAAAGACTTGGAAGCTTATCCATATAAACTAGACCAAACTTTGTTCCCGTATCAATGTGGGACAAGATGCAATTCACTTCCAAACTTGCACCAACCAATGAACTTGAGATTTGACATCTCTTTCACCTTAGTGAAAATACATAATTTTCCCAACATTTACCACCACTAGCTATTGAACCTAGCTAGTACGATGCTACCAATCCTAGTACGATTGCCATACCATGATATCACTATTAAACTTAAAAAGTTAACTATGAAACTTTAATATAATATAAACATTCCCACAAAACTATAATCGAAATTACAAATCAAGAGTATCAAAACATCATCCACATCCAAAATGTCAAAATACTCAAAGTGTTTATAGCATATATTCAAACCATAATTTTAACATAACTTCAATATTTGTCATCCTATTGAGCATGACATTTTTCTCCATCTTATATATATATACATTTTTTCATTTTCAGCAGGGTGACCCTTTGGGCCCCCTCCTGTTTGCCCTTGTCCTTCACCCGCTTGTGCATCTTATCTGTGACAAATGTCGTCTGCTGCTCCATGCCTGGTATCTTGACGAAGGTACGGTTATTGGGGATACTGGGGAGGTTGCTAAGGCTCTCGGGATCATTAACGAGATGGGCCCGTAGTTGGGATTGACTCATAATATTCAGAAGACGGAGCTCTTTTGGTCATCCTGTGATGGTGAGAAAGTTTGGTCGGGCCTCTTCCCTGCTGACATTAGCCGACCCACCAGGGGGGGGGGGGCTGTTAGTCGTGATGGCCAGTTTATTCAGGGATTGGCTGCAAGGAGGGCTTCTACTGCTGCTGATCTTATGGGCCTCCTCCCTGCGCTTGACGACCCGTAATGCGAACTCCTTCTGCTTCGTTCGTGCATGGGTATCGCCAAGCTTTTATTTGGCCTAAGAACATGCCCCCCTCGCTCATATGATGGCGGCTGCAGTTGGTTTTGATAAGGATTTGCGGTCGGCCATTGAGGATATTGTCGTGTGTGGGGTTTCCTTCTTTGGGGACTTGCAACAGCGACTTGCTTCTTTGCCAATTCGGCATGGGGGTCTTGGGGTTTATTTGGCGATCGAGGCGACGTCGTACACTTTTGTGGCCTCGCGTGCCCAAACTTGGGTGCTGCATGACCACATTCTGCGGGAGAGCGGGGTTTGTGATATGGGCCCCGACTACGATAATGCTCTGGCTGGTCTCATTGATATAATTCCGGGCTTTGATCTGAGCGGTTTCACTAAGAAGGACACAGACCCACCAAAAGCCTAACACATTTTGGCGAATTCCCTCTTTGGTAAAAACATGCTCGAGATAGAAGCTACTTATGAGATGTCAGTTAGGCAAAATGCCGTTTAAGAATGCCTCCGACACCCACATGCGCAGGATTTCCTCCATGCTCTCCCTATTGACGAGCTGGGGCAACACATGTCGCCCGTCGAATACCGGGCTATTCTCAAGTATCGCCTCATGGTCCCCCTATTCCCCATGGATGAAAAATGTCCCGTCTGCAATAAGGCGTGTATGGATTCGTTCGGGGAGCACGCCGTTCACTACAAAGAGCTCCCGGGGTTTAAATACCGACATGATGTGGTTCGGGACGTTCTGTTTGACATTTTCAAGCGGGCTGGGATCTCGGCCAGGAAAGAAGCTCCTGTTAACTTCTTGTCTGACCCCTTGGATGGACACTCAACCCTCAGGCCGGCCGACATACTTGATTTTGGGTGGAAGAATGGGAAGCATGCCTGTGTCGATTTAATGGGGGTCTCTCCCCTTGTGGGGCTGAGGGCCAACACCTTCACGGCGGGGCAGGCAGCATCCAGAGCGACTGCTAGTAAGGTGAACAAACACGAGAAAGCATGCATTGAAAATCAACATGTGTTTGTTCCCTTTGCTTTTGATACCTTTGGTCATCTTGAGTCGGAGGCGGATCATATTGAGCCGGATCCAAAAAGTCATGTACAGGAATGTCGCGGCCTCTAGATCGAAGAATGTTGTTTCATACATCTAGGGTTTGCTATTCAAAAAGGGCTGGCAGCGCAGCTTGTTGCCCGCCTTCTTTGCGTATTGACTTGAGTCGTGTATGACATCTATACGTAAAACATGAAACGAATATTAAAAGTAGTTGATAATAGTTTTCAGCCACCAAATCTTCAGTAATTCAACTTAATCTTTCTTTATCTTCATTTTTCTTCACGAGATTTTTAATAATATCATTCAAATTTTCAATTTACAAAACAACAAATGTATAGAGTTAATATTTAACAACATTGCAAGAATATGGTTGATGAAAGTAGGAAAGACTTTGGATTATTTAAACTTCATAAGACTGGATAGATACTTGGCATGCCAAGTTTATACCTTGTAATTACGGTTTCTGAATGGCATATTTAGGTATCTCCTATATAAGGAAAATGGAATACATAGTATAAACTTCCGTTATCTAGAACCTAGCTATGCAAACTCCTTTGATGATTTGGGGTTTTACACTTTATTGGGTGCAATAGTTTTTCCCTTCTTGTTCATTCTTTATGAGTTTTGAAATTGAACAATCTCAGTTGCACTACAAAATGCTTTATAAATATAACAAGTTCACTTTCTAATCTAAATAAGTTTGAACTAAAATAACTTCAACTCCATATAAGTTCAATATTATGAGTCTTAAACATGAACTACTACACATTTTGTCTATACCAAAATAAAGAAAAAATCACCATTCAAGTGAAGAAGTTGATGGTTAACTTAGCTTAAATGAAGATGTTGACCTACTTAATTAATCAAAAACTTCAAAAAAACATGGTGAAAAAAAGAATAAACATACCTCGGGGTCTAGTCTGCCATGTATATATGTGTCACTAATATTATTCAACTCGAAGAGTTGTTCTTTAATTTTATCCTCGCAAACTCACTGTCCCAACTCTTTGTCATATCTGGGTTGCTTATCACCATACTTCTTAATAAGATATCCAGTGTATATAACCTATTACAATAAACAAGTAATTATATTTTCAAACTTTATTGTAATAAACTTTTTTTCATTATTTTGTTCGAATTTACTATTGAGTAAACATACTCAAGTCTCCTTTGCAATATCTTAACCCACTCTATATTTTCCAGCTTCAACGTTGCCTTCTTACTCAACATTTTGAAACTAGCAAAAGATCTCTATCCAACGACATGCTTCGTTTCCTGTAATGTGAATGCTTCCACATCCCATGAAGAACACTTTACGCCTGATTCTCTTTAACCTAAAAAGGTAGAATTTTGAAATTAGTAAAAAGTAGCTATATTAGCATGATATATATATATATATATATATATATATATATATATATAATATGTCTAAAAATATACATGTTTTGTGTCAAATACTCCTCATAAATGAGTCATTTTTTGAATTATTATCCATAAAACAATTAAATATTGTTTCATATGTAGTTTTTCAGAATAATCTAGGTACAAACTCATAAATGAAGTCGATTATCCAATAAATGAAGAAAAACAAGAAGACTTCGTAATTTTAAGCTAGTCATTGTCCGTGCCCTACTTACCACGGGTCGTGCCCCAACTGCTAATGACACATGATGATGATTATCCACACATTTGAAAATTTGATGAAGAGTCCACACATTTGGAAAAATTATGAAGACAGGATTCGTGTCGCATATGACACTAGGCGTGTCCCAACCTGACAAATCGCCCCCATGACAGAAGGCCCACCACATGCCATGTCCTTTCTAGATCTTTGAATATTACAACCAGACACGGGGCGTGCCTACATAGAAACGGGTCGTGCCTCGTACCAGTCCAGCTTATAAATGTCATCTTGTAAGGAATTATTTCTCTTGAAGTAATGATGCTGATCAGCTGAAGATAAGTTATCTAGGAAGGAATAGAAGAACCGAGATAAGTTATCTCAGAAGAACAAACTGCCGGAGATAACTTATAGTTACCTCGGAAGGCATTTTATCTAGGGAACACAGTTTTACCTCGGACAGTGGATGCGCCCGAGATAACTCAAGTTACCTGGATAAGGCGAGTTATCTCGGACACCAACTTGACTACCTCCACATGTCTCTGACATATCTGATCCTGTTTTTCCCGCTCTTCTTCTGACAAGAGGCTGACACTTTATCTTCTAGACTAGTTTAATATTATTCTAGTTCATGTATCTTCACTCAAAGGTCTAAATGACCATTAGAGGAATCAAGGGCTCTCCTTGATTCCTTAGGCACTATAAATAGACACTTGGAATCAGTTAAACTCAAGTGTGTGTAAATCACTCACATATGTACTTCGAATCATCAAGTTATAATATAGTGCCCAGTTTTATTCATATCAATGTTATGTTTGATTTGCATTCGATCTCATCTTCTTTTACTCAAAACAGAGCATAAGAATTAACTTGTTTCCGCCTGGTTAATTCTAAGTAAATCTTGTTATTGGTTAAAACTCTAAAAACGTATTCGATCCTACAAGTGGTATCAGAGCTTTAGCTCTTGTTTTAAATACTTAAATTCAAAATCAGTTTTTAAAACTCTATTTTACTTAAGTACTCTGTTTCTTAGTAAAAGGTCACTCTTTCCTCATTTTCATTCTTAATCATAGGAGAATCACAAAATGGTAGTTCAAACAAACCACCATCATTTATGCCTGATGATTTTGATACATGGAAGTTACGTATGATAAGATACCTTCATCATTCTGATTACAGAATGTGGAAATCTGTCATGTATGGCCCTACTATCCCTATAGCAAAATCTGCTACTACACCAAGTGTAGATATAGTGAAAGATTTTGTTGACTATTCCAATGATGACCATAAGCTGGTTGAGGGAGATCACAAGGCTTTATGGGCACTACAGGCAGCACTTCCAAATTCTGTTCTCGTAGGTTTCAAAAATTGCAAACAGCTTTTGATCTATGGAAAGCATTAAACGAAATGTACGAAGGAATTGATGAAGTAAAAGAAAATAAGAAGGATGTTCTAAAACAAAGATATGAGAACTTCTCTCACAAAAATGGTGAGAGTATGAATGCTCAATATCTTCGTTTGTTCAGCTTCTCGATGAACTACAGGGAAATGGTGTGAAGATGGAAAATGGCGATGTGATCAGAAAGTTTCTAAGATCATTCCCTGATGTTTGGACAGTATATACTGTAAGCATCAAGTACAACAAAGATCTCAAAACTTTGAAGCTGAGTGAGCTTCATGGGATGCTTAGTGCACATGAAATGGAAATTAATGAAAAGTCAGGTGTTCTGCACAAACCCGCAAACTTGACTATTCCAACCTCCACTGCACTCATCGCTGCTCATGAAGAAGGAAGTCATTTTAATGAACAAGCTCCACTGATCACTTACCCAAAATCACCAAGAGGTAATGAAGTTATTGGAGATCTTTGTATTAGCAACTCTGAGCACGTCCGGCGTGGTCCTGATCTTCACGTTGGGTATCAACGGAATGACCTCCTCGATCGACTGAGTCGAACAATTAATCACAAGAATAAGATAATGTTCAGGCAAAGATCTGAGTACTACATCAAGTGCCATCCCGTCAAAGATGGAGTAGCCAAGGTCGATCATCCTGTCGCGATACGCTTTCATCAGCATGACATGATCGTATGGAGAGGAGTCGTTAGCCATAGAGCCGTTCACGAATTGTGAAAGTGCATCGGCTCGCTCAGTCCTCTGACCTAACTTAAATAAATCCTTGAGTTTACGCATGATGTCATAAGCAGACATCCCCATGAAATTGTACCGCTAAACCTGAGTCATGCTAGATAACATCAGGTCAGTGACGTCCTTATCATCGTCAGTGTGCTTTTGGAGCTCAGACTGCAAGTTCTCATTTAACAAGTAAGATGGAATACTCGCGATAGGTCGGTCAATGACATAGAGTTTCCCGAGGAGCCTTAAAAGGTTCCTTAGGGTAGTCTGCCATGCGAGAAAGTCAGTCTCAGTGAAGGGGTCGAGTTGTACCATTGAACTTAATGGAGTTGAGTTTTCTTTAGCCTTCTGAAATAAGCAAAGTAGATTTAATCAGTATTTTTGATGTTTTATATTTCATTAAAATAAGTTGGTAAAGTTTATTTTAAGAAATCGAGAGTTCGTTTAGACGACATTACTTGAGACCGCCAAATGAGCCTCAGGAGCAAAGTCGTGTAAACAAACTGACAACGGTTGTCAATTGTGAGACTCAAGTCACAACTCTCAGTATGAGGCCGCTATATACATACAATTGTGTTTTGCGATACGTTTAGCCTCATCCGTGCCCACTTTAGTAATACACATCTGTGGCGCTGTGTTGAAATACTCCAATACCACGAATATATACCTCTAAAGCGATAGTAGTCCTAAATGGTCGAAGTGATGACACGGTGTTGAAATACTCCAATGTACTCACCTTGGAAGGTACCCTCGGCACCAAGTGCGGTGTTGAAATACTCCAACACTGATGCTCCGGTAAATACGTTCCAAGTTCGACTTGAGATAGGATGACACGAACTATCAGTTTTTAAGAATTACCAAATAGGGATATTAGTTACTTTTAATACTTAATTACCGTTAGACACGAACGATTAAACCCTATCACCACTCGGGACTAGTAAATTAATTTAACCTAATTAAAATTACTAAGTTGTCGCGAATGGCATATTGTGTGTTAAACGACATAAGGTCTTGATCTCGCTCGAGCCATACAAGCGAGATCATAAGAGACATATTTAATATAAAATTAAATACAATAAATGGTGAACAATCAAGGAGACAACTCTGTGCGTTCTTGGATTTGATTCAGCTCCCACTTGCTTCGACATCCCTCCAGTGTGTGACCAGTCTTCGACTCTTGGTTTTATACAAAATTTACAATTACAACAATTGTAACCTAGCTCTAAATATTGTACAACTTTGAAACCCTAAACCGGGTCCAATAAACCAAAATTCGAAATATACAAATGGGCCAAAACATTTGGGCCAACAAAAAAAAAACACGCAACGACATAAAAAATTATGCAGTTTTGAATAAGGGGTCGGCCGTAACACACAATAATAAAATTATACAGAATTAAAATTAATCAAGTAAAATTAATTCTAATTCGCAATTTGGATTTAAGTCGAAATTGCGAACTACCGGCTACGTAAAGACCGGTTCTGATTTGCGCGCGGTGATAATGGCTCTTATACCACTGTAGGGATTTTTAGTGGATATCCGGGTTACCGATTTAATTTTTTATTAAAACTGATTTAATATATAAATTAATACTATATTAATTTAGCAGCGGAAACGATTTAATTTAAAACACGCGGATACAACTGTAACAGGATCAATCACTGTACACGACAAACACAGAAAAATTATTTATTTAAAATAAATAAATAAAACTAAATTAAATATCTAAACAAATTAGATATACCTTGGCGGGATCCGAGCAACTGCTCGAGACACCCGGATTCAACGGGCTCGCGCTAGGATGAACTGAGACTTCTGACTCGAACCTGCGAGACAGATCATCAACGACGGCGGCGGCGGCCATAGGCGGCGGTGGTAGGGATACCACGGGCGGTGGTGACAAAACATCCTCCACCGGGATAGCAACCAGAACAGTCCCCACGACGATCTCATCACCAGTAACCGGCGATGACACGATGGCGGTGGCCGACGGGTAAAGAGGCGCGGGCCACGACGAGGGGACCGGGCGCGGCGGCCTCGGCTGCGCCAGCAGCGCGAGGACCATCGGCCGACGGTCGTGTGGTGGTGCGACAGACGCAACGGCGGTGGTTGAGCCGCGACGGCGGCTCGGGTCGCGACTTCGGCTTCGGCTCGGGCTGCGGCTTCGGCTCGGGCTGTGACTGCTTCCCTTTCGATACGAGCACAGATGCTAGCGAGACGGGGATCCATCGGAGAAAAACGCGAAGGATCTCGGTGGTGTTGGCGGCGGCGGCGGCCATCGGAAGGAGGCGACGGCTTGGTGTAAGGAATATTGCGCTTGGAAGATTTTCGGCTGAATGCCAATTTTGTTATGTTCCGGCTGAAGTTGATGTTGAAGCGAAATTATCACTTCAAGCGGAACTGGCAGTTCAAGCGGAAAGAAGCAGTTTTGTCTTTTAGCGAATATTCCGGGTGAACTCGATTATCCACCAGATAATGAGTTCAACCGGACTTTTCCTGAGATGTCTTTTCAGCAAGTCCAATCCTGCAAAAGCTTCTCGTATGCTTCTATATCTGATTCAAGCCGCTCTCCTAAAGTAGTATGTTGCTGCAAACACGTAAGATATTCCAATTGCCGATGTTTATTCTTTTGGTAGTTTGTATTTGACTTTTTAGTTTACGGTCTAGATTAGATCGCATGAGATCAATGGCTGTCATTGATCTCATCAGCACTATATATAGCTTAGTTAGCTCATAGTTTACACATCATCATATGTTCTTAAACAACTTGTAATAGTGTAGCTTTGAGTTAATGCAAATAGTGCCGAGTATTTAATACTTTGTTGTTACTATCTTTCTGCAAATCAAGCATTTACATTATACACAAGAACTAAATATCGCTTAAGTAAAGTGAAATATAACTTTAATTCCGTAGGGTTATATTTGCAAGTAAAGGGTTTTGTTTTAGTTTAACTCTAACTAACAACGATCCTACAAGTGGTATCAGAGCTTTGGCTCTCACTTTGAAGACTTTCAGTGCTTCAAAGTTGATACTTTACTTGCTTACTTTAGAAGCTTTGCTATTTCTTCTTTCGAAAGGTTTTCAAAATGAGTGATTTTAGTCTAAGTTGTCCAAATGGTTCTTCCAACAAACCACCAATGTTCACTCCTGATGACTTTGGTACCTGGAAACTCAGGATGGAAGGTTTTGTTAGGATTTTGGACCGTCGTATTTGGAAATCTTTCACTGAAGGACCCTACTCACCCATGGTTTCATCTGCTGATGATACAGAAGTCAAGATACCAAAACCACTAGAAAAATATGTTGAATCTGACTACACTGCTATCGAATTTGACCATAAGGCATATTGGACTCTACAGGCTGCACTTCCAAATTCCATTTTAAGTGGGTTTAAAGGATATAAAACTGCATTTGACCTGTGGAATGCCTTAAGTGAAATGTATGAAGGAACCAGTGAAGTAAAAGAAAACAAGAAAGATGACTTAAAACAGAAGTATGAAAACTTTACTTTCAAATCTGGTGAAACAATGACAAACCAGTACTTAAGATTTGTTTCTTTGCTTGATGAACTCCAAAAGGTAGATGTAAAACTAGACCAGGTAGATGTTAACAGAAAGTTCCTACGTTCCCTGCCTTCTGTGTGGACAGTTTACACAGTGAGCATCAGGGAATGCAAAAACTTGAAAAAGATGAGACTCAGTGAACTTCATGGAATACTCAGTGCCTATGAAATGGAACTAGATCTTAAACAAAACTCATCTTCTGAGTCAACTCAGCTGTTTTCATCTGCACTAGTAACTACTGATTTTAACAGTCAAAGGTCTTCAAACTCATCATATCAGTCACCTATTGTCAGTTTCCCTGAGACACCAAGGTGTCAAGAAAGTTTTTCAAACACGTTTGAAAACTCTCACAATGCTCATGTAGCAAGTGACTCTTACCAAGGCTTCATACCTGAAGATCTCGAGTGTATAGGTGCTGATGATTTAGAGGAAATGGACATAATGACTCAACTTGCTATGGTTTTTGTCAGAGCTCAAAGATTTTACAAAAGAACTGGTAGAACCTACAAGGGAGCAAAAGGTGCTCACATAGGCCTTGACAAAAGCAAGGTGAAGTGCTATAACTGTCACCAACTTGGTCACTTTGCAAGGGAGTGCTCTCAACCAAGAAGAGAATGACAGAATCAGAGTCATGTCCAAGTGAAAAATCAAGGAGGAAGCAAATCCAACAACAACAATTCTGGTAACAACTCAGGCTCTCACCCTACTCCACCAAAGCCAACCGGAAGTCAAAACCACCAGAATGTTGTAGCTGCTGTTGCAAATCAAACATCATGTGTTGAATGGGAAGATTTCGTTACTGAGTTTGAGCCTATCAACCATGTTTGATGGCCAAAAAAGACTCCACCTCAGATCAGGTAAACTCTATCCCTGAGAAAGTCCTAGAAAACCTATGCAGCCCTGCCTGCATAGAACAAGTGGCAAAGTACCGAAATCACAACACTGATTTGATTGATGAAGTTTCAAACCTAAATGAGTTAAAGGAATGTTTCAAGAAAACTGAATCATCATACATGTCAAAAATTGAAAATTTAACAAAAGAGTATGAACAGTTAAAATAAACCAACTCAGTGCTTGAAACACAGCTTGATGACTTGCTGTCAAAGATAGAGAAATTAAGAAATGAAACCAAAGATGCTAAGGCTGAGGTTGATGTTCTTGAAATCAAGCTGAAAGATGCTTTGTTTACTTGTGATAAATTCCAAGCAGCAAACAAAAAGGCTGAGAAACTGTGGATGGGAGGGATGTATGGTAAAGCAGGTGTTAGGTATAACTGTGTTGAACCACCAATTGAATACTCACCTGTAATCAAACCGATTGATGCTTTAAAATCTGAATGCAAAGTTAGTCTCACAGTTGATGACATTTCATCACAGTCCAGTTCTGAAAACACTGTTGAGTCTAAGAAAACTGAAGTCACTGTTGCAAGCACATCTGCTTCAACTGACCAATCAACCATTTTGAAACCATCAATTGTTGTTCCTCCACCAACTGTTTATGAACCCAAGGATTCAAAAGTTGGAGGAAAGCAACCTGAGTAACCAAAGGGAAGTCAAACTCAAAGGCTTGGTCAACTAAATTTCAACCAAGTAACCAAACTTGAGTCTCCCAGAAAATTTGAAACCAAAGTTGTTGAATGCATGTGCTGTGGTGAACAAGGTCACCTAGCTGCTGTATGCCAGTTTAACCCAATGAGCAAAGTTAAACCAATTCTGATACCAAAACCTGTTTTGCAACCAAAAGTTAAATTTCAAAAGAAACTCACAGGAAGAACTTCACATGTGAAAAGTCACACAATGAAGCATTTTGGATCTGAATCTAACAGGGTCTTAATTGGCAATGATAAAAATGGAAGTTTCTCTGTTTTTAGGCAAAATCGTTTTCCGGCTGAAGTTCAGGCGAAACATTTTTCCGCTCGAACTCATGTTCAACCGGAAAACAAAACTCAACCCAGATCAGCTACTGCTCCAAAGCAGATACCACATGTACACTTTGCTGATGGGTTTGAGCATTTTGAAGCTCAAGGAAGAAGAAATCACTCTAGAGGAAAGACCACCTCTAGAGAAAAAATTTCAAGAAGCAAAAAGTCTCAACAACCTGAAATTGTTTTTGCTACTAGTTCAAGTGGAAGTTACTGTGTTCCACCTCAGGGGGAGAGTTCAAATCAAAACAAACACTTTCCTCAAAGATTTTCAAAATCTCCTGAAAGAACTAAGTTGGTTAACCAAGGAAATGAAAAACCAAAGAAAATAACCAACAAGCAAAGAAAATTTAAGGAGTACAGGGAAAGAAAAATTGCTGAAAGGAAAAACACCAAAGGTGAAGGATTTAGTCAAACAAGTACTCAATATGAGAACTTCAGTTTTGACAATGATGATCTGCTTAATGAAGCTCCAGTCTTAAATACTTTAGTACTCAAAGAGTATAAGTATAATGATGCTTATGGCAGACCCAAGACCACTCAGGCTTGGGTCCCCTATAGAAATTAATCAATTCTGATGTGTACAGGTGCAAAATAAAGGCCAAAATAGCCTATGGGTAGTTGACAGTGGATGCACTTGCCACATGACAGGGAATAAGCAAATTCTGGAAAATACAAAAAGAATCAATGGAGAACCAGTTGCCTTTGGAAGCACAAAAGGCCATATCACAGCACAAGGTGATGTGACAAATGGACTGGTAAAATTTGACAGAGTCAATTTTGTTGATACATTAAATTTCAACTTGCTTAGTGTCTCACAAATGTGTGACAAGAACTTGAATTTAATGTTTAATGAGAAAGAGGCCATAGTCCTCAAACCTGGTGTCAAAATTCCTGATGAACTAATAATGCTTAAGGCACCCAGGAGAGATGGATTCTACATGTTGGATATGTCAGTTGCTACACCCTCATGTGGTACTGCCTGTTTTGTATCCAAAGCCTCAGTTGACGAATATGATCTGTGGCATAGAAGGTTAGGTCATGTGAATTACAAAAACATGAACATAATTGTGAATCTTGGCTTGGTTAAGGGTCTTCCTAACAAGCACTTTGCATGTTCTGAAAACTGTGTGCCATGTCTCAAGGGCAAGCAACACAGAGCCTCCTTTAAGCCAAAAGTTGAATCTTCTATCTCAAAACCTCTAGAGCTGTTGCACATGGATCTTTTTGGTCCAACTAGAGTAATGAGTTTAGGGAAAAGGTCATACTGTTTTGTTTCAATTGATGATTTTTCAAGATATACTTTGGTTTTCTTTCTCAAAACAAAAGATGAAACTGCTGAATTGCTGAAAACTCTTGTAATTAATTTAGAAAATCACTCAAATCTCAAAGTCAAAACAATCAGATGTGACAATGGCACAGAAAAAATCAGGTTTTGAATACATTTTTTGAGGAAAAGGGAATTGTGAGACAATTTAGTGCTCCTAGAACTCCACAGCAAAACGGTGTTGCTGAAAGGAGAAATAGGACATTGATTGAAGCTGCTAGATCCATGTTAGCAGACTCCAAGCTCCCTGTGATATTTTGGGCAGAAGCAGTGAACACTGCCTATTATGTCCAAAACAGGATTTTAATTGTCAAAGGCAAAAACAAGACACTTTATGAGTTTTGGAGAAAAAGAAAGCCAAACATTTATTTCTTTAAGCCATTTGGTTGTCCTGTTACAATATTAATAACCAATGAGTCATTGCCCAAATTTGCTGAAAAGGCAGATGAGGGATATTTTGTTGGATACTCAGGTGTGTCAAAAGCATACAGAGTGTACAACAAGAGAACCAAAATTGTTGAGGAAACTATAAATGTCTCTTTTAATGAAAAATCTACCAACAATTTTGAGTCTCAACCCACTTGGTTAGTTGATATTGATGCACTAACCACTGCTTTCAACATAACTGTTGATAAGCCTGTGAGATCTTTAGTGCATGAAAGTAACTTTTATAGGTCTACTGATGAGCATTGGAAGAGCAACACTGCTGGAACTGAGAAGCAAAACTTCTTCTCTTCAATAAGCATCAAACCTATCTTGCCAGACAATGGAAAGAAACCTTCTGAAATAATTCAAATTGAAGAGGAAATTGTTCCGGTCGAAGTTCAAACGGAAATTTCTCCGGCTGACGTTCAAACGGAAATTTCTCCGGCTCAAGTTCAACCGGAAAACTTTATTTCAGAAACTGTTGAGAACAATGATTCCGGATCAACTGAACCTGAAAATTCAAATGATGAATTCAGTTTCGAGCATTTGACCCACCTTTCAGAAGACAGTTCTCACAATACAGTTGAAAGTTCAAATCATGTTTCACAAATTGCTGATATTGAGCTTCATTACAGACTTCCTCAGCTCAATATACCCTCAAATGGAAGAAGCCATGAGTTCCTTATGTTTCTAGACAGAAGAATCAACAGAGATCACCCAATGAGAAACATTATTGGAGAAGTATCAGCACCTGTGTTGACAAGGAGTAGATCTGCTAATGCAAACATTTGTTTGCATGCTGCATTTTTGTCTCAAGAATTGCCCAAGAAGGTAACAGATGCCTTGGAAGACAACAATTGGGTCGAGGCAATGCAGGAAGAGTTATTTCAGATTAAGAAGCAGAAAGTTTGGGAATTGGTAGATCTGCCTGATGGAGCAGAACCAATTGGCACAAAGTGGGTATTCAGAAATAAGAAAGATGACAGGGGAATTGTTATCAAGAACAACGCAAGACTGGTAGTGCAAGGCTCTGTACAGGAAGAAGGCATTGATTATGATGAAGTGTTTGCACCAGTGGCTAGATTGGAAGCTATCAGAATGTTCTTAGCCTATGCTGCCTTCAAAGACTTCCAAGTATTTCAAATGGATGTCAAAAGTGCCTTCCTGTATGGCCTACTGGAACAAGAAGTATATGTCAACCAACCTCCTGGTTTTGAGGACCCTCACCATCCTAACAAGGTGTGCAAGCTAATCAAAGCTTTGTATGGTCTCAAACAAGCACCTAGAACCTGGTAAGAAACTCTTTCGAACTATCTTCTAGAGAATGGCTACAGGAGAGGGGCCATTGACAAAACACTTTTTGTTAAAACTGTTGGTAAGGATATGTTGCTGGTACAAATCTATGTAGATGATATTATTTTTGGTTCATCTAACACTGTTTTGTGCAAGGAGTTTGAGACTTTGATGCAGTCCAAATTTGAGATGAGCTCTATGGGAGAACTAACATTCTTCTTAGGACTACAAGTGAAGCAAACCGCAGATGGAATCTTTTTGAATCAATCAAAGTACATCCAAGACATGCTGAAAAGATTTGACATACAAGCCTGCTCAAGTGCAAAAACTCCTATATCCACTTCCCACAAGTTAACCAATGACTTAAGTGGCAAGCCAGTGGATGTGCACCCGTATAGAGCAAGGATAGGCTCACTGATGTATCTCACTGCTAGCAGACCTGACATCATGTTCAGTGTTTGCTTATGTGCTAGATATCAGTCCTCACCAAAGGAGTCACATGTGCTAGCTGTTAAGATAATCTTCAAGTATCTAAAGGGACAACCAAAATTGGGTTTGTGGTATCCCAAGAACTCGGACTTCTCTTTCAGAGCATTCACAGACAGTGATTATGGTGGTTGTGACATTGATAAGAAGTCAACATCACGTGGATGACAATTCCTAGGTGAAAGACTTGTATATTGGAAATGCAAGAAGCAAACTTGTGTTTCCACTTCAATTGCAGAGGCTGAGTATATTGCTGCCTCAAGTTGTTGCAGTCAAGTTCTATGGATCCAGAATCAAATGCTTGACTACGGGATCAGATTCATGGAAACTCCTATTCTTGCAGACAATAACAACGCCATCTCCATCATCAACAATCCAGTAAAGCACTCCAAAACCAAACACATTGACATAAGGTATCATTTTATTAGAGATTGTGCAGAAAAGAATTTGATCAAACTATTCAAAGTTCATACTGATCACTAGTTGACAGATTTGTTCACAAAAACTTTTGATGAGGAAAGATTTTTCTATCTCATCACAGCCATTGGGATGATGAATTTTGAATAAAAACTTTTCACAATTTTCAAATAAAAGAAAAACATGTGCTTAAGAGCCCGTCTCTTGATACAAAAAGAAAAAGAAAAAGAAAAATTATTGTGATAATTTCTGTTCATAGTCAATAACCTCTGTTACACTATGAAAATTTATCACAAATTTTCAAAATCTTGTGTTTTGCTGTTCAGCTTCAATTTCCGGTTCAACCTGTGAGTAAAACAACTTTTGAGACTCACCGGGTGAACTTCAAACGGAAAAATGCCTTGTAAATGACGTGAAAAATGTTTTTGTAAACAATTCTTCCAAGCGGATAAATCATCCGCTTGAAGTTCAGACGGAAGAAATTTAGTTTTTAAAATAAAGGAGAAATGGGTTCCGCTTGAACTTCCGGGTCAACAAAGTCAAAGTCCCATTTAATTACCCGGAAGGCACAATTTTCTAAGCGGATATACATTTATTTACCCATTAAGTTTTTAACTGATTATAATCCGAGGTTTCAATAAATTTACTTTTGGATAAAGACATGCTTTAACCAGCTGTACCGTATAACCCATAAAGTATCTGTCCCATCAGTTACTGAACCGTCTGTTTTAACTCTCTCTCCTCCACGTCATCACCGAAAAGGTAAAAAGCCCTAATTTACCGTCACTTTCCCCATTTCTCTCAACCCCACTCAGCACTTACTCCCAAATTTCTCTCAAACTCTCTCCAATAAACCTCCATTTAACCGTCAATCTTCTAAAAAACCTGTATCAACAATGGCTCCAAAATCAAAGGCGAGTGGCAAGAAGCCCATCGGTGACTCAAAGTTCCCTGTAGAACACAATTTGGTGGCGTACCTAGAACCACCGAGCAAAACTGACATCTACAACGGCATGATAGACTTCATCAAAAGATCCCACCTTCATCATGCGCTCACTGTTGAAGCTGAAATATTTTAAGAGGTTATGGAAGAGTTCTGGTCTCATGCTAGGGTTACCGAAGACGAAGATGGTAGTGAATCGATTGTGTCGGAAGTTCAGGGCACAGAAGTGGAAATTAATGAAGAAAAGGTGCGAAAACTGTTGAAATTCAGGGATAACGGTGGATATGAAGTAGTCGACTCCTAGAAATATCATCGACTGTTCAGGGATATTGGATACGGTGGTTCCCTGCAAAGCAAAACTATCAAGAAAGGGTAATTACCCTACAAATGGAGGTTCTTGGCCCATACAATTCTGGTGTGCCTATCTCCAAAGAAAGGTGGATTTGACGAGCTTGCCAGTGAACAGGCTTCCGCCTTCTATGCTGTGGTAAAAGGTGAAAACTTCAATTTTTCCAAACTGATTTTTCAAGCCCTAAAATCCAACATTCATTCTGAATATATCTACCAGTACCCTAGATTTTTGACATACATTCTCAGAGAAGAGTACCCGCAAATTGTCTGGCTTGGTACAATTTTGTAACAAAAACTTCTTGATGAGAAAACTTTTTCTAACCTTGCTTTAAACAAGACTGTATTTCTTGGAAGGGACACTGACTATCCCTTACCAATTCCAAGGCAGTTTCCAGATGAACCTGCTATTGCTGAGGTTCACCCGGAAACTGTAGCAGCAACTGAGCCCCATGCTCAAGATGACAGAGCTATAAACCCAATAGCCTCTGAACATAC
>JBCNJP010000023.1:20099221-20124497 GCA_039602395.1 Deinandra increscens subsp. villosa
TGCCCGTGCACATAGCGAGACTGTGTAGCGAAACTGTGTAGCGAAACTGAGCCAAGACCAAAACCCAAACTTGTGCAACTTGTTTGAATATTATGCCCCGACTTACATGATCATGCAATAATGAAACATGCCTTGAATTCGAGTTATGTGAACCCTCGTTTATGATCAACCATCGGTGTCGTGTGTCGGTATGTCGTGTCATAGTTCCAACGTGCTATGTTATGGGCCATAGTGACGTAAGTTAAATATTAGACACAAACTAATACTTAAGACCTAAACGTGTTCTTAGGTCTTCGTTAAGCAAACAATACTTGGATTATTTAGCAAGTGTAGCAGTGCAACCAAAGGTGAGTGTCACTAACCCGTTTACTGTGAGCCCGTTTGGGACACACTGAATAACTTAATGAAAAAAAAACAATGCTGACAATCTTATGAGTGCTATGCACCTCTTTTATGAACTTGAAACCTTATGAGTGCCACGCACCTCTTTGATAAACTTGAAGTGTTTTATGGGAAACGCTTGTGAAACTGAAGCAAACTACTTCTGAAACGACACTGAAAACATTTTGAGATTCATGAGAATCCGGTAAACCGTTTTAATATGGCTAGTGTAGGTTAAAGTATAAACCACATGATATCACATGATTTCTAAGGATTGCCTTTTAACTGAAAAAGTACTCAACTTAATTGTGCCATTAATTGTAAAGCGAGGGGATGTTGGGTAGATCTACTGGAGTTTGACAAACTCCGCCTCTTGACATTGGAGGTGCACGGAGGTACAATATCGGCCTATCTGACCGTGATCCCGAGAGGACACGGGGGAGGCAAAGCCGCGATGACGTATGTCCGCAAAACAAAATAGATGATGGCGATGCCACTACAATACTTATTAGTCAGCTTTGGTACAAACTTCCTTAGTGCATGGAACAACGGATTAGCTACCCGCGATATCGGTTGAGCACTTTAATTTTACAAAATTAGTACATACCCGATAACGCATGTTACGGACAATACTTTTACTAAATCACGCTACTATGATTATGGACCGGTGTATTATCACTGAGCATTGCTTTTCACAAATAAATATTACATAAGTATATGTTGACACAATATGATTATGTGACCGGGCCACTGCGTGACAAGCCCACTGTGAACTCACCAACCGTTAGGTTGACACTTGCGTGGTTTAAACTTTTGCAGATCGCTGAGGAGTATCCGGAGCGGGTTGGCATGGCGCATGAAGACATTTTACTTTTGTTTAAACTAAATTGGGAATTTAAAACAATGATTTTGTAAAGCACGTGGTTAGTGCTAAGACAATATGTTCCGCTGCGTATTTTGAGACTTTATTTTATGATATATATATATTTGGACTTACTCTGATTCGTTTAGTATTTGTAACTAATGGTTGTGGTCCTGGTTTGCTCGCACCCCTTAACGGTATGAACTCCGTTAGTGGTTAATTGGGGGTGTGACACTCTCGATATCTTCTTCTTCTTTTTTCAAAGATGAGGGTGAAGACTCCTTCTTACAAGATCGATTCAGACGATTATATCGAATCACAGGGCATAGTCCCTAAAACTGCCGAAGAAGAATGTATGATAGTTCCATTTGATATTATACGCTTGAGGGATTCTGGCTCTTTTCCTTCTTCCGTCGTTTTTAGGGCTTTGAGTTTACCATCCGCAATTGACAGCAAATCCAAAAAATGGGTTTGTTTTCCTGAATATCCCTTTACTATAGGTTTGAATTATCCTTTTCCTTCTTTGATTTAAGAGTTCTTCGATGTCTCCAATCTTTGCTATACTCAAGTAATGCCCACGATCTGGAGAATCCTATACTCCCTGAATCGTATTAAAGATAATCATCATCTACACATTCCCATTTCTCTGATAACTGAAGCATATAATCTGGTGACCAATGGCCAAGGTTGTTATATGTTAAAGGCTAAGGTTGGTAGCAAAAATTTGATCCATCGTGTAGGTGAAAACAATCCCATTTGGAGAATTTGGTTCTTCTTCGTAGTGAGGGATTCCATTACCAACGGAAGACTTATTCCCGATACTTGGATTGTCGAAGGTAAGCATTTGTCTCCCATTTTTCTTCTTTAAAAGCAGACATATTTTGACCTCTATTCTGCGGATATTAATCTCTCAAAGGTTGTTCCTGTTGACAATCATTCATCTGAAATTTTGAGTAAAGTCTTGGCTCTTCCTGTTGAAGATAGAACCTTCTCTGTAGAGGCTTCCAGTCGTTTTACTGTTGAATCTATCTATTCGACAGGTTCATCTTCCGGTAAGCGTATTTTCTTTTGCTTTCACATGTCTTTCTCTATATTGATATGAGTCGATCTAATCAATCAGGTGCTAATTCGAAATCTGTTCCTGGTGTGGGTGATGAGGATGTGAATTCAAACGTGAAGACTCAACAATTTTTCGATAAAGAAAGGCTTCCTGCTTCGAAGAAGTGAAAGACCATTTCTCATGCCCAGTCTTCTTCTAATCCTTTCGCTGACCTATCTTTTGAAGAAATCTTTGAACAAGAGGACACTTTCCTTCTTCAAGTATGTATCCTTATTACTTGTTTAGATATTTTTAGTCTGCAATACTTAGTTTCCTCGTGCTGCAGGCCAGAACCCTGTGCATCTCAGTTCGTGATTCTATCATCAGGAAATCAAAAGAAGATGTACGTCTTCTTAATGATCAACTGGTGGCCAGGGACAAAGCTCATGCTAACTCACTTTTGGAGATGAAATAAACAATGAATAAGTTTTTTGAAGCTGCTGTACTTAAGTGTAAAATTGAAATGGCTTATCGAATTTTAAAGGGCAGTTTGGTCATGCCAGAGTGGGATATCAATGCCTGGCAGAAAGCTCACAAGGATTTGACTAGAGAAGAAGTACTGCTTGAAGGTGCCGAGGAGCAGGTGTTCGTGGGAAAGAAATGATAGTTGGTTTTATGGTTTAATTAATTAATGTGGTTTTTTTTACCTAGGGTTCATGTTGGCCCTTTGATACTTTAACCTTTTGGATTTTTGATATCCGCTTGTAGATTTTGCTTTTGTTTCCTGCAGACATTTTGATTTTCAATATGGCTTATATAATATTGTATTTTGATCAGTTTTAATGCTACATGTGTTTGATATACATGTGATGTGCTTGTTTTAATTCTAGATGTATGTTGAAACTGTATTTACTAAAGCTGTTTTGAAGCTGTTTGACACCAGAACAATTTGTGGCATTGATAATGTGTGCCAAAAGATTAGCTTGATTTACTAAAACTGTATTGAATGTGTGGGTAAAAGGTTATTATGTGTGGGTAAAAGTGTATTACATGTGGATGTTGCTTTACCTACATATAAGTATTATTTAAATTATGTGTAGGTAGATACGTTTTTTTATTATAAAAACTAAAAATATTAATTTCCACGTCACTATTTTTTATACCTACACATAAATTAAATTTTAAATATGTGTAGGTACGTATTTTACCACGTCAATAAAATAAAAAAAAATTATTTTACTTAATTTATCTACAGATATTTTTGCTAATATTATGTGTATGTAAAAATATTACTTATTACTTACACATATTTATTATGAACAATTATTGTGACTATCCACATTCTTAACTCTCTTTTATCATTTTGTTGTATTAATACCTTAGCCTATAAATATGGCTATATGATGTTATGAAGAAGACAATATATGAGTTCTATACTTCTATCTAATCTCTACTCTCTCTTCTCCTATTCTTCATATAATCTTATCTCTATACATATTTAGATAGAATGCTAATGGGCTGTTGTTATTCAACACGTTATCAGCACAAAATGTTCTCTCATCATGAACCACCATGTAGAGCATAATCAAATCACACAACGGTCCAGAACTACTAATCGGTATCTTTTGTTTCTTGATTTAAGGTAATGTCTCTTAGTGATTCTTGTTGGAACAATCTTTCAAATAGAATCTGGAATTTGAATTTGGTTTTATAATTCATGTTATAATGTCGGACTAGGGTCCCAACCAAAATCAAATCATACCAAGAGAGGAAGATTGATATAGTGGATTAAACAAAAAATGTTTTTTTTGGTTATTTCACACACCTACTCAGTCACCCACATTCTTTCATATATTTAACCAAAAATTATTTTATGGATGATAAATGTATAACTTAATAAATTTATATAAGTTGTCTTTTCATTCATCCTCATTGTATTGGGTTAATTGCTAATCAATAGATAACTTAAATATGGCCTTAATCAATTTAATTAATCGATATTAGTTGTGTATAAATCAATGTTAGATTATATTTAGACACTTGTGTTTCGGTATATATTGTTATGGAACTTAATAATTATTAATACTATAAACTAATAAAAATAATTTGGGTTATCTCATCGTAACTCAGTATAGATTATTATTATTTTTATGTTGTTATAAAATAATGTGTATATATATATGTGTGTGTGGTGCAGTTATAATTTTATACATTATCATTTTTAAACTAGAAATTTAGACATTGTGTTTGGATGTCATTTAATAGATAGCAATTGATTATACGTAAATATTTATCTTTTAATGTGTTTACGTATCTTTTTGTTTGTTTGTTTAACCATATTTCTTATTATTAATTATTATTAAAAGTGTCACACTTTATTGGTTTTCTAGCTTATAAATTAGTAATTTTTAATGGCTATAAAATCATATTATAGATATGATAACTAGTGGTCATTTTATAACTATTACAATGACATGTAATATTACATTGCATGTTATATGAAGGCATTGAGTGAAAAACTTGGAAATGCAAAGACTTTGAAAATTGAATGCCTCACTATTATCCCCACTTGTCATGTGGACCAAATTAATAAAGAGGCATGACCACTAGAGAACGGTAATACTACCAAAGCTCATTATGAGTAGATTCATTTAAGATTGCAAGACTACAAGTCTATGCGTGGATATAACTCAGTGAGATATAGAATCACCCTCACAATTAGTTCTATGTTGTGAAAACATTATTGGTAAGGATATGAAGAATATAAGAGCTCCTATTAAAAAATCACGAGACTCATTTCGTTGGTAAAACCCCATTCCCAAAAGCGGATGTGGGCATGTGACAACATATAATGACCAAAGTGGAAGTCATGGTTATGGTATCCTCATGTAATGACTAAAGTAAAATTCTTGGTTGTGGTCATGGATGATATAAAAATATGGAAAAATTATCATTGTGTTTGGATTAAAAACACAAGATCCTTATGATGTTATAATAGCTACTAATGAATAGAATAACTAAACCAAAATTATGATTTATTATTACTCACATATTGTATAACCTACTTGTTATAAATTTATTGATATTATGTGTATGTTTTAAACAAGATGTTTGTGGTATACAACATATCATAACTCTTTTATTTCTTTAATGAGTATAAGATGAATATTGCATATTAAATGCATTCATTAAGATTCCATAACTATTTTATATTGGTGGAAGTTATGTAATAGTCAAAATGATTAGACTTGAGCATCTCGAATCATACAAGTTTACAATAAGCTCAAGTTTATATAATGACATGTTATAGTACCATGTGTTATACAATATGATTTTATTGTGCATCTCAATGTTAATATGCTATTAATTATATAGCACTAGAGAAAATAATTAAAAGACAAGTTGTGCTTTATTATCACAATCGGGCGAAAAAGTATAAACATGTTTTACATATCGATATGTAATAACTTTGAGAATTACATGTTTTGCCATTATAGCATGTCCTCTAGATGCTTTAAATTATACGTATAAAGGGTATTATAATAAATCAAATAAAATACCCATTTGTGGTTTATTTTCGTTCTCATAAAAAATATGATACTTAAAGTTTTATGCTCCTTCAATATCATAACCGATCTATATAAGGCCATAAGATAGAAGGCCAGTAAGTCTTGAATGATTCAGACGTATAAATACTTCTCAATTGATATTATTATGAGGAAAAACCAGACAAAATGATTTTCATACATTTAGAATGCTCGTGAAGTAGCAATAGTATGTAAAAGTATGAAATGGTTTTATATCCTATGTTGAGAAAAATCATGAAACATGTTTGGTTTTATTCCATTCCCTGAAGTGAATGCTAATTTATGTCCATCAGATTAATGATGATGATCATAGATGTAATTAAGAGATTGTAATGATATTCATGACGATAATGTGATCGACCACCACAGTGGAGAAAGAAGAGAATGATCATGTGAAAATAAAGTGTGAAGATCAGAAACGTGACATTACACGAATGTTTGAATGGATACATCATTCTCTTGTATTTTAATCCCATCGATGCGACTAAAGCATATACGATCATAAACTGAAAGTTTATAGATCATGATTATTTTATTGGCATGACCGGTTAGACCACACCGAGTCAATGATGATGTGAAACATATTTAATGTTAGAATAATTTTCATATTGATAATGAACATGTAATGTTTGCTCTTAAGGGAACTATTTACCGATTAAAATGGGTGTGAATCCATAAGTGATCTGGAAGTGATATATATATAATGAGATATATATATATATATATATATATATATATCCTAAGTTATATACCATTTAGTCTTATAAATCGATGCATCGTCTAAATGGTTATCAAATTCGCAACTTGAAGGTTGCATGATTTGTGGCTTAGCTAATGAGATAGCAAGCACACTCTTCCTAATAATCATATTTATTTTGGTAATATTAATGGTGAATATAATCCCCAAGTTACAAATGATTATTGGAATAAGTGTTGAACTTCATGTTGTTTAAATTTGTACACGAATTGCTTTTGTTGCAGATGGTTACCAAACATCTGCGATTAAATGCAAAGCCAATAATCATGAGAGCAAAAGTTTATATTTGTGTTGGGCTATATATTAGAGGCATGAACATTAGATGTGGGCTTACCTAATAATGGGCTTAGTGTTCACTACTTGGGCTTAGAGAGTTCACGATTGGGCTTGCTTGGGCCGGCTCCTATGGGTTTATGATTAGACTTTAGGGCTTTGTAATGGGTACTATATAAACCCATAGTGTTTATGATTAGAGTGGCTTTTGATTACGATTTTCAGATTCCCTATGTGTTTACGATGAGTTGTCATTAGCTCAAGAAAGTATTGTTTATCATTCAAGATTTGATCTTTGGTTGTTTATCTCTTTGTCAAATCTATTTCTTCTACTTTCTTCTTGAATCAATCTTGTACAAGGATTCCGCACTTGTACTAGATCAAAATTTCGTGAACGGTTGTTGATCCCGGACCAACAATTGGTATCAGAGCTCGATGAAATAGAAGACTGATCTGAAGGCTGCAAAGTGGTTTGAAACCGGAACAGATCCTGTCACCGATGAGCCAATTGGTGAAATGAGGTGTCCTCCCACCAAACGAACCCGAGTTATCAACATGCTCGATGAAATAGAAGACCATACGCTTGTAAAGAATTTTAATAGCTGGTATTATGATCCTACAATGTATGAGGTGGTGGTTGTGTGCAAGAAGATGAGAGAGTTTCGCATGTATGATCCCATTGATTTGCTAAGATTCGGAGAGAATGATATCAACCTCCTGGCATCCCGTCCAATACTTGGTGATGAACATGACATGGCAAATGCTATACGGGTGGGTATGTTCCATGGCACAACGAATCTTATTGTGGAGAAAGAATGGTGGTCAAGGAAAGAGGCACATACATTCCGATTCGATTTATGTCTTCCATAGACTGTCTAATGGTTCATGCCTAGGGGAAGATTGTTGGGCTATATATTAGAGGCATGAACATTAGATGTGGGCTTACCTGATAATGGGCTTAGTGTTCACTACTTGGGCTTAGAGAGTTCACTATTGGGCTTGCTTGGGCCGGCTCCTATGGGTTTATGATTAGACTTTAGGGCTTTGTAATGGGTACTATATAAACCTATAGTGTTTATGATTAGAGTGGCTTTTGATTACGATTTTCAGATTCCCTATGTGTTTACGATCAGTTGTCATTAGCTCAAGAAAGTATTGTTTATCATTCAAGATTTGATCTTTGGTTGTTTATCTCTTTGTCAGATCTATTTCTTCTACTTTCTTCTTGAATCAATCTTGTACAAGGATTCCGCACTTGTACTAGATCAAAATATCGTGAACGGTTGTTGATCCCGGACCAACAATTTGTATGTAAAGTGCATGTGATTTTCCGTGAAATCACATTAATTCACATCAGGCCAGTAAGTCATAATACTTCCTCCCCGTTATAGTGGTTTATGGTCAGTAACAATATTTCCCACCTTATATTTTTTGTGTGATATATATTGAAATTGCTCCACCACGATGCACAAAGATGGGCAAAGGAGGTTGGGAATAAATGTTGGGTGTAAATTAGTACCAATAGTGATAGATTTATTTTTGACCTAGATTTATGTTTTCAGGAAACAACATTCCCAACATCAGGTGGAGATAAAAAGCAGTTGGAAAATAAAATAAGCTAAAATGAATTATCGCTATATTATCTTGATCCTTGAACTAAACATTGTAATCTAGATTCCAAATGATAATTCATTTATAAAGATTAACGTATCAATTACCAGACACATTCACTGACCTTAAAAAGCGACCAAGTCACATATACTAGTTGCTAATGCTCCAATTAAGATTGGTGTCCTAGAAGGACAAATTAATATTGATAATGAGTCTATGGCACGTTTGAATCGTGGTTGACTAGTCGATTCCAATAATAAAATATCCTCGAAAAATGGAGCAACTAATAAAGATGGTCAAGTCGAGGTACTAGTAGAAGAGTCTCTTAAAGAGACGCTAGACATGATGATTCCAGAAGAACCTCAGGTACCTGAAAATGATGAAGAGATCTCGATAAAATATATCATGTCTAGGCATATATGGAATCAAAACAAAATCGACGTCGATAATATTTTGAATATAATAAGCGCTAGAAATAATAAAAATGATAAGGATCAAGAAGTAAGATATGCCTGTGATGAAAATTCGAAATGATTGGCCAAAAAGAAAGACGTAATCCAGGCAGAGTGAAATTCTCTAAATGTTGGACATAAACAGGTTTATTTTACAAAAGCATGATGTGAAAATAATATTAAGCAATACAAAGAAAACTGGTGGCACAAGGATTTTTGTAAAGACCTAAGTTTGATTATGAGGAGACATATTCTCCGGTGGTGGATGCAATGAGATTCCAACGGTTTATTAGTCTGGTAATACAATAGAAAATTGATATGAGTCTTATGAAAATTATGATATCCTAGGTATATGGCTCACTTGATGATAATACATGAAATTTTTGTAGGGTTTAAAGTGCCATAATAATTTAGAGTAAGTTCTCAAGAATGTTATGATTAATGTATAAACATTCGGATCTGAATACATTACTATTATGTGTATACATTGAATACTTAAATATAAAGGTCCATATAAACCCCCAAGAAGTGGAATATTTGAAGGTATTTGAAATATCTTGATAAAGAATCCTTCTGCACCAGTAAACATCACATGATGACTTGATATGTTAATAAACCATGGATAAGAATGATATAATGTTATCAGTTTTAAATTGATTTGTTAAAATATTAAGTTTAAGTTTCCAAACTCCTTATGAGTGAATGCATATGTATAATGAGTCATGATGGAAATTAATTCATAATGGATTATAGATGGATTATAAGTCTCAAGCATACATTTTATAAAGCCTTGAGAATATATTGTGTAAACTTAACATGGTTGTGTATGAACTAAAAGTAGTGTTGTTAAGTTCGATATGAAGGCATGATTATGTCGGGATACAAATATCATGCAAATGGTCCATATGCCAGAAGGACAGTCCCGAGTTTGTATAAAAAAAATGTTTATACACATCTATAAAGCCATATCTAAAATGTTGGAGACTATTGTGTGGAAACATACTGAATTAATCATCTTCATATATGCTAAAGATTGTTAGATTACTGGATACATACAATGGTCATTTTTAGAGAATGAAAAAATATTGATGTGAAAGTACTACAACTATGTGCACTTGTTGCATTAACATATCATTTACTTTAATTTATTTAAATTTATTTGTATGATATTACCTATGTCCAGTGATGAGACATTGAAATATTTTGAAGGTATAAAGGTATAAGTTTATATTTTACTAATCCAACAAAACAAGTTTTGTTAGTTATTCAAATGCAGGTAATGTATTATAGCATGGTTATAGAAACAATTTTGGATCTTGTGGCGTTTATCTATGAGATAAGGCAAGAGGCAGTGAGCTTTGTCGCAATTTGTTGGAACTATATTGAGAAGAACGATAATCAGAGCTAAGAAATGAGATTCACTACCATTGGAAATGTCGCTTTCTACCCCAGTCGGTTATTGGGTTAGCTTTGAAACACACTTCGCTAAAGTTTGGGAGTTTTACATGAAGATCATATAACATTGGTCGCTGAAGGAATTCCATATCAAGTGATTAAGAAGCAAATCAACCACTACAAAAGTACTGAGCAAAGAGCTTAAGGAGTTGCACCTAAAGGGATCAAGAAGACCGATACTACTTGCATAAATGATACATGCCAAAATGAGAGGGAGACCAATACGCGCTGCACTCTTTTTCCCTTAGCTATGGTTTTGTTCCATTGGGTTTTCCTAGCAATGTTTTTAATGAGGCAGCATCCATAAGCGTATTAAAATAATAGTATATTGTTCTATGGATAGTCAAGGAGGAGTATTATGAAAAATAATTGTGACTATCCACATTCTTAACTCTCTTTTATTATTATGTTGTATTAATACCTTAGCCCTATAAATATGGCTATATGATGTAATGAAGAACACAATATATGAGTTCTATACTTCTATCTAATCTCTACTCTCTCTTCTCCTATTCTTCATATAATCTTATCTCTATACATATTTAGATAGAATGCTAATGGGCTGTTGTTATTCAACAATATTATGGTTTTTTGTATATGTGTAAGTAAGTGCCCACACATAACAAAAATATGGAAAATGTGTAGGCATATGTTTACCTTCTCACCTACATATATACAAATGTAGGTAACTAAGTGTAGGTAAAAATTAGTTCCCACACATATTAATTGTTAAGAACTTAAACAAATTGTCATCCGTCGTTACCCACACATATAAAAACATGTGTAGATATTTACCTACATATAACCATATGTAGGTAAATTATGTGTGGGTAAATACCCCAATTTCTTGTAGTGACTTCAATTTCAACTAACTGAAGCACACAAGCCATGTTACTTGCTGGTATAATTTGTCCATCTTAAACTCAGGCAGATCATACCCATAACATCTGGATATGTTAAGGTATTATATAGATTTGCTTTGACCAGTGTGTCCCACACTATCAGATATATTCAGACATTTTCTTTTTCTCGTGTGATTACACTTGTGATTATCACATAGAGAATTGAATTCATGATGTCGTCAACTGTGTTCCATGCCAAAATAAGTAAGAACGTTAAATCTTCTACCTTAAGGTCGATCTTTCGATACGCAGATAAGGCATCGGATTTAACAAAATAAGAAAAATAAAACAAATTGAAATTGTATAATTCAACAACAATCAGGTCCGTCTTGTGGACAACGCAGAGAAAGTTCGATGAATTATATGAAACACCAAAGAATATAAAGCAGAACCTCAAACGAACAACAATCAGGTCGATCTTTCGATACGCAGAGAAAGTCCGATCGTTTGAGAAAATAAAGAAAATCAAACAAGTTTAAATTTGCAAAATGAACACATGTAAACACAGTGACATCTCATTTTTCTTTTTCACACATTTCTCTTTTTATGTCATGAAATGCGTTTCAAGATGTTATCCACATGGTCAAGCATAGCATTTAGTGTATATCGCATCTAAATACTTTCTGATTTGCCGATCCTACCAAGCATATCAAACAATGATCTTATGGTTTTTTCATCTACTCTATCCATGAGTCAGATACGTTAACCAATGTACCATCATTTCTCAATGATCAGTTTCTCAAAATTATATATATTTTGGATGTTTGACCATGTATGCATTTTTCCCATAACATGCTTTTCTCCCCCTAAAATGAAAAACTCTATTTTTGGATTTTTCATTTTATAAAAATAAGACACTATTTTTGGGTTTTCAATTTTCTCCCTAAACTATAAACGAAATATAAAGAAAGAAAATTGATCAACTGACACGGATACCTGTCAGTTTAGCTTTTTAGGAAAAATTTCAGATTAGTAAGATGAATCAAGAAATTTAACTTAAGATAAGCAAAATACTCCTCCATCAGCAACTTTTCAATTACTGATAGGTCTTCTAGAAGTACCTGCACACTGGTCAAACACATTAGTTTTTAAGTGACCCGAAGCGGATCGCTTCTGGTCGACCAGTGTCCTAGAATTGCTTTGAAACCACCTTAGGTTTCCATTGTTGTTGTTGTTTTGGTAATTCAGTCTTTGATGAATCAATCACAGTGGTGTGACGAACAACCTACATTTGGAATTTTTAAAAATTTTGGAATAAATCTTTCTTGTATTTTGTAAAAAATAGGTTGAAATCATCAAACACTCTGCCATGTTCATCAATGACCTTTGGTTTGGCAGTTTTACAAACAACTGGAGCCTTTCCTCTTGTTAGAGTAGAAGCAGCAGGAACCGGACAATCTTGTGCCATATGCCCTTTTTGTCGGCAAAGTGTAACACAAACGATTGTTTATGTTCTTCCGTTTAGGAACCTGCATAGCTTCACAAAAATGAACATCTCCAAAATGATCATAAAAATTATCATATACCTGATGCCTGTGATCATGAACTCACTTTGAAGTTGGGCTCTTTAGAGTAGAACTAGAACCTCCAGAAGAAAATCTTGCAGTTTGATTCTTTTTGTTCTTTGAATCAACATTTCTCACAAAAACTTCAAAAATTTTCTGTGCATCCACACAGTGAAGTGGAAATTCTTTGTCAGAAAAGATTTGTTCCGAACCCTTAAGCTTGTAGAATCTCTCGGGTTGAACTTTTTCAGCTCTGAAGAGATCTTTCTGAACACCATCATCTACAACAACCTTTGTCTTAAAACCCAGACCAGCACTCTTTCCTGAATTCTTTTCCGAACTAGCAGATTTATGCCCGTTCTTCACTAACCTTGAAAACTCAGCTTTAACTTCTTGAACACCCTTCTTTGTATAGAAAATTGTCTCATCAATATCAGTTGAGATCGAATCTTCTCGGTAGAAGTAGCTGACTGCTCATTCTCATTTGATGAAGAACCAGACACAAATTGAGAAAACATAGGAACTTCAGATTTCTTCTCATTCTTCTTACCCTTCTTATTGTTCTTCTTTTTCTTCACAACATTCTCTTCTTCTGAATTTGAAGATGAAAACTTTGAGTAATCATAATCTTCAACCTTTTCCTTCACATTATTGACAACTTCTTTGATAATAGTCGGGGGTGTAACTGTCCTATCAAACACTCTTTCAAAATTCTCATATTTTTCCATGAAACTTGTGAATGATTGTGAATTGGTAACATTGTTCAAAATTCGATTTGTATCAATCACTTGAATCTTCAAACCAGAGATCTTTTTTTGTTCTTCAGAAAATTCTTTCTCAGTTGCAATCAACTTTTTAGCAACCCTGTTTGTTTCAGTTTTTTGCAACGTCAGATTATCTAACTCTCTAAAGAATTCCTTCTTCAGTTTATCTCTTTTCTGAATATCAATTTTGGTATTCAACAACTTATTCACCCTTGTTAATTCCTTCTTCTCCTCCAACAATACTTTATTCTCAACCTGATAACCTATTGCTTTAGCAGCAAGTTCATCAGAAGTCTTGTTAAGCACATCAAGCTTAATTTTGGATTTCTCAAACAGATCATTGAAATCATTTTCAACATCTTTTGCTTCAGCCTTCCATTTTTCAACTTCTTGAACTAACACCACAACTCAAAATCCTTACTTTCTTTCTTAGACATTTCTAACTCTTCCTATAATAATTGAAGTTTAACGGTAAGAATTCTGACTTCTTTCAACAAGGAATCATTTTCCTTCAACAAATTATCAATTTTAGCTTCATAATTTTCATTCTCAGCTGATTCATAGGAACTTGAGTCTGAATAATAATCATCTTGTGCAGATGTGACAATCAATGCTGACTTATCAAACACTTTACCCCAATCATAAGTTCCATCACTTTGAAAAGTCAAAGCTTTCTTATTTGAATTATTTGATAAGGATTGAGTACCACTGGTAGTAGCTTTTGAATCAGATTTGTTAGCATGAGATTGCTGACATTCTCTTGCAAAATGTCTAAGACTGGAACATTTTTAACACTTTATCTTAGATTTATCAAATCCCAATTTACATCCTGCATCAACAGCTTGTCTGCCAGTTTTCTTGTAAAACCTTTGTGCTCTTTGAGTCAACATAGCCAATTATCAGGCCATATCCATTTCATTCAAATGACCATCATCAATTTCATTAAGATCTTCTTTAGTCAACTGAGCATCACTAACATTATTGATAATCATTCCAAAAGATGATGAAATTAAAGCAGAGATCAAAGCAAAAAAATCATTAGTTGTCTTAACAAAGAAAGTATTCTACTTGCTTAAACTTGGAATTGTAAAACCGCAACCCTTTGTAGAATGAGAATTTTCAGCCACTCCCGAAACATTTCCAATGAAAGATGTACTTGGTGCAGAACTAACACCCATTGGTTTAGCTTTTGCATTTATGCTTGCTACATTCTGACCATGATAAAATTATGTATTTTGCAATTGTGCAGTTGATTTGATGGATTCAGCATTTCCATTTCCCGTGCATGAAGTTTACCAGTTAGCTCATGAAATGATAATGTTGAGAATTATTTGTCATGTGTAATCAACAAAACATAATTTTCCTATTTCTCTGGCAATGCTTCTAGTATCTTTTCTTTCAATTCTTCATATGTTTTCTCAATTCCAACAACTTTCAATTCACTAATCAGATGTGAAAATCTTGACACAAGAGTGGTGATGTTTTCTTTATCGTAATGTTGAAAATTGTCAAATTCTTTGTTCAGCACCTTTCTCCTATTCTTTTTATATTGGTCGATTCCTTCACATCTTGCTGATAAAGCATCCCACAATTGTTTTATCTTTTGGTAAGTGCTGAATTGATGTAGCAATTTGGTAGGTAAAGCCATGGTAAGATAACCAAAAGCTTTCTGTTAGAGTTCATAACTTTTCCTTTCTTCATATGTAAAATCTTTGATTTATTTATACTCCCCTCCATTAGTCGAACGTGTGTAAAGTTTTTGAATTGGAATCCATAGATCAATATCATTTGTGCTGACCTAAGCTGAAAATTGTTGCTTCCAATTGTGATAATCTTCCAATTTTAATAACTTGGGAACTTTCTGACTTGTTCCGATTTCGTTATCAAAATTGATCTGAAAGTGCGTGAGCGTACGGATCTTCTACTTAGTCGTAATGAAATCAATGAAATACGAGATGAAACACAAAGAGTAAATACAAATGAGCTTTGTATTAACCACTGAGACCACAGAGTACACAGAGAATATATGATGCGAAAGCTTATACTGTTAATCTCTACAATATAAGACGACCTATTTATAAGGCTGAAACCCGACTGGCCGAACCTCAGGTTCGGCCACATGTTCGACCATGTCCGAACTCCAGGTTCGGCCTGAGTTCGGACCTCAGCATTCTTGTGTGAATCCGTCTTGTATTCGATACTTCACATGACGATCAAGGACCATGTATCAACAAACTCCCCCTCGGCATGTGCAGTACCATCTTCTCTATTCAGACTTGTATCATGTATCTTCAATCAAACTCTTCCTCTTCTTCAAAGATGAGTTCAATCTTGAATACTTGATATTGCATCGTGTGTAATCTCTTTATCAACAAACTTCAGAAGACTTGAAGTTGTGATGTGCTCTTCCCACTTAGAAACCTGCCAACATAAATAATCTTGATGCAAAATGTCTCTTCGAGACTCCAAGATAGATTGATTTTAAAAATTGATTTTGTATTTCGTGTTGATCAATCGAAAACAAAACAGAAACAAAATATTTTTGGCTTTTGGAAACTTTATATCAAAACACACCTAAAATCTTTTGGGTATTTTTTTTTATAACAGAAGTAAAACAATACAGAACTAGACACTATTTTTGTCTTTTGTGAGAAAGATCACAACTTGGGATCATATTGGTCATAACACGCTGAACTTCATTTCAATTTCGATTATTGCAGCACATAAGCCATGCCGATTGTAGATATAATTTGTCCAACTTTAAACTCTGGCACAATCATACTCATAACATCTGGATATGTTAAGATATTGATTAAATTTGCATTGACCAACGTACCCCACACTATCAGACATACTCAGATATGCTTTTGCTTATCACATTTTGTGATCTCATTTTTTATTTTAATCACATAATGATTGTAATCATGATATAGTCAACTGTGTTCCATTCAAAAAGAAATAAGAACGTTAAATCGTCTACCTTAAGGTCGATCTTTCGATACGCAGATAAGGCCTCAGATTTAACAAAATAAGAAAATAAAACAAGTTGAAGTTGTATAACTCAACAACAATCAGTTCGGTACTCTCGTACACGCAGAGAAAGTCCGATGAGTTATACGAAATACCAAAGAAAATAAAGCAGACCGTCAAACGAACAACGATCAGGTCGGTCTTTCGACACGCAGAGAAAGTCCGATCGTTTGACAAAATAAAGAAAATCAAACAAGTTTAAATCTTTGCAAAATGAACACACGTATACACAGTGACTTCTCATTTTATTTTTACATGTCTTTTTCTTGATACGTCATGAGATATGCATCAAGATGTTGTCCACTAGGTCAAGCATCAGATTTAGTGTATATCACATTTGTATACTTTCTGATTTGCCGAGCCTACCTTGCACATCGATCAAATGGTCTTATGGCCTTTTCATTTACTTTATCCATGAGTCAGACACTGTCAGCCAATGTACCATCATTTCCCAATCATGTCGGATACAATTTCTCATTTTTCAATGTTTTTGGCTTTTTGCATTTTTCAATCTTTTTGTCTTTTCCAAATTTCTCCCCCTAAAAATGACAACTCTATTTATAGATTTTCATTTTTACGATTTGAAAAACTAAACACTATTTTTGTAGTTTTGCAAAAACAAACTCCCCGTCAGAATGAGACGAAGTGAATAACAAGAAAAATTGATCAACCAACACGAATACTAGCAGTTTAGCCTTTTGAAAAACAAAATTAATTTTGAATGCAATTTAATTAAAACAGATATTTCACAATCAGCAATTTTCCAATCACCGAAAGGTCTTCCTGAAACACCTGCTTGACATCAAATAAAACATTAGATGCATTGAGATCGACCCGAATCAGCAGTGTCGGGTCGCCCGGTGTCTTCCACAAAGTCAGTGTTGGCCTTGGAAACAACTTTTGGTTTCCAAATTTGTAAAAGTTTTAATTTTTGATCGGAACCTGAATCAGATTCAACCGACGTACTTGATTTAGACCAAGACAATTTACGAGTTGACTTAAGCTTTGGGGACCATGGTTCATCAAAAATTTGACATTTGTTATCCACATATTTTGCAGTTTTATGGATATATGCAGTCGTCGGACAATCAGCAGCTAAATGTCCTGGTTGACGACATACATAAGAAAGTCTTTCTCTAAAATTGTTTGAAATTGTTTGGATTTTGAAAAACCAGATGAATGTTCAGAATTAAAGTTATCAAAGAAACCATCAGAAGAATCATACCTAGGAGATAGACTCCTTGAAGATGATGATCGTCCAGAATAATAAGTAAATTCCTTCTGAGATGGTGATTTCTTTGTAACTTTTGCTTTAGGAACCTTCTCGGCCTTCACTGATTTCTTTGCTTGAACCGGTTCTTCCAACACTTTGTAACCTAAACCTTTATGTTTAGATCCTTGAGTCTTTGAAGAATTTGACGAAGAACCAGAAGCAATTCTTGACTTAGCTTCACTAGTAAATTTGGCTTTGATATCCTTCAGCTTGTTCTTTTCAATCAAAACTTTTTCTTCTTCGGTTGCAGATGAAGAACTCGAAACAACCTTATCAAACACTTTCTCATATTCCAGCAATACAGACTTTGAAATAAACTTTGGAGCTTCACCCAAATGTTTCTCCTTCTTTTTAGACTTGGACTTGTTCTTCTTCGGTGGAGTAGCAAACTTTGAATAGTCATGCACTTCATTGTTTGGATCAATCTGAGCAGAAGTAGTTTCAATCAAATCCACTGGTTGAGGTACCAAGTGAATATTTTCTTCCTTAGACTTCTCTGAACTCTGATCCTGCTTGTATAAGAAGTTAAGCAATGTCGGTGACAAATTGCAGTTCTTCACTTGCCTTTTCAACTCCAAAATCTCCAATTTTAAATCATTAATCTTCTGTTGACCTTCAAACACCTCTTGTTGTGACTTGATGAATTTTGCATTGAGATCATCATATTCGTAAGTTTGTAACTTCCGGATCTCACATTCAGCATATAATTCTTCAAGCACATTTTCTCTCTTTTGCTTGTAGATCTCAACATCTTTTGTTAACACTTCATTCTTGTCTCTATATAGAACATTTTCATCTTGAAGCATAGAGATCTTGTTTTGAAGCTTCTCAACGGTAACAGTAGTTGTTGCTATAAGAGCAGTAGCCTCTTCATATTTTTACTGAACCGGATAACTCTTCTCAAACAGATTCTCAAAATCTTGAGTTGCGTCTAACGCTTCAGCTTTGGCTTTTTCACACTCTTCAGCCAATTGAGCCTTTTCCTTCAAAACATCTTCATGAATATGAACTAACGCATAATATTTCTTTTGAAAATCTTCCAACTCTTTCTTTAACACCACAATTTCTTCAGTTGAAATCTGACAATCTTGTTCAAACCGTGTAAGTTTCTTGAGCAACTTCTCACAGTTATAACATTTAAAGTCATCATCTTTTGAATTTTCAGAAGACTTAGGTAATTCTTCTTGAACCAAAGACATACTTGAAGAAGTATCAGATTCTGTTAAAAAACTTTCATCATCAGCATGTTGAACGGTTAAAGCAATTGAGATTGGAGTATGATTCTTTTTAATATCTGAATCTGCATTCCAGGCAAATCCATCTGGATGCATAAATGTATTAGTCCAATCATGAGCAAGAGTAGCAGCTTTCTGATCGACCTTTTCAGCTTTATCTGAAGGATGAAAAACTAAATGTGCATGTTGACCAGACTTCAATTTACTTTCTGCAGAACTTGGACATTCTCGAGCAAAGTGACCATAAACGGAACACTTATAACATTTCACCTTAGATTTGTCCAATCCAATCTTTCCTTCCTGATTTAGTCTCTTCTTACCAGTTCTATTGAAAAACTTCTTCGTTCTACGAACCAACATAGCATATTGCCAATTCAGATCCATTTCCTCCAAATGATCATAATCAATCTGATCGTAATCTTCATTTACTAACTCAGCATTACTCACAGCACCAGTAATAACACCAAAGTATGAAGATACCAATGTAGACATCAACGCATTATAATCATCAACAGTTTGAACAAACAATGCACTTTGAGTCGAAGAACTAGGAATTGATACATTACAACCACCAGATGAATAACTTGGAGTGTCAGATTTACCTGCCAGAAATGTTGTAAGAGGTGCAGAACTAAGAATATTAGACTTTCCAGCATTCAAAGTTGAATCATTGTTGCCATAATATACTGCAGGATTCTGAATTTGCTCAGGAAGTGACTTGTTCACTTTTAACTCCATATCCCTAGCTTGGATTCGTTGAATCAGATCATTAAACGATAACCTTGGATAATCCTTATCATTAGTAATCATCATCACATAATTTTCCCACTTCTCTGGTAGAGCTTCCATAATCTTTTCTTTCCTATCTGCTTCATCTTTTGTAAGATTCACCAATTTCATTTCACTCATTAAATGTGCAAATCTTGCAATCAGATTTGGAATTGATTCATTTTGATAATGCTTGAAGCTATCAAATTCTTTCTTCAACACTTTTTGTCGACTTTTCTTATACTGATCATTGCCTTCACATCTCTTTTCTAGAGCATCCCACAGGCTCTTTGCGGTATAGTTGCTTGAAAGTTGATGTAGTAAATCAGTAGGCAAAGCCATTGTTAAAGTACCATAAGCCTTTTTCTCAGCTTGATATGCTTTCTTTTGTTCACCAGAAAGCTTCCTTTGAAGAATTGGCTCCCCATCCTCACCCTTAGGATATGTATATTGTTCAGAATACGATAACCACATATCGATATCATTTGCGGAAACAAACGCTTCAAATCATGTCACCCAACTATGATAATCTTCCAATTTAAGTAATTTGGGAACTTTCTGACTTGTTCCAATTTCATTGTCATAGTTAATCATTGTTTGCATCATTGCCTGAACTGAATTTTGAATAGCCGCGAACGCTTGAAAATCGGACATTTTCGAAGAACTGGTTACTGTTCACTCCGAACCTCGTCCGAACTTCCTCCGAGCTGCCTCCGACCTTAGTCCGAACGTAACAACGCCGAACTCTCTCCGAACCTGACCTTCAGACGAACAAGAATCAAACAACTCCGAACGATCACCGAACTTAGTCCGAACACTGACCGATCCCTCACTGAACTCTCACCGAATCAATATAGAGACCGAACTCCGTCCGAACCTCAAGTTCGGAGCGGTTATGTCGAACTTGTCCGAACCTCAAACAGGACAGAATTCACTCGACGCCATTTTCGCGATTTTCAACGTTTTTTACTGGTATTTTTTATAGGAATTCTAGCAAACATGATAGAAACAACTCAGGAATGAATTTTGAATGTAAAGCACACTCGAAACAATAAAAAAAACTCAAAAATGATTGACATTTTCGTAAAAACGTGAATTTGAACTCAAAACTCCGAGAAACACTGATTTCTGACTAGTAGAGCAAACCTAAAGCTCTGATACCACTTGAAAGTGCGTGAGCGTACGGATCTTCTACTTAGTCGTAATGAAATCAATGAAATATGAGATGAAACACAAAGAGTAAATACAAATAAGCTTTGTATTAACCACTGAGACCACAGAGTACACAGAGAATATATGATGCGAAAGCTTAGACTGTTAATCTCTACAATACAAGACGACCTATTTATAAGGCTGAAACCCGACTGGCCGAACCTCAGGTTCGGCCACACGTTCGGCCATGTCCGAACTCCAGGTTCGGCCTGAGTTCGGACCTCAGCATTCTTGTGTGAATCCGTCTTGTATTCGATACTTCACATGACGATCAAGGACCATGTATCAACATGATCAATGTTTGCATCGCATTTTGCATGACGGAAAAAGCTTTGAAATCAGACATCACGAAAAAAAATTCAAATTCTGTTTATCCGAACTGAACCGAAGCGAAAATAATTGATCCGAACCCAGCCAAACTGAAGTTTATCCAAACTGAAATGTTGACCCAAACTAGTCCAAACTGGATATGAAGTGAACTGAAGCAAAGCAAAGTGATCCGAATTGGATATGATCCGAACTTGTCCGAACTAAGACTTCGGTTGACCGAACTGACTCAAATTGAACCGAACTGAAGCGAATTGTCACTTCGGGTGACGGTTATTTTTGAAACAGGTCATCTTCACCCGAACTGGAACGAACCGGACATATTTTGATCAAAAATTCGTGATTTTGGACAGATTTGAATGAGATTTGCAGTAGTAGATCAGAAAAAGTGATACAGAATGATTTAGGAGTGAAATTTTCACAAAAAACACGACTGAAATGATCAAAATCTAGCAAAAACACTTAAAAGTTTTTCAAAAACGACACTTTTTGTTTCAAAAAGTCTGAAAATAGCAACCACAGATCAGTAAAATGAACCAGAAAGCTCTGATACCACGTGAAAAGTCTTGAGCATCGGATCGTCTACTCGATCTAGCTATTTCGGATATGAAATCGTAATTAAAAGGTTGTTTATTGATCACAAAAGAACAAGTTACAATTTGGAAATCACCTAGAGAAAACGCCTTACAAAACACACACTTAACACTCAGACACTCGCTCAACTCGTTTCAACTCATTACTGAATTAAAAAGAACATATGTGTATTTATACTCCAGCTCACGAACTCATCCGAACCCACGGTTCGTCTGGATCCGAACTCATCCAAAGTGTGACTTCGGATGACAGTTCGTGTCACTCCGGATCGAGTTCGTGTACAGCCAATTTTGCATCTTCGTCTTGTTCAGATACTTCACACGACGAACTGATCCATGCTCTAACAATTAAGGAAGTGGAAGATAACATGGTTCCAAACTAAATATGGAGGAGGCACTTAAGTGGGATTGGAATGTAACCGGTTCACTTACAAGGTGGAATGCCCGGAATTGGAAATGGAAAACTAGAAATACTCAAGCAATTAAAGGTTAGTACTTGTGTTGAAATTTTTCTATAATGTTGATTTTCTACCTAGTTGTTGAAACAACCACATATATATGAAAATGGTAGATTAAAAGTTGCATAGCTAAATGCATGTTGTGGATAGAAACCCTATCCTCTAGTTGTAGAGTAGGTGAAATGTGATTTAAAGTTGAATGAGAAATCACTGGTTATAAAATGACACGGTGTGTCAAGTGGAGATAAAGTGACTCCAAGTAGATATAATAAACAACAAAGTTGTTTAAAAGGTTGCAAAGTAGAAAATGAAATGATAATTGTCCATTAGTGGTAAATATATGCCAAGTTTTATGGTATGTGTAAAGTGCAAAATAGAATTATAACTATTCATTAGCTAATGACGTTGTATTAACCGCGTGTCGAGCTATTAAAAATGTTGCAAAGTTGAGAACGTAGAATGGAAACTAATAACTAGTTGATGACATGGTAGTTACACACATGTCAAGTTGTTAAATACTTAAGACAAACTCAAAGGCTAAGTGAAAACCATTAGTGGATTAGTGACATAAAAATTACAATTATGTTAAGATGTTGTGTATAGTGCAAAGTTGAAAGGTCCTACAGTAAACGTTGGAAAGTCCTACGGGCAATGTTGAGGAATTCTATCTTGTGATAAACAAGATGGAATAAGTATGTTGAATGTTGGAAATTGTTAAGAATTTCTATCTTGTGATTAACGAGATAGAATAAGGATATGAAAATTCGAAATTGTTGAAACTTTACTTGTAACATCAGTGTAGAGTAAGTATGTGAAAATTTGAAATTGTTATAACTCTACTTGTAACATCAATGTAAAGTATGTGAAAAGTAGAAATTGTTGAAACTCTAGTTGTAACATCAATGTAGAGTAAGTATGTGAAAAGTTAAATTGTTGAACCTCTTCTTGGAATATCAATGTAGAGCAAGTATGTGAAAAAGTTGAAACCGTTGAAAACTCTACTAGTAATAGCAATGTAGAGTAAGTGTGTGTGATAGTGTGTCAAGTAGGTGAATATGATTTCAGGTGGATTTAAGATATCACTAAGTGTTAAGTGACACAATAGCTAAAAGTGTTAAGTGGATAGGAGGTGATTGCGAGTTGAAAATATAGAATGAAAAACATTAGCGGGCTAATGCCAAATAATTACAGTTATGTTGAGATGATATGTATGAAGTAAAGTTCAAATATTAGACGAAAGCTATTTGTTAGTAATAACAGTAGTTATGACTATAATAATTTAAAAAAGTTGTCGAATGCACTACTTGTTATAACAAGTAGAGTAGAAGTTGAAAATTTTGTTGAAGGCTCTACTTGCAATAGTGTACCATCCCAAATTTCACAGATACATGATATATATAGTAAATACGTGTTTATATTATAAATACGTGAGCTTGATTGATGAACATGGTAAGATTATACATTGGATAGGTTGAATGCGTTAGAAATACATGTTTTATAACCAATATGATGAAATATAAATAAACGGATGTGTTAAACGGTAAAGAAAGTAAAATATGAGATGAATATGTGTTTATGTGAATAACATGATGATACATGAATCATTTGATGGATATATACGTGTAAATACTTATGTTAATAGTTAACGGAAAAGTAAAAGGACTAAAAGTGTAATTTATGTAAAGATATAAACGTATACGTATTTATATTTATTATAAGTATCCCGAGGCTTAGAAATTAGTAAAAATATATCCTAATTTGATTCGTAACATGAAATGATAAGTATTGAAAAGTTTGAGGGGCTAGAACGTAAACTAGTGAAAGATATAAATAAATATATAAATATATATATACGTATGTATACGTATATCATCCAACGAGTCCCGAGCCTTAGAAACCTTTATAAATATGCCCCATAATGTTTTAATGCATAAAATGATAGAAAGGTAGAAGTTTAACGGGTTAAAACGTAATTATAAAGTCCAGGGACCATTTCTGCCAATCTATGAAAGTGCTCCGCGGGTCGCGAAGCACTGCCTTCTCACCTTCGCCATACGCGACCCACACCAGGTGGACAACCCTCCACGTTTTCAACTTGTTCTTCACGATTTTGACCAACTTGACCCACCTGTGTGTCAAATCCGGCCGATTACTCACCCATGGACGTGTAAGGACATCAAGGCGCACCTCCTAGTATAAATAGCAGCCTTGAATCATCTGAAAAAACTCCCCAATTTCTCAGATTACAACCCGAAAACCCCTATATCGAACCGGAAACTAGCTTCTTCGGAGCAATACGTGCAAACGGTGAGGCTTCTAGAGCTGAATTTCTGCAGTCAAGCCTTATTTGGTATTATTAACAACAACTTCTTTTAGTTTTGGCTAAATTGATCTCTAAATATGCTTTCTAAAACTATGCTAAAATTAGGGTTCTTGAGCTTGTTTTGTCAAAATTGGATAATCGGGTTGGAATTAGGGTCTGAATATTTGTAGGTAATCCTAAAATGATGTGTTTTAAGAAAGCCCTAATTTTGTTTCATAATTGGAAAAGTTTTGGTTAAGGTTTTGTTAACGGGTTAAAATTAGGGTTTTCATAACGTTGTTCTGCCTAAATTGAGTAAACGGTGTTGAATTAAGCTTTGATTTTTTAAAGTATATTATAAAATGTTATAATGGATAATAGCCTAATTTGGTTTGAAAATAATATGAGTTTTGATAAAGAAACAAGAAATACGTGAAAGTAGGGTTTTGAACAATAATTATTTAATAAAAAATAATCTGGATGGTATGGG
>JBCNJP010000023.1:20124997-20148052 GCA_039602395.1 Deinandra increscens subsp. villosa
TAATCTATAAAACAAATCACGAGTCTCAATAGACTAAATATATATAAACATGTTAATTTACGAGGACACGAGTAATGTACAAAGAGAACTACAATTTATACTAAAGTAGGTGTGCAAAAATCGTTTATTTTACATTTTAAATCAATAGCGAGACTTTTATAATTATTTAAGACATTTCAATAGTTTACGAGTTTTTATTAATTTTTCTCTAAGGAAATGTTTTCAAACCAATTCCTTTTTATATCAATCACAAAAAAACACAAAACAATAAAAACCAGAAAAAGAATGGAGGTGGCCTGGGCTCGAGCACGCGACCTCCCGAACACAACTACTAAGCCTAAACCACTCGGCCAAGTATCTTGTTTGGAAACAATTTCGATCAGAAAATATATAACCAGCAGCAGCGGGCCAAACAGGGGTCCTAAAACAAAACAGAAAATAAAAGGGGATGACATGGTTTCGAACTTGCGCCCCTCCAGAATAAAAACATCGCCCAAACCGCTAATCCATCTTGGCAACTGGTTATGACCCGGGACTTAATTCTTATAACCCGACCCCCGATGTGACACCCGAGAATTCCAAGGTTAACTTCCGTTAGACAACTTCCGTTAGTTACGTTAGTAACTAATACTTAACTAGGCCGAATACGTCCACGTCCTTTGGTTGATCACCAAACCCGCCCATATATGTTATGTGTTCAATTATTTATGGTCATTATGTGCAAACGTGATTTAAATGCATAATTATTAATAAAAAGCATGACTATTTAATTAATTGATAAATTATGTGACAAATTGCTTATTTGGATTATTATATGTTAACCGGGTAATTAAATGTATGCATACATGTTTAATGATTGGGCTAGTAATTAGTTAATGATGGACTAATCATGGGCTAATGATGGCTAATCATTGGGGGCCCAAATCCCAATGAAAGCCCATGAGACCACTAGTATTTAAATAGAATTATAAACCCTAATCCCATTGACATGCTCCATCACCACACACACACACTCCCCATCACACTCTCTCCCTCTCACGACTTCTGGACCAGCCCCAAGACACACCAAGATCAGCCATCACTTCTGTTGGTGAAGATCATCCATCGATCCTTGATCAAACCGTGAGTCCCATGAACCATTTCTATGTGTTTTCTATGTGTTTTCTTCATAAAGCATGCCTAGATCTCCATGTAATCGTTAGATTTTCTGTAAGAATGCTTAGGAATGCTAGATCTATGATAAAGACTACAACTTTACGTGTGAAACTGATCCATAATAGAGATTCATGCTAGATTAGGTCATTTTGGGTAAAGTGTGTTCTTGAAGATTTGATGATGAAAATGCATGTTTATGATGTTAAAAATGCTCCTGTGATGTTCCTAAATGATTATGTATGCTTGAAAATGAATTACACGAAGCATGGAGGCTGTTAGAAAGATTTTTAGTCAAATTTACGGGTTTTTTAGCGACCAGCGAAATTGTGCATTCATTAGGAGAAACTATCCAGCGAAACTGTGCATATCTCCTTCCAGCGACACTGTCCAGCGAAACTGCAGTGTCTCTCGTGAACGAAACTGACCTTGTCCCTGAACGAAAGTTCAACCAGTTCCTGGCGAAACTAGCCAGCGAAACTAGCAGTTTCTCTGGCAGTTTCTCTGGCAGTTTCTCTGGCAGTTTCTCTAGCAGTTTCTCTAGCAGTTTCTCTAGCAGTTTCTCTAGCAGTTTCTCTAGCAGTTTCTCCAGCAGTTTCTCCAGACTAAACCCAAACTTGTGCAACTTATTTAAATGATATGCCATGACTTGTATGATTATGCAATGATGAAACATGCTATGATTTCTGTAATATATGAACCCTTGTTTATGATCAACCATCGGTGTCGTGTGTCGTTATGTCGTGTCGTAGTTCCAACGTGCTATGTTATGGGCCATAGTGACGATAAGTTAATGTTTAGACACAAAACTAATACTTAAGACCTAAACGTGTTCATAGGTCTTCGTTAAGCAATATTTGGATTAATTAACAAGTGTAGCTGAGCAACCTAAGGTGAGTTTCACTAACCCCTTAATTGTGAACCCGTTTGGGTCACAACGAATTACTTAACGGAAAACAACGCTGACACTTTGAGATATCGCCGAATGGGATATCTGTTATGGAAGCTGGAGTGCTTTATGGGAAGCGCTTGCAACTGTCCATCCTTGGGATTTCAAATGAAATCCGGAATAACCGTTTTGACACTTAAACTATTTTTAGGATTTCAAATGAAATCCAGAATAAACAACTTTTAATATGGCTAGTGTAGGTTAAAGTCTAAACCAAATGATATCACATGATTTCTAAGGATGCCTTAAAACTTAAAAGTCCTCAACAATTTAGTACCATTAATCTGTGAAGCGAGGGGATGTTGGGTAGATCTACTGGGGTTTGACAAACCCTGCTCCGCGGTACACAAATGTGTAGCCAACCGGTTGGAGGCCGAACGGAGTGCAATATCAGCCTATTTTAGTTGTGGGTCCCATGAGGAACACAACTGGAGGCACAAACCATCGGCAAATGCCGAACTCTGTTACGTCAGCTTTGGTACGAACTTCCTTAGTGCATGGAAACCGGATTAGCTACCCGCGATATCGGTTGACCGCTTTAACCTTTACTTAACTAGTGCATATTCGATAATTCAACACTTGGCAATGTTTGCAAAACTAATCCTTATTACATGTTGATACATACGCTTATGAGACCGGGCCAATGCATGACATGCCCACCGTGGACTCACCAACCGTTAGGTTGACACTTGTGTGGTTTTCACTTTTGCAGATCGCTGAGGAGTATCCACCAGGGGTTGGCACGGCACACAGAAGACTTTAAACTGTTTTAACTTACGTTGGAAATTTTGAATATCAATATATAATTTGTACTTAAAGCACGTGGTTAGTGCTGAGATACTTTTGTTTACTTTTCCGCTGCGAATTTTAGACTGTTTTATGATGAACACTTGGACTTTACTCTGATTCGTTTAGTATTTGTAACTAATGGTTGTGGTCGTGGTCTAGTCGCGCCCCTTAACGGTATAAACTCCGTTAGTGGTTAATTGGGGGTGTGACAGATTGGTATCAGAGCCATAAGTTGCAGAGAACTGGAATCATTTTTGAAAACGATTTGGAAACTGCAACTTGAACCCTTAGTTACAAACGAACAAAACAAACTCTCAAAGACAAAATTTTTACGTGCCAACCTGGGATACTCGCTCTGCTGTGTAAGTAAATACTTCATATGTACATATATATATATCTATATATAAATATATATAGACCATGTCTAGGTAGTCTAACGGAAAACCTTAGGGAATTTTCACACACGAATACGAAACGTGAACGCTAATACGCACACTACTTCGGGGGAAAGCGACAACAAAACGATGCTACACGCTACGTCCTGATTTCTACTACGATGACTACGCCGACGGTGACTTGTATGGGAAAGCCGACCTCCGACGATAGCTACTTACGACTTACGACATACTTCGACGATGCCTCGATTTTGCACGAAACTTTTTCTGGACTAATAGTGGGATAACGGGAAATGGATAATATACATATTATGGGATATGTATAGAATATAACTGTGACTGAACACTGCCTACTTTAAACTGTCCAGAAAATGTCTGGAAGAGCCGGAAGGAACAACATCAACCTGACGCCCGCGCAACTACAAGCAATGATCAACGAGCATGTGCAAGCCGCCGTGGCAGCTGTCCAAGCTACAATTGCTGCCCATGGTAATAATTATGCCGGTTAAGGCACAGGGCGATATATATATTTTCACCTGTTTAAATTTGAACCCGAACTATTAATTGCATCAGGAAACGTCCATCACTGCACATTTAAGACTTTCATGGACTGCAAGCCAATGACGTTTTCCGGCGAGGAAGGAGCGGTAGGACTCCTCAGGTGGATCGAGAAGTCTGAGAAGGTCTTCTCCATGTGTAACTGCCCTGCTGAGAACAAGGTGAAATTTGCGACTGGTACTTTCGAGGGAGCAGCTCTCTCCTGGTGGAACGCCGAAATCCAAATGGTTGGGGTAAATGCGGCAAATGACATGGAATGGGAAGCATTTAAGGAACTGATTATGGAGGAGTACTGCCCTCGGGACCAAGTCAAGAAGCTTGAAGGAGAATTTTTAAACTCCAAGATGTTTGGGTCAGAGATTGAGGAATACACTGCGCGTTACCACGAGTACGCTGTACTCTGCCCAACAATGGTTGATGCTGAATTCAAACGCATTGAGCGTTATCTGGAAGGTCTCGCACCCCAAATCAAGAGCTTGGTGACCGCCAGCAACCCAACAACCGTGCAGCAAGCCATTCGTTTGGCTCATAAGTTGACTGATCAGGAGATCGAGAGGGGTACACTACCCGCAAAGCTCACTATGAAGACTGCCTTAAGTGGCAAGCGTAAGGCTGAAGAAGAAGCTCCAGCGACATCTGTGAACAATCAAACTGTTGGGAATCAATCTGGGAGATCCTCTAACTCCCAATATCAGAACAAGCGGTCTGACAACGCAAGGTCAAATTTCAACAATGGTAGCAACAGTGGGAGCAACAACCGCCAGGGCGGAAATGGAAACTACAAGGGTAAAGCTCCGTTTTGTAACAAGTGCGGGAGACACCACAATGGTATGTGTACCAAGGGTTTGGAGTGTGGAAGATGTGGTAAACCGGGGCATGAGGCCAACAACTGCTGGACCAACCTACAAAAGTTGAACAACAACGGTCAGAACCAAGGAGGAAATAACAACAAGGGAAATGGAAACAACCGAACGGGCAAGGAAACAATCAGAACAACAACGGTGGAGCCCGTGGCTGTTATGAATGTGGTGCGCAAGGCCACATGAGGAAAGACTGCCCGCGTTTGCGCAGACAGGGAAATGGAAACAATGGCAACGGTGGGAACCCGGGCAACGGGAATGGTAACGGTGGGAATGGTAATGGTGGAAACGGAAATGGTGGGAATGGTAGAGGTCGAGCTTTCGTCATGGGTCAAGGTGAAGCTCGCAACGACGCCAATGTGATTAACGGTAAATTTATACTTAATGGTTTCTTTGCTACTGTATTGTTTGATTCTGGTGCTGAAAGAAGTTTTATTTCCACTAAGTTTGCTAGACTGATTAATGCTAAACCGATTGACTTAGATGCTAAGTATGTGGTAGAGCTAGCAAGCGGTAAACTCCATGATACAACCCAGATAGTTAAGGACTATAAGTTAGAACTAGCTGGCCATACGTTAGGAATCGATCTTATGCCCTTCCCGATTGGTAGTTTTGACGTTATAGTAGGAATGGATTGGTTATCAGAAAACCGAGCTGAAATTTTATGTCAAGAAAAAGTGGTTCGTATCCCACTCAAAGACGGTGAAATGCTAACAGTTCAAGGTGAAAAAGGTGGAACAGTCACCGGCATCATCTCATTTCTAAAAGCTCAAAAGTGCCTTCGTAAAGGTCACTTCGCGATTCTTGCAAACGTCACCGACACGACACTTCCCGAGCGTAAAATCGACGACTATCCGATAGTCCGCGACTTTCCGGATGTATTTCCTGATGATCTGCCTGGTTTGCCTCCATTTCGACAAGTTGAGTTTGGGATCGACTTAACTCCCGGCGCTGCTCCGATTGCACGCGCACCGTACCGTTTGGCTGTAAGTGAACTCAACGAACTTTCCGCACAACTTCAAGAGTTACTCGACAAAGGATTTATTCGTCCAAGTTCGTCTCCGTGGGGAGCAACGGTATTGTTTGTTAAGAAAAAGGATGGAACGTTCCGAATGTGTATCGACTACCGAGAGCTCAACAAGGTTACAATTAAGAATCGGTATCCACTTCCTCGAATCGACGACCTCTTCGATCAACTACAAGGTTCAAGCTACTATTCAAAGATTGATCTACGGTCTGGTTATCACCAACTTCGCGTACGTGATGAGGATATCCCCAAGACTGCCTTCAGAACTCGGTATGGACACTACGAGTTCCTGGTTATGCCGTTTGGGCTAACCAATGCACCTGCCGTGTTTATGGATCTGATGAATCGAGTGTGCAAGCCGTACCTCGATCAGTTTGTGATAGTTTTCATCGATGATATTTTGATCTACTCCAAGACAAAGGAAGAACACGAGAATCACCTGCGACTTATTTTGGAATTACTCCGCAAGGAACAGCTTTACGCCAAGTTTTCAAAATGCGATTTTTGGATCCGCGAAGTCCAGTTTCTTGGACACATTGTTAATGAAGAAGGAATTCAAGTTGACCCAGCTAAAGTGGAAGCTATCAAGAATTGGTCTACTCCTAGAGCGCCGACCGAAATCCGACAATTTTTGGGACTTGCCGGATACTATCGAAAATTCATTAAGGGTTTCTCGCAAATAGCTCAACCCTTAACAGCTTTAACGCACAAAGGGGTGCAATACAGATGGGGTGAAAAAGAAGAACGAGCGTTTCAAACACTTAAGGATATGTTATGTTCAGCTCCGATTCTCTCGTTACCCGATGGGGTGGACGACTTCGTGGTTTTTTGTGATGCATCCATTTAAGGACTCGGTTGCGTGTTGATGCAACGAGACAAGGTAATTGCCTACGGGTCCAGGCAGCTGAAGGATACTGAGAAGAATTACACAACGCATGACTTGGAATTAGGAGTCGTTGTATTTGCACTTAAGATTTGGAGACATTACCTCTACGGAACAAAGTGCACGATATTCACCGACCACAAAAGCTTACAACACATCTTCGAACAAAAGGATCTCAACATGCGACAACGAAGGTGGATCGAGCTACTAAATGACTATGATTTAGCGATTAAGTATCATCCTGGAAAAGCCAACGTTGTGGCTGATGCCTTAAGTCGGAAAGAGTATGAAAAGCCTCGACGAGTACGAGCGCTACAACTGACCATTCACACGGGATTGCCGGATCGAATCCGCGATGCCCAACAAGAAGCTTTAAAGGAAGAAAACTTCGCAGCTGAAGCACTGCGTGGTGTAGATGGTCACTCTGAGGTTAAGTCTGATGGACTCAGGTATTATAATGACAGAGTTTGGATTCCTCTACTTGGGAATCTTCGTGAGCTCGTGATGGACGAGGCTCACAAGTCAAGATATTCGGTGCACCCTGGATCGGATAAAATGTACCAGGATTTGAAGAACTTATACTGGTGGCCGAACATGAAAGCCGACATTGCGCGATATGTGGCTAAGTGTTTAACATGCTCAAGGGTTAAGGTCGAGTATCAAAAGCCTGTTGGATTACTGCAACAACCAAAGATCCCAGAATGGAAATGGGAGGATATCTCCATGGACTTCGTAACAGGATTACCTCATCGATCGAATCGACCGGATGCGATTTGGGTTATCATTGATCGATTAACCAAATCTGCACATTTTATCCCGATGAAGGAAACTGACAATATGGATAAGTTAACCAAGCTGTACATTGACCGAATTGTGGCACGTCATGGAGTGCCTAAGACTATCATCTCCGACAGAGATCCTCGATTTACTTCCCGACTATGGCAATCTATGCAAGAATCACTGGGAACCAGACTGGATATGAGTACAGCTTATCACCCACAGACCGATGGTCAGACGGAACGAACGATTCAGACTTTAGAAGATATGCTACGAGCTTGTGTTCTCGACTTCGGTAAAGACTGGGAGGCTCACCTTCCGTTGGTGGAGTTCTCCTACAACAACAGTTATCATTCAAGTATCGGTGCAGCACCTTTTGAAGCACTATATGGCAGAAAATGTAGATCGCCCGTGTGTTGGGCAGAAACGGGTGAGAAGGGAATCACCGGACCAGAAATCATTCACGACACAACTGAACGGATTATTCAAATCAGAAAGCGGATAGCCGCAGCACGTGACAGGCAAAAGAGCTATGCCGACAAACGCCGTAAACCTTTGAAGTTCGAGGTAGGCGACAAGGTACTATTGAAGGTATCTCCCTGGAAAGGAGTGATACGCTTTGGAAAACGTGGAAAGTTGAATCCTCGTTATATCGGTCCGTTTAAAATCATCGGGGAAGTAGGCCCGGTGGCCTACCGATTACAACTCCCGGCCGAACTCGATGGAGTCCACAACGTGTTTCACGTTTCTAATCTGAAGAAATGTCTGGCTGAAGACACTGAAATAATTCCTTTGGAGGAATTGGAGATCGACGAACATCTCAGATTCATAGAGCAACCAGTAGAAATCATGGGACGCGAGGAGAAAGCCCTCAAACGTAGCAAGATTCCGATCGTCAAAGTTCGATGGAACTCAAGACGTGGACCTGAATATACATGGGAACGGGAGGACCAGATGAAGAAAAAGTATCCTCACTTGTTCGAGCAAACGTCCACGGAAACTCAAGTTATGATTTAATTTTGGGGACCAAAATTCCTTTAACAAGAGGAGGATGTGGCAAACCTAAAACTTTTGCTTTCTTTCCCCAGCAACTACAGCAACGACGACAGCTGAGGCTGCGAACGCTACAACACTAGAATAATTTTCGGGACGAAAATTCCATTTACAAGGGGATGATGTGACACCCGAGAATTCCAAGGTTAACTTCCGTTAGACAACTTCCGTTAGTTACGTTAGTAACTAATACTTAACTAGGCCGAATACGTCCACGTCCTTTGGTTGATCACCAAACCCGCCCATATATGTTATGTGTTCAATTATTTATGGTCATTATGTGCAAACGTGATTTAAATGCATAATTATTAATAAAAAGCATGACTATTTAATTAATTGATAAATTATGTGACAAATTGCTTATTTGGATTATTATATGTTAACCGGGTAATTAAATGTATGCATACATGTTTAATGATTGGGCTAGTAATTAGTTAATGATGGACTAATCATGGGCTAATGATGGCTAATCATTGGGGGCCCAAATCCCAATGAAAGCCCATGAGACCACTAGTATTTAAATAGAATTATAAACCCTAATCCCATTTACATGCTCCATCACCACACACACACACTCCCCATCACACTCTCTCCCTCTCACGACTTCTGGACCAGCCCCAAGACACACCAAGATCAGCCATCACTTCTGTTGGTGAAGATCATCCATCGATCCTTGATCAAACCGTGAGTCCCATGAACCATTTCTATGTGTTTTCTATGTGTTTTCTTCATAAAGCATGCCTAGATCTCCATGTAATCGTTAGATTTTCTGTAAGAATGCTTAGGAATGCTAGATCTATGATAAAGACTACAACTTTACGTGTGAAACTGATCCATAATAGAGATTCATGCTAGATTAGGTCATTTTGGGTAAAGTGTGTTCTTGAAGATTTGATGATGAAAATGCATGTTTATGATGTTAAAAATGCTCCTGTGATGTTCCTAAATGATTATGTATGCTTGAAAATGAATTACACGAAGCATGGAGGCTGTTAGAAAGATTTTTAGTCAAATTTACGGGTTTTTTAGCGACCAGCGAAATTGTGCATTCATTAGGAGAAACTATCCAGCGAAACTGTGCATATCTCCTTCCAGCGACACTGTCCAGCGAAACTGCAGTGTCTCTCGTGAACGAAACTGACCTTGTCCCTGAACGAAAGTTCAACCAGTTCCTGGCGAAACTAGCCAGCGAAACTAGCAGTTTCTCTGGCAGTTTCTCTGGCAGTTTCTCTAGCAGTTTCTCTAGCAGTTTCTCTAGCAGTTTCTCTAGCAGTTTCTCTAGCAGTTTCTCTAGCAGTTTCTCCAGCAGTTTCTCCAGACTAAACCCAAACTTGTGCAACTTATTTAAATGATATGCCATGACTTGTATGATTATGCAATGATGAAACATGCTATGATTTCTGTAATATATGAACCCTTGTTTATGATCAACCATCGGTGTCGTGTGTCGTTATGTCGTGTCGTAGTTCCAACGTGCTATGTTATGGGCCATAGTGACGATAAGTTAATGTTTAGACACAAAACTAATACTTAAGACCTAAACGTGTTCATAGGTCTTCGTTAAGCAATATTTGGATTAATTAACAAGTGTAGCTGAGCAACCTAAGGTGAGTTTCACTAACCCCTTAATTGTGAACCCGTTTGGGTCACAACGAATTACTTAACGGAAAACAACGCTGACACTTTGAGATATCGCCGAATGGGATATCTGTTATGGAAGCTGGAGTGCTTTATGGGAAGCGCTTGCAACTGTCCATCCTTGAGATTTCAAATGAAATCCGGAATAACCGTTTTGACACTTAAACTATTTTTAGGATTTCAAATGAAATCCAGAATAAACAACTTTTAATATGGCTAGTGTAGGTTAAAGTCTAAACCAAATGATATCACATGATTTCTAAGGATGCCTTAAAACTTAAAAGTCCTCAACAATTTAGTACCATTAATCTGTGAAGCGAGGGGATGTTGGGTAGATCTACTGGGGTTTGACAAACCCTGCTCCGCGGTACACAAATGTGTAGCCAACCGGTTGGAGGCCGAACGGAGTGCAATATCAGCCTATTTTAGTTGTGGGTCCCATGAGGAACACAACTGGAGGCACAAACCATCGGCAAATGCCGAACTCTGTTACGTCAGCTTTGGTACGAACTTCCTTAGTGCATGGAAACCGGATTAGCTACCCGCGATATCGGTTGACCGCTTTAACTTTTACTTAACTAGTGCATATTCGATAATTCAACACTTGGCAATGTTTGCAAAACTAATCCTTATTACATGTTGATACATACGCTTATGAGACCGGGCCAATGCATGACATGCCCACCGTGGACTCACCAACCGTTAGGTTGACACTTGTGTGATTTTCACTTTTGCAGATCGCTGAGGAGTATCCACCAGGGGTTGGTACGGCACACAGAAGACTTTAAACTGTCTTAACTTACGTTGGACATTTTGAATATCAATATATAATTTGTACTTAAAGCACGTGGTTAGTGCTGAGATACTTTTGTTTACTTTTTCGCTGCGAATTTTAGACTGTTTTATGATGAACACTTGGACTTTACTCTGATTCGTTAGTGGTTAATTGGGGTTGTGACACCCGACCCCCCCCCCATCCCCCCCCTATCCCCCCCCCCTATCCCCCCCCCCCCCCCCCGCCAGGTCATCTTCTTCCCAAACCTATCCAACTCGCCGGAACCCTAATCCGGTCGCTGAAATTTCGCGAAAACGTGACAGAGACTATGAAACTAAGCGGAAATAATAGAAGATCGTTTGCCTCGAATTAGAGATGGAATTCGTTGTTGTTATTTTTTTTCCGAAAACGAACCGAAGTGGACTTTAACTCGTACACGTCACCCTCGAATCTCGAACTCAATCCGATTCTAGTTGCTTCTGGTTGCTCGGCGATCCAAGTGGTGTTCGAATGGTGGTGTGGCATGGTTTAGATGACCGGAAATTCTAGGTTCGGTGGTGGGTTCTTTGCGCCGGTGACTAGAGAAAAGCGGGTGTGGGAGACGGATATGGGTTATCAAATGATTAGGAGGGGCTGTTATTACCCGGATTTTAACCGAAACACATAAATCGATGGATTAAAGAGAGGCGGTTACCGGTGACTAGAAACGTCGCCACTGCCGGTTGCGGTTTTTAAGTCTTCAAACCAACTTAGGGTGATTGGCAAAACAAGTCCCTCCCATTAGTTCATAAGAGAAACCAGGTTTTAAGTAAATACAGCTTCAGTCCCTCTAGGTTTGTGGCTTTAGATTAACTTTCAAAAATGACAAAATAACCCCTCGAAGTTTTATAAAAGGTTAACGTTTCTAACGGAGTTAACCGGAAAAAATGTAAACAATGATCGAACGAGTATAAATCAACACATGTTTAACACGCGACGTTTATAAAATGTAAAATCACACGAAATAATAAATAATAAACCATATTTATTCATTTTAAGTTCATATAAAATCATAGTTTTAACCAATATAAAATCATAGAATAATCACTAGTAGAAAAAGGGCCTTTCTTGACGCGTGAACGATGACGTGCAGTGATTTTTGACGCGCAAAAACGCATGTCATAAAAAAACTGTCAAGAAATGTAAAATTTTAAGGGTAGACGACGCGCATTTTCGCGCGTCATAAATATCTGTCATAAATTTAGAAAAAAAAACACGGAGTACACTTTAAAACTTCGCGTCATCTTGAACTGTCACCTTATGTTTTTCACTTCCCGCCTATAGTTTGCCCTAAAATTTCATTAAGCGCCCAATTTCACCCGCCGGTCTCCATTTTCATATTTTTTCTTCCTCCACCTCCTTCCTTCTTTCTCATCCAGTTTTGATATCTAAAAAACCACGCCTCCTCAACCTACTTAGAAGCTCGTTATCAAGCTAAGCTAGTTAAAGGTCTTCCATTTTGAAGCCCTAAATCACCTCCATTTTCATCTTCAGTAGGCGAAAATTGAAGCCCCCCCATTTTGAAGCCCTAAAGCGCCTCCATCTACATTCTGTGCTTACACGAATTTTGAAGCCCTAATTCAAGCTTTTCTCTGCTCCTCCATCATCTTCAGTAGGCGAAAATTTAAGGACCCTCCATTGAAGCCCTAATTCACCTCCATCTCCATTTTGCGCTTACACGACTCAAGATATTAATTAGGCGAAAAGAAGGGATTTGATGTCTTATTCTAGGTATTCTTTCTCTGATTCTTATTTTAGCCCTAATTCATAACACCTTATGTTTCCGTCGGTAACTCTTTCTCTGTTTCTCCCATCGGTACCATTAACGACGATTGTTTGTACTCTTTCTCATTGATTCTTCCGCCATTTATCGCAATTTTAGTCACATATTTTTCCATTAAACCACTAATTTGGTGTCTTGTTGTAGGTGTTGGGAAGCAATTGTTGTTCGTTGATCCATCAGGTACAATTTTACTCACTTCACATTCTTTCTTTTCACTTGTTCTAAATTCACCCTAAAGTCGGTGTTAGGAAGAAAATATGTGTACATAATTAGTCATTGCTTGTGTGATCTAAATTTTGCTTATAATCTTCAGTACTGAACTTTATGTTTTGACTATTAACTATAAAGTTGATTATATGGTAAGCTTCTGTGTATAGCTTATGGTCTTTTAGTCATGCTCATAGGTTGATTATATTTTTGAGTAATTACTTGTTTTTTCCTACGATTTGGTTTAAATTGTAATTATCTGTATATTTTTTTTTGTTATATGTCCATCATAGTTCCCTAATCCAGGTTTGGAGTTTATGTTTGCTTACTGCTCTTGCGAATATTCTTGTAGATTCTACCGCAAAAAGACGCTTGATATTACAGCTACATGTCTACATGTGACTGGCTCCCAAAAAATTTGATTTTTCGTGTTATTTTTGTTTGCTTAATATGTTGGTTTGGGTCTGCGCAAGATATACAATACCTACCTCCATCAACCGTCGTTAATAGCAATCACAGCAACAAATATAGCAGTGGATCGTTCTAATACTTCACTTTTTATCTTCAAAAATGACCCGTTTCAAACCAAGTCCAGCTTCTGAAATCTTTTGTAACACCGCAGTAACTGACATGTAAATTTTCACTGCAGATCGTCTTCAAACATTCAAGCCACCGCCCCCTTTGAGGGTATTCCTTTCTCATAAAGATATTAAAGTTTTTTAGTTTTATGGTCGTCTATAGTTTCTCATAATGTATACATTAGATGGACTCATATGCAATGTAGGTTGCAATTATGGTACATCTACTTATCAATAGGTCTGTTTGGGTTACATTCATTTGGGTTATGTTTAATCGCTAATTAATGGGTCAAACTTTAATATCATAGAAATTACTTACAAAATAAGAACTTGATTTATTTGTGGCTTAATGCGGGTTGTGAGAAGTTTCTCATTGGGTAAAAACATAAAATTCTTGGCATGGTAGGTTGAGTAGTGGGAGTAAGTTTATGTTGTGGCTGTTTGAGCCTATAAGGACACACTCACACACACTTTTGATGGAGATTGCAGGCCTACAACTTTAAAAAAAAAAGTGGGAGGGACAGTTTTATTTTTTGCAAAGCTAGGAGTGAATTTTTTTCTGACAAATACAGGGAACCAAAGTAGTTTAGGCTTTGTTGTTTTTTAGGTTTTGATCATCGTGTAGATGAACCGAAACTTTTTTTTTTTGCTGTGTTTTTTTACTTTACAACCTGTTCCATATAGAAGTTATACGACATGTTTGTCCAGTAGTTTAAGGCATGTTTAGTTCATATTTCATAAAACGTTTGCATCACTATTATTAGATTGCATCACTAACGTTTTAACGTTTTTATTGCTATGTTACCAACCACAAGTAAAAATGGAATCTCTGCAAATGGACCTCTTTCTGTGGTCAACCAAATAGTGCTCATAAATGACTTAGTTGAAAAAGCTGCTCAAATCAAAGGTGTTTCAGCCACTGATCTTGTCACTACAAGTTCGAATCTTGATCAGGTAGTTTCTAACGAAATACAAACACTTGATATCAAGGAAAGAAAAGATCAGTATTGAGCAGGGGCGATGATGATGAATTGGTATTGAATGTGAAATGTCATTATCTACAAGTAAAGATTGAGACATTTGTTTTTGATCTTCAGAGAGGTTCGCATTTCACAATACTATTTAATATTTATAGAACTTTTTTTTTCTGGAACTGTTGTTTGTGAAATGTCAGTGTATATATGCATCATTTAAAGAGTCTTAGAAATGGAGTTCCATTTATAGCTCTGTTTTGGAATTTCTCTTCAGCTTCTTATCCAGATCTAGAAGCCATAAGTCACAGGGCCTAAACGGAAGTATTTTCTACTGAGACATTTGTATGGAAACTGAGGTTGCTTGATTCAGCTTGTTCGTACTCCAATTCAACCCTACATGCTGTCAAAGCTCAAACACTAATTCTTTCCAGGTTCACCATCTCAAACATTTTGATTTGTTCAACTAAATGACATCTATTACTCTGGAAACTGAAGTTTTGTTTATTTTTGACGATTTGTCAAGCTATTGCTTTGTTCTTAAACGCTGTCAGCTGCAAATTGGCCTTTTCTGGCACATGTTTAGTAACTATAAAACCATATTTTGTGTGTTGCCACCCTTTAGTTTATGGTTTTATTTATTTTGGAATGTGAGTAATTTTGAAACCTTCAATTACTGAAATTTAATTCTTTTTGTCTACTTTTGGTGTCTGCCTTTAAAGGATGATTTTAGATATAGAAGTTACAAGTTTTGACATTCAAGTGTCAAAGGAAAACATCTCAAGTGAAGGCATCCTAAATAGTAAATTTGGTGGCTTGTTGGTCCAGGTATTTTCTCTTTGCTAACATGTATTTTTAACACCTGACAGCACAACAGATTTCTAAATAAATTCAAGAATCAATAACTGTTCAAATATAAAAATATTGGGAGTGTTCTATTGCATCTCAATCTGATCTTTTTTATTATAGAGGGTCAAAGTAATTAGCCTTGGAGGAGCAGGTAGAAGCTGTAACAAAACTATACCTTTTGAAGTTAATAGGAATACAGAAACCATTAGTTATCCTCCAAAGCATCATAGAAATTTATCTGTTTCTTCCGATGCAGTGCCCTTCTTCAAGTTCCGGTTGCTATTTTCAACTTCCATTACTTCATTAACAGAATTGGCTTACCTTCAGAGGTTACCATTTTCTATGATAGAGTTCTAGCTATTCATTTACAAACACTTGACAACCAAAAGATAGAAACTATTGTTTATACATTTTGATATATGAAATTGCCTATTTAGATATTATTGATATTTGAAACTGCATATTTGGATTATTTTGGTTAAAGTACTTAATTTTTTTGAAAAAAAAAAGCTGTTGATCCAGAGCTGTTGTTGCTTATTTGATTGTTTTATGCTACAGATCAAGAACTATTGTTGCTCCTTTAGAATGGCTGAAAATTTTGCTTCAGGTAGATGTGATTGTTTTACCTTGTTTCCATGGAATTCACAGGTGAGCATCAGTTTTGTACTCGGCTTTTTTATAAATCTTTTTTTTTTATTTCAGATCTGTAGTAGTCGATGAATGAATCTTGGTTTTGGGTAGATGTTTATTGGTGATAGTATTGGTAGATGTTTATTAGTGATGGTTGGGTAAAATTTTATACTCACTTATAGAATTGTGGATTAACAAGTCAACGGTCACAATTTGTAATCATGTTGGGACCCAAATTAACCTGACCCATTTGTAAAAAAAATTGTTAGAGATGCCCATCTATAGTAATGATTCAACTTGTTTACCTCTTTTTGTTACCATGAGAACTGGTTACCTTTTTTTGTTGTACGACCATGTGATTTTAAAATGGGGAGAGTTTTATAATGAACACAGGAAGATGATGATGAGGTCCCTGTGCTTGTTGCTGGTGAAACCTTTGAAGTTGTTGTCGAGGAAGAAGCTAAGGTTACATGTAGTTAGTGCAATGTAAACTAATGTTACATTTGTAATGTTTGCTCTATATATGAAATGTATTATTTTGCTACAAGTGTATTGTATTTTGATTAGGAGGTTGATTGTCATTAATGTGGAAATTAGTGAATCTACAAAAATATTTTTTTTAATTTTGTTTTAATTCATGACGCGCATTTATGCGTGTCATAAGGATATTTATGACGGGGGCTTCCTTGAGACGCTCTTTATGACACGCTTTGCGCGTCATAAAATACGCGTCATTGTTCGCGCGTCAAGAAGCCGATGACGCGCATTTTGCGCGTCAAGAGGATTCTTGACCCTACCTTCCTTGACGCTTTTTTGCGGGTCATCTGGGCCCTTTCTTGACGCGCAAAAAGCGTCAAGAAAGGTCATTTTTGTAGTAGTGAATACATATAAATTCACAACACTTCGTCACATAAAATCATAGAATAATTCGTGTGTATATATACATATATATCTCATAAAATCATAAAACGAAGTCATAGAATATCAAACGTCTGAACTCACGTACATGCTCGTATAGTGATGGTTATACAAAACTCTAAATAATAAAGTCAACAAAAGTCGAATTCATAAATGTTCACAAAACATTTATATCAGTTTAGGTTTATGTTAAATCAGGAAAGGACCTGAAAAGACGGATTGTCACAGTATCCCCTTGTTGAAGAATTTTCGTACCGAAAATTGCATGACGCCGTTAACGGGATAGACAAAATGAAAAAAAAAATCTCAGTCGTCATATCATCCCTGTTGAAAGAATTCCGTCCTGAAATTTAAATCAATGACAACTGTTTAAAAAGTCAAATTGATAGTAACGTATCGAAAAAATTCAGGTTTCCTACTCCAAAAGGAGTGATGCATGTTATGATCAAGAATGTGTACCCGATGTTGAGAAGATGCCAAATGTTTAAGGATTTTGAAAAAAAAAATCAAATCGAAGGTATAGAAAACGATTTTCTTTTCCAGCGTTCTCCTACGAGAAGAGTTGAACAAATGTAATATATGAATCGTGTTGAGTGGCAAGGCTGAATAGAGTGACATGATACATAAGTATCCGAAATCAAAATTTTAATATGAAGAAGAACCATAATACATCCGAGTAGCCTGCGAGTATTGCACCCAATGTTGGAAGTGAGATTTTCATTTCATGTTGGGTTTTTGGTTAAGGCGTTCGCATCTGCCAATAACCCAGATGAGTCGAAGAGTCAGGAATTTGAGTATGAGGATATTGTGTGTGTCAAGTCAATTAGTGCTTGTCTAATAAACTCATTGTGTAAAGAAAATACAAAGATCTGAAGTTGCCTAACAATTAGCAAGTAACATAGAATGACTTAAGATTGATCAAGTTATCATGAGGACTCGTTGATTGATTTAGTACTTTATGGATTTATGACCAACTAAGTACACATGATTCATAATAACATTGAAATTCAAAATTCACATTTCATGCAATAACGGTTCAAACATCATACAGTCTCTACGAAGGTTCTTTTAAAGGTTGATGCGGTCAAAGCGTACTAGCATGCAATATATCATGAGGGTTTCTACCTTACAACGCATACAATTGTCCTAGCATCAGATATACTAGAATACAACCTTAGCATGTCATATCTCTAATATATAAGTTCGTAAACGAACCAACACAACCCATACGGTGCAAAGTTGACGGGGAAACTTCACACAGTCTTGTCATTCCCACCGAGGTAGGAGACTTTGGACCTTGTATGGTGTATGATTTTCATACCCAATCAAATTAATATATTCACAACATGTCATTTTCTGGTTCCTAACATGTTTCACACACATATCTAATCATGCAATTCTATGCAACCTATGTTTAAACTAGCAATTCAATGATTAATCAATTTATATACCCTAAACATAGGATTAGATTCTCAAATTTTAGCATGCATAAACATGTATGTTTTATAAACATTTCTCATTAGAAGTTCAGAAGCAAACAAACTATTTATCATGGTTAAAATGGTTCAACAGTGACTCATATACTAAAATCTAACCGGTAACACACTGATTATGTGACAAAATGACTGAGGTCTTAAGTTATCCAATCAAGAGCTCACAACTATTTAAAAGGTAACATGTAGCAGTTTGTTTTAGAAAAGAATTACTAAATTCTGTTAAGAACTTTTCATGAAATAACATAGGCAATTAGGTAATAACATAGGCAATTAGGTTCAAATTAAAGTTGGAGCTTAGTACAACATATCATCAAGCATATTACCTTGGTAAATTATCCAAAAATAAGGGTGAAAGTTCAACAAGCATGAGAATAGCAAATTTAAGATGAAGAGCGCTAACGGCTTAGTTCCTGAATTCTAGTAAGCGATGAGATAGCCAGCTTATGATAGCCGAAGCTATACATTCCGAGAATGACATGTGAGTTCATACTAGCACTGGTAAAGATACCAGTAGGGAGGATGCAAATAACGTAATGGATAGTATAAAATTCAAAGAGATGTATATATGTGCTTGACAGGATTTAGCAAGGAATTTTGCATAAACAGATATCGAAATGAACATGTCAACAGTTATGCAATCCAATATAGTAAACGTCTCGTTAGGGAAATCTTCATTATTTAAGCTCACCGGCATGGCCAGTCTCCTTGATGTCCTTGCGCTTCATCCGTCTTGATTCCTTTCTTGACAAAACACCGATTCAAATGGTTTTCAAAAGTAAGATAAAGCACAAAGGTGTTATAAAAGGGTGTCCACGAAACAAAAACATCAGAATGTTCAAAAGCGGCTTTGGCTTGGGTGCCTGTATATATGCATTTTTGCTAGGATTCGGTGCAGGTTTACCGCGGGTTAAAAGATCTAATCAAGTGCTCCATGGAAAAGGATCAGGCCTATCCCCTCAGTGAATGCCACAGAGTTCATAAAAACAAGGCAGTCGACCCAAATGCAGTGTCCCTTAAACGAAAGTCGATCTACTTCCTTTCACATGCTTCTAAAAATTGGAGTTGATCATTCGATCAGGTGGTTTGTCATTCGTAAGGGAAAATTTCTAGTTTTCAAAACGTTGATGTTCATCTGAGTCAGAACTCACGTCTAAATCATGGCGGGAAATTTTCTTTAGAAAAGTTTTCTTCTAGACTCGGACAATTGAAAGCATGAAGTTTGATTATTTTGGGTATGTCTCTTTTGATAGGAATACGTAAGGCATATCTGTAATCTCGGAGAAAGTAGCATTAAGCAGTTTTGTCGAAGACCTAGTCCCGTTAGATGGAGTTTCTTATGACGAGGCTCTTGTGTATGACTCTAAAGTGAATCCTTTGTCCGGTACAGGTCCCACATTCACATGCCACCAATGTTTATATATAGGGTGTACCGCAGCTAACCCACCACACTACCAACACCTTCAAAGTGAACCAACTACCCACCTTTACTAGATATTAGTCAAGCCACATTGGATACTTTTATCAGAAATAGAGGACTTCAAGTTTCTCCCATACGCTTAAATGTAAAAGGGGCGATAGATTAAAACTTCAATACGTTGTACAAACAAAAGGTGTAGGTATTTCCATTCACAATATCAGTAAGATGCGTACGGTTTTCCATTCTAGCGAAGATCATCGAGAGTTTGGCACGTGCAGTAAGGATATCATAAAGCTTCAAATTTCAAGACGATCAAAATTTAAACAGGCCACAAGGTTTAAGTTCAAACTGTAGGTTCATCAATGAAAGTTCTTTTTTTGAAAATGACGATGAGGATTCGCGTACCAGAAATTTATCGATGGTTGCTATGAGAGGGGCGTAAATAAATATACAAAATGTATGGATAACTTGGTGTACTCAATGTGTAAGAAGGGTAAATATAGTTTGATCGCATAGTTAGCTATCGATAACAAGAAGTTCACGCTCGATGGGTGCAAATAGAGTTTCCATATAAAGCTTGGTATTGTTACTGCGATTGAAGCACTAGGTCGTCTTATCATCAATGGTGTTAACTAGTAGAAAACTAACCAAAAGTGTAACACCCTTTGGTTCCAATCTTAGAAGCATATCCAGGACATAAAGGATTACAAAGCACGAGAATCAAAAATTGTCGGTTGTTAAATCATGAAAGGTTGAATCATGCAAACAAAAATCGATAGTTGAGGCTCATGAGATCAATCAGAAGAGTCCTTACATTAAAACTGGGAGTTATTAGTTTGAAAGTCAGGAAGGATTCTCACTAACATTAGCCCCATTAGAGATAAATATGCTTGCGGTGGGGTAGGTAGTTTGTACAACCGTGTCGATGTTGCTGGCAACAAGTATTGGTTCGCACAACAAAATCTGGGAGTATGAATCTTCAGAGGGTAACTTCACAAGAGTTTTCAGCCAAGAAATATGTTACAGTGCTTGCGATATATGAATTTATATAACCTCTTTATCTATTGTTTCCTGGGTATTCCGATGAATGTATATCCGAGTTGTCTCACAATTGTAAAGTTCTAGGGATTGATATGGTTGGTAAAGTCGTGAAACTAGAGTTATGATTCAATGTGAATTCAAACCAGTCAAAGATTTCGTCAGGAGTTTTCGTAGTCAATAAAAACTTGTCATTTTAAGTACACGAGTGAAACTATGTCCCTTCAGAACTAGCATTCATAATATGTTTCAAAAGAATCCTCGAAAGGATTAGGATCCATATGTAGGAGAGATAAGATCATACGCGATAACGTTTACAAAGATAGATGACTTCGATCATCCGGTTGAGTGAAACATGTTCAACATTCAATTCCATGAGGAAAAAAAATAACAGAAATTTGCTCCTTATTACAACCATTAGCCTGCCTAGTAGGATTCTCCAAGATTTCCATACACTGCAAATTACATTTACGTGTGCACCTGTAACTGTAATTTACCCTATATGGTCACCCGAGTTCCTCTTACTTCAGCTACCAGGTATGGTGGAGTACAGATGAGATATCCTCGGAGTGGGTATGAAGAATGAGGTCACTAATCCAAGGTTATCTTGACCAGATTCGTTACAGAGAAAAGTCTCGAGAATAACATGTTCGCTTTAATTGGAATGACCCACTCGAAGCGAGTCAGCCAGAAATTTAGCTCAAGAGGATTTTAATAAGATCTATCACGCGTACCGACTTGAACACCATCTGGTACATAAAGAGAATACTTTAGTTGACCCACATCAAGTTGCTTCATTCGAACGCAACCATGCAATAGAAACGAGAAGGGAAATATCTTGGAAGATCTAAGCGAATGTGAAAGATCAGGATAACTAAGGCAGACATAAGTGTCCCCATAAGAAACCATTTGAATCCACACAAGGCTTCCACTACTGAAGTTGAATGATCGCGCGATAAGCACACCATGATAACGTTTCTTGAACCTGAGAGTTCAACGATGCAGGGAGGTCAGGTTCAACATGAATCTCACACACTAGGAGACAAATTTTAGGAACATGCAGAGGTCTCACACCACCGAAGCTAACAGTTGTTTATAGTTTGCGCAGTTTGCCTTGTTGTGTTTAGGACGAATACAACACCCGTTCGATATCCAATCGTGTCAGCGCGACTGACCTGGGTGGGGTTTGTCAGACCCAGTAGTACTACACTATATTTCCCGCTATCGTCATTAATATTAACGGTACCATAGGAAGGACTTTGTTGTATCAGTGTGCTACAAGTACTTCAAGTGATATATAAAAGTCTAATTATCTCAGTTGTGTAAACAGTGGCGTACCCAAGGCTTCGCCTTGGGGTTCGCCCGACACCCATAATTTTTTCCGCGTTCTAGTATATATCCGATTTTTCTAAACCGAACCCCAAGAAATTTGGTCACCGAACCCGATAAAATTTTATACCGACCATCAAGTTTAAAAAAAAATTAATTTCTAGTTTAAAAAAATGATTCGACACTAATGAGCCCAACAATATTAATATATTGAACTCAATAACCATTCCCCAATTAATAAAAAAAAATGAGTCTTTGAGAATCCATTGGATAGATTGGTAGAAAACTACTTTATTTTTACTTTTTAGTTATGTGATTGTATAGATTTGATCATTTGAGATATTCAGAATTTATTTTGAGCACTGAGAACTCACACGGTGGTCACAAAGTTGGTTTTTTTATCATGTAACGCGACCCGACCCGACCTAGGTCTAAAACGATTTGTATATAGCGGTGGACGGTCGAACTCCGAAAATTTCCGAACCCCATCCAAAAAATTCTTGGGTTCGCCACTGTGTGTAAATCATGCATGCTAATATCCCCAAAAGGATTAAAATAGTAAAATGGGGCCGTGAAACTCACCTTAGGTTGCACAGCAATATTCCAGATAAACAATTTTGCAATTAGCAAGAACGGGTCTCGCGTAAACAATCAATCACCTAACGAGCATACAAGTATAAGTGTGTGTTCAAGCAAAACGACTAAGTCTAACGTAACCGACAAAAACGAATGATTGTGAAGTCCGAAACAAATCGAGGATGACATGTGTGCCAAATCCGAGCGATTATCAAAATAATGGGAGAAAATACAATATATATCATTATTGTATATTTTCTAATTTTAAAGATTTCAAAAAAAAATAAATTATATAGAATATATATATTTAAACCAAACGTGCAATTGACGTTGATAACTAAATTCAATGGGGTATATATATATTTATA
>JBCNJP010000023.1:20148552-20217023 GCA_039602395.1 Deinandra increscens subsp. villosa
CTTCATCTCCTGTACCAGCTGCTATTCAAACTAAAGTATTTGCATCACATGCCACTCATCAACCTTCAAATGTTACATATGTTCAACAACCACCTTCTGGGTTCATGGTTCAGCAGTCAACACCAATTTCATTTAACAACACCAGTTTGGACCAAGATTTGTGCAATGCTTTCCTAGCTTGCATGAACTCTCAAATGTCCGGGAACATTGAGACAATGACTGTTTTTCAAGAAGATCTTGACCAAATTTCTGTTGATGATCTGGAAGAGATCGCTATCAAGTGGCAGATGGGTATGATTGCTGCTAGAACGAGGAAGTTCTTTAGAAAGACTGGGAGAAAGTTGTTTCAACCTCCTTCAAATGCCAATATTGGGTTTGATAAGTCCAAAGCTCAATGCTTCAACTGTCAAGAGCTCGGACATTTCGCACGTAAATGCCCAAAACCAAGAACGTGGAATGCTCCTGCAAGCTCGGGTGGAGGTAATCAGGCTTTTCAGAAACAAGATGGCAATGGAAACGAGTCATATCAGAAGCAAAGCAGCTCATCCTATCAGAAACCTTAGAATGCCAACTCTAATGTCTTTCATCCTGGCTCGTCTAACTCTCAAGCTGCTCAAGGAGTCAACAACGGTGGCAAGGCATTAGTCTCACTCGAAGATGGTATCTATAACTGGACATCATCTTTATCATCTCAACCTTCAAACCAGTCAGACTATGCACTAATGGTCAATTCTGATGGTGAGGAGCTTTATGAGTCAGCTGAATTTGACCCACTCTTCCCAACTGATTTCTGTCTGATGGCTGGAGTTGATGAGATCCTTGAAGAGTCTTCTCCTACTGTCGGAAACGTTACTGCTGTGAATCCATCTGAGATAGAGACGGAAGCAAGAAAGCGTCTTCTCGAACTTCAGAAGGAAACAATTCCAGATAAGGTAAGATCATCTTTGTGTACTGAGAAATGTCGTGAAACTGTCGCTCGCTATCGCGGGTACAACCTAGAGTTGCATGCTAAGGCGAAAGAGAGCGAGAGTAATGTTGAGCTTCTTCAAGCTAATGAAAAAGATTTTTTGGTCAAAATCAAGTCACTTCAGGATGACATTGAGTTCATGAAGCACACAGAATCAAACTTAAAAATCCAAATTACTGATCTGTTGAAAACTTTGACTTCTCTGAGAAACAGCTACGTTGAAGCTCGAGAAACAATTGATTTGATGAAACTTAATCCTGAAACTTTGGGAAGTGCGGTCGCTAAGGACATAATGTCGCGTCTTAGGACAGGTTTGGGTTTAACACGGGAGATACTAGAGAGTGCGGCTGAGCATCCACTCAATCACAACTATCTTTGTGTCCCCGAATTGACCAAAATCAATCCTAAGAGCCGTATTAAGTTCATCGACCCCAGTTTGATTCCGTGTACCTCTGAAATCAATGCGATGGAAGAACAGCTGGCTAAATCCGAAACTGCCTCTAGTCTCCCACCGATTGATGAAACATTAAAATTTGGAGATTTTGATGCTATTTCTTTGAATTCTATCAATACTAGTTTGTCTGAAGCATATGTGCAAAAAGCTGCTGAAACCGAGTTTCTCAATTTGTGTACACAAAATACATCAGAGGCTCAATCTTTTTTATTTAATGAAAACTATGATGTTTTTAACACAAATGAAATTGCTAAAAGAACTAAAACCACTCGAAGGCGCAAGCCCAAGAAGAAGGTTGCAAATGAGAAACTCGTGATTCAGCAGGACATCGATGATGATAAGTTTAGTCATGCTTTTTCCGAAATGGCCTTAAAACATGGTAATACTGTTATGCACACACAAGCTGGTCTTACAATCACCGATGGTAAGCTGATCACTGTTCCTGATGCACAACCAAACGCTCCAACGATGCCTGCTCATGCAACTTCTGCACCCGTGTTTGTTGAGCCAACTGTTACATCTGTTTGCACTGCTCCCAATGTGGCTGGTAAATCCACTGTGGTTCTTTTCAAGACAAGTGATCCTAAGAAGAAGAGACCTCAAAATGAACTTGTTTTGATTGGTCAATCAAGTGTTGAAGATCAGCCCAGTGGTCGAGCTAGATGCCATAACCGTTGACGCTACTGAAACTGAGAACACCCCCAAGAAAAGGAAACAAACCAGAAGGAGGAAGAAGAAGACTGTGGTCACTGAAACAGAAAAGGATGAATGTGCAACATCCAATGAACCACAACCAACGGCTCCCCAAGTTGCTGAACTACCTATTGTGGTTGACCCTAGTGGAACAGTTGAGACCTTGGGATGTACAGTTTGCGGGAATCCACACCATGATGCAAGGGTGTGTGTATACATCACGGGTTATCCTGCTTTTGACAACACCCCATTACCTCCCGTTCATTACTACCCACAAGGAAATCAAGTGGCCCCAATGTATTATGGGAATTATGGTGAGGACTACATGGTTCAACAACCCGACACCATGTTTTAGCAGTCTTACCCAAATCAACTCTACATTCCTAACTAAGCTTAATATGTCCCTCATGGTTTGGGAAGGAAGGTAAAAGCTTTGAGGCCACCAGTTCAACAACCAGTGAGAATGTCTGCACCAAATCCTGTTCCTATAAGATCTTGGACACCTCGACCAAGGCCTGCTTTTATGCCTAGGTCTATGATGGTTCAACAACCTGCAGGGGCTCCTCGACCACGTGTTACATCTTCACTAACTCCTCATGTTGTAGTTCAAACGACAAATGCTCCGCCAGCGAAAAAGGCACCCAAGAAGAAGGTCCCAGGTCAATATGGCCCGGGTCCATCTCAAAACTAATCACTTTCTTTTTAATGTGCAGGTACTGGCCCAGAGTGCTGCCAACATATGGTACTTAGTTAGTGGCTGTTCCAGGCACATGACAGGGAACAAGGACCTGCTGTATGATGTCAAAACAATATTGCACGGTGGTCTTGTTGCCTTTGGAGGTGATGTTCGGGGTGGAAGAATAATAGGAAACGATCTCTTTACTAATGGTGAAATTTCATTTGACAAAGTGAATTTGGTGTCTAATCTGAAGTTCAACCTGCTCAGTGTCTCACAAATCTGTGACAACAAAATGCCAATGCTCTTCGATGATCGTGAATGTTATATTCTGAAACCTGGCTTCAATTCCCGAAGATCAGATCCTATTTCGAGCAAAACGGAAAGGGAACATGTATGCTCTGGATATGTCTGCTGCAAGGCCGACTGGCTCTATAGCATGATTCTTGCCTAAGGCATCAGAAGATGACTCTACATTATGTCATAGGCGAATGTGGCATGTGAACTTTCGGAACATGAACCGCCTTGTTAGGGGGAAACACATTGACGGTATGCCAGAGAAGGAATTCATCCACATCGACAATTGTGTGGCATGTCTGAAGGGTAAACAACACAAGACGTCTCACAAGCCAAAGCCACCGGGTAGAACGACAACAATACTTCAACAATTCCATCTAGACCTCTTCGGGCATGTAAGCATCAAGAGTTTAGGGGAAAAGTCATACTACTTGGTTATCACTGACGACTACTCCAGATACTCATGGGTGTTTTTCCTGAAAGAGAAGTCTAAAATTGTTGAGATCTTGAAGGATTTTGTCACACGTATCGAGAACAGATGCAGAGAGCGGGTTAGAATCATCAGATCAGATAATGGGTCTGAATTCAAGAATCAGACATTTGATGCATTTTGTAATGAAAAAGGCATAACTCGACAGTTCAGTTCACTGTATACACTGTAGCAAAATGGAGTAGCTGAACGGAAGAATAGAACTATCATCGAAGCTGCCAGAACACTACTTGCTGATTCTAACTTGAAATTATCTTTTTGGGCAGAAGCTGTCAACACAGCCTGCTATGTTCTGAACAGAACACTCCTGGTCAAACATGTTAACAAGACGCCATTTGAACTGTTTTCCAAAGTTAAACCAAATCTAAAACGATTAAAACTGTTCGGATGTGCTTGTACTGTATTAATTCAGACGGATCAGTTAACCAAATTTTCCCCTAGGGCAGATGATGGTTATTTTGTTGGATACTCAATGACCTCAGTGGCCTATCGAGTGTTCACAGAAGAACTCAAGTTGTTATTGAGTTGTGCAACGTTACTTGTAATGAACATACTCTGAACACTAGAGATCCTGCTTCGGATAGTATGTATGACCTTGAGTCTTTCTCTCCAACTTTTAATGTGTTTCAATCTGATGATGTAGGTACTTCTTCTACTGCTGTCGATCAAGGAAATGAAGCTACCAATCCTATCGTTGATATGTTAGCACCTATTACTTCTTCGATCCTGGATACCATTTATTCAGTTGATCCTACGGAGTTATCAAGGGAAAATCAATCAACACCTTCAAGTGACGTTAATGGAACTTCATCTTCTACTTCAGCACCTGAAATGCCCACCATTCAGATTGATGAACATGTAATTGTGGAAGCAGAACCTACACAAGTAACAACGGAAGCAGACAACACTGTTGAAATTGATACTATTGCGCATGATTCTGACTCAGATGACGTAACAGAGATTGATACCGGAGAGACTCCTGGCGATGACCTGCAAATTGGGAATCTGGACTCGTCTATTTCAGCCCCTGATGTTGAAGAGACACGAATCCACAAGATACATCCTACAAATCAGATCATCGGGCCGATTGACAAACGTCTCACTAGGAGTCAGTCTAAGGAATTGAACACATGTTTGTATTCTTGTTTCATTTCACAAGAAGAGCCTTTCACTGTAGCTGCTTCTCTTTTAGATAATAACTAGATTGAAGCCATGCAAACAGAGCTACTACAATTCAAATTGCTCAATGTCCGGCATTTGGTAGATCCTCCTCTGGGTATAAAGCCTATTCCTGTCAAATGGATTTTCAAAAACAAGAGAGACGACCGTGGAATTATTATCAGAAATAAAGCCCGCTTAGTTGTGAAGGGGTACATGCAAGTTGACGGCATTGACTATGAAGACGTCTACGCGCCTGTCGCTCGTCTGGAGGCAATACGAATCTTCCTGGCTTATGCCGCATCAATGAACATCACTGTTTATCAACTTGATGTGAAGACCGCGTTCCTCTACAGAGAGCTTGATGAAGACATGTTTGTAGAACAACCTCCAGGGTTTGTTGACAAATCTTTCCCTAAGAAATGTTACAAACTGGATAAGGCCCTCTATGGTCTACACCAAGCCCCAAGGAAGTGGTATGAGACGTTATCGACATATCTGTTGTCAAATGGTTACAAGCGAGGGGTAATTGATCAGACACTATTCATTCGACATGTTGGTGAAGATATGCTGTAAGTGCAAGTGTATGTCGACGACATCATCTTTGGTTCAACCAACGTCGGCCTATGCTATGCATTTGAGGAGTTAATGAAGAAGAAATTTGAGATGAGTGCAATGGGAGAGTTGATATTTTTCCTTGGAATTCAAGTGAAACAGAAACCGGATGGCATTCTTATCAGCCAAGGGAAATATGTGAAAGAGATCCTGAAGAAGTTTGGGTTTCAAGATTCTAAAGGCTTCTCTACGCCCGTTGTCACTCACCACAAGTTGAATCAAGATTCTGAGGGTGTTTGTGTAGATAAGCACTTATACAGGTCTATGATTGGCTCTCTCATGTATCTGATAGCAAGTCGTCCCGACATCATGTTTGTAGTCTGCCTATGTTCCCGTTTCCAGAGTAAGCCGAAAGAATCGCACTTAATGGCCGTGAAGAGGATTTTCCGGTACTTGAAGTCCAATCCAAACAGAGTACTTTGGTATCCTAAAGATCTGCTCTTTGACCTTCGATCCTTCTCAGATAGTGACTACGCCGTTTGTGAACTCAATCGTAAGTCTGCGACGGGAGGAGCTCAGTTTAGGGAACCGTATGGTCTTGTGGAAATGCAAGAGCAGACAACAGTGTCAGTCTCGAAGCGGAGTACATTGCTGCTGCCTCCTGCTGCTCTCAAGTGCTATGGATTCAGAATCAGCTGCTGGATTACGGTTTGAATTTCATGGGTACCCCTATTCATATAGATAATACTGCTGTTGTTTCAATTGTTAAGAACCCCATTCAGCATTCTAAGACTAAGCATATTGAGATTAGGTACCATTTCATTAGGGATTGTGCTGAGAAGAAACTAGTCACTTTAGTCCATGTTAATACAGATGATCAGTTAGCAGACCTTTTCACTAAGCCATTTGATATGTCTAGGTTTAACTTTCTGATTAGTGTTGTAGGCATGATTAATTATGATTGAACCTTCTCCATTCCCTAGTATGTTAGAATCTTGACTTCATAGGTTTAGTAACTTAGGAGTGTTATCTATTTTTCTCTTTATGCTTGTTTGATTTTATTTTCTATTCTTACCTTTAAATATTTCCTGGTCTTTTATTCTGTTGACTCTTTAAGTCATTTTTCAGTTTGTCTGACCTTGATTTTGACCTAAACACTCTTGTTTGTGGTTGTCTTGTGTCATGTCTCTTTTAAAAGTTCAAAAAGATTTTTCTTGTTTATTTCTGTTTTTGTGTCAGTCTGTCGTGCCCGCAATGTGGAAGATAAACCAAAAACATTGAAAATTTGACAAAAACAATAAAAATAGAGTTTATTCTTGTAATTCATTAAGTGTTTTTAAACACATGTCAAATACAAAGAAAAATCAAAATCCTTGGGCTGTGGTCGGACAAAATGTGTGGAACATGATATGATTCTGGTCTTGTAGATCTAACCATAGGATATGATCCAATCGACCGGTAACTCTATCATTTGATGTGTTGGTAGGCTCAACATACTGAGAAGTAAACAAGTCTCTGTGATAACACATTAATTTCATTGAGAAATGTGGACCTTGGGAGTTTAAACAGTGGCATATTCTTTAAAGTTGCCCTTCTCATTAGTACTAGTAAGAAAACTCTACTCACACATCCTCTGTTTCTTCAGTATTAAGATGACTTATTTCAAAATCAACACATGAGACTCATCTGCTGAGGAAACTCTGACCTTGAGTCTCATCAATAAATAAAGCTGAGACACATCTGCTGTGAGAAATCACTGACCTTGTCTTCTTACGCTCCATCATTCAATAAAATAAAGTGAGAGGTCATCTGCTGAGGAGACTCTGACCTTGACGCTCTCACCCCGCCAAAATTCATTCATCTATAGTCATGAAAGACGGGTTATCATGATTTCATGACTATATCCATGAAATAAGTCAATTAACACTAAATAAAAGGGGGAAAGATTACTTTTAAAAGTGTGATTGAATCTGAAAAGCTATTTGATGATTGGTAGAATACTGTTAACTTCCAACCTAATAAGGACCACACAAAATATTTCTCTGAACTGGACAGAAAACATGATAAATAAATCACATGAGATAAGTTGAAAATTACCTTGTATGAGCTTAAGTGGATATACAATACCGACAATCTGACTTAGGGTACCGGACCCGAAAGGTGATTTGAATTGTAAGCGTTATTGATCACGTAATTGACCGGTATGATTCTAAACATGTCTGACCACGACCATACAAAAATAGGTGAATTTTTCAAAGTCAAAGTGCTTAAATTTCCAAGTTTGGTGAAAAATTGACCAACTTGTGCTAAAATCAATCTTGGTATTGGTTTGAAGTTAACCAACTTAAAAGAATATGGATTCTTGAGTTCGGGTGGAAAATTGACCCAACTCGGATGAAATTGAAAATTTTGGGTTTGGGTGGAATTTTTGACCAATCAAAGTCAAATTTAGGTACTAGGTGTGTCATGGTCAAATTTGTTGAAATTAACAGGTACTTGACTTATTAATACAAAAATTATCTTCCTGGTAGGTTACTGGTTGCAGACATGTTTTTCTTTAAAGATTTGGTTATGTTGAAAATTTTTATTACATTTTTACCCTTTGTTACAATTCTGCTCTTAGCGGACTTGATTTTTGCCTTAGCGAACTTCTGTCTGAGGCAAGTCCGCTAAGAATGATGAACAGGTTTGCCTTTAGCGAACTTGTTTAAAAGACTTGTAATTTTTGAGTTTTTTCTTAAAGTCCGCTAAGAACAAATTGTTCTTAGTGAACTTGATAGTTTTTGTGTCTTTTAAAATGGTGAGAAGTCCGCTAGGTTGAACTTGTCCTTAGTGAACTTCTCCCATGTTTTATTTTTTATTTTTGTTTAAGTGTTTGAAAAGTCCACTAAGAAGGATTTTGCCTTAGCGAACTTCTCCACTTGGCTTAAAGTCTACTAAGGTTAAACTGTTTCCTAGCGAACTTGTTTCCCTGCTTAGCGAACTTGTTGTAGTTCCTAGCGTACTTGTTCTCTCTTTAGCAAACTTAATGAGTTCTAGCGGACTTGTTCTTCTGCTTAGAGGACTTTGAGTTAATTCATCATAACTATAGATCAGTATTTGAATTTCTGACATACTAGGATTGTTCTGATGGTCTGACAAGTTAGTGTTACACTCATTACATGCATCAAATTGGCATTTTAGACAGGATAGACCTGTTATATCCTAACTTCCTTGTCCTGCACCTAAAAGTGCTGATTTCAACTTAGATGTTCCTTGTCCTAATCATTAGACATCAAATCAATGAGTTCACAAGCTCGGGTGGAACCAAGTCCTAATGTGACTTTCCCTGAACTAACTTGACAAACTAGGATAATAAAACCTCATTCTATGCTCATTAAACTTAGAGTCATTTGGTTTTTGATCCCAGATTGCCAAAACCCTATATTTAATGTCACTGACTGTTGTTGAGAATATGTAGTTGAGTTGTCCATAAATTCCTACTTGACTCAACAACAAGTCAATATTTTAGTTAAATCTGTCTAAGTTGTGGGTCATTTACAGTTTTCATGCAAAACTTTCTTTTAAGTCAAACTTTTATTAGAGATTTAGATCTGGCTCTTTATTTTCCATACTTTCAAATTTATCACACACAACTTGATTACTTCCTAAGATACTAACCTTTGTTAATCATGATATTCCGGTTGCATGTGATCATTTTTAGAGTATATGCACTATGTGAGTTGGTTTATATCATTGATTCTAATATGAAAAGCTCTGTCATTATCACGAGTCTAGTGTGACATGACATTCATCTAGTATCAACTTTGATATAATCCTTTAATTCTATATGTGCAGATGCCTCCCAGACAAGCTGTTGAAGCTTTAGAGTTTGGTCGTTTGCACAACGGAAGGTGCGTGTTTAACAAGAACTGGGAAGGTGCTGATGAGCAGGCAATTGATTTACTGCAACAATCAACATGGGAAACAGCTATGCAGATCAACCCTGTCATCTATAAGGGTATTACTGAAGCATTCTGGATCAATGCTCAATCAGCAGAGCTTGATGATAGTTCAGATATTATAAGGTCCAGGATCCAGAACATTGATGTTGAGATCACTGAAGAAAATATCAGAACAGTCCTGAACTTACAAGATGCTGACAAGCCTAAGACTTTCACAAAGACTCAATGGCAGTCAACAATCACAAGAATGGGATATTCTGGTGTCTTTCTCCCAGATGTCATTAACAAAATTCACAAGACCTTATTCCCGATCAACTGGAGGTTCATAATCAGCTTCTTCATTTTTGCCTTCGGACATAGAAAGGCAGCTCCTGATGATTTTGTTGAAAAAACTGCATGTTCTCTACATGGGTTTGTCACTGGTGAAGGGTTCAATCTTTCACACCAACTGCTCAAATAGATGATTGCTAATCCGCATCCCACTGGAAGAGCAAAGACGTTCCTGATGTACCCCCGGTTCATCCAGGCTATCTTTGATCATTATTACCCAACCCTGATCAAGCAAGAAGAAACCATCTCTACAAGTTCAATGAACACTGGCTCATACAGCAAGTACCATAAAGGTAAATATCAAGGGAATGCTATACCTTTCTTTCCCGAGATGACTACTCGGATTGCTCCTGCTGATGCCGAAGGAGATATCCAAATGGGTGAAGCAACTGTTGAAGCTTAAGTAAAACATAATGAGGCTAATCAATTCCACACTGATTTGGATTTAAATGCACCTGCTATTGCTGCTTCTGATGCTGTTGAAGACCCTGGGAATCTCCAGGGTACTAGTGCTGAAGCTTCTGAGCCTGCTGAATGCTCCTCAAGTCCTATGCTGGTGGACCTGTCTAAAGAAGGAGAAGGAGACGACAATGATGATGATGAAGGGTTCCGACTCCTCAGATTCTGATGACAGTCCCACACAACCCGAGGGCATTCATCCTCGAAAAAGACAAAGGATTGGAGACTATTCCATGGCCTCTACAGCTACGACACCATAATCATCCTATGATAAAAGCTATAATCCATCACAGGATGAACAGAATGATGAAGAGGATTCAGTGTCTCTCGATGAGGACGATCTTAAATATAAACTTGAAGATGAGACTGATAGTCCTCCCGAGTATCCTCCTAAAACTACTTTACAAACCCTGACAAAAACTAATGGGAGTAGTTATAAATCCGCTGAGTTCTTCATCAGAGCTGAGAGAAGTAAGTCCTGTACTAAAAAACTCAAAGTCAAAAGGAAGCCTGGCACACAGGATGATTATGAATTGGTGAGTTCATCTGGCACTCCATCGGACACAGCCTTAGCTGCAGCAACTATCTCTCCATCTCCTGCTGAACAATTTGAAGGAATAGACATGTATATGAGACCACTGGAGCAGCTAGCTGAAGCTGTTGTCACCACCACTGACATTACTGGAATTGTTGCTACCAGGCCATCAACTTCAGAATCTGAAAAGGTGATGGAACTTCAGGCTGAAATTGTCAACCTTCAGAGTCAGAATGACCATCTAAACTGTTCACTGCAAGTGGCAAATCAAAAGATTAATGATCAGTCACAAGTCATTGCTGAACAAGCTGCTGAAATTCAAAGACTCAAGGATTTGTTAGCCAAATCAAGTGAAGGCAAACAATTAAGTGACAAACCAGATGATGATACCGGTGATAAAGAGAATGAAATGCCAGAAAACCCACCTCAATCTGATCAGAGAAGTGTATGTGAAAATTCTCAAGACCCCATATCTTCTACTACCATTCCTGCTGGTAAAGACTCTACTAGTGTTCAAGACACCTCAAGCCCATCTGCATGAAAACGATTTTGAAATCGATGATAACACTGTCATAGAAGGATATGATCTTAATTTATCTGATGACGAAGATTATTTTGTCAACAGCCTCCTTCATGATGAACCAGTTGATGAGACTCTGGACTCGATCAAAAAGCTTGCACTTGTGCCTGAAAACCTAAAACTTCCAAGGTTTGCACAGGCATCCAAGGTTCTTGCTATTGAGGGTTCAACAAGTGCTGAGTCTGATGCTGAACATGACATATCTCTTCAACTTTCGATCATTCCCACTGTTCATGCTGATATCTCTACCTCCTATGCCATGGTTCCCGTGACTGAAGGTGTCCGTCATATTTACATCGACCCATCCTTCTTGGACTTTGAGATGTCCAATTTTAGGGAATACTATGCCAAGAATCTATACTCAAGAAGAAACTCATGCGGTATTCTCATTGAGACACTTGAGGATGGTAATGAAGCAGCTTATGAAGAACATCCGTACTTTGTAGACTTTGGAGACCAAAGTGACATGAATGAGCTAGGTCAAAGAATGGGCGTGCTCATGAACGAAGGCAATCCTCTGAACTACATCGACTTGGATACGATCGATAGTGAGGATGATGAATAAGAGAAACCTCCTTGTCCTACTCCAATCCAAGTAAAGATGGAAGTAGACGATGAGTATGTTAGTGTGCCTCTTTCGACCGTCATGTCTATAGCAGAAACTCTTCCCTTGGACATCAACCTATATGTTCCAGGTCCTATTCCAACTGATGTTGAAATCATCAATCTTGAGACAAGTGCTGATCAAGAAACTGAAAGTCAAACTGATCCTGGTATTTCTGCTGAGCAAGATCAAATCAACGAGTTTACAAGCTCGGGTGGAACCAAGTCCTAATGTGACTTTCCCTGAACTAACTTGACAAACTAGGATAATAAAACCTCATTCTATGCTCAATAAACTTAGAGTCATTTGGTTTTTGATCCCAGATTTCCAAAACCCTATATTTAATGTCACTGACTGTTGTTGAGAATATGTAGTTGAGTTGTCCATAAATTCCTACTTGACTCAACAACAAGTCAATATTTTAGTTAAATCTGTCTAAGTTGTGGGTCATTTACAGTTTTCATGCAAAACTTTCTTTTAAGTCAAACTTTTATTGGAGATTTAGATCTGGCTCTTTATTTTCCATATTTCAAATTTATCACACACAACTTGATTACTTCCTAAGATATTAACCTTTGTTAATCATGATATTCCGGTTGCATGTGATCATTTTTGGAGTATATGCACTATGTGAGTTGGTTTATATCATTGATTCTAATATGAAAAACTCTGTCATTATCACGAGTCTAGTGTGACATGACATTCATCTAGTATCAACTTTGATATAATCCTTTAATTCTATATGTGCAGATGCCTCCCAGACAAGCTATTGAAGCTTTAGAGTTTGGTCGTTTGCACAACGGAAGGTGCGTGTTTAACAAGAACAAGGAAGGTGCTGATGAGCAGGCAATTGATTTACTGCAACAATCAACATGGGAAACAGCTATGCAAGTCAACCCTGTCATCTATAAGGGTATTACTGAAGCATTCTGGATCAATGCTCAATCTGCAGAGCTTGATGATGGTTCAGATATTTTAAGGTCCAGGATCCAGAACATTGATGTTGAGATCACTGAAGAAAAGATCAGAACGGTCCTGAACTTACAAGATGCTGACAAGCCTAAGACTTTCACCAAGACTCAATGGCAGTCAACAATCACAAGAATGGGATATTCTGTGTCTTTCTCCCAGATGTCAGCAAGAAAATTCACAAGACCTTATTCCCGATCAACTGGAGGTTCATAATCAGCTTCTTCATTTTTGCCGTCGGACACAGAAATGCAACTCCTGATGATTTTGTTGAAAAAACTGCATGTGCTCTACATGGGTTCGTCACTGGTGAGGGGTTCAATCTTTCACACCAACTGCTCAAATGGATGATTGCTAATCTGCATCCCACTGGAAGAGCAAAGAAGTTCCTGATGTACCCCCGGTTCATCCAGGCTATCTTTGATCATTATTACCCAACCCTGATCAAGCAAGGAGAAACCATCTCTACAAGTTCAATGAACACTGGCTCATACAGCAAGTACCATAAAGGTAAATATCAAGGGAATGCTATACCTTTCTTTCCCGAGATGACTACTCGGATTGCTCCTGCTGTTGCCGAAGGAGATATCCAAATGGGTGAAGCAACTGTTGAAGCTTAAGTAGAACATAATGAGGCTAATCAATTCCACACTGAGTTGGATTTAAATGCACCTGCTATTGCTGCTTCTAATGCTATTGAAGACCCTGGGAATCTCCATGGTACTAGTGCTAAAGCTTCTGAGCCTGCTGAACGCTCCACAAGTCCTATGCTGGTGGACCTGTCTGAAGAAGGAGAAGGAGACGACAATGATGATGATGAAGGGTCCGACTCCTCAGATTCTGATGACAGTCCCACACAACCCGAGGGCATTCATCCTATAAAAAGACAAAGGATTGGAGACTATTCCAGGGCCTCTACAGCTATGACACCATAATCATCCTATGATAAAAGCTATAATCCATCACAGGATGAACAGAATGATGAAGAGGATTCAGTGTCTCTCGATGAGGACGATCTTAAATATAAACTTGAAGATGATACTAATAGTCCTCCCGAGTATCCTCCTAAAACTACTTTACAAACCCTGACAAAAACTGATGGGAGTAGATATAAATCCGCTGAGTTCTTCATCAGAGCTGAGAGAAGTAAGTCCTGTACTAGAAAACTCAAAGTCAGAAGGAAGCCTGGAACACTGGATGATTATGAATTGGTGAGTTCATCTGGCACTCCATCGAACACAGCCTTAGCTAGAGCAACTATCTCTCCATCTCCTACTGAACAATTTGAAGGAATAGACATGGATATGAGACCACTGGAGCAGCTAGCTGAAGCTGTTGTCACCACCACTGATATTACTGGAATTGTTGCTACCAGGCCATCAGCTTCAGAATCTGAAAAGGTGATGGAACTTCAGGCTGAAATTGTCAACCTTCAGAGTCAGAATGACCATCTAAACTGTTCACTGCAAGTGGCAAATCAAAAGATTAATGATCAGTCACAAGTCATTGCTGAACAAGCTGCTGAAATTCAAAGACTCAAGGATTTGTTAGCCAAATCAAGTGAAGGCAAACAATTAAGTGACAAACCAGATGATAATACCGGTGATAAAGAGAATGAAATGCCAGAAAACCCACCTCAATCTGATCAGAGAAGTGTAAGTGAAAATTCTCAAGACCCCATATCTTCTACTACCATTCCTGCTGGTAAAGACTCTACTAGTGTTCAAGACACCTCAAGCCCATTGCATGACAGCGATTTTGAAATCGATGATAACACTGTCATAGAAGGAGATGATCTTTTGTCAACAGCCTCCTTCATGATGAACCAGTAGATGAGACTCTGGACTCGATCAAAAAGCTTGTACCTGTGCCTGAAAACCTAAAACTTCCAAGGTTTGCACAGGCATCCAAGGTTCTTGTTATTGAGGATTCAACAAGTGCTGAGTCTGATGCTGAACATGACATATCTCTTCAAATTTCGATCATTCCCACTGTTCATGCTGATATATCTACCTCCTCTGCCATGGTTCCCGTGACTAAAGGTGTCCGTCATATTTACATCGACCCATCCTTCTTGGACTTTGAGATGTCCAATTTTAGGGAATACTATGCCGAGAATCTATACTCAAGAAGAAACTCATGCAGTATTCTCATTGAGACACTGGAGGATGGTAATGAAGCAGCTTATGAAGAACATCCGTACTTTGTAGACTTTGGAGACCAAAGCGACATGAATGAGCTAGGTCAAAGAATGGACGTGCTCATGAACGAAGGCAATCCTCTGAACTACATCGACTTGGATACGATCGATAGTGAGGATGATGAACAAGAGAAACCTCCTTGTCCTACTCCAATCCAAGTAAAGATGGAAGTAGACGATGAGTATGTGAGTGTGCCTCTTTCGACCGTCATGTCTATAGCAGAAACTCTTCCCTTGGACATCAACCTATATGTTCCAGGTCCTATTCCAACTGATGCTGAAATCATCAATCTTGAGACAAGTGCTGATCAAGAAACTGAAAGTCAAACTGATCCTGGTATTTCTGCTAAGCAAGATCTCCAAAATCAGATCTTTGAAGCTTCTTTCATACACTTCTCCTCTGACTCTGATAAGGAGGAAGATGATCCCAAGGAATCGGAAGCTCCAGGACCTACTGTCACAGAGCAACCCAGTCCTTCTGATAAGGATAAGGGAAAAAGAATATTGACTCCTGAAGAGATTGCAGAGGAGCATCTGAAAAAGGGAAGCTGAGAAAGAGAGGTCTCGTCGAGCGCTTATTGAAGAAACACACAGTGAACAAAACCGACTGCTTGAGGAGAAGGCCGAAGCACTTAAAAGATATGAATCAGGCCATCCTCCTGCTGTTGTATATGGAAAAGGCTCGAGTACTTTACCTAAACATTCTGCATCAACAAGAACAGATGAACCTAGGATCCGCATAGTCACAAATTTGGAGGGCACCGATGTAGATGAGGAAGACACCTCTGAAATAGCTCACATGGTTAGATCTCTAATGAGTGACAACTTCTCCTTAGAATATCTTATGAGTCTTACAGACATTGAGTTGACCAAGCTGTATACTGATGAGGAAAGGTTGAATTCACACCTTCCGCGAAATCAAAATGTTGAAGCTGAAAATGATCCCTTGGTAGATATCTTCGCTGACACCACCAAAACCGTTGAATTCCTTCCTATCCGAGATCATCTTTCAGATCTTATTCTGGACATAGGCAACACATATCTTCCTCCACATGAGTACTCGTCTGATGAAGCTCCTGATTCTGAAGAATATATCAAAGCCACTACCAACAGGATGACTTTTGACGCACTCCGCAACTATTGTAGATTCAAGAATATTGATAAGAAGGCTTACAACAGAAAGAAACATAAAGGTCTACGAGAGTTTGTGGAAGAGTATCGAAAGACAGAACGTCTGGCAAAGCTTGAACAGATCAGACTCAGAGAGCAAGAACGGGCTGAGGCACTCAAAAGGAAAGACAATCCTCCCATCTATGATCAATGGGAAAAGATGGCACCAAACCTAAAGGCTATGCAACAATTTGCTGCCAAAAATCTAAGGAAGATGCCAAGCAACCCAAAGGTCAATCATGGGATGAAAATCTTAGGATGGAAATATGATGAGGCTTTTGATGCATTCCTAGTAAAAAGACGGAACGGATACGTTCAAATCTTCGGAGATTTCAAAGCTCTTCTCAGCTTGTTCTCTTGGGAGCTCAAATAGCTGAAGTACCTGGATTTGGTAAATCACTCTAACCATCAAAAGGGCATACGAGCTGCTATTTTAATCAAATCTGCATATGAGGACAAGAAATTCAATCAAAATCCTGAAGAAGAGAGAAAAGCTCAGATAGCTGAAGAGAAAAGACGTCTATGTGCCCCTCATCGAGGAATGTTCAAAGATATTGGGAAGGAGGTGAAGACAAAGACTATCCCGGGGAATCAGAAAAATGCTCCAATAATCAGCTGGTACTAGAATGGAAAGACACATGAATTAGTGATTGAAAGAGTCGGTGCTGAGTCAATCGGAATCTTTGCAGCGATAGAACTCAAACTGCTCTCTAGATCCTATTTGAAGCTGATGTAGTATGAGAAGATGCGTACCATCCCTGATCAACTGAGACCCTATGAATGCTATGACACCAACTACTTTTTAATGTTCTTAAATTGGTGGTGTACAAGGCTTGCAGATATGGGTAAACTCACACTTGACGCAGAACTCCTAAGAACAGCAAACTGCTGGTTGATAGAAGAGCATGGATCGAGTGTGATCCTAGATAAGGCAAAAAGATTGGTCGAGCTGAACAACTATAATGATTTGAAAAATCTTGTCTGGCAAGATCTCTGGAGGCTGTACGATATGGGAATTAAAATATTTTCTAACAAAGATAAAGAGGCAGCTAGAGAGAACTGGAGATTCTGCTCAAGCTGCTAGGTCAAGTTTCTTAAGTTCAAAGGTTTGCTTTGCCAACAAGGGTGGAAATTGTTGGACCTATTTTGTTGGCAACACAAACTATTCACCGTTGAGTATTGCTGGTGAAGACCTTTTTGATGTCCTATCTAGATTTGATACTTTATTTTGTAATTAACTTTGAATTTGTACTTAAAAACATTTTGATTATGAATCTAGCGTACTTGTTTTTCTTCTTAGCGGACTTCTGATTAATTGAACTTAGCGGACTTGTTTAACACTTAGCGTATTTGTTCAATGTTTTTCTTAGCGTACTTAATTTGTTCCTAGGGGGCTTGTTTACTTAGCAGACTTGTTCCTAATCTTAGCGAACTTGTTTTGCTCTTAGCGAACTTGTTAGCGGACTTTTCTATACTTAGCGGACTTGTTAGCGAACTTGTTAATGCTTAGCGGACTTGTTAGCAAACTTGTTTATGCTTAGCGGACTTGTTAGCGAACTTGTTTATGCTTAGCGGACTTGTTAGCGAACTTGTTAATGCTTAGCAGACTTGTTAGCGAACTTGTTTATTCTTAGCGAACTTGTCTACTGCTTAGAGAACTTGTCTGTGCTGATGGAATATTTTCCTGAAGTCTAGGTAATGATTGTGTGTGTCAGACATTCTTTTTGTCCTATGCTCTCTTGTAGTATATATATAGTTGAGAAAAACCCTATCGAGGGACGGCACTCCTGGATTATTCTTCAAGAGAGCATTTTGTGTGTGTGTTCCGTGTTAGTGTGTGTTCTTGAGATTTAGGAATCATCAATGAGTGAGCACTGATGCAGATTCATCCAGAATCGACCATCACACACGATTTCCGCACTTGTGTGATGAATCATATGAGAACATGTTGCTCAAATCTGGTCCTGACACTCCTCCATCTTTAGTTTGGAACCATGTTGTCTTCCACTTCCTTAATTGTTAGAGCATAGATCGGTTCGTCGTGTGAAGTATGTGAACAAGACGAAGATGCAAAATTGGTTGTACGCGAACTGGATCCGAAGTGACACGAACTGTCATCCGAAGTCACACTTTGGATGAGTTCTGATCCACACGAACCGTGGGTTCGGACGAGTTCCTGAGCTGGAGTATAAATACACATTTGTTCTTTGTAATTCAGTAATGAGTTGATACGAGTTGAGCGAGTGTCTGAGTGTTAAGTGTGTGTTTTGTAAGGTGTTTTCTCTGGGTGATTTCCAAATTGTAACTTGTTCTTTTGTGATCAATAAACAACCTTTTAATTACGATTTCATATCCGAAATAGTTATATCGAGTAGACGATCCGATGCTCAAGACTTTTCAAGTGGTATCAGAGCTTTCTAGTTCATTTTACTGATCTGTGGTTGCTATTTTCAGTTTTTGAAAAACTTTTAAGTGTTTTTGCTAGATTTTGATCATTTCAGTCGTGTTTCTTGTGAAAATTTCACTCCTAAATCATTTCGTATCACTTTTTCTGATCTACTACTGCAAATCTCATTCAAATCTGTCCAAAATCGCGAATTTTTGATAAAAATATGTCCGGTTCGTTCCACTTCGGGTGAAGATGACCTGTTTCAAAAATAACCGTCACCCCAAGTGATAATTCGCTTCAATTCGGTTCAATTTGAGTCAGTTCGGTCAACCGAAGTCTTAGTTCGGACAAGTTTGGATCATATCCAATTCGGATCACTTTGCTTTGCTTCAGTTCACTTCATATCCAGTTCGGACTAGTTCGGGTCAACATTTCAGTTCAGATAAACTTTAGTTTGGCTGGGTTCTGATCAATTATTTTCACTTCGGTTCAGTTCGGATAAACAAAATTTGAATTTTTTTCGTGATGTCTGATTTCCAAGCTTTTTCCGTCATGCAAAATGCGATGCAAACATTGATCAATTTTGATAACGAAATCGGAACAAGTCATAAAGTTCCCAGGTTATTAAAATTGGAAGATTATCACAATTGGAAGCAACGGTTTTCAGCTTAGGTCAGCACGAATGATATTGATCAATGGATTCCAATTCAAAAACTTTACACACGTTCGACTGATGGAGGGGAGTATAAAGAAATCAAAGATTTTACATATGAAGAAAGGAAAAGTTATGAACTCGAACAGAAAGCTTTTGGTTATCTTACCATGGCTTTACCTACCGAATTGCTACATCAATTCAGCACTTACCAAAAGATAAAACAATTGTGGGATGCTTTATCAGCAAGATGTGAAGGAAACGACCAATACAAAAAGAATAGGAGAAAGGTGTTGAACAAAGAATTTGACAATTTTCAACATTACGATAAAGAAAACATCACCACTCTTGTGTCAAGATTTTCACATCTGATTACTGAATTGAAAGTTGTTGGAATTGAGAAACCATGTGAAGAATTGAAAGAAAAGATACTAGAAGCATTGCCAGAGAAATAGGAAAATTATGTTTCGTTGATTACACATGACAAATAATTCTCAACATTATCATTTCATGAGCTAACTGGTAAACTTCATGCACGGGAAATGGAAATGCTGAATTCATCAAATCAACTGCTCAATTGCAAAATCATAATTGTATCATGGTCAGAATGTAGCAAGCATAAATGCAAAAGCTATACCAATGGGTGTTAGTTCTGAACCAAGTACATCTTTCATTGGAAATGTTTCGGGAGTGGCTGAAAATTCTGATTCTACAAAGGGTTGCAGTTTTACAATTCCAGGTTTAACCAAGTAGAATGCTTTCTCTGTTAAGACAACTAATGATTTTGCTGGTTTGATCTATGCTTTAATTTCATCATCTTTTGGAATGATTATCAATAATGTTAGTGATGCTCAGTTGACTAAAGAAGATCTTAATGAAATTGATGATGGTCATTTGAATGAACTTGATATGGCCTGACAATTGGCTATGTTGACTCAAAGAGCACAAAGGTTTTACAAGAAAACTGGCAGACAAGCTGTTGATGCAGGTGGTAAATTGGGATTTGATAAATCTAAGATAAAGTGTTAAAAAATGTTCCAGTCTTGGACATTTTGCAAGATAATGTCAGCAATCTCATGCTAACAAATCTGATTCAAAAGCTACTACCAGTGGTACTCAATCCTCATCAAATAATTCAAATAAGAAAGCTTTAACTGTTCAAAGTGATGGAACTTATGATTGGGGTAAAGTGTTTGATAAGTCAGCATTGATTGTCACATCTGTACAAGATGATTATTATTCAGACTCAAGTTCCTATGAATCAGCTGAGAATGAAATTTATGAAGCTAAAATTGATAATTTGTTAAAGGAAAATGATTCTTTGTTGAAAGAAGTCAGAATTCTTACCGTTGAACTTCAATTATTAAAGGAAGAGTTGGAAATGTCTAAGAAAGAAAGTAAGGATTTTGAGTTGTGGTATTAGTTCAAGAAGTTGAAAAATGAAAGGCTGAAGCAAAAGATGTTGAAAATGATTTCAATGATCTGTTTGAGAAATCTAAAATTAAGCTTGATGTGCTTAACAAGACTTCTAATGAACTTGCTGCTAAAGCAATAGGTTATCAGGTTGAGAATGAAGTATTGTTGGAGGAGAAGAAGGAATTAACAAGGGCGAATAAGTTGTTGAATACCAACATTGATATTCAGAAAAGAGATAAACTGAAGAAGGAATTCTTTAGAGAGTTAGATAATCTGAGGTTGCAAAAATCTGAAACAAATAGGGTTGCTAAAAAGTTGATTGCAACTGAGATAGAATTTCTGAAGAACAACAAAAGATCTCTGGTTTGAAGAGTCAAGTGATTGATACAAATCGACTTTTGAACAATGTTACCAATTCACAATCATTCACAAGTTTCTTGGAAAAATATGAGAATTTTGAAAGAGTGTTTGATAGGACAGTTACACCCCCGACTATTATCAAAGAAGCTGTCAATAATGTGAAGGAAAAGGTTGAAGATTATGATTACTCAAAGTTTTCATCTTCAAATTCAGAAGAAGAGAATGTTGTGAAGAAAAAGAAGAACAATAAGAAGGGTAAGAAGAATGAGAAGAAATCTGAAGTTCCTATGTTTTCTCAATTTGTGTCTGGTTCTTCATCAAATGAGAATGAGCAGTCAGCTACTTCTACCGAGAAGATTCGATCTCATACTGATATTGATGAGACAATTTTCTATACAAAGAAGGGTGTTCAAGAAGTTAAAGCTAAGTTTTCAAGGTTAGTGAAGAACGGGCATAAATCTGCTAGTTCGGAAAAGAAGATTTCAGGAAAGAGTGCTGGTCTGGGTTTTAAGACAAAGGTTGTTGTAGATGATGGTGTTCCTGCTTCAAAAAAAAAACAAAAGTTGAAGAAGATTAACTTGAAACAAGTTCAGAAAGATCTCTTCAGAGCTGAAAAAGTTCAACCCGAGAGATTCTACAAGCGTAAGGGTTCGGAACAAATCTTTTCTCACAAAGAATTTCCACTTCACTGTGTGGATGCACAGAAAATTTCTAAAGTTTTTGTGAGAAATGTTGATTCAAAGAACAAAAAGAATCAAACTGCAAGATTTTCTTCTGGAGGTTCTAGTTCTACTCTAAAGAGCCCAACTTCAAAGTGGGTTCATGATCACAGGCATCACGTATATGATACTTTTTATGATCATTTTGGAGATGTTCATTTTTGTGAAGCTATGAAGGTTCCTAAACGGAAGAACATAAACAATCGTTTGTGTTACACTTTGCCGACAAAAAGGGCATATGGCACAAGATTGTCCGGTTCCTGCTGCTTCTACTCTAACAAGAGGAAAGGCTCCAGTTGTTCGTAAAACTGCCAAACCAAAGGTCATTGATGAAAATGGCAGAGTGTTTGATGAATTTCAACCTATTTTTTACAAAAAACAAGAAAGATTTATTCCAAAATTTTTAAAGATTCCAAATGTAGGTTGTTCGTCACAGCCACTGTGATTGATTCATCAAAGACTGAATTACCAAAACAACAACAACAATGGAAACCTAAGGTGGTTTCAAAGCAACTCCAGGACACTGGTCGACCAGAAGCGATCCGCTTCGGGTCATTTAAAAACTAATGTGTTTGACCAGTGTGCAGGTACTTCTAGAAGACCTATCAGTAATTGAAAAGTTGCTGATGGAGGAGTATTTTGCTTATCTTAAGTTAAATTTCTTGATTCATCTTACTAATCTGAAATTTTCCCTAAAAAGCTAAAACTGACAGGTATCCGTGTAGGTTGATCAATTTTCTTTCTTTATATTTCGTTTATAGTTTAGGGAGAAAATTGAAAACCCAAAAATAGTGTCTTATTTATATAAAATGAAAAATCCAAAAATAGTGTTTTTCATTTTAGGGGGAGAAAAAGCATGTTATGGGAAAAATGCATACATGGTCAAACATGCAAAATATATAAAATTTTAAGAAACTGATCATTGAGAAATGATGGTACATTGGTTTACGTATCTGACTCATGGATAGAGTAGATGAAAAAACAATAAGATCATTGTTTGATATACTTGGTAGGCTCGGCAAATCAGAAAGTATTTAGATGTGATATACACTAAATGCTATGCTTGACCATGTGGATAACATCTTGAAACGCATTTCATGACATAAAAAGAGAAATGTGTGAAAAAGAAAAATGAGATGTCACTGTGTTTACATGTGTTCATTTTGCAAATTTAAACTTGTTTGATTTTCTTTATTTTCTCAAACGATCGGACTTTCTCTGCGTATCGAAAGATCGACCTGATTGTTGTTCGTTTGAGGTTCTGCTTTATATTCTTTGGTGTTTCATATAATTCATCGAACTTTCTCTGCGTTGTCCACAAGACGGACCTGATTGTTGTTGAATTATACAATTTCAATTTGTTTTATTTTTCTTATTTTGTTAATTCCGATGCCTTATCTGCGTATCGAAAGATCGACCTTAAGGTAGACGATTTAACGTTCTTACTTATTTTTGCATGTAACACAGTTGACGATATCATGAATTCAATTCTCTGTGTGATAATCACAAGTGTAATCACACGAGAACAAGAAAATGTCTGAATATGTCTCATAGTGTGGGACACACTGGTCAAAGCAAATCTATATAATACCTTAACATATCCAGATATTATGGGTATGATCTGCCTGAGTTTAAGATGGACAAATTATACCAGCAAGTAACATGGCTTGTGTGCTTCAGTTAGTTGAAATTGAAGTCACTACAAGTAATTGGGGTATTTACCCACACATAATTTACCTACATATGGTTATATGTAGGTAAATATGTACACATGTTTTTATATGTGTGGGTAACGACGAATGATAATTTGTTTAAGTTCTTAACAATTAATATGTGTGGGAACTAATTTTTACCTACACTTAGTTACCTACATTTGTATATATGTAGGTGAGAAGGTAAACATATGCCTACACATTTTCCATATTTTTGTTATGTGTGGGCATTTACTTACACATATACAAAAAACAATAATATGTGTAAGTAATAAGTAATATTTTTACATACACATAATATTAGCAAAAATATGTGTAGATAAATTAAGTAAAACAATTTTTTTATTTTTATGATGTGGAAAAATACGTACCTACACATATTTAAAATTTAATTTTTGTGTAGGTATAAAAAATAGTGACATGGAAATAAATATTTTTAGTTTTTATAATAAAAAAAAACGTATCTACCTACACATAATTTAAATAATACTTATATGTAGGTAAAAACAACATCCACATGTAATACACTTTTACCCACACATAATAACCTTTTACCCACACATTCAATACAGTTTAGTAAATCAAGCTAATCTTTTGGCACACATTATCAATGCCACAAATTGTTCTGTTGTCAAACAGCATTCAAAACAGCTTTAGTAAATACAGTTTCAACATACATCTAGAATTAAAACAAGCACATCACATGTATAATCAAACACATGTAGCATTAAACTGATCAAAATACAATATTATATAAGCCATATTAAGGATCAAAATTTCTGCAGGAAACAAAAGCAAAAGCTACAAGCGGAGATCAAAAATCCAAAAGGTTAAAGTATCAAAGGGCCAACATGAACCCTAGGTAAAAAAAAAACCACATTAATTAATTAAACCATAAAACCAACTATCATTTCTTTCCCACGAACACCTGCTCCTCGGTACCTTCAAGCAGTACTTCTTCTCCGATCAAATGCTTGTGAGCTTTCTAACAGGCGTTAATATCCCACTCTGGCATGACCAAACTGCCCTTTAAAATTCGATAAGCCATTTGAATTTTACACTTAAGTACTGCAGCTTCAACAGACTTATTCATTGTTTATTTCATCTCCAAAAGTGATTTAGCATGAGCTTTGTCCCTGGCCACCAGTTGATCATTAAGAAGACGTACATCTTCTTTCGATTTCCTGAATTCGATAAGCCATTTGAATTTTACACTTAAGTACTGCAGCTTCAACAGACTTATTCATTGTTTATTTCATCTCCAAAAGTGATTTAGCATGAGCTTTGTCCCTGGCCACCAGTTGATCATTAAGAAGACGTACATCTTCTTTCGATTTCCTGATGATAGAATCAGGAACTGAGATGCACCGGGTTCTGGCCTGCAGCACGAGGAAACTAAGTATTGCAGACTAAAAATATCTAAACAAGTAATAAGGATACATACTTGAAGAAGGAAAGTGTCCTCCTGATCAAAGATTTCTTCAAAAGATAGGTCAGCGAAAGGATCAGAAGAAGACTGGGCATGAGAAATGGTCTTTCTCTTCTTCGAAGCAGGAAGCCTTTCTTTATCGAAAAATTGCTGAGTCTTCACGTTTGAATTCACATCCTCATCACCCACACCAGGAACAGATTTCGAATTAGCACCTGATTGATTAGATCGACTCATATCAATATAGAGAAAGACATGTGAAAGCAAAAGAAATTACGCTTACCGGAAGATGAACCTGTCGAATAGATAGATTCAACAGTAAAACGACTGGAAGCCTCTACAGAGAAGGTTCTATCTTCAACAGGAAGAGCCAAGACTTTACTCAAAATTTCAGATGAATGATTGTCAACAGGAGCAACCTTTGAGAGATTAATATCTGCAGAATAGAGGTCAAAATATGTCTTCTTTTAAAGAAGAAAAATGGGAGATAAATGCTTACCTTCGACAACCCAAGTATCGGGAATAAGTCTTCCGTTGGTAATGGAATCCCTCTCTACGAAGAAGAACCGACTTCTCTAAATGGGACTGTTTTCACCTACACGATGGATCAAATTTTTTCTACCAACCTTAGCCTTCAACATATAACAACCTTGGCCATTGGTCACCAGATTATACGCTTCAGTTATCAGAGAAATGGGAATGTGTAGATGATGATTATCTTTAATACGATTCAGGGAGTATACGATTCTCCAGATCGTGGACATTACTTGAGTATACCAAAGATTGGAGACATCGAAGAACTCTTGAATCAAAGAAGGAAAAGGATAATTCAAACCTATAGTAAAGGGATATTTAGGAAAACATACCCATTATTTGGATTTGCTCTCAATTGCGGATGGTAAACTCAAAGCCCTGAAAACGACGGAAGAAGGAAAAGAGCCAGAATCCCTCAAGCGTATAATATCAAATGGAACTATCATACATTCATCTTCGGCAGTTTTAGGGACTATGCCCTGTGATTCGATATAATCGTCTGAATCGATCTTGTAAGAAGGAGTCTTCACCCTCATCTTTGAAAAAAAAAAGAAGATATCGAGAGTATGTGGAAGAAGGGCAAGCGATGAAGCAGTAACTGACTTGGGGAAAAGGGTTTTGCGAAAATATCTAGACACAACTTAATCGTCAATGTAGATAAGTAAACTAGGATTGAAAAATAAAAAATAAAACAAGTTAAAGGGAATCGAACCCACTCCAAATGTGAGTAACAGACGACCTGGACCAGTTGAGCTTGGTTGGAATATTGTTTAATAAATGAAATTTGTATCTTATATTAGAAGCACTAGTACATATTTTAAAATTCCAAGTACGTTATATGTAAAATATAATCCATCCTAATTAGACATCAACTAAAATTGTCGCAGATCCTATCCACGTTTATGAACATCCAAAAAAAACTAACAACCAATTAAAACACCCGCAATTCCTATCCACGATATGATCCACGATAAACCCTAGTTCCACGTTTTGCTTGGTTTAACAGTATTTCAAAGGAGCTTGCTTTGAGCAATCCAGGTACTAGCTAATTCCGATTACCACTATTTTTATTTGCTTCAACTATGATCGTTACGGATTAGGCATCATAGTATACAAGATCGTGATCGATTTTATTAATTTTTGTTCATAATCATTATCAGGTGCAAACTATGACTCATCAATGGGTGAAAATCGGGCATCGTGCTTCGACCGAGTATGTGGAGGGGGTAAAGCAATTTTTGAACGTTGCTAGACAAACTTTGAACTCCAGTGGGTTAACATTATGCCCATGTGGTAACTGTCTTAATACGAGGCTACAAAATATAGATGTCATTACTGGCCACTTAATCAATGTAGGAATTGATAAGTCGTATACACAATGGGTGTACCACGGTGAGGGTGACGATGAAGACAGTGAAGAAGATGTTGGAATGGATGATTTTGTTAATGAAGAATCTGCTGGTGACGTAAAAGCAGGATTAGAAGATGCAATCGGTGATCAATTCTTTGATATTGGCCCTACCAATGATCTAACTAGAAATCAACAACCAGTTTTTAAAAATACTCGTTTACAGAAGCTGCATGAAGCGTTAGATAGTCCTTTGTATGAGGGATGCAAGAATACTTGTACATCGACCTTTGTTGTGAAGTTGATGAATTTGAAAGTAATGAACAAATGGACTGATAATTCGTTTGAGATGCATTTGAAGTTGTTTCGCGAGGTACTTCCTGAGCCAAATAATTGTCTAGAAAGTTATTACGAAGTGAGAATGCTGCTATGTGAAGCTGGTTTAGGTTACGAGCTTATTGATTTTTGTCAATATGGTTGTGCTATTTTCTACGGGGATAACAAAGATGCCATAGCATGTCCAGTTTGTCAAAGAAGTCGTTATGTGCGTAAGAAAATTGCTCACAAGAAGCTGCGATACTTTCCGATAACACCTCGTTTAAAGCGCCTATATGCGTCACGCCACACAGCTAAAGACATGCGGTGGCATAAAGAAGTACGACAGGATGAGGATGGTGTTTTACGTCATCCTACTGATGGAAGGGCTTGGAAACATTTTGATGAGATGTATCCTCAATTTGCAAATGATTCGAGGAGTGTACGATTGGGGTTGGCTTCAGATGGTTTTAACCCATTTAGCAATATGTCAACATCATATAGTATGTGGCCAGTCATTTTGATGCCTTATAACATGCCATCTTGGTGTACATTGCATAAGAGCAATTTTCTTTTAAGTTTATTGATTCCTGGTCCAAAATCTCCAGGTAAGGACTTTGATGTGTTTCTAAGGCCCCTTGTAGATGAACTTACAGTTCTATGGCGTGTTGGGGTTGAAGCATATGATGAATATTCAAAATCAAATTTCAGGCTGCATGCCGCAGTAATATGGACGATCAGTGACTTCCCCGCTTATGCTTACCTATCCGGGTGGAGCACTATGGGCAAATTATCATGTCGAGTATGCTTGGAGGACACCCGTTCTAACCGTATTCGTGGTAAGCAATGCTATTCAGGACACCGGTGTTTTTTAAGTGTTGGGAATTTCCTACTCCTTGAGTTTGAGATTTGGTTAGATGAAACTCAACGTACCACTTATTATCAACCGTTTGCATAACAAGGTGAAGTTAATGACTCGAGACTCTCATTAACCGAAGACATGGCATTAGTGACTTTATTATTTATTGTTACATTATTTATTTTTTCACTAGACTAGTTGTTGGTTATTTACTAGTTTGCCATTGTTAGGTTAGGATATATAGTTTGGTCTTTCATTTGTGAAAGACATGTATGATTGTATGAGTGAGAGAGAGAGTATGATACTTTGAAGTTGTGTGTGGTTCATGAACACTTGTTCATGAACCTAGCATGAGTGGTGTAGCTAAACTTGTAATCATTCAACATCATCTTTGATTATCTATTTATCTCGTTCATCACTACTTCTATATTTTATCCTCATCATAATCATCACATCTCAAACACCATTGTTGAAGATCCGGTCCATTATGTTCTTCTTGGTGTTTATATTTGTTCTACAAAGACGAAGCTCACAAAGTCTCCGATCCGCTTCCGCTGTGCCATCGGGGTTTGGCTTGGCTCATCGACCCTGGTTTCTATAATTGGTATCAGAGCCATGGTCGAGAAAACGCAACTGAACGGTTGGTTTTTCAAACTTTGTGTGTTCTTTTGCTCGTTTTTGTAACAAATGAGATGCTTTATCTTTTGTTCTTGAAAGGTTTTTGAAGTCTCCTCCCAAGTTTGTTCAAAACCTATTTCACTGTTATGTTCTTGAAGTTTTTATTTGGGTTTTTGTGTTTGAATATGTCAATACAAATTAAAAGTGAGTTCATGATGGGTTTAAAGTAACTCAAAACCCCTCCCAAATTTTTGCTTCCAAGCGGCTGTCTAATGAGCTTTAGAAAATCATTTGATTTTGGCTAGTACTTCACATATTCAAATAAAACTCTTTGAATATTCATGCATAGTCAACGAAAGTTTTGTGTGGCCTATATCAACTGAAATTAAATATTAATTTGAGAAAGTAATATCATATGATTTTTACATTTTCCAAGACTTACAATTTCTTGAGCACATGGCATGTCAGTTCATCCATACCTTTTTGTGATTGCTTTTAACCAAGAAGTAAACACAGATAAGCATGCTTTGCTTTATTCATCTTTGTTTGACTTTTTTTAAAAAAAGATTTTGCATAATCTATAAAGCAACTGCCATACCCACTTTCTCTACTGTATATACACCACTGTACAAGAAAGCTATCATCTTACATCATCTACCCACCTACTATCTCTCATCTCACATATGGTTTTCTCTCTCTTTGATTCTCTGAGAGCAGCCAACAATGAAAAAAAATATATACATATACATGAGAGTGAGTTGCAGGCTTTAATCTAAGAATATGATGATAATATTGCATCGATTTGGGTTTCATGCAATGAAGCGATGATGGAAGCGGGTTGGAGATTAGGATTTCCGTCAAGCATTTGACGAGGGTGAAGATGACAGGTTTACAACTTAGGGGTTTCTGGGTTTATGATTCTCGACGAGTTCATGTGTGGATCGAAGTTCATGTCTTGTTAATGATGATGGCTCTTTCAACCGGAAGATGTCACAGGTCCGGTACAACCAGCCCACCAGAAAGACGTTACAGTTCCGAGAAAATAGGACAACCGGAATAACATGTGCTTCCGAGACAGTTGTTTCCGTGAGAACTGTTGTTGTTCCAAGAGAAGCCCTCCGACATAAAAGTTCCGAGAGAAACCCAGCTCCAGTTCCGGATTAAATAGTTCCGAGGGAAATTTTCAGAGGAGGAAAACTTCCGAGGTAACCATTTAGTTCTGAGGGAACTTTGTTAGTATGAAAAATCAAGTTCCTCCGGAAGAAAGCCACTTACTCCGGAACATAGAAACTTACTCCGGAAGTGCTTCTGACCTCTTTTCTGATCGCCGGAATATGCCCCTGGCCTCCAGTTTCATCACTTCTCCTCTTATGGAGGCCATCGGAGATGATATTTGGGTGAATGTCAGTCACCGGAGAAGCTACTAGCCGGAATTCCTGTCGCCGGAAAAATAGGTTTCGCCGGAAAATCGATTCTGGAAATGATTATTTCTGTTGTATCCACCCAAAGCAACCGTCAAAGCTGCAAAAATCCATATCAACTCTTCTATCTCTCTTCAACAGTTTTGTGCAATCTCGAGAACCCGATGTTTCTCGCATTTCAGGTATACCGAAACTATACTTCCGTATCATATTTACTTCGCTTTAGCAGACATGTTATGAGGTGAAAATGATTTGGGGTTGTGCACAAGTTTGGGTTAAATTGTTACAGAAATGGTTTGCTACTGTTTGGGTTTAGAAGTTATTATATTGGTTGATATTTGCATGGCTAGTTTGCTACTGAATGGGTTTGATTGATACAACAAGACATAGCAAGTCAAGAACAAGCTATTTACTTTCTTTACTAGTAAATGCAAAAGTCTACGGGGAGAAATTATGACTTTGTGCATACCTTTGAAGAGTAATTGAGCCATAACAGATTTATGGTAAAAACGAAGGCAAGGTTAGTAGTTGAAATAAGTATTAGCAAAGAATTTGAAGTGGTACTATCTTTGGGTGATGCATCGGTTTGGTATTCACAAGACGGTTGAATTATTGAATTAGATCTCTAATTTCTCTTTGATCCTTTATCTTGTTTACCTTAACAACACTAAGGATGATGGTTCCATCCTTGAAGTAGTGTGCTTGTTAATTTTGGTAAACACCCTATGGGCCTTTTTATTGGTTTCGGGCTAGAAGAAGAACAACTCTTTTTCATAGGCGGAGCTTTACAAAGGAGAATGGTTAAATGAAAGATTTGAAACCGTATGAAGATCTTCTTGAAGTCAAGAAGCAAGAATACAAGGGAACCGATTGTCACAAGAGTTGAGTTATTGATCCATTTGTTCATCAACCAAATAGGGGGAGATTGTTGGGAATTTCCTAGTCCTTGAGTTTGAGATTTGGTTAGATGAAACTCAACATACCACTTATTATCAACCGTTTGCATAACACGGTGAAGTTCATGACTCGAGACTCTCATTAACCGAAGACATGGCATTAGTGACTTTATTATTTATTGTAACATTATTTATTTTGTCACTAGACTAGTTGTTGGTTATTTACTAGTTTGCCATTGTTAGGTTAGGATATATAGTTTGGTCTTTCATTTGTGAAAGACATGTATGATTGTATGAGTGAGAGAGAGAGTATGATACTTTGAAGTTGTGTGTGGTTCATGAACACTTGTTCATGTACCTAGCATGAGTGGTGTAGGTAAACTTGTAATCATTCAACATCATCTTTGATTATCTATTTATCTCGTTCATCACTACTTCTATATTTTATCTTCATCATCATCATCACATCTCAAACACCATTGTTGAAGATCCGGTCCATTATGTTCTTCTTGGTGTTTATATTTGTTCTACAAAGATGAAGCTCACAAAGTCTCCGATTCGCTTCCGCTGTGCCATTAGGGTTTGGCTTGGCTCACCAACCCCGGTTTCTACATTAAGCAAATCACACAGGTGGAGAAAGAGTTTAGAGTTTGACGGAAAGCAAGAGAAAAGGGAACAACCTCGTCACTTTACAGGTAACGATATATTATAACAACTGGCGGATGTTCCTACATTGATTGGGAAAGCATCTAGTAATGAGAATAGGAAGCGTAAAAGAGGAATTGATGAGTTGAACTGGTCAAAAAAAGTATATTGTTTGAACTTCCGTACTGGTCTAAATTATTGTTGCATCATAATCTTGATGTAATGCATATAGAAAAAAATGTATGTGATAATATAGTAGGTACTTTGTTAAATGATCCTGTGAAATCGAAGGATACTACAAAAGCACGTTTAGACTTGGAGGACCTTAACATTCGCAAGGATCAATGGCTGAAAGAGAGAAATGGAAATTTTGAGAAATCTCATGCTAATTTCACACTCTCTAAAGATGAATGTGAGAAGTTTTGTGAATTCATAAAGTCTGTTCGGCTACCTGATGGTTATGCGTCCAACATTAATCGATGCGTGACGGACCGTAATACACTTGGAGGGATGAAAACGCATGATTGTCATGTATTACTTCAGAAGATACTCCTGACAGCCATTATACCTTTCTTAGATAAGGAAATACATGCAACTTTGATCGAGTTTTGCCAATTCTTTCAAAAAATAAGTTCTAAAACCCTATATGTCAAAGAACTTGAAGAAATGAAGACCAGTATTGTAATTATATTGTGCAAACTTGAGAAGGTACTTCCTCCAGCATTTTTTACGATCATGGTTCACTTGTGTGTACATTTACTAGAGGAGGCATTGTTAGGCGAGCCAGTCAGTCAGAGATGGATGTTCGGGGTTGAACGCCGGATGGGAACATATAAGGGATATGTGCGTAACTTTGCACGTCCCGATGGCTCTATTGCTGAAGCATATGTTGTTGATGAAGCTGTCACATTTTTATCTCATTATCTAAATGACATTGAGACAAGATTTAATCGTCCAGAACGCAACTGGGATGTAGGGACCACTAATCACAAGATGCAGTTATTCAACAACAAAATTCGTACATTGGGGGCTTCAAAATTCGGACAACTATGGGACGATGTTGATGCGGTGCAATTGTATATCATTAATAATTGCGGAGATGAAGTTGATGATTACTTAAAGTAAGTTGATTGTACTAAGCTATACCGTTTATATTTTTTTAAGTAGTTAATCCAAAATTTTTAACAATCTTATATCTCATTTAGGGAGCACAAAGAAGCTTTACAATCAAGGGGTGTAGAAGAACAAAATTTAGAAACTATACAAAAACGTGAATTTCCTTCTTGGTTCAAGAAAAAGGTAAAAAGAAAAACTCTTCCCTGGAATTAGTAATTGATTTTAAGCACACAAATAATCTTTGGTATTTATATATGTCTTTGCTTAGAGTCAAGGGGGATCATCAAGCAACAGATGATTTGTACGCATTGTCACAGTTTCCTAATGATCGCTATAATAGTTGGCAAAGTTGCAATGTCCATGGTGTTAGATTTCGTTGCAAAGAGCGTGATGACAAGTTCACTACACAATGTAGTGGAGTTTGTGCAGGAGAATACGATGATGAAACAAGGATTTATTATGGTGTTTTACTCGAAGTTCTGGAGTTGGATTTCATAATCGGTAGAAAGGTATTCATGTTTCGTTGCAAGTGGTATAATATAGATCCAAAGGAAAAAAAGATGGTGATTGATCACAAATTGACATCAATTGACATTACATCTTAGTGGTTTGTAGATGAACAATTTATCTTCGCTAATCAAGCTCAATAAGTTTTTTATCTTAGAAGATACATATGACGACTATGATGACAGTGGTAGAATTTTTATGAATGACGAATCTATACTTGATTCCGAGTCCGATTATGATTCTGATGATCCAGATCATAATAGTGGTAGTGATGACGCACTTGCATGATTTTCATGAAAAGATGAGGCGTGGGCGAGGTGACCACAATTTATTATTATTTTTTGTTGTGAAACAGTACTAATTGTAGCAACAACAATGATTATGGTTATAGTTGTGAAACCTAAACTTAGTTTAAATCTTAGTAACTACAATTTGTTAGAATTCTGGAAAGCATTGTAAATAAGACCATTATATTACGTGGATTTTCAAACCAACCATCACATCAGATCATTGTTTACTTACAAAAAATGCCTAAATACCACTAGGACTTTTCAAACTTACATCCACCAAAATAAAACTTGCCCAAATATTAACAATCATCAAAAACCATCAACCTAATTACTTACCAAAAACCACCACCAACCGGACAGGAACATCGCCCGTGCTTCACGCTCCGCGGTTGCCAGATTCTGCTCCATCTCCACCACCTCCTTGGCGTACTTGTTCACCAATTCCTGGACCAGAAATCCTGCTGAACTTTGGCTGGCCTCATACTTGTGATTCAGCACATAAGAGAGAAAATCGTTGAACCGTTTCACCAGGGACAGCTTCACAGCAAGGGATGCTTTGATATCCGTAATCCTTTCATTGTTAGCACTCCAGCATTCGCCGATGACAATGGATACCAACTGAGACATTTTTCTTATAGCTACAAAATAAGAAATCATAACACAAATGTAACCCAACTATTAAACCCCAAAATGTTTCAATGGTACAGAAATCAAATATTAAACACCAAACTCAACATCCAAATATTAAACCATGAGTGACTAAATTATTTTAATCTAACCACAAAAGAAACCCAAATAAAACCCCAAACTGTTTAATGATACACAAATCAAGTTTACATTTTTAAAAACAACGATCCACAAACATGCATAATATTAGATGAAGAACCATAAATGATTTTGGAACTAGGGTTTCTAATAATTAGAGTAGACAGACCCATTGGGGTTAGGGTTTCAAGAAACGAAGGTAAACAACCACATTCCTAATCTAAGTCTTATTGTCTTATAAACATTCAAAACTACACAAAGTAAAGAAACAGATGACGATCTAACAGGTTGCATGTTATTAAATCAAGTGTGATATCAAGTGTTATACAGATTCCGTAGAATCGCCGTATGTGGAAGACGATCTAACATAAAAAGAATAATATTTTCATAGCAAGAAGAAACTGACCTTGGTTGACGAAGATTCTGGAATTACGCGGAGAATCGTCGATCGAATCGCCAATAATGGGGTGAAATAGAGTTGTGGGGTGAGTGGTGCTTAAATAGTCAGATTGAATCGCCGGTTCGTTTACCCGAACCATTTAGTTACCTGGTTTTTTATAATTACCTCTCGTCGTTCAAAAAAAAAATTTAAAAATTTCTAATCTAAACTAGGGTTATGGTTAAGATATGATTCAGTTCAAATATAAACAAAGTATTTGCTAGCCCAGCTGGCTTGGGAACTAGGATGTAATATGTAGTACCCAGGTTCGATTCTTACACACATGTTTAATTTTTAGTTAATTTTTAAATTTGCCCAAAGGATTTTTTTTTTAAATAATTTTTTTCTAATATGTTAAGAATACTAGCTAAACTAACTAAAACATTATATATCTAATATATTTTTTTTAAATGATCTATCCTTGCTAGCCAATGGTAATCGAAATTCCCATCAGTAACTGTGGTAAACCAATAATGTTGTAAATGAACATAGTAAGTCGTAACTAGCCCTAGGTGACCCATCATTAACCGTATTAACCTTTTATATTAAATTATTCAGAGTATAATATATATAGTTTGAGAACATGGGCGGAGGTAGCCAGCGGGGTCAAGCGACCTAATAGTGGTCATGATGACTCTATTGCATGATTTTCTTGACAAGCTAGACGAGGTTTATTTTGGATGATTTTTAAAAGTCAATTGTTAGCTAAAGAGGGATCCTATACAAATTTAAAAATATTAGCAAGTTAAGCACAAATACTATATGTAAATAGAAAAAATAAATTGGGAACTTAAAATCTTATACACTAATAGTCTATTACACGTGTAAAGTTCTAACTTCTAAAGGGTCGCCGGAACAATACCAAAACAATAATAAAATCAAATTCAACTAGAACATTGCAATAAAAGGATTTCTTCAAAGAATAACTTATAAACAGCATCAAACATTGCAATAAGAAAAGTACATAGATGATAGAACAAACACTGCAAACATCACGCAATAACTACATTCAACTAGAAGATAACATATGCAATTACACAAATCAATAAACTAAATAACGAAATTTTCAACAATTTCTTGAGTCTTATAGCCTCTGCTTTGCTTTCCTTCAACTCTTGTTCCACTTTAAACTTTGCATTCCACAAACCAGGGATTATATTGATACAGCGATAGCACCTTAGAGAATCACACCAATCAATGAAGCTTGAATCGCAATCCTTGTTTGAACATCCATAGTATCGACGGCCTGGATTTGCAGCGGTCCCGGACGTTCTGAAATAAGCTATTCTTCCACAAAAAAAATACATTGAGATGGTGATTAGGGTTCCAGCCGATTTTCAAGAGTGACGAGCGAATAGGGACAGGGTTTTTAAAAACCGCAAAATATTACAAATATAGTCCCTCTAATTTCAATTTAAGTGTAAAACTAACCTAAAGTGTATAAAAAGTTATTAAAATAAATATATATTAATATATAAATACAAATATATAATATATTTTATAAAAAAACATATAAAAATTCCAAATAAATTAATCACGATTAAATGTCGGACAATTTTTCAATTTGGATGATCATATTACATGATCATCCGAGATAATGCATAGTTTCATGTCACTCAAATGCCGGTTGATGGGGTTTCCTTGAAATCATGACTCCAACGCCTTATCGGGTCCACCAACACCATCAAAGTGCTCGGTCATGACCCGACGCCCAATTTTTCAAATTGGATGATCATATTACATGATCATCCGAGATAATGCCTAGTTTCATGTCACTCCAATGCCGGTTGATGGGGTTTCCTTGGAATCATGAATCCAACGCCTTATCGGGTCCACCGACACCATCAAAGTGCTCGATCATGAACCAACGCCTAATTTTTCAAATTGGATTATCATATTACATGATCATCCGAGATAATACATAGTTTCATGTCACTCCAATTAATGTTGGTTAATGGAGTTTCCTTGGAATCATGACTCCAACGCCTTATCGGGTCCACCAACACCATCAAAGTGCTCGGTCATGACCCGAGGCCCAATTTTTCAAATTGGATGATCATATTACATGATCATCCGAGATAATGCATAGTTTCATGTCACTCCAATGCCGGTTGTTGGGGTTTCCTTGGATTCATGACTCCAACGCCTAATCGGGTCCACCAGCACCATCAAAGTGATCGGTCATGACCCGACGCCCAATTTTTCAAATTGGATGATCATATTACATGATCATACGAGATAATTCATAGTTTCATGTCACTCCAATTAATGCCGGTTGATGGGGTTTCCTTGGGATCATGAATCCAACACCTTATCGGGTCCACTAGCACCATCAAAGTGCTCGGTCATGACCCGACGCCCAATTTTTCAAATTGGATGATCATATTACATGAACATCCGAGATAATGCATAGTTTCATGTCACTCCAATTAATGTCGGTTGATGGGGTTCCCTTGGAATCATGACTCCAACACCTTATCGGGTCCACCAACACCATCAAAGTGCTCGGTCATGACCCGACGCCCAATTTTTCAAATTGGATGATCATATTACATGATCATCCGAGATAATGCATAGTTTCATGTCACTCCAATTAATGCCGGTTGATGGGGTTTCCTTGGAATCATGAATCCAATGCCTTATCGGGTCCACCAGCACCATCAAAGTGATCGGTTATGACCCGACGCCTAATTTTTCAATTTGGATGATGCATAGTTTCATGTCACTCCAATTAATTCCAGTTGATGGGGTTTCCTTGGAATCATGACTCCAACGCCTTATCGGGTCCACCAACACCATCAATGTGCTCGGTCAAGACCATTACCGAATGGTGCATATGGTTAATTAATGAAGATGATCGTATATCATCTAATTAACCCCCTCCTAATTTTTCTCAAAAAAAATTAAACCTCCCTCCTAATTCCAATTTCAGTTCCCGGAATTCCTAAATAATCGTTGTGTGAAACAATCACTATTCACTCTAGTGTTTTTGATAATTCCCATTTCTGTTCACTCCCAATCCCCTTTTCATAACAATAATCGGTTCTAGGTCATATGCGCTGATCCAATCAATTGGTTTCTGATCATCGGCCTGCAATCTGCATCACCTTGAAATCAGTAACGTCTATCAATTAGCATTTCTTCAATCATCAAGAATTATTTTGTTTCATGATGCTGTCAATAGTTAATTTCTTGTTTGTTTTTCCATTACGCTATCAATAGTTAATTAGTAGGTTTTGGTTTTGGTTAATGAGTTGTGGATGATCTGGGGCGTGGATTTGGGTGGTTTGATTCAATGGTGGTTTGTAATTAAAGAGGTTATAGATGAATCTTTAGTTCGTTCATAGGTTGTGTTTAAGGTGTTTGATGAAAACTCTATGCATCTATTTCATATCAGTTTGTTATAATACAATGTTGTTGATTATTGGATATAATTAAGTTATCTCTTATGAAAACCAGTACGCATCTAATTCTTCACCATTGAACAGGTATAAAATGAAGCTAAAAAGCGTTAAGCAAGTTCAAGGTGTAAAAAACCCCATGACTGATTATGAGAAAAAGAGACAAATGAGGATTCAAGAATGTAAAGACAAACAAAAAGCACTAGGAAATACGAACATTTCAAAATCTTCACAAGTTTAGTAGTTAGTCAATGAAATAAGAAAACAAGATTATCATCAACAAATAGCAATGATGGAGATCATGACTTTACTTACGATATGGAGGAGGAAGTATCCAAAAAGGTAAATGGCTTACCAACTTTTTTATTATCTTATATTAATACAACTATTCTCTAATGATTATAACTTTGTTGTAGAAACCTCGAAAGCAATACGTTGCACCAATGTCAAGAACAACTACAACGCCCTGAGTTAGAAAAGGCAACAGGTACAATCTTTTATTCAAGTCAAATGTTCTTTAACTAACACAAAAATCATATATATATATATAGTTTAATGATTTTATTAGTATATCCTAATATTACAACAACTATGTTATTGGGCCGGTAAATCCTCAGGACCCAAAAGCTGTTTAATACATAAGTTGTATATAGTTCAAATATCTAGTTGTTTTGTAATTAATTTTTTTTATACATATAATAATATGATGGTATATTATTTTTGGAAACCAATCACCATCATCGGATCTCTCCTAAAAGTTAGCTCCAATCACGTTGATTAGTTTTCTCCTAAAAGGTAGCTCCAAAATATAGGCGCTAAAACCAATGCTTCTTCCCGCTATTTTTTATCCCTCTCCCCCATGATATACTCTGTTTAACATCTCTATTTATATTTTTGATCTCACGTCTTTCTCAGGAGCTTTCGGTACAACACTACCATCAAGCTAGATGCATCAATCAAGGTATAAATTTTGATGAGCCCTCTTTTTATCTTCAACTGTCTTTGTTATGGTTGAGAATTTATGAAAAACATTGTTTCTTTTGGTATGAATTTGATATGGTATTCACTTTTAAATCTAGTATTATATGTTGACTTGATAGATGCTTACTTTTTTAATAACTATTAAATACAGCAAAATGTCAAGACGAGGCGGGATGGTTAAAAAAGGTGGAGACCGTAAAGAAGATGGACGCCGTACTGGTATGTGACAGTTTAATTTCTTTTTATTATTAGGTACAAAGGGGTGTGTCTAGCCCACTTTAAAACGGTAAAACCGACTAAACCGCTCATTTCGTAGAATTTTTTTTACTTTTACGGTCAAATAAAAAGTTTAAACACCAGTGAGCGGTTTGCTTTGCGGTTCATTTTAAGTTCTTTCATATAAACTCAAACAAGAATGTAATATTAGCTACGCTAATTTTTGTGTATGTTTAATATTGCTATAGATACAGCCTTTCAAGTCTCGAGTCTTCGAACTTATCCAATGTCTCCAATATCAGGTACCAGTTCACTAATGTCTGCATATGTATCCTTACTTAGTATTTATACTACTTTTGTAATTTTATTTATAGACACATCAAACCTGGATATCTATGCAGGGCAATCTCAAGACCCAGAGCAAGAACAACAACCTTGACTACCTATTAGTAATTATGTTCAAATTTATTTGTTAATACTTTATGTAGGTAATGTTGTTAATAGATATCTTCTTGTATTTGGTTGTAGACAAGCAACCTAATATCAATTCTCTTGGAAATGATGCGACAAACAAAGAAAGTGGCAATACGTGTCACAAAGGAGCTCGAGAGACAATATTGGGAAAATTGAATTCTACACACAAGTCCTCTTCACTTGCAAGGAATCAACCTACTCTCACCTATAGTGGAAATAGTGTGACAGGAAAAAAAACGTGGCAATACGTGTGACATAGGAGCTTGTCAGACGAAGATGAAAGTAACTCCTACAAATGAGACCTCTTCACTTGCAAGGAATCAACCTAATCTGACCTCTGATACATCCAGTTCACTAGTTTTTTCATTTACTCATACTAACTAGTTATTCTAATCTTATAAAAGACTAAGTGAATACACTCATCTCTAACATATGTGGTTGTTAATACAGAGCAATCTCAAGAACAGGAACAATCTCCACAACATGGTTAGTAAATTTGTTAGAATATACTTGCTAATACTTGCTGCATGTAATGTTGTTAATCTTGATATATTCCGTTACCTCTTTGTAGTCATGATAGCTTCTGCAGACACAGAGCTAGAAAATGGAATAACTGACCCTTAAAAAAAACATGGTGGAACATGTAGCAAGGGAGCTCGAAGCATCATGAAAGCATGTAAGACGAGATCACTAGTGATGTTCAATTTTCAAATGAGGAAAGTAGTTTCTGATAACGAGTCCAAGTTCATGTTTGAGTGTGGCTACATTTTGCGCAACAGTTGTAGCTTTGCTTATAAAGAGTGGAGGTCTGTACTGAATGAAGTTAGGGTGCCTTTACGCCACAAGCTAACTGTAAGTTTTTTACTGTAGTTCGGTATGCTTTTAACATCTACATTTACTTACCAGTTAATATATTTGTTACATGTGTTCTTTAAAGACACTATTTGACATTGATGTGGAGGATACGGAAGTTTGTCATGTTATCGATAGCTACATGGCAAGGGCATGGAGAAGTTATCGAGCTGAGTTGCATAAGCACTTCAAACAGATGAAAGGACCGAAAGATCAAACAAATCTTGCAAAGGTGAAGGCCTCATGCCCTTCCAGTGTTGCCAAAGAAGTAGATTGGAATATCTCTGTGATATGTGGTCTGATCCAAAATTCTTGGTAAAGTTGTAACAAAGTTTTAAATATGTTAATTGTATTATTCAATATTTCTGAATTCGGTCAAATATTTTATGTTGCACTATGGTTGTACTTTTTTGAATGAAACTGCAAAAAAGAGGGTTGAGGCACGTGGAAAGCGAAAGACAGATACTAGAAATGGTTCGAAGAGCACTGTACGTTATCACCTGGAGAGTGGACAAGATTTGGATTTATCATCTAGGTCAAATTGAGACGTTGAGGCTTACCCACTGGGATGCAGAGAAGGGTTGGATATCTGACGATGCGGTTGCGCTTTATGTAAGTGTACTTTAATTTTCTTATGATTTTACAAACTTGATGAAATTAGTGGTGAGCATATATAGTTTAGTTTAGGAACATTAATATAGTTTACTGTTCCTCATGCAATCTTGTTCCTCATGCAATCTTGGATGCTTTTGTGTCTAAAGAAATAATCTTGTGTACCAGAGCTAATGTCATCGATACATTGCAATGTTTATGAAGAGCAAATGAGACTTTTTGCATTTGTTGTTGGATGCACTTAATAATAGAAGTACTTTAGGTTAACCCAAACTGACTTGTGCCACAGTTACATCTTTTGACCCGTTACACATCTCGACCAATCCACCAAATTTCCAACTCTATGAAAGATAGAACTTATGTGCAAATAAACATTATGCTTTGCTCACTGTTGTGTGTATCTTGTAATTTAGGACAAAAGCAGCCTTTATTTTTTATGATTAATCATATAGTAGGTTATTATACAACATGGATTGTACTAATTGTCTAATATGTTTCGCTTACAGAATGAGATGATGATGATGAGAAAAGAGAATCCTGATCAGGGATTGATGAGCGACAAGTTGATCCTCGAGAATGTACTTGGACGATCCTCTATTCATCTGAATGGTTGGGGACGTGATCCTGTTGCAAAGGGTTCTACTCAGAAATCAAAGCGCCCTTCGTATGACGATCTGGCGGATGAAGTTCAATCGCTGAAAGCTTTGTGTGCAACAATGAAACAAGCATTGATTGATAATAATATCTTGCCTCCACCTAGCACACCTGGAGCTTCTCAACTTAATGGTTAAGACTTTAAAGAAGAAACTGACTATGAAGCTGAAGATGAAGATACAACTGTGCATGACAAGTAATGTGCTTGACAATTACTTTGGTGACTCATGATTCTGTTTATATGACTTTTAGTGACTTATGATACAACATATTGTGCTTTTTTTCTTTTAGTAGTTGGTATTTGTGGATTGAATGTAAACAATGCTTTTTAGATGTTATGCATCGGTGATAATGGAATTTAAAGATCAATACCTACATATATTGTGTCTTATATGTACACATAACTATATTATACCAACATATCTTTATTTCTATCTACACATAATGAAATTAATACCTACATAAAAAATAATGTTAACTACACATAATATTATAATTACCCACACATTTATTTAATGAAATTGCAGTGACTTAACTACACATAATAATATGTTTTACCTACACATATATTTTGTGGTTATATCTTCTATATACTTACACATATTATGTGTAGATAATATTATATATACCATGTCAACATCCACGTCAGCTGCCACGTCACTATAATATACCTACACATAGTATGTGTAGGTAAAAATGTATCTGTCATGTCAGCATCCACGTCAGATGCCACGTCACTATTATATACCTACACATAATATGTGTACGTAAAAGCCTCTGCTATGTCAGCATCCACCACGCGCCACGCGCTTGTTATTTGAAGAAAATGTAACACTTTTACCAACACATATTAATAATATTAACTACACATATATGTATGGGTAAAATTGACCATATACCTACACATAAAAAATGTGTAGGTATAGACATTTATCTTCAGTGCTCCGGCCACACATACTCACACTTAATTTATGTGTATGTACAAATAAATACCCACGAATTATACCCATTTGCCCACACATATCATGTGTGGGTCAACACCCTAATTTCTTGTGTAGTTCAGTGCGTCATATCAATATGATCCCAGATAGTGATCTTTCTCAAACCAAAAATAGAGTTTGATTCTGTATCGCAATTTCATTTCATTTTAGAAAAAACAAAAAGATTTTTGGTGTGTTTTACCATAAATTTGGAAAATCAAAAAGATTTTAGGTTTGTTTTGATATAAATTTTCTAAAATCCAAAAAGATTTTGTTTCTATTTTTCGATCTGAACTACACGGGATACAAATAAAATTTTCAAAATACCAAAATAACTTGGAGTCTCAAAGAGATTTTTGCGCCACGATTATTTATGATTGAACAGGTACTTAGTGAAAGAAGAATGTCACAACTTTAAGTCTTCTAAAGCTGCTGATAAAGAAGGAAACACATTGTGCATCGTCAAGTATTCAAGATCAGGATAACCATCAAGTTGAAGGGGAGTTTGATTGAAGATACAGTTTTAATGAATGAACACATACTGCACACGTCGAGGGGGAGTTTGTTAGAGCATGATCAGTTCGTCGTGTGAAGTATCTGAACAAGACAAAGATGCAAAATTGACTGTACACGAACTGTCATCTGAAATCACACTTCGGACGAGTTAGGATCCACACGAACCGTGGGTTCGGATGAGTTCGTGAGCTGGGGTATAAATACGCATTTGTTCTTTCTAATTTTAGTAATGAGTTGAAACGAGTTGAGCGAGTGTCTGAGTGTTAAGTGTGTGTTTTGTAAGGTGTTTTCTCTGAGTGATTTCCAGATTGTAACTTGTTCTTTTATGATCAATAAACAATCTTTTAGTTACGATTTCATATCACGACTTTTCATTAATGAGTGAGGCCATTTTATGGAGATTTACTATACTGCAACATGATTAGTAACCTCACAACAATATCAACATAAACAAAATATTAAACTCAACTGCATGCCTTTAGGGTCTTGATCGAGTCTTGGATTGTACGTTTAACTATTACCGAGAGCACTCTAGTTTGATTCCAAGCACACTCCCCACGTGTACTTGAATCTCTCAAAATCTGGCTCTGATACCAACTTTTAACACCCACTTGTGAAAATACCCAATCGGGATTGAGTTTTACAGCGGAAAATGTAAATGCTATGTACGGATCTTGTTCAATGTTTCAATTGTGGATATTGACAAAATCGGTAAATAGCTATCGAGATTTATTATCACCGAATGAAGAGGACACACAGCTCAGTCATCGAATGAAAACTCAACTTCTAAAAGTTTCAAATGCAGCGAATGAGCTTCCTATTTATAGGAAAGTTGCCGCCGAATGAGATGCCCACCGAATGACTCATTCGGTAGTCATTTTCTATTCATTCGGTGGCATTGATTCACCACTTACAGAGTTCATTGACTCATTTCGAACACTCTAGAAACTATTACATCAAGACTCGATACATCATACGAAACACACATTATGCACTAACAAACTCTCCCTTGGCATTTGATGTATCTGTCAACTACCATACTTCAAATCTTCAAAAATTGATCTTCAAATACTCCCCCTTGGATAATACTTTCACCAACTCTGAAACTAGAACTCAGTTGCAGTAGAGCTTGCATCGCTGGAACAGGATCACTTCACTAAACCACTTGTAATTAGGATCTTCATTAGCTTCTAACATACTCCCCCTTTCATCATGCTTGAGTCATATCGACAATCCGCATCTTCAGAAGACAGAAGTGCGGTTTTTCTTTTCACCAAAATAAATTTAATCTTGGAAAAAATCTCCTTAGGAGAACCAAGATATTTTTGATTTTAAAAACATGTCATATCACATGTCGATCGGTCGAAAACAAATAAGAAAAAAATATTTTTGGCTTTTACAAACTTTATATCAAAACATACCTAAAATCTTTTTGACTTTTTCGAAATGAAATGTAAATGCAAAACTAAATCACACTCTATTTTTGGTTTGAAAAAGATGATTATATGGGATATGTTGGTCATAACGTGTTGAACTACATTTCAATTTCAACTATTATAGCACACAAGCCATGTTAATTACTGGTATAATTTATCCATCTTAAACTCAGGCATCATCATACTCATAAGATCTGGATATGTTAAAGTATTGATAAATTTGCTTTGACTAGTATACCCCACACTATCAGACATATTCAGACATTTCTTTTCTCTTTTCATGTGATTACACTTGTGAGTTTCACATAGTGTTTGTATTCATAATACCATCAACTGTGTTCCATGCAAAAAGAAATAAGAATGTTAAATTGTCTACCTTAAGGCCGATTTTTCGATATGCAGATAATGCCTCGGATTTAACAAAATAAGAAAAATAAAACAAGTTGAAGTTGTATAATTCAACAACAATCAGGCCAGTCTTGTGGACACGCAGAGAAAGTCCAATGAATTATATGAAACACCAAAGAAAATAAAGTAGAATCCCAAATGAACAACTATCAGGTCGATACTCACGTATACACAGAGACAGACTGATCATCTGAGAAAATAAAGAAAATCAAACAAGTTGAAATCTTTGCAAAATGAACATATGTTTACACAATGACTTCTCATTTTTCTTTTTACACATCTTTTGTATATCATGAAATACACTTCAAGATGTTGTTCGCTAACACATTTGAATACTTTCTAGCTTGCCAAGCTTACCTAGCACATCAAACAATGGTCTTATGGATTTTTTATCTACTCTATCCATGGGTTAGAAACACCAGCCAATGAACCATCATTTCCCAATGATCAATTTCTCAATTTTTGACATTTTTCAAATTTTTTTTCTATTTTTCCTTACTTTTTCTCCCCCTAAAATGAAAAACTCTATTTTTTGGATTTTTCATTTTTCAAATACAAAAGACACTATATTTGTTATTTTTAATTTTCTCCTCCTAAACTAGAAGCAAACAATTAAAGAAAGAAAACTAAACAATCGACACGGATACCTTCTAGGTTTTGAAAATCATTTTGAGATATTGAATCTTTGAAATTTAAGTTACGCCCGATACTTCACTAGCAGCAACTTCGCAATTTCCGAAAGGTCTTCTTGAAGTACCTATATTCGCTGGACATTAACATTTAGATTTCAAAATGACCTAAGCAAATGGCTTGAGGTTGTCCAGTATCTTCTAAAAAATCTTCAGTGGCCTTACAACCCTGTTTTGGTGGCCACTGCATCTGAGGTGTATCACTTGTTAATGAGCTACCATCAGAAGATGTAGTACCCACATTTTTATCAAATTTAGAAAAATATTTTCTTGGAAAACATGTGGGTTTAGGCTCATTGACAAGTCTACCTGATGGATCAAGAACTTTGGAAGTTTTACCATCAGATGAACTCTTGTAATTTTCGGGACAAGTTCTTTGTATATGACCCCTTTTACGACATTTATAGCATTGGCGACGATCATTGATAACTATGGAAATTGGATTCCCAAATTCGTCCGTCGACCCATCATCGTAAATTGTCTAAACAAATGGTTTCTTTGTCCTTCTCTTTGATTCCTGAAAATTAGAACAATTATGAGTGGAACCAAAATTACAATAAAAACCATCACATGGTAACCTGCTTGTAGATACCCAATGTGAGATAGGATTCTTGAAAGTATCATTGGAAAAAAATGAAGAACCACTAGACGAATAAGAACCGGTCTTTGGAGAATGCGTCGAGGTCTTCTTCATTTGCTTTGAACCTTTGATTCCCTTTATAGACTTTGAACCAACTTGATTAGCAAATTCAGCAACAAACATTTTTGCAAACTAATATAGATGATCAATGTTGACATCCACACTTTTTTCTTCAACAGATTCGTTCTTATCATAACTTCTATCACCACCCTTAAGAACCTTCTTTGCAACAGCTTCTTTTTCTTCTTTGGCATGTTTTTAGCATCACAAAATGGAATCTCCTTTTGGTTCATAACCTAAACCACCACTCTTCAGATTAGATTTATCTTTCACAGAATTAGATGGTTCATGACCTTGTTTGGAAAGTTTTGTAACTTCAGTCTTGATTGCCTTGTGGTCATTCTTCTTGGCAAGCAAAGATTTATCGACTTCAATTATTGAAAACTTTTGACTAGCTATTTTTCTTTCACTGCCATCAAACACCTTGTTTTGATGTAGAAAAGTAGAATTGAATCAAATTTGGGTGCTTTGCTAAGATCAATATTGTAGGATCGAAATACGATTAGAACACGATATCCAAGATCAATCGTAGGTGCGAAATCCCGACGATTGATTGATTCAAGAACGGAGAGATGAGAAAATCAAATAAAACACAATAAGAACAATGAAATACTGATTACCAACCGATTACAAATCAGACTGTGCACACGATTCACCTAGAACTCATCTGGTACACTTGATCCCTTAGAGAATTTTGGATTCTCCTACTCCCCTTCTCTGTCTCTCTGGAAAAGCCAACCCTAAACTAGGAGGCTTATGTGTGTTTATATAGACACACACATAAGCCTACATGGGCTTATTTCAGTCCAAGCCCAAACCTAACTTAATTAAACTATTTTAAACCCACTAAGACCAGCCCAACTTATTTAATATTACAAGCCTCATATTTCTAGCCTCTACAATCTTCCCATAGGCTTGTGATATTAAATGTCTTCTACTTTTAGTCTTCAGCTTTGCTATCTTCTTTTGTGTCACACCCCCAAAAATCCCACGCGCGATAACGCCCCGCAGGGAGCGTGACAAACTAGGATCGTCGTTCATTAGTTACACCAAACAACCAGTAATGAATAAAAAGGTTGTATATTTCATTAAAATATAAATACAAAGTTTTGCAAATGCGAAAGTGTAGATACATTGAAAGTATTAATGTAAACGCACCACCAGCCAAGGCGACGTGGCTTGTTCAAAGACAATAAAAGGGTTTTCAAAGACTCATGCATGCGTACTTGTGATACTTGAACATCTGCATCCTGAGAAATAACATGCTAAATAGTGTCAACATAAAGGTTGGTGAGTTCACAGGTTTATCAATTCAAAATCAGTTCAAGTTGAGTTTAAGATTGACTGTTCAACAACAGTCAAGTTGAGTTTAAGATTGCATGTTCAACAACAGTCAAGTTGTAAGAACATAATCACTAAAATATATCAAATAGCTAGCTAGGCTATATACATGAAACTTCACACGTTGATGGTCACCGAAGCTAACAGTTGTTTACAGTTTGCATAGTTTGCCTTGTTGTGTTTAGGACGAATACAACACCCGTTCGATATTCAATCGTGTCAGCGCGACTGACCCGGGTGGGGTTTGTCAGACCCAGTATTACTACACTATATTTCCCACTATCGTCATTAATATTAACGGTACCATAGGAAGGACTTTGTTGTATCAGTGTGCTACAAGTACTTCAAGTGATATATAAAAGTCTAATTTTCTCAGTTGTGTAAATCATGCATGTTAATCTCCCCAAAAGGATTAAAACAGTAAAATGGGGCCGTGAAACTCACCTTAGGTTGCACAGCAATATTCCAGATAAACAATTTAGCAATTAGCAAGAACGGGTCTCGCGTAAACAATCAATCACCTAACGAGCATAGAAGTATAAGTGTGTGTTCAAGCAAAACGACTAAGTCTAACGTAACCGACAAAAACGAATGATCGTAAAGTCCGAAACAAGTCGAGGATGACACGTGTGCCAAATCCGAGTGTTTATCAAAATAACGGGAGAAAATACAATATATATCATTATTGTATATTTTCTAATTTTAAAGATTTCAAAAAAAAATTAAATTATATAGAATATATATATTTAAACCAAACGTGCAATTGAAGTTGAAACTGAATTCAACGGGGTATATATATTTATATAATCCATAAAACAAATCACGAGTCTCAATAGACTAAATATATATAAACATATTAAATTACGATGACACAAATAATGTACAAAGAGAACTACAATTTATACTAAAGCACGTGTGCAAAAATCGTTTATTTTACATTTTAAATCAACAGCGACACTTTTATAATTATTTAAGACATTTCAATAGTTTACGAGTTTTTATTAATTTTTCTCTAAGAATATATTTTCAAACCAATTCCTTTTTATATCAAGCACAAAATAACACAAAACAATAAAAACCAGAAAAAGAATAGAGGTGGCCTGGGCTCGGGCACGCGACCTCCCGAACACAACTACTAAGCCTAAACCACTCGGCCAAGTATCTTGTTTGGAAACAATTTCGATCAGAAAATATATAACCAGCAGCAGCGGGCCAAACAGGGGTCCTAAAACAAAACGGAAAATAAAAGGGGATGACATGGTTTCGAACTTGCGCCCCACCAGAATAAAAACATCGCCCAAACCGCTAAGTCATCTTGGCAACTGGTTATGACCCGGAACTTAATCCTTATAACCCTCCCCCCCCCCCCCCCCCCGCCAGGTCATCTTCTTCCCAAACCTATCCAACTCGCCGGAACCCTAATCCGGTAGCCGGAATTTCGCGAAAACCTAACAGAGACTATGGAACTAAGCGGAAAACATAGAAGATTGTTTACCTCGAATTAGAGATGGAATTCGTATTTGTGTTTTTTTTTTGCCGAAAACGAACCGAAGTGGACTTGAACTCGTACCCATCACCCTCGAATCTCGAACTCAATCCGATTCTAGTTGCTTCTAGTTGCTCGACGATCCAAGTGGTGTTCAAATGGTGGTGTGGCAGGGTTTAGACGACCGGAAATTCTAGGTTCGGTGGTGGGTTCTTTGCGCCGGTGACTAGAGAAAAGCGAGTGTGGGAGACGGATGTGGGTTATCAAATGATTAGGAGGGGCTGTTATTACCCGGATGGTAACCGAAACACATGAATCGGTGGATTAAAGAGAGGCGGTTACCGGTAACCAGAAATGTCGCCACCGCCGGTTACGGTTTTTAAGTCTTCAAACCAACTTAGGGTGATTGGCAAAACAAGTCCCTCCCATTAGTTCATAAGAGAAACCAGGTTTTAAGTAAATACAGCTTCAGTCCCTCTAGGTTTGTGGTTTTAGATTAACTTTCAAAAATGACAAAATAACCCCTCGAAGTTTTATAAAAGGTTAACGGTTCTAACGGAGTTAACCGGAAAAAATGTAAACAATGATCGAATGAGTATAAATCAACACATGTTTAACACGTGACGTTTATAAAATGTAAAATCACATGAAATAATAAATAATAAACCATATTTATTCATTTTAAGTTCATATAAAATCATAGTTTTAAAAAATATAAAATCATAGAATAATACATATAAATTCACAACACTTCGTCACATAAAATCATAAAATAATTCGTGTGTATATATCCATATATATATATCATAAAATCATAAAACGAAGTCACTGAATATCAAACGTCTGAACTCACGTACATGCTCGTATAGTGATGGTTATACAAAACTCTAAATAATAAAGTCAACAAAAGTCGAATTCATAAATGTTCATAAAACATTTATATCAGTTTAGGTTTACGTTAAATCAGGAAAGGACCTGAAAAGACGGATTGTCATAGTATCCCCTTGTTGAAGAATTTCCGTACCGAAAATTGTATGACGCCGTTAACGGGATAAACAAAATGAAAAAAAAAATCTCAGTCGTCACATCATCCCCTTGTTGAAAGAATTTCATCCTGAAATTTAAATCAATGACAACTGTTTGAAAAGTCAAATTGACAGTAACGTATCGAAAAAATTCAGGTTTCCTACTCCAAAAGGAGTGATGCATGTTATGATCAAGAATGTGTACCCGATGTTGAGAAGATGCCAAATGTTTAAGGATTTTGAAAAAAAAATCAAATCGAAGGTATAGAAAACGATTTTCTTTTCCAGTGTTCTCCTACGAGAAGAGTTGAACAATTGTAATACATGAATCGTGTTGAGTGGCAAGGCTGAACAGAGTGACATATACATAAGTATCAGAAATCAAAATTTTAATATGAAGAAGAACCATAATACATCCGAGTAGCCTGCGAGTATTGCACCCAATGTTGGAAGTGAGATTTTCATTTCATGTTTGGTTTTTGATTAAGGCGTTTGCATCTGCCAATAACCCAGATGAGTCGAAGAGTCAGGATTTTGAGTATGAGGATATTGTGTGTGTCAAGTCAATTAGTGCTTGTCTAATAAACTCATTGTGTAAAGAAAACACAAAGATTTGAAGTTGCCTAACAATTAGCAAGTAACATAGAATGACTTAAGATTGATCAAGTTATCATGAGGACTCGTTGATTGATTTAGTACTTTATGGATTTATGACCAACTAAGTTCACATGATTCATAATAACATTGAAATTCAAAATTCACATTTCATGCAATAACGGTTCAAACATCATACAGTCTCTATGAAGGTTCTTTTAAAGGTTGATGCGGTCAAAGCGTACTAGCATGCAATATATCACGAGGGTTCTACCATACAACGCATACAATTGTCCTAGCATCAGATATACTAGCATACAACCTTAGCATGTCATAACTCTAATATATAAGTTCATAAACCAACCAACACAACCCATACGGTGCAAAGTTGACGGGAAAACTTCACACAGTCTTGTCATTCCCACCGAGGTAAGAGACTTAGGACCTTGTATGGTGTATGGTTTTCATACCCAATCAAAGTTTATATTCACAACATGTCATTTTCTGGTTCCTAACATGTTTCACACACATATCTAATCATGGAATTCTATGCAACCTATGTTTAAACTAACAATTCAATGATTAATCAATTTATATACCCTAAACATAGGATTAGATTCTCAAATTTTAGCATGCATAAACACGTATGTTTTATAAACATTTCTCATTAGAAGTTCAGAAGCAAACAAACTATTTAGTATGGTTAAAATGGTTCAACAGTGACTCATATACTAAAATCTAACCGGTAACACACTGATTATGTGACAAAATGACTGAGGTCTTAAGTTATCAAATCAAGAGCTCACAACCATTTAAAAGGTAACATGTAGCAGTTTGTTTTAGAAAAGAATTACTAAATTATGTTAAGAACTTTTCATGAAATAACATAGGCAATTAGGTAATAACATAGGCAATTAGGTTCAAATTAAAGTTGGAGCTTAGTACAACATATCATCAAGCATATTACCTTGGTAAAGTATTTTAAAATAAGGGCGAAAGTTCAACAAACATGAGAATAGCAAATTTAAGATGAAGAGCGCGAACGGCTTAGTTCGTGAATTCTAGTAAGCGATGAGATAGCCAGCTTATGATAGCCGAAGCTATACATTCCAAGAATGACATGTGAGTTTATACTAGCACTGGTAAAGATACCAGTAGGGAGGATGCAAATAACGTAATGGATAGTATAAAATTCGAAGAGATGTATATATGTGCTTGACAGGATTTGGCAAGGAACTTTGCAGAAACAGATATCGAAATGAACATGTCAACAGTTATACAATCCAATATAGTAAACGTCTCGTTAGGGAAATCTTCATTGTTTAAGCTCACCGGCATGGCCAGTCTCCTTGATGTCCTTGCGCTTCATCCGTCTTGATTCCTTTCTTGACAAAACACCGATACAAATGGTTTTCAAAAGTAAGATAAAGCACAAAGGTGTTATAAAAGGGTGTCCACGAAACAAAAACATCAGAATGTTCAAAAGCGGCTTGGGCTTGGGTGCCTGTATATATGCATTTTTTCTAGGATTCGGTGCAGGTTTACCGTGGGTTAAAAGATCTAATCAAGTGCTACATGGAAAAGGATCAGGCCTATCCCTCAGTGAATTCCACAGAGTTCATAAAAACAAGGCAGTCGACCCAAATGCAGTGTCCCTTAAACGAAAGTCGATCTACTTCTTTTCACATGCTTCTAAAAATTAGAGTTGATCATTCGATCAGGTGGTTTGTCTTTCGTAAGGGAAAATTTCTGGTTTTCAAAATGTTGATGTTCATCTGAGTCAGAACTCACGTCTAAATCATGGCGGGAAATTTGCTTTAGAAAAGTTTTCTTCTAGACTCGGACAATTGAAAGCATGAAGTTTGATTATTTTGGGTATGTCTCTTTTGATAGGAATACGTAAGGGATATCTGTAATCTCGGAGAAAGTAGCATTAAGCAGGTTTTGTCGAGCACCTAGTCCCGTTAGATGGAGTTTCTCATGACGAGGCTCTTGTGTATGACTCTAAAGTGAATCCTTTGTCCGGTACTGGTCCCACATTCACGTGCCACCAATGTTTATATATAGGGTGTACCGCAGCTAACCCACCACACTACCAGCACCTTCAAAGTGAACCAACTACCCACCTTTACTAGATATTAGTCAAGCCACATTGGATACTTTTATCGGAAATAGAGGACTTCAAGTTTCTCCCATACGCTTGAATGTAAAAGGGGCGAGAGATTAAAACTTCAATACGTTGTACAAACAAAAGGTGTAGGTATTTCCATTCACAATATCAGTAAGATGCGTACGGTTTGCCATTCTAGCGAAGATCATCGAGAGTTTGGCACGTGCAGTAAGGATATCATAAAGCTTCAAATTTCAAGACGATCAAAATTTAAACAGGCCACAAGGTTTAAGTTCAAACTGTAGGTTCATCAATGAAAGTTTTTTTTTGAAAATGACGATGAGGATTCGCGTACCAGAAATTTATCGATGGTTGCTATGAGAGGGGCGTAAATAAATATACAAAATGTATGGATAACTTGGTGTACTCAATGTGTAAGAAGGGTAAATATAGTTTGATCGCACAGTTAGCTATCGATAACAAGAAGTTCACGCTCGATGGGTGCAAATAGAGTTTCCATATAAAGCTTGGTACTGTTACTGCGATTGAAGCACTAGGTCGTCTTATCATCAATGGTGTTAACTAGTAGAAAACTAACCAAAAGTGTAACACCCTTTGGTTCCAAGCTTAGAAGCTTATCCAGGACATAAAGGATTACAAAGCACGAGAATCAAAAATTGTCGGTTGTTAAATCATGAAAGGTTGAATCATGCAAACAAAAATTGATAGTTGAGGCTCATGAGATCAATCAGAAGAGTCCTTACATTAAAACTGGGAGTCATTAGTTTGAAAGTCAGGAAGGATTCTCACTAACATTAGCCCCATTAGAGATAAATATGCTTGCGGTGGGGTAGGTATTTTGTACAACCGTCTCGATGTTGCTGGCAACAAGTATTGGTTCGCACAACAAAATCTGGGAGTATGAATCTTCAGAGGGTAACTTCACAAGAGTTTTCAGCCAAGAAATATGTTACAGTGCTTGCGATATATGAATTTATATAACCTCTTTATCTATTGTTTCCTGGGTATTCATCCGGTGAATGTATATCCGAGTTGTCTCACAATTGTAAAGTTCTAGGGATTGATATGGTTGGTAAAGTCGTGAAATTAGAGTTATGATTCAATGTGAATTCAAACCAGTCAAAGATTTCGTCAGGAGTTTTCGTAGTCAATATAAACTTGTCATTTTAAGTACATGAGTGAAACTATGTCCCTTCAGAACTAGCATTCATAATATGTTTCAAAAGAATTCTAGAAAGGATTAGGATCCATATGTAGGAGAGATAAGATCATACGCGATAACGTTTAAAAAGATAGATGACTTCGATCATCCGGTTGAGTTAAACATGTTCAACATTCAATGCCACGAGGGAAAAAAATAACAGAAATTTTCTCCTAATTACGACCATTAGCCTGCCTAGTAGGATTCTCCAAGATTTCCATACACTGCAAATTACATTTACGTGTGCACCTGTAACTGTAATTTACCCTATATGGTCACCCGAGTTCCTCTTACTTCAGCTACTAGGTATGGTGGATTACAGATGAGATATCCTTGGAGTGGGTATGAAGAATGAGTTCACTAATCCAAGGTTATCTTAACCAGATTCGTTACAGAGAAAAGTCTCGAGAACAACATGTTCGCTTTAATTGGAATGACCCACTCGAAGCGAGTCAGCCAGAAATTTAGCTCAAGAGGATTTGAATAAGATCTATCACGTGTACCGACTTGAACACCATCTGGTACATAAAGAGAATACTTTAGTTGACCCATATCAAGTTGCTTCATTCGAACGCAACCATGCAATAGAAACGAGAAGGGAAAGATCTTGGAAGATCTGAGCGAATGTGAAAGATCAGGATAACTAAGGCAGACATAAGTGTCCCCATAAGAAACCATTTGAATCCACACAAGGCTTCCACTACTAAAGCTGAATGATCGCGCGATAAGCACGCCATGATAACGTTTCTTGAACCTGAGAGTTCAGCGATGCAGGGAGTTCAGGTTCAACATGAATCTCACACACTAGGAGACAAATTTTAGGAACATGAAGAGGTATCACACCACCTTCCTAAGTAAGCACTCACCCAATGTCTGGGTACTACGCCTAGTCCTTCAGCCTAGAATAATCTCGAGCAACAATGGATCGTCAAGAGTGAAGATGTGTTCCTCTGATCTGATTCGACGTCTCATCGTCCATGGTTGTTAACCAAGAGGTACACGACTCGGAGTGGTTCAGGGAAATGACTCAGGACTAACCGGCTCATCACCGTGAGTATAAGGAGTTTGGATGATGTAAACGACTTATCGTAAACCAGGTCGTGCAAGAGTGAGTATCACGATGCATGAGAAAAAGGTTTCATGTGTAACTAATGCAAAACTAGTTACAGTCTAAGACGAATCTTAGTTCGCTGCAACTAACGGCTCTGATACCAATCTGTCACACCCCCAAAAATCGCACGCGCGATAACACGCCGTAGGGAGCATGACAAACCAGGATCGTCATCCATTAGTTACACCAAACAACCAGCTGTAATTAGTAAAAAGGTTGTATATTTCATTAAAATATAAATACAGAGTTTTACAAATGCGAAAGCGTAGATACACTGAAAGTATTAATGTAAAAACACCACCATTAGTTCATAAGAGAAACCAAGTTTTAAGTAAATACAGCTTCAGTCCCTCTAGGTTTGTGGCTTTAGATTAACTTTCAAAAATGACAAAATAACCCCACGAAGTTTTATAAAAGGTTAACGGTTCTAACGGAATTAACCGGAAAAATGTAAACAATGATCGAACGAGTATAAATCAACACATGTTTAACACGCGACGTTTATAAAATGTAAAATCACATGAAATAATAAATAATAAACCATATTTATTCATTTTAAGTTCATATAAATCATAGTTTTAACCCATATAAAATCATAGAATAATACATATAAATTCACAACACGTCGTCACATAAAATCATAGAATAATTCGTGTGTATATATACATATATATCTCATAAAATCATAAAAGGAAGTCATAGAATATCAAACGTCTGAACTCACGTACATGCTCGTATAGTGATGGTTATACAAAACTCTAAATAATAAAGTCAACAAAAGTCGAATTCATAAATGTTCATAAAACATTTATATCAGTTTAGGTTTACGTTAAATCAGGAAAGGACCTGAAAAGACGGATTTTCACAGTTTAGCTTGAACTTCATTGGGCAACAACGAGAGACTTTTGGCAGCTTTCTCTCAATCAGCATCAGCTTGGACTTCAATTAACAAACAAGTAATGAGAGAAGGATTCTCATGCACTTGCCTCTTTTTGAACAAAACTTTGGTCCTTGCTGAATCAACGGTAACTGTCTTGACTTGACTTCGCCTTTAGAGGATAAACTTTTAAAACATCTATCTTGGCATTCTTGAACTGTCTGCATGTAGCTTCCCCTTAAATTGTGAACAGTTTATTCTTGATCTTGAGCTTCATTTGAACCAACAAACTTCCCCTAGCATCAAATTCTTCAGTAGGGTAAGTCCTTTTCCGACTAGTTCTTCAACATTAGTAGCAGCAGCAACAGAGTCCTTGACTTTTCTTTTCTTTTGCATTTAACCTGCCATGCATAACATGAAACAAACAACTAACCAGACAATGATGACTGGTTACTAGGTCAGTGGGTTAATAACATTATTTAACACAAACCCTAACATTGATTACGGGTTTCCTTTAAATACTTCCCCTGAACCTAAGGACTCTTCTCACTTTCCATGAGCCAATACATATCTCCCCCTGAGATAATGCCTATTATCTCACTTCGTATCTCCCCTTCTCCCCTTAAAAAATGGGTCACTTTTGGGAGGGGGCATAATTTCTTGCACAAAACCCACAAAACCATATTAAAAACCTTTAAGTTAACCTGGCCATGGTTGAAAAACAAACATTAAAAACTTAAGAATACTCAAAAGAAAAATAAAATTAAAAACAAACATACCAAATTACTAAAAGAGAAGGTTTTATTTGGGATCAAACCGTCTTTGTCTGAACTGAGGAACCATTTTCAGCATCTGTTACTTGAACACCTCCAGGTGATTGCCAGTATATTGATCCTATTTAAACCCATGTTCCTCTTTTTCAGGTTGTTTGACACATATTTATCTTTTAGGTACATTAATGACGAACATGAGACAGTCACACACAAATCCTAGGTAATTAATACGTGTAGTCTATCAAGTTTGATCATTCCCTACCACATATTTTCACATACCCGTATCCAGAGTTTTGAATCTTTTCTTCAGACTTGGTTGAGAAGAGAAAGAACAGATCATAAGAGATAGGGATAATATACAAAGACTTGTACGATTTCAACTCAGAGGCATTTTTCAGACAGGTGGTAACCTTTCATTAAACACATAAGCCTAATCGCAAAGTCAGGGCTAAAGGGTTTTGGACGCTAGACGGTCTCTTTTATTGTGCACATTGGCATCTTTTGTGGTGTAAATTATATACAGTGATCTGTAAGCACGTTAATGCAGACTAACCAGGTCTTTGCTTACGCAAAACAGAGGAAAATCTGATTAACACGTCAGCCATTCTACACCAGGTCATTGCTCACGCAAAGCAAAGGCAAGACTTGACAGTCGGCTTTGACATCCTCAGGTCTTTGCTCACACAAAACAGAGGGGATGTCGACTTTTTGAGATTATCGATTCAACACTCTGGAGTCCGGCGTGTGTATCGGTAACAATTTCACAGTCAAATAGAGCTAGCAACTTAACCTAAGTGTGTGTTTCTCGTCAAATGACATACTTTATATTTAAGTGTTGTGACTCATACCTTTGTTTTTGGAACTGAGGCCTACCGAGCATATCAAACTGGATCATGTCTTTCACTTTTGCCTTACACGTGTCAATCATCTTCAGAACGGAAATATTTCATTTACCGCCTTCTCAAACACACAAACAAAATATTACAAATTAAAAAGCACATTTTTGAGGGGTCAACATTTTCCATATTTTCTATTCTTCCCCTTGCTTTTTGATTATTAATCACAATTTTTAATTTTTTTTTTCAATTTTTTTATTTTTTAACTTTTTTCATTTTCATTTTTTTTATAATGAAACGACACACTGACACACAACTTGAAAACTCATAGAGCGTTGGATCTAGTGATTTGTACACCGAATTTGGACCGAAAGTTCACCAAAAACTAAGAACACGAAGAACACAGAATCAAGTAAATAACACTCGTTTATAGCTCAAATTGATCAGAGATTACATTTAATATGAACTCGTTGAACGATCCTAATCAATGATCTATACACAAAAATCTCTGAAATTCGCGTTCAAAAACTCTCCCTTACAAACCAGCTTCGAGAAAACGGTTATGGCCGAAACCCCCCCCCCCCCCCCTTATTATTCCGAACTCAAATTGATATATATAGATTCAGATTGAGTTCGGCCCTCCTTCGGCTCCTCTTTCTCCATATCACATATATGTGATATATAATATATCACTATCAAGCCCCTCTACTTTATTAGATTGACACAAACTACCCTATGGCAATGATTTTACTAGTTTAACTATATCAACTAAAAAAACTAACTGATACACACACGGCACACATATTTTGCACTAACAAACTCCCCCTTGACGTGTGTTGTATCAGATCTTCAAACTCATTGAAACTATTGTTAGTTGATGTAGGGGCGGCATGGCAGGAACATGACTGCGTTAACTGAACCATTTCTGAAAGTAATAAACTCTTTGATAGCTTTGCAACCATGCTTGAGATCCATTCTGAGATCTTTATCTGAAAGACTTTGATGATTTCAACCTGCACCCTTTAGAAGACAAAAGTGTAGTTTTTTTTTTCAAACATAACTTTAATCTTGGAAAACAAAACTCTCCTTTGGAGAAACCAAGATATTTAGTTTTGAAAATTTGTTGTATCCAGTGTCGATCAAATCAAAAACAAAGAAGAAAGAAATTTTTTTTGGATTTTACAAAGTTTATATCAAAACATACTGAAAATCTTTTTGATTTTTCATAAACTGAAACATAAATGCAATATAGAATTAAACTCTATTTTTTTTTTGGTGAGAAAGATCACAACATGAGATCATATCAGACATAACACATCGTACACAATGCAATTTCAAAATACTAAGCATGCAAGCCAAGCTGACTGAGAATACAACCGTTTGGTTTATTTCAGCTAAAGCAGGTCATTGTCTATAGCTTTCTGATATGAAACTAAGTGTATTTATCGAGCATTTATAACCTGGTACTCACACAATCAGGAATACTGCCAATCCGCTTATTTCATATTTTTTTTCTTTTATTCAAGCCAAGTTACTCGTAGCAGATTTCTCATACTGATATTGTAAACTTGCTTATACATAATCAAATGCCACAGAGATATCAAGTTCATGGTGTTTCTTGCAAAAAGAAAGCAGAAGCCTCAAATACTTAGCAACCATGTCGGCCTTGTGAGCTTGCAGAGAATGCATAAGTATTGAGAAAATAAATTAAAAGAAATCAAACAAGTTGAAGTTGTATAATCCAACAACAATCAGGTCGGTACTCACGTACACGCAAAGAAAGTCCGATGGATTATACGAAACACCAAAGAAAATAAAGCAGAACGTCAAACGAACAACAATCAGGTCGATCTTTCGATACGCAGAGAAAGTCTGATCGTTTGACAAAATAAAGAAAATCAAACAAGTTGAAATTTTTCAAAATAAAGCAAGCGTACACCAGAACATCTCTTTATTCTGTTTTTGGTATTTTCTCATTTTATCTTGCCAGATATGCATAGTACCCATCATGATTTGTAACCACAATTATCAAGCAAGCGTTATCTTTATATCATACTCGCATATATCAGACTACTCAGCACATTCAATCAACTCAAGCAAGTACCTACGGCCTTTCTTTCTACTTTATTCATAGCAGATAACGTATGCTGATGTACCATCATTTCTCATCTTGTGTTGGATCAATTTCTCATTTTTCATTTTTTTTCATACTTTTTGCATTTTTCGTTTTTTTTTATATTTTGCATTTTCTCCCCCTAAAATTCAACAAACTCTATTTTTTTTATTTTCCAAATTTTTCTCCCCCTAAAAAATATGAAAGCTAAAAATATGAAAGAAAGTAAAAGTAAAGAAAATAAAATTGATCGACCAACACGGATACCTTGGATTTTTAGATTTTGAAAAAACATTTTTCTCAAAAATGTTTGTGAAATATCAACTCTATGAATCACTAACGTAAGCAAAATACTCCACTATCAGCAACTTTGCAATCACTAATAGGTCTTCTTGAAGTACCTGCACACAACCTCAAACAGTTAAATACGGGAACCCAAACCGGCTTGGGTCGTCCCGTATCCTCAACAAAATCGTTTCCCACGGAGGTTGCCATTTTCTATTCTAAGAACGATATGGTTTAAACGATTTCGCCTGATGCGAATCAGAACCATTGACATACCGTGACAAGTTGGAAACAATATATAACAACTCACCAACTAACATTTTCTCGGGTTTTGGATGACGTTGGTGATGTTGTCTAGACCCATAGTAAGAAAAATCATTTGAGTAAGGCATTTTGAAATCATTTTGGAAAAAGTGTTTTTGTTTTGAAAATTGTGGTGACCAATCATCATAATTTGAGGTTTTACCAACAACCGGTTTCTTATGAGTTGGTTTTCGTTGGTCTTGCTGAGTTTGTCTAACAGGTATCTCATTGAGAATCATCGAATTGGATGATGGTGATCGATATGAACCATGTGAAAAGCTTTTTCGAATAGCACAATCACGAATCACATGTCCCGTCTTGTTGTAGTAAAAGCAAGCTCTCCTATCAACCGACTTAGAAGATGACATGGATTCTGTTGATATTGTAGAATGTTGAGAAGAATCACTCTCTAGACTCTCTAACTTATAATTCTTTGACAGAAAATCAGCTTCAGGTTCACACAAGATATGATTCTCAAGTGAAATCTCCTTTTCTTTGTGAACCTTAATATTCTCCATAATTTCTTCTATCTCAAGCACATCTTGGAGATCATTTCCAACATTCACGTTCTCGTCTTTGCTTTCATATCCTAGACCACCATTCTTTTTAGATTTATCTGGTACCGACTTAGGTTTCTCATGACCTTGTGAAGCAAGTCGAGAAAACTCATCCTTGATGGCATTTAAATCATCTTTATTGGAAAGCAAAGATTCATCAATCACAATCTCCGAGAATTTTTCGACTTTCACTTTTCCTGGATTGCCGTCAAAAACCTTTTCCTTATCAAGCAATATGGAACTTGAAACAAATTTAGTTCTCTTGTTAGCATCAAAATTCTCTTCATTTTTCTTCTGCGACTTTGACTTTTTCTTCTCAGAAGAATTATCAGCAAACTTTGAATAATCATGAACTTCTTCCGTTGCTTTCAAAGTATTGATAGAATTTTCAATAACCACAGGAGGTGGAACATTTTTCAGAATAGCATCACCAAAAATCTATTGAAAACTCTCCTTTTTGCACAAAAAATTTATTAAAGACGATGAATTATTTAGATTATGCAACTGTCTTTTGAAATCACACACCTCAATCTTCATATCTGCAATTATCTTTTGCGCTTCAGCCAACTCTTTTTGTGTTGCAATAAGGTCTTCTGTTGTTCTATTCAGAGTAAACTTTTCTCTCCTCAACTGATCATGAGCATCATATGTTTCTTGAACAACATTTTCCCATCTTTGTTTATAAATCTCAACATTCTGCTTCAAAAGCTTGTTTCGTGAAGCAATTCAGCTTTAGCATCTAACAGCTTCGTATTGTCCTCTTGATGACTTAATTCTTTAGCAGTAAGATCAGCAACTTCCTTTTCTAGACCTTCAAGTTTGATTTTTGATTTTGCAAACAAATCATCAAATACTGCAGTCATATCATTTGCTTCTTTCTTTCAATTCTTAACTTCCTTTATCAAATCATCATTTGTTTCAGTCAGTTTTGAAACTTTTTCAATCAACTCCGAATTCTCATGCTTAAGCTTCAATTCATTCTCAGCAGCTTCACATTTTGAAGAACCATTTTTTTGAACTTCTTCAATTGGAATGTCTTTGTTTTTGTGAACCTGTACATCCTCAAACACTTTTTCTATCTCGATCTTTTCCTTGTCATTTTGAATACCATTGACAAGTCTATCTATTTTCTGAAGAATTTTGTTCTCTTTCAATGCAATCCTTTCAAAGAATCACTACTAGAAACAGGGTCTTCCTTGACGCGCAAACGATGACACTCGGTCCTTTCTTGACGCGCAAAAAAGCATGTCATAAAAAAACTGTCAAGAATTAAAAAATCTTAAGGGTACATAACACGCATTTTTGCGCGTCATTAATTTATGTCATAATCTAAAAAGAAAAAAAAACACGGAGGACACTTTAGAATTGCACGTCAAGAAATCCCTGTCGTTTTTTAATTTTTTCCAGCCAAAAAAATCCCCTAAATGTTTTGCCCTATAAGCCTCCAAAATTTTCCCCAAATTCGCTCCTCCAAAATTTCCCCCTAAATCTCTTCCCCGCTCTCGCCCAGAAACACTCTCCACCGGCCGCCTCTCCACCGACAGAATCCTCCACCCTCTCCACGCCGACGGAATCCTCCACCCTCTCCAACCCTAATATCGTTGCTCCTTCCCTGGTCGGCATTCATATGAATGACAGAAACCCTAGATTGCTCCTCTCCGCCAAATCAAACGAAGATTCCTTCCGTCCAAATCAAACACGTCGTCGGTCTTCTTCCCTAATTTCATATGCGCCTCCGATTGCTGAAGAGAAGAATCCTTACGCAATCCTCCTTCACAACAAAATAAATGACATTCCCTGACTCTAAATTTTACCGACTTTACATATTTCAGTCATTAAAAATTATTTTCTATTTAATTTTTTTAATCTTCCAGTTCCAGCCCTAATTGAAATCAGATCCGTTTTTTAGATAAGACATCATTATCGATCGGCGGGCAGAAATTGGTGATCAGAATCGAAGCCACCACTGAGGGTCGTCGGAACAAGCGTTGCAATCAATCCATTGTTGAATAATGTCGTGCTTAGCCCTGCCGTGTCAATTCAGGTATGCAATCTTGTTACCATCGTGATCTTCCATTCTCTGACCTCTGATTTGATCGTGTTCATGTAAATAGATAGAATATCATTTTTTGATGACGATAAACGTTGCATGGTGATAATTTCTTCTCCTGCTTGCTCGATTTTGATAGACTATATATAGTTGGTTTAGGTAATATCAATTGAATCGCTACTGTAGTCGTTTAGCTTTCACCTGATTCATTTCATATTCTCATTAGTTCAATTACTTGTAATTCGTATAATGTTCATCTAGTTCTTAGGAGTTAGGATTTCAGATTGATAGCATTTTCAGGTTTCTTCTGGAATTGTTTATTTAAAAGTTCATGTTTTAATCTTTTGGTTGCTAATCGTTGTTTAATTTCAGGTAGGGATGTCTAATTGACTTTTACTTGAACTCGGGGAAACGAAGGCCATATAAGATTCTTATGTACAAGTGAATTCTTAAAATGCTTACGTCTTTCTGTTTTATTTGCAATATACAATTTGCTTTGTTGTATGGAGCTGCACTTGAGCCCACAAAAGCGAAAAACAACATTTTGAGATAAAATTCTTGTAGGAAGGTGCTACTTGACTTATACTTGAGATTGGGGAAGCGAAGGTCATACAAGATTTATATGTACACGTGTACTCTTAAATCTCAAAATGCTTAAGTCCTTCTGTTTTATTTGCCATGTACATTCTGATGTGTTGTGTGGAGCTCACTACTAGAAACAGGGCCTTTCTTGACGCGTAAACGATGACACACGGTTGTCTAATGACGCGCAAAAATGCGTGTCAAAAAATAACTGTCAAGAATCGTAAAATCTTACGGGTAGATGACGCGCATTTTGTGCGTCATAAAATTTCTGTCAAAAAAAAACACGGAGTACATATTGTAGCGCGCGTCATCCCGATTCCGTCGTTTTATATTTTCATGTCCCCGCTTGAAATTTCAATTCCCGCTTTTTAAAATCCCTCCATTACTCTCTCCAGCGCTTCTTGAAATCCCTCCGCTCGAAATCTGTCTAACAAATCTCTCTTACGATTCCTCCGCTCGAAATCTGTCTTGAAATCCCTCCGTTCGATAGATTGATTTGTAGTTCGAAGGCCAAGTTCCTCCATTCGTTGCTTCTTCTGCCGTGTTAAGGTATTAGGGCTTAAAATGTGATGTTAGCTCTCTCTAGCCCTAATTCTCTCGAAATCTGTTGTGTGAAGGTATTCTTTTGCTCCATCTCTGCCTTTTAATTTCAAGCCCCAATTCTCCCTGTAGCCAAACGCTCTCTCTGATGTTAGCATATTTCAATTCCGTGTGCGTGATAGCCCAAAATTGTTCCTGAATTTCTTCTCAAAAATTGCTCCTGAATTGTTTTGCTAGCTGAAACATGGTAACTAGCAGGATCACCTCCCAGATTGCGAGGACCGTGGTTTCTCGCTACCGAAGTTCTCTAATCCTCCATGGCAGACCCGCTAATTATCTATCGATTTCGATCCATGGAAATCAGTTCCACTCCCCTCCTGAATCACGGAACAAGGTAATTACAGAGAATTGCGTTAATATCCAATGATTTATATTCATTCGTTTGATTTCATTTTACGTTCTACACCAGCTAGGGTTTTGTTACGGTTTTCTGGATTTCACGTTTTCTTTGATTTTAGGGTTTATTGTTTTCATCTTTCAAATGTAGATGGGATTGATTTTGGTTTGTGGGGTTACTCTATTTCTCATTGCTAAAGAGTATACTAGCCATTAGACTTGTAGCCAAACTGCCAAACAATCCTATAAACAACATGTTGTCATATTGTGAATCTTATAAATAATGATGTATTTGGCTTGTAATTATACAAATAGATCTTCATCACTTTCCTCTTGATTTGTTGCAGATTAGAGAGTTCTTTTCGTAGCTTCTCCTGGCCTGTACTTCATGCAGCTGCCAGAGTTGTACAGGAGATGGGGAAAAGGTCGTGCTGCTGCGTTTTATTTGGGTGCACAAGAAATTGATGAAGGAGGAGATGTTAACATTTTTTCTGAATATAATGAGCAGGAAGATGGAAAATCTCAACATGAAGGTATATGGATATGATGCCAATCTCAAGTATTTGTGATATGTTTGATTAGAGATAGCAATTTGTACCCATCTGTGGGTCAATTCGGGCTGAATTTGTTGATAATGGTCTCATAAGTTATGGGTGAAATAAGTGAAAGGGGTCAAACCAATTGTATGCTATATTCAAATAGTCATAACCTATTACGGTGTTTTATCTGAAAGTATAATGTCATTATTTTAACAATATACTTTTATTGTTTTAACAACACATTAGTTTTTATTTAGTTATAAATAAAGCTGGACAAAAATGAGTTGAGGTCAACCCAACACGACCTGAGCCTGACCTGTTTTGACACTTGCTCAAAACAATTTAAGAGATCATTACCAAGCACGACCAATCCTGACTTATTTTGACACAACCAGACCTGTTTTGACCCATCGCTTGACAAACATAAAAACTTTAGATATCCTTCAAGCTGTAGTCTTTTACAATGTTGCTAATTTTGGTCATTCTCTATATTTCGTCTATGCAAATGTTACAACTAACTAATTGGGTTCCATAAACATTGTACATAATTGAATAGATAAAATTTCATGCTGAATGTGACCTGATAGCTTAGTTTTCCATAGTCCATTAGCATATGTATGTTGCTGCACTTCTTTTTTGCTTCTTTTACAGTCCCTTTAGGTCTTTCATTGTATGTGAAATGGAGCAGGTAACAAGGATACAGTGGTAAGTTTATTGGCCTCGATTATGGGGATGCACAGAAGTAACCAATAGATTAAAGAGTTATTTTTAACTGCCGTAAGCTGCGTTAAAGACTGGACTTGAATTTAGTAGCTTTAAGTAGATATAGATCTGGTTAAACTTTACTGTTATAAATTTCAATATGTCTGTTCAATAGGTTCACATGTGTTTGCCACTTATTTGTTGCATGTTGCACTATTTTTTTAAGGGGACAGTACCCTTAAAAGTCATCCAAAATTTGAATGTTCTTATAAAAAAATGTTGAATATTCCTATCTGTAAGATCTGTAAGTGTTGGCACTCTAAAACTTATGATTGAGTAAAATATCGAATGTAACAGTGGTCTTTGCAGTATTCTCTTTTTGGCTCAGTTGTAACCATCGGTGCCATGATTGGTGCAGATATGTGGTTTTCATAATAGGTTTATTTCATTTTTATAATTTAGTACATTAGCTTGAGTTATTTCTAATTAACCTTATGATGTTTAAGAGGGATATAAGAAGCAATTTAACAACTACAGATTTGGGGTTTCTCCATATCATGACCATATATTCTATATGGTCATAGTGTACACACGATTCAGATTTATGATGATAGACTGAATACTGGTTTATCAAAAGATTTAATTAAGAAATGACACTTTATTTTACCAGTAGCTATTCCCAATAGACTGAATATTTGGTTTCTCAGTAGCATACCGGTTGATCATTAGATGACAAAAATGAGATTAGAATTATTAAAAGATGGGTGTAATATCCAAAGGGTAATATTGAACAAAACAGAGTCATAATAAATCGATATAACTTGTAAAGACCAATCATATTCAAAACACGTTTATAATAACTGTCCCCCTATAACGGCTATAAATCCACAAAAAGTAAAAGCAGTTGTATCTGGTAAAGATGTATGTATAATGTGACTCATGATGATTGAACAATATGTATTATGGTGATAATTTGTAGTCATGATTGTATGCAATCTTTTTAATGTTTGTGCTATCGGAGTAAAAAGTAAACTAAACTGAGCTACTGTATGTTACTATTTTCCTGCTTATAGGTTGTTCAAGGGGTCATTCGGCAAACACTTTGAGAAAGTGATTCAGTCTAACCTTCATTTATTCGTTATCTTTAGTAGCTGGATGTGCTTTAATCAATTGCATTCTTTGATACAGAGCTGTTAACAGGGGTTGGTTAGTCACTTGTATTTGTATCCATCTGACATCATGTACACAGGTATACTGATTTACATTGTTGGGTCAACTAACTGTAGTTAAACATGTTGACTATATGCAACAGGAGATTTAACGGTTACTAGGATATCAAGCATACCATTGGAGTTCTTAAAGATAATTCTTCTATTCATGATGCTTCTTAGGATATGTTTAAGTCCCACCACAGTAACAATTTGATCAACATATGGAATGTAAGAACTCGAATAATCAACATTTTAAATACGAGGTTGTATAAATGAATAAGATTTTGTCAATTTCTTTTACCCTCATGTTCCCTTTAGCATGTAGAAACCTGCATAATTAATGGTTTTTACTAAAAACAGTGATGCTCATTAGGGAAAGATAATAGTGAAGTACAAGCTTTGAAATCTCAAAATCAAAAGAAAACTCTTTGTTTAAGATGTATATAAAAGAACATTTTAGATTTCCCATGCAGGTTAATCTTTGCTTTGTACTATTGCTTATGTGTTTAGTAACTTTTTTTTATCCAAGTTTGAATATTTAATTATGTTATGAGTTTAGTAACTTTTTATCCAAATTTGAACATTTAATTATGCTTATGTTATTAATCCAGTGAAAACCATTGCAGATTTGGGATGTTAGAATTATTTGGAGATGGGGTTAGGCTGGATTTGGTTACCAGCAGCAACTGGTACCTGGAATGAGACTGGGTGGTGGTCCTATGCCAAACTTTTCATGTACTTGTTTTGTTCAACAAGGGTAGCAGGAGCAACTGTAACTCCTTGGTGGGAGATATGATTAGAAGTAAGTTGCCATCTAGTTAGGAAAAGTTGTTTTAATGCAATAATTCGGTATCTAATAGTTGTGGCGACTGGTATAGAAGTTGAACATCCTTGCCACTATTGCATGACGGTTTGTTTTGCTATGCTAGATAAGAAAAATATTTACATGCTACCAACCTGCTTTGTTTGTAACTATATAATCAATTTTATATGCATGTTCTCTGCTACCTGCTGTATTTCACCTCTGTATCTAACAGGGACTACTGTTGAACAATATGATGGACTTTAATACGGATTTATGGGCTTTTGAATCACCCCAATCCGAGTTCGTGTGACCAAGATATGACCAAAACAAGCTTAACGGGTCAAAACACACCTGTCAGGTTACAGCTGCAATTACTGGAAACTGTGGCAGCTTATTTCGATTGATTTAGCTGGATGATATGGTAAAGGACATGGATACGAGTTCGTGGCTTTTTGAATTATCCCAATCCGAGTTCGTGTGACCAAGATATGACCAAAACAAGCTCAACGAGTCAAAACGCACCAATGGATGCTAAGGAATGACAAAGATTAGAGACTAGACTGAAGACTTTAAAGATGCG
>JBCNJP010000023.1:20217523-20247665 GCA_039602395.1 Deinandra increscens subsp. villosa
TAAAATAGTTTAATTAAGTTAGGTTTGGACTTGGGCTGAAATAAGCCCATGTAGGCTTATGTGTGTGTCTATATAAACACACATAAGCCTGCTAGTTTAGGGTTGGCTTTTCCAGAGTGACAGAGAAGGGGAGTAGGAGAATCCGAAATTCTTCAAGGGATCAAGTGTACCAGACGAGTTCTAGTGAATTGTGTGCACAGTCTGATTTGTAATCGGTTGGTAATCAGTATTTCATTGTTCTTATTGTGTTTTATTTGATTTTCTCATCTCTCCGTTCTTGAATCAATCAATTGTCGGGATTCCGCACCTACGATTGATCTTGGATATCATGTTAGAATCATATTTCGATCCTACAATTGGTATCAGAGCTAAGAAACACGTGTTTCGAGGCTCTCACGATATCTGATTCAAGTTTTTAACGATTTTACACAAGATTTTGCAGGTTGGCAGCCGTGTATTCTTCGAAATTGCAGGTTTTCGCACTGTTCTAAGAGTTTTCGGGTCAAACAAAGAGTTCTCGGTTCGGTTTTTGGCTGCTCTCGGTTCGAATTCGGTGTTTCCAGTCCGGACGGTGTTTCCGATCCGGACGGTGTTTCCGGTCCGGACGGTGTTTCCGGTCCGGACAGTGTTTCCGGTCCGGACAGAGTTGTCGGTTCAGTCAAGTCAAGGGTTTCCGGTTGCTAAGTTTTCGGTTGCCAGGGAATTTCTGCTCGTGAAAAGTTTATGGCATACATCCAAGCGAGTACTTCTGGTGTTAACTCTCAATCTCAGGAATGTTCTAATCCCACATGTCAATTCTTAATTAACGATTGGCAATCTAAATTTACTTATGAATGTTTGAATCGTGAGAAAACTGAAAAGGAAGTTAGAGAATGGAAGGTACGTACTAGAGTATTTAAGGAAAAATATGAAGCAGCCAAACAAGAACTGAAACATGTTGAACATAGTCTAAGTGATAGTGTGTGTCTAGAATAGCTGAAACTAAGATAGAAGAATTAAATAAAGAAGTTCTAGATCTTAGAACTAAACTTAGCACTGCCCAATCTACCATTGAAAAATATCAAGCTATACAAAAGAAAATGATGGACTCTCATCATGCTTTATTTAAATCAGAAGAGAGATTGGAGCAGGTAAAAGACAAGTCTGGTCTTTGGAATGAAAATGTTCCTTTCCTGTTACAAAATCAATCTGTTACATTACCCTCCACTGCCGAGGAAGCACAAAAACAATCAACAGTTAGAGAAACAACTACATGTGGCAATCAAGAGAGCTCCTCTGGGCAATCATCAGGGCTTTATCATGCTGTTCCTCACTTACTATAACATGAATACATCAAACTGCCCCAAACTGCTGATGAATTATTGAAAGAGTCCCAGAATGAAGCAACCATGGTATATGGGCCTCAACCGGTGCATAAGGATGATAAGAAAGCCACAGTGTAACATCCATATGTTTCAAAAACCCGGAAACTCGACCCACATCAAGATCCAAGATTTAAACCCAATTCTAAACACCCTAAATGGTAGATTAATCTCTTCCATATGATAGTACTCTGAAAATGGTGAACGTGGGCGAAAACCGCGTGCAAAACCGAGTTATAACGAAGCGGGAATCGCGAAAACAAGTTTGGTGTTAGTTGTTGATTGCAAAGACCCGTTTTCCCTTCAAAACTCATCCCACATCGCCCATAATACAATATTTTCCTTCATTTCGCACCTATAAATACCCTTGTTGGGTACCTAATAGCTTGCAACTCCTAGTTTGAGTATAAACAAGTGGAAAAACCAAATTTTGTGGTTCCACAAACACAATACCCCTTTGGGTGTCGTGCGTAGTAGTTTTTTTATGTTCTCGGCGAGGAGGTGTTGTCCTTCGAGATTGTCTCGATTGAAAAGCTTCTTTGAGGTAATTCTTCTTTTTCTTTATTTCTTTATTTCTTTCTTACGTTCTTTATTTCTTTTCGTTATTCGTTAATCTATCGCTTTCTTAGTTTAATTAGTTTAAATTAGGTTCTTAGTTAGGTGCTTTAGGCTCGTTTAGGTAGCCTTGCTAAGGGTCGTTCTTAGAACGCCTAGCCTTGTTAAGGCTTGTCCTTTGGACAACCTAGCTTTGCAAAGGCACGTCATTTGGACGTGCTGCCTTGCTTAGGCCTCCTTTATGCTTGGTGTAGTCTTGTAGAAGCTCGTTAGGCCCAACGAGTCCAACCTATCATGTTCAATTTCATCTATATTCGTCAAACCCAAAAGTTAACGTTTTTATGCATGAACAATTGGGGATTTAGGTTTGTTTTTCACAAATCATCAATCAGACCAATTCTTAATTCAGGTTTTGAACATAAATACCATTTTAGGATTTCAAAAGCCTTAGAACCAAACATATTCTTTAATCAAACATAATTAGTGATAGTACTCGAGACGTTAATGACATGTAGTAACTGGAAGGGTGTCATAACCTATTAGGCCAAAGCATGTCTAGTAACGTTTAAGGTATTGTTACTCTTAAAAGTTAAATTTTTCAAACTTCAATTTATAACATTAAAACTGATTCCCGAAATGCATAAGAGCTTAGAATCCATATTCCAATATTCATGTCACCCCTTCTATTATTTTAGGATAAATCTTCGGGACTAATCCTTTCACTTTCACTTTTCGCTTCGTGGACTTAACTTCTAATCCAAGTGAGTAATCCTTGCCCCTTTTCTCATTTTCTCATTTTTGGGGTTGCAACATGTATCCTATTTTAAAGTGTTGTCTTTCAAGTTTATCATTTACAATGCGTATGTGATCTATGTGTGAATGATGTGATATGTGACTTCTAGCATGATTTGTCAATATGTGATTTTCAAAGGCTTTCATGTTTATCAAAGGTTTTCAAGTTTATCATTGGATGTCAAGTATGTCATGGTTGTCATGTCTGTCATGTCTTTCATTTGGCATAAATATTAACGTAAGGCCCGGGGTAACAAAGGTAGATCTATCGGTTGACAACCCACTCAACTTGACCGGTTTGGCGTTGGGTGTTTGGAGCCTATTTCATTATTTCATTTAGACTAACTTACGGGTTAGGGAATCTAGCATATGTCATTGAGGTTTGTTTATGCCTAATTTTTCATGTTGTCATTTATACTAACAATATTGGTAAAGTTTAGTCTTTCATATTGTCAATATCTTCTAGCATGTTATATTTCACTTATTCTATCATATGGCACGTAACACATGTTTTTAAATATATGTTATGTATCAAACTTGTGGTTACTCACCAACTATTTATAGTTGACCCCCTTTATTTTATACATGTTGCAGGCTAAGGTGTCGATGTTTCAAGATACTATCACATAGGGCTTTTGGACCTAGTTTAATAAATATATTGTATTAGTTATCAATATGTGGTGCATCGTTATATTTTTTTAAGTTATCAATGAAATTTATTATTTAACTATTGTCACTAAATTAGTTGTCATGAGCTTATGGGCAATCTAATCATGCCCTGACGTTTCCGCCGTCGGTTGGGGTGTGACAGATTGGTATCAGAGCCATGGCTATAGGGAACTAGGTTATTAGAAATGGAATGACCTAGACTATTTCCTTAGGTGTCCAAACACGAGAACCTCATGTATTGCACGATTCGTTTAAGGATTGCCCTTTTATGTCTTGTTTTGCCTTAGTTAGGATTTACCTCAAGTCTAACACTTATCACACACTCATGCACTCAATTTCAGGCTTCCTAGCCTTTTCCTTAGTAATGGTGCCTTACGTGCCATTTTAGGAACTTGATTTTATTCGATTATTTTTAATGGGTTAGGTTCCTTAGTAACAGACGTGTAGTAACTACAAGGGTGAAAACACGGGTAGTCGGGGTGATTTAGGTAAGCGTTACCTGGGACACTCTGGCGAGAGTGCCATAGCCTATTAGGCCAAAGCATGTCATAACAAACGTTTATAGGCACCATATTAACCCTGACTAGTCGAAGGTGGCAGTTTCCCAATCGGGAAATGAGAACCATTCTATTGATTTTAAACAAGTCAATTCGATTTCGTGTTTTGCATGCGATTTCATGATATCCGGTTTATTCTCCGATTTCTATCTATGATATTCTTTTGATTTTCAAGATTTCATGGTTAAAACGCCACTTTTCGTGATTTTAATGGCATATTTGAAATTTTCACCATCGACATTTACTTTCATAATTTTACATATTTTACCCCTTATGTTTTAGTCAATTAATCTTCCATATTCAAACATTTCGTGTTAAATTTCATCCAAATTCATCCTTGTGATTTCTATTTTACAATTCATAACGTTGTATGACACTCCTGTGGCATATCACATACTACACTATCCTACGATTTATGTTATCGGTTCACAGTTCCATTCCGACTCACCTTTGAGAATTCAAATAACCCCTTGTTATTTATTTAGTAGCTCAAGTTTCACATTTTCCGATTCCATCCTCGAGGTATTTCATGATGTTTATACAATCAAATTGTTACCCTCACGATTTCACATACTCTTGATTTTTTCACACATCATCCTTGTATTTCAAATTCATGTCATTCATTATCACCATAAATGTGATATGGATCTGATTATCCCATTTTTAAACCAAAACCTTGTGAGTTAAAAAAAACTCTTGCGTAGTTTCAAAACCTTCATTTCATGATACCCAAGTCATAATCGATTGATTGTTTTATCAAATCTTGTTGCAACCCACTTTAGACTTAACCTAGCAACCCATTGTTCCAATCATAGGCCAACATGTTGCACCAACGCCCAATAGACACACTTGCATGGTGATTTACGTAACCCCATAATGTGTGTCCTTGGCTGGCCATTGCTGATAATGTTTCGGTCAAACTAACCGAACAAATGCGCATAGTCACGTTTTGATCTCAAGTCAAATTTACCTTTTGAATCCAGTCAGTCGGTTTTTAAGCTTACTATTTATTTGAAAAGAATTCATTCGTGATTTCATTGTTCGATGTACAATTCACAAAAACAAATTATTACATTCATCATTTCAAAACCTATTAATAGCACGTATTTTTCTTTTTTAAATCATTTATTGGTGAGCGAGTGCTTGTCGATGGGTTCACGAGTTTACAAGTTTGCATGGTTACGGGATTACATGCTTATGAGTTAACGCGTTTACCCATTAACCAGCCTACGGACTCACACGTACATGATATCCCATTTTAGAAAATATTAAATTATCCATCTTTGAACCCGTCTAAAATATCACGTTTTGCACTTTTAGGTATACATGTTTAGGAATTTACTCGTTTGGGAAATTATGAGTTTACGAGTCCACATGCTTACGGGATTGCATGTGTACGAGTTTATGACTTTACAACTTTACGAGTAAATAACTATACATGTTTATTAAATTCAAAAAAAATAAAAAACTCATCCTATGTATTCAAGGTTATATTCCAATCGCAATTACGCGATGTTCTAACTGTTTCGCCTTAACATTCATTTTTATCCAAACTCATTTATTACCCTAGCTAACGTCAAATTTGTGTGTATCACGAATTCGTAGATCGTTCATTTTCCCCACTCGACAATCAAGTCTAGGTAATCTATGGCGATAAACTACTCTATGGGTTCTAGCTTATGTCCGACGTTAAAGCCCACAAGTACTTGCATAAGGAGTACATGGCTTGTCTGGTCAGCATTGTGGACGTTCGTAATCAGGAATAGGGAGTCCAAGACATCCTACTCGTTCAGGACTTCCTTGAAGTGTTTCCCGAAGATATAATTGGTCTTCCTCCCGTTCGCCAAGACGACTTCCGCATTAACTTACCTGGTACTACTCCTGTGGCAAGTCACCCTATCGCCTCACATTGTTTTGTGTCACCTACCTACCTCTAATTCTCGAGGGTCACTTGCTTCCACAAGTACGACTCCATTTAGACTCTTATCGCATTCATGATGTCGATATCCCCGTATCTATACTACTTATATAGTATGGATACTTCTCATTTATGATCAATGTTACCTTTCGAATCCTTGGTTGTGCTTAGCCATAAGCTTCTTTTGGCTAACCAAGCACTCTTGTGAAACTCCTGGATTCTTTTGTAGCTTTTACCTGGATAAATTCGTTATCGTCTTCGTTGGTGATGTTCGAATTTGAATCCTATTTTCAAAATTTTCATGAATTTTTGACCAAACAATAATCTTTGGCAAGACTTGCATTATTTCGCATATCGATACAAATTGTATAATTTTTTTTCCATGTTGCGCTATTCAGTGTTTCAAATTTAAACTGTGGTTTTCAATGCTCGGTGTATGAGTTCCAAACCCGCTTTATTCAATACTCGATGTGGACTCAATTTGCAGTTTCTAATGTTGATTCATGGTTTCAAACTTGTGGTGTTAATACACGACGCGTTTATTCAAAAGTTTGTAACTCACATTATTCAAAAATTGATTGGTGATCGGTTTGCGATTTTTGACTCACAGATGGTGAATTCGGTTGTGATTTTCAACGCTTGGCTTGCGGTATTTAATTCTTGGCTCACCAATTCAACTCTTGGTTTACAGTTTTTAACTCTCGGCTTGAGTATTTCTATATTCGGTGTGTAGATTCCAACATCCGGTTCAATTTGTATATTTAAAAATTCAAACTTGCATGTTTCGACCTTCAATTGACGTTTCAAACTTACATTTATGCTGAAGTGATATTCAACTATCAAATTCATGGCATTCGATTTAAGCTAATCCATTCATTCGAATCATGCTATTTCATATGCCACTTGGAAATCGTTCGCCTATCGCGATTAGCCTTTGTGCTATTGCTATCCCATGTTTTCATAAATAAATATTTTCACTATCTCATGCTTTCATGTTTTCACTATCCCGGTTTTCATTATCACATATTTTCATATTTATCATTACCACATGTTTCCATTATTTCATGCCATCATTTTCACGCCCTTTCATTATCACATGACCACCTTATCACATGTTTTCAACATTGCATGTTTTCATTATCACGTGTTTTCACTATCACATGCTTTACCAATCTTGCTAACCAAGACTCGTACGAACTATAACCGTCAATCGTATGTAATACTAGTTAACCATGCGATTGATTTCGGGTCATAGCCGTGAGGTCTTCTCGTATTAGCATGGAATTTCTTTTGGATTTCGTCTAGACCTCGTGTCTCGAGAAAGGTGGACTGGTTGTGAGTCGCGACACATCTAGTTCGCCAGAATCGAATGCGTTCTCTTGTTTAAAATCCAAAATTGTTTTGTCATTTACATTCATTTCAGTTTTGATGGATGCATTCGCTTACATTGATTTTAATTAGTCAAGTTATCACTTTCAAATGGATACATGTTAAACCCTCAACCTCTTATTCTATCATCTGCCTCTCCTCATTTGGATATCCTAAAGTAGGGAAGTCTGTGGCTTTCACTTTACTGATCAAGTTGTTTGGTCAAATCATGCATTCTCGTCTTCGAATCATCTATCACCTTTGTTTCTCGGCATGGTACTCATTCCATGCATGTATGCCATTAACCATGTCATTGTCAAATGTATCACATGCTATATATTTTTTTCGTCTGGATCTTACGGTGTCAAGTATTCCCTTATCAAAACATTTATCGTGCTTTTTGTTTTGTGTGAGGGAGTCTCTCTGTAGGCAACTAGCATGCTTTTGAAGCAGCAATGATGTGGTGGGTTAGCTGCGGTACACCCTACATATAAGCATTGATGGTGCTTTAAAAGTGGGCTAGGTGTCAGACCGAGAGTTGGCCCTGGTCGTGTGTCAAAATTCGGGTGATAAGTTTATATTACTATTTCAAAGCAAACCTTTACAATTAATTTTTGAAGTATAAGTGTACTTTTCAGTATAACATTTAATTATCCTTATTCCTGTTTCCTACAGTCTCTACTAACTGAATATCGGGACGAAATTTCCTAAAGTAGGGGGAGACTATAGCATCCGTATGTTTCAAAAACCCGGAAACTCGACCCACATCAAGATCCAAGATTTAAACCCAATTATAAACACCCTAAATGGTAGATTACTCTCTTCCATATGATAGTACTCTGAAAATGGTGAACGTGGGCGAAAACCGCGTGCAAAACCGAGTTATAACGAAGCGGGAATCGCGAAAACAAGTTTGGTGTTAGTTGTTGATTGCAAAGACGCGTTTTCCCTTCAAAACTCATCCCACATCGCCCATAATACAATATTTTCCTTCATTTCGCACCTATAAATACCCTTGTTGGGTCCCTAATAGCTTGCAACTCCTAGTTTGAGTATAAACAAGTGGAAAAACCAAATTTTGGTGGTTCCACAAACACAGTACCCCTATGGGTGTCGTGCGTAGTAGTTTTGTGACGCCCATTCCCAGACTTGGCCCTAGGAGCGGTCACGCATCGGATTTACTCATGAACACAAGGTACAACAGAGATAACTAAAGCAACGGAAATTAAAACTTTTATTGATATGCCAAGTATTACATCGTAAGAGAGACAATTACAAAAGATAACTATATATCTATGCCAGTCTTCAAAATATCTTCTCTTGATAGTGTATGCCCTCTAACTCTCGCTCACATCTGAACCTTGCCCTTACGGTCCGAAGTTCCAGCTTCATCTAACATACATAACTTAACACATCAGCTTACGTTGGTGAGTTCTAAGTTTTGAAAACTTTACCTTTCGAACACATACTATTTGGGTCAATCAAACCATTTATGCAAACAGAAAATTAAGCATAAAGTATCATAGGTTTACACATAATCATCCATATACTTTGTAGATTACATCTACCTTATCATTCTATAAACCTCGTGAATAGAATAACCACCTATAACCTTATCATCTTCGCCTCACATTAAGAACCTGTCCTAATGTATCTTTTTGTCACTTCTCGTCTCAAGTACCATCTCGGGGAATAGTGTTGTTTGATCCTCACATGACAGTGGTCTTTCATTCCTGCTTTCCCGACACTTCAGGAAAAAACACTATAAAACTCCCTATTTTAGAAGCCCCCACTTAATACTGGACAACCCTTGTGACATTACTGATTACCATCCTTAACATGTTCTACTTAGCTAAATAGAACCCTGTTAATGGAAATCTTACTTTCCCTGGTGGATTACTACTCTTAAAGACGTCTAATCATTTGATTTAAAACATCTTCCTGGTAATCCTACTTTCCACTAATCCTTTCATTACTTAATCACTAAAGGCAAGTAACATCGTAAACATTTCACATATATCAATACTTTATAAACAATAGAAAGTATTTACACAAGACGTTATGTATATCAGCCCAAAACAGTTTTAAACATTTAAGCAATATAAAACAGGGCTCATAGAACTCACCTTAGGTTGCGAAGTAGTTACTTGGCTTATTCCTTCGTGAACTTGCTTTAAGGTGATGTCCCTAGCAAGACATCCTAGAGGTTACAAATGGTCATTAAGACTTGCCCTTTAACCCAAACCCAACCACTTGTTGGTTTAACATTCATTTGTCAAAAATTACCGTTTTGCCCTTTGCGGGAAAAAGTATTCTTTTAGTGATATTTATGAAGATGTGCATTCCTATAAGTAAACGCTCACTCCGGGATCGCCCAGTGAAGCGTTTGCCATGTCCTAGTTGGGATTTATGCGACAACGCCACTATGCCAAAAACCCTAGTGTATAGGCGCCACCCTTCCAGTCCACGCAAACTTCTAGATATCCGAGTAACTCGGTACATTCAATACTTTATCAATACCCATGTTTTAACTTATATACTTAGTACATATATATAATTATGTTCTTTTGTTGAATATCATTACCGTTGCCTAAGCCTTTACGTTCTTGATGGGTGATTCTCATTACCGACCGTATAGGCGTTATCACGACCAGGAGGCGGAAATCATCAATCAAACCAATTCTTAATTCAGGTTTTGAACATAAATACCATTTTAGGATTTCAAAAGCCTTAGAACCAAACCTATTCTTTTATCAAACATAATTAGTGATAGTACTCGAGACGTGAATGACATGTAGTAACTGGAAGGGTGTCATAACCTATTAGGCCAAAGCATGTCTAGTAACGTTTAAGGTATTGTTACTCTTAAAAGTTAAATTTTTCAAACTTCAATTAATAACACTAAAACTGATTCCCCAAATGCATAAGAGCTTAGAATCCATATTCCAATATTCATGTCGTCCCTTCTATTACTTTAGGATAAATCTTCGGGACTAATCCTTTCACTTTCACTTTTCGCTTCGTGGACTTAACTTCTAATCCAAGTGAGTAATCCTTGCCCCTTTTCTCATTTTCTCATTTTTGGGGTTGCAATATGTATCCTATTTTAAAGTGTTGTCTTTCAAGTTTATCATTTACCATGCGTATGTGATCTATGTGTGAATTATGTGATATGTGACTTCTAGCATGATTTGTCAATATGTGATTTTCAAAGGCTTTCATGTTTATCAAAGGTTTTCATGTTTATCATTGGATGTCAAGTATGTCATGGTTGTCATGTCTGTCATGTCTTTCATTTGGCATAAACATTAACGTAAGGCCTGGGGTAACAAAGGTAGATCTATCGGTTGACAACCCACTCAACTTGACTGGTTTGACGTTGGGTGTTTGGAGCCTATTTCATTATTTCATTTAGACTAACTTGCGGGTTAGGGAATCTAGCATATGTCATTGAGGTTTGTTTATGCCTAGTCTTTCATGTTGTCATTTATACTAACAATATTGGTAAAGTTTAGTCTTTCATATTGTTAATATCTTCTAGCATGTTATATTTCACTTATTCTATCATATGGCACGTAACGCATGTTTTTAAATATATGTTATGTATCAAACTTGTGGTTACTCACCAAGTATTTATAGTTGACCCCCTTTATTTTATACATGTTGCAGGCTAAGGTGTCGATGTTTCAAGATACTATCACATAGGGCTTTTGGACCTAGCTTAATAAATATATTGTATTTGTTATCAATATGTGGTGCATCGTTGTATTTTTTTAAGTTATCAATGAAATTCATTATTTAACTATTGTCACTAAATTAGTTGTCATGAGCTTATGGGCAATCTAATCATGCCCCGACGTTTCCGCCGTCGGTTGGGGTGTGACACACAGAAGCAACTCAGTCAAATTGTATGAATAACACTAATGTCACTACTGAGTGTGTAGGTTCAAGCTCAAGTGAAGTAAAGAAAGCTGATGAAGAAAAGTTGGTTCCTTATCCAAAGATTGAGACTCCTTATTTAAAAGTTGTGGATGAGATAAAGCGGGAACGAGTGGTGATGATTACAAGGCCTAATGGTAAGATATTCATGACAACAGGGTCTATGCTCATTCCGATTGAAGGAGAAGAGCGACCCTCATTCACCACTAAGTTCAAAGGCTTGGGTCATGTTGGTCGTTTATCATCCGATATTAAGAGTGTAAGGCCCAAGATCACTATCAAGCCTCCAACCACTGTCCCAATAAAGATTGAAAGGCCAAAAACTACAATCAAGTCTCCAAACTCATCAGTGGGATCGTGCAGCGGAAACACAACCTTCTCAAAGAACCTAGAGGGCCCAAAAGTTCCAATATCTTGTTCTGCCTAGTTTTCCACAAACCAAAAAGGATTCAACAGAAACGCATCAAGGTCTGAAAGATCGAGCAACTGGAGACCTGGAGTCTTTCCGAACATGCAACCGGATCTCAATGACTCTCCATCAAAGCCATATAGCTCAAATGGCTACACGTCTGATGTCTACCAGAAGAAGCAGACCTGTTTTAACTATGGAGTTCCTGGTCACATTGCTAGAAATTGCTTGCATCTTCCATTTGAACCTTATTACCCACTGCGTCATAAGGTTTCATCTCAGGTTTCAATAAAGTCTAAGCCGATGAAGGTGCAACCACCAAAGGCAATGAAGACTGTTAATTCTAAGGTTAAACCTTCTGATGGAAATTGGGGAGCTGCCAAAGAGCACAAAAAGTTCTTAAATCAAAAACATGTTTTTCCAAATTATGACAATTTTCATAAAAAGGTGAACAAACCAAAACAGGAAAATGTTGAAAAATCTAAAGTTGTCACTCCAAAGGCAACTAAAACTGTTTTGAAACATGATTTTAAAAAGAAACAGGTTGAAATACCTAAAGTCACAACTTCAAAGGTGACTAAAACAACTTTCAAGTCATGTGGAATTTGGAAGCCAAAATCAAAGGCATTTGCAGCTCAAATTCCTGATTTCTCAAAGGGAATGTTCTTAAAAGAAGTTTCGTTTGTGTACTCTTCAAGTCTCCCCAGAACCACAATGGCCTTGGTACCAATGGCTAATTGATCTCTCACATTGTGCAGGAACAGTCAAGGAGGACATTCATTAACGTTTTGTTTGTGATAGTGATTGTTCTAGGCACAGGATATGAGGCATCTCTCCACTACCACTACATGACATGAAGACTTCAATGGAGGGTATGTTTCCTTGTGAGAGGTAAAACTGAAAAGATCAGCAGAAAAGGTAACACTGTCTGAATTGTTTGTTTCTTGATTTTTTGATGTGAAGTATGGTAAAGCATGAAACAAAACCCATTTCTGAAATTTTTCAAAGAACAAACTTTGAAAGTTTGCTTGGCCATATTGCTTAGATATTTGATCTTTAATTGTGTTAGTGCAAAATATGTGTGTCGTGTGTGTATCAGTTAGTTTCGTTAGTTGATATAGTTAAACTAGTAAAATCATTGTCATAGGGTAGTTTGTGTCAATCTAATAAAGTAGAGGGGCTTGATAGTGATATATTATATATCACATATATGTGATATGGAGAAAAGAGGAGTCAAAGGAGGGCCGAACTCAATCTGAATATAAATATAAATATATATATATATATATATATAGGGGAAGGATCCTGCGAAAACACCCTTTTTTTGTGAGAACTGCGTAAACAAATCTTAAAACCTACATAACTTTTTCATACGTTAATATTTTTTTTAAAAATTTGCACCAAAAGTCTTAAAATTATATTATCTTTAATCCTATAAAAGTTTTAAAAAACTTAACGCTTTTTTTATTTTTTTAAATATTTTTTTGTGTGGTGCACATGTGCATCACAAAAAAAACTCATACTTTTAGTATGAGTTAATATATTTTTTTTCTTAGTCGCACCATATGTCATATATTTTCATCATTTTTTTGCGTTTTTATTGAATGATGCACATGTGCATCATACCACAAAAAACGCTCATACATGTGATATACATTAATAGTTTAAAAAGAAATTGCACCCTAAATCTTATAGTTGTGTTATCTTTAGATTTAAAGAAAAAAAATAGCATTTTATAACTTTTTTTAATTATATGATGCACATGTGCATCACACGGGAAAAAAAAAACGTTCAGTTTTTTTTAATATTTTGCTCCAGATTTAAAGATAACGTAATTCTAAGACTTTTGGCGCAAATTTTATGAAAAATCGTTAACGTATGAAAAAGTTACGTGAGTTTTAATATGTGTTTTCGCAGTTTTCACAAAAAGATGTGTTTTCGCAGGATCCTAACCCTATATATATATATATATATATATATATATATATAGGGTAGGGATCTATGGAAAACCACTCCGAGTTGGAAAAACTTTGAAAACTCTTAAAAAACGGGGTCAAAAAGTTTTTTTTTCCTTTAATTTTTTATGGTGATTCTTAAATTCATGTGTACTGAATATACTACCAAACTTGACAGTTATCAAGAACAAAACACAAACTTGCTTGCTGATCTGAAGAATATGAGTTCAACATACAAAAAGTTATTGGAGGATGAAAAATTATACAAAGAGAAAACTGATGCTTTGACAAAAGAAGTGTCAGAATTAAAAGTCAAACTTGAGATCAAGAACGAGAAGATAAAAGGCGTAATTCTGGAAGAAACAACGATATTTCCAACTCAAAGGTCATCTTCTGAAAACTTTAATTAGGAGATTGTTCTAGAAACTTACGTACAAATAAAATCAATTTTTTTTCACTAAAATGAAGTAAACGAAAGTACTTCAGAAAAGGAATTAACAAAATGCCTTCCTCTGGAGGCTAGCAAAACCGATCAATTGCTCTGATGTCAGAGAGCTTTACCCCATCAGTGCTAAAAAGTCCACCATGAACAACAAATATCTTCTCATTTATAACATGAGCTAAAGGTAAATAGCAAAAAACTTCTGCGAATAGCTCCACAAATTTATCACTCAACTTAGACCTGACCCTCAAACCCATAAATCTTGTTCATGCTCTTGCTCTCATAAACAAAAAAGAATTGAGCAAACAATCGAGAAAAGATAAGAAAAGTTTCATGCTTTGAATTACCTGACCATGCACATCACACAAACGGTGAAGTGCTTTCCATTTGAAACATTTATGCCAACCAAAGATGGCAAAGCCATTAAGATTTCTCTTGTCCGTAGAACAATCTCGATATATGGCATATCTACAATGCAAAGAACAATTTTAGCAAAGTTGAACAATAATAATAACATTAATAACACCACAAAATTAGGACATTAATAGATAAACTTCCTACTTTCCTAGCTACACATACCTTGCCTTACCAAGCCCTTACTCAGTCAGCTATAAGTTTGGTCCTTACCTCTGTCAGATGAGGTTTGGTCAGGAGCTTAAATAAACACACCCTTAGTAGTTTGGCTCAGAACGTTTGTCAAAACTAGCCAAACAAAACAGTGAATATCCCTAATATAATGTATGGAGAAAGTTCAAACATACTCCTTTAACAGTTTTTTCACTTCATTAACCAAATGCTGTCGAGTTGCAACCTCAAATGCACCAGCACCCTGAAATAAATAAAAATAAAAAAGAGAACTACAAGGTTTAAAAGCTGAATCGTATTAAGCGAAAGAGTTAACGAGTGTTTGCTTCATAAACCATGAAAGCAACATAATCAAATTCTTTGCAACTTAAGAGATAAAACTTACTCTAACAACCGCTTCATCTTCAATCATATTTTTTTACTGCTCGCAAGCCATCTCTAACAACATCCTTTATTTCAGCAAGCTCACGTGCAGCCACTACTACAAAAAAGGGCTTTCTTGACGCTTTTTGCGCGTCAAGAAAGGGCCCAGATGACGCGCAAAAAAGCGTCAACGAAGGTAGGGTCAAGAATCTTCTTGACGCGCAAAATGCGCGTCATCCCGTTCTTGACGCGCGAACGATGACGCTCCATTTATGACACTCAATGCGCGTCATAAAATGCGTGTCAAGGAAGCCACCGTCATAAATCTGCTTATGACACGCATTTTTGCGCGTCATGGATTTATAAATTTTTTTTTTAATAGAATCACTAATTTCTATATTAAATGACAATTAACCTAATAATACAAAATAAAAATACAAATAAAGCAAAATAATGCATTTCATATGTATAGCAAACATTACAAAGTTAACATAGTTTACAAATGTGTCCGGTATGCTAACAATAAACATATAATAATAAATCTAACACCATATCATTTTCCTTAGCATTCTTACAACATTTTATGTTGACCGCATCTTTAAAGTCTTCAGTCTAGTCTCTAATCTTTGTCATTCCTTAGCATCCATTGGTGCGTTTTGACTCGTTGAGCTTGTTTTGGTCATATCTTGGTCACACGAACTCGGATTGGGATAATTCAAAAAGCCACGAACTCGTATCCATGTCCTTTACCATATCATCCAGCTAAATCAATCGAAATAAGCTGCCACAGTTTCCAGTAATTGCAGCTGTAACCTGACAGGTGTGTTTTGACCCGTTAAGCTTGTTTTGGTCATATCTTGGTCACACGAACTCGGATTGGGGTGATTCAAAAGCCCATAAATCCGTATTAAAGTCCATCATATTGTTCAACAGTAGTCCCTGTTAGATACAGAGGTGAAATACAGCAGGTAGCAGAGAACATGCATATAAAATTGATTATATAGTTACAAACAAAGCAGGTTGGTAGCATGTAAATATTTTTCTTATCTAGCATAGCAAAACAAACCGTCATGCAATAGTGGCAAGGATGTTCAACTTCTATACCAGTCGCCACAACTATTAGATACCGAATTATTGCATTAAAACAACTTTTCCTAACTAGATGGCAACTTACTTCTAATCATATCTCCCACCAAGGAGTTACAGTTGCTCCTGCTACCCTTGTTGAACAAAACAAGTACATGAAAAGTTTGGCATAGGACCACCACCCAGTCTCATTCCAGGTACCAGTTGCTGCTGGTAACCAAATCCAGCCTAACCCCATCTCCAAATAATTCTAACATCCCAAATCTGCAATGGTTTTCACTGGATTAATAACATAAGCATAATTAAATGTTCAAATTTGGATAAAAAGTTACTAAACTCATAACATAATTAAATATTCAAACTTGGATAAAAAAAAGTTACTAAACACATAAGCAATAGTACAAAGCAAAGATTAACCTGCATGGGAAATCTAAAATGTTCTTTTATATACATCTTAAACAAAGAGTTTTCTTTTGATTTTGAGATTTCAAAGCTTGTACTTCACTATTATCTTTCCCTAATGAGCATCACTGTTTTTAGTAAAAACCATTAATTATGCAGGTTTCTACATGCTAAAGGGAACATGAGGGTAAAAGAAATTGACAAAATCTTATTCATTTATACAACCTCGTATTTAAAATGTTGATTATTCGAGTTCTTACATTCCATATGTTGATCAAATTGTTACTGTGGTGGGACTTAAACATATCCTAAGAAGCATCATGAATAGAAGAATTATCTTTAAGAACTCCAATGGTATGCTTGATATCCTAGTAACCGTTAAATCTCCTGTTGCATATAGTCAACATGTTTAACTACAGTTAGTTGACCCAACAATGTAAATCAGTATACCTGTGTACATGATGTCAGATGGATACAAATACAAGTGACTAACCAACCCCTGTTAACAGCTCTGTATCAAAGAATGCAATTGATTAAAGCACATCCAGCTACTAAAGATAACGAATAAATGAAGGTTAGACTGAATCACTTTCTCAAAGTGTTTGCCGAATGACCCCTTGAACAACCTATAAGCAGGAAAATAGTAACATACAGTAGCTCAGTTTAGTTTACTTTTTACTCCGATAGCACAAACATTAAAAAGATTGCATACAATCATGACTACAAATTATCACCATAATACATATTGTTCAATCATCATGAGTCACATTATACATACATCTTTACCAGATACAACTGCTTTTACTTTTTGTGGATTTATAGCCGTTATAGGGGGACAGTTATTATAAACGTGTTTTGAATATGATTGGTCTTTACAAGTTATATCGATTTATTATGACTCTGTTTTGTTCAATATTACCCTTTGGATATTACACCCATCTTTTAATAATTCTAATCTCATTTTTGTCATCTAATGATCAACCGGTATGCTACTGAGAAACCAAATATTCAGTCTATTGGGAATAGCTACTGGTAAAATAAAGTGTCATTTCTTAATTAAATCTTTTGATAAACCAGTATTCAGTCTATCATCATAAATCTGAATCGTGTGTACACTATGACCATATAGAATATATGGTCATGATATGGAGAAACCCCAAATCTGTAGTTGTTAAATTGCTTCTTATATCCCTCTTAAACATCATAAGGTTAATTAGAAATAACTCAAGCTAATGTACTAAATTATAAAAATGAAATAAACCTATTATGAAAACCACATATCTGCACCAATCATGGCACCGATGGTTACAACTGAGCCAAAAAGAGAATACTGCAAAGACCACTGTTACATTCGATATTTTACTCAATCATAAGTTTTAGAGTGCCAACACTTACAGATCTTACAGATAGGAATATTCAACATTTTTTTATAAGAACATTCAAATTTTGGATGACTTTTAAGGGTACTGTCCCCTTAAAAAAATAGTGCAACATGCAACAAATAAGTGGCAAACACATGTGAACCTATTGAACAGACATATTGAAATTTATAACAGTAAAGTTTAACCAGATCTATATCTACTTAAAGCTACTAAATTCAAGTCCAGTCTTTAACGCAGCTTACGGCAGTTAAAAATAACTCTTTAATCTATTGGTTACTTCTGTGCATCCCCATAATCGAGGCCAATAAACTTACCACTGTATCCTTGTTACCTGCTCCATTTCACATACAATGAAAGACCTAAAGGGACTGTAAAAGAAGCAAAAAAGAAGTGCAGCAACATACATATGCTAATGGACTATGGAAAACTAAGCTATCAGGTCACATTCAGCATGAAATTTTATCTATTCAATTATGTACAATGTTTATGGAACCCAATTAGTTAGTTGTAACATTTGCATAGACGAAATATAGAGAATGACCAAAATTAGCAACATTGTAAAAGACTACAGCTTGAAGGATATCTAAAGTTTTTATGTTTGTCAAGCGATGGGTCAAAACAGGTCTGGTTGTGTCAAAATAAGTCAGGATTGGTCGTGCTTGGTAATGATCTCTTAAATTGTTTTGAGCAAGTGTCAAAACAGGTCAGGCTCAGGTCGTGTTGGGTTGACCTCAACTCATTTTTGTCCAGCTTTATTTATAACTAAATAAAAACTAATGTGTTGTTAAAACAATAAAAGTATATTGTTAAAATAATGACATTATACTTTCAGATAAAACACCGTAATAGGTTATGACTATTTGAATATAGCATACAATTGGTTTGACCCCTTTCACTTATTTCACCCATAACTTATGAGACCATTATCAACAAATTCAGCCCGAATTGACCCACAGATGGGTACAAATTGCTATCTCTAATCAAACATATCACAAATACTTGAGATTGGCATCATATCCATATACCTTCATGTTGAGATTTTCCATCTTCCTGCTCATTATATTCAGAAAAAATGTTAACATCTCCTCCTTCATCAATTTCTTGTGCACCCAAATAAAACGCAGCAGCACGACCTTTTCCCCATCTCCTGTACAACTCTGGCAGCTGCATGAAGTACAGGCCAGGAGAAGCTACGAAAAGAACTCTCTAATCTGCAACAAATCAAGAGGAAAGTGATGAAGATCTATTTGTATAATTACAAGCCAAATACATCATTATTTATAAGATTCACAATATGACAACATGTTGTTTATAGGATTGTTTGGCAGTTTGGCTACAAGTCTAATGGCTAGTATACTCTTTAGCAATGAGAAATAGAGTAACCCCACAAACCAAAATCAATCCCATCTACATTTGAAAGATGAAAACAATAAACCCTAAAATCAAAGAAAACGTGAAATCCAGAAAACCGTAACAAAACCCTAGCTGGTGTAGAACGTAAAATGAAATCAAACGAATGAATATAAATCATTGGATATTAACGCAATTCTCTGTAATTACCTTGTTCCGTGATTCAGGAGGGGAGTGGAACTGATTTCCATGGATCGAAATCGATAGATAATTAGCGGGTCTGCCATGGAGGATTAGAGAACTTCGGTAGCGAGAAACCACGGTCCTCGCAATCTGGGAGGTGATCCTGCTAGTTACCATGTTTCAGCTAGCAAAACAATTCAGGAGCAATTTTTGAGAAGAAATTCAGGAACAATTTTGGGCTATCACGCACACGGAATTGAAATATGCTAACATCAGAGAGAGCGTTTGGCTACAGGGAGAATTGGGGCTTGAAATTAAAAGGCAGAGATGGAGCAAAAGAATACCTTCACACAACAGATTTCGAGAGAATTAGGGCTAGAGAGAGCTAACATCACATTTTAAGCCCTAATACCTTAACACGGCAGAAGAAGCAACGAATGGAGGAACTTGGCCTTCGAACTACAAATCAATCTATCGAACGGAGGGATTTCAAGACAGATTTCGAGCGGAGGAATCGTAAGAGAGATTTGTTAGACAGATTTCGAGCGGAGGGATTTCAAGAAGCGCTGGAGAGAGTAATGGAGGGATTTTAAAAAGCGGGAATTGAAATTTCAAGCGGGGACATGAAAATATAAAACGACGGAATCGGGATGACGCGCGCTACAATATGTACTCCGTGTTTTTTTTTGACAGAAATTTTATGACGCACAAAATGCGCGTCATCTACCCGTAAGATTTTACGATTCTTGACAGTTATTTTTTGACACGCATTTTTGCGCGTCATTAGACAACCGTGTGTCATCGTTTACGCGTCAAGAAAGGCCCTGTTTCTAGTAGTGAGCTCCACACAACACATCAGAATGTACATGGCAAATAAAACAGAAGGACTTAAGCATTTTGAGATTTAAGAGTACACGTGTACATATAAATCTTGTATGACCTTCGCTTCCCCAATCTCAAGTATAAGTCAAGTAGCACCTTCCTACAAGAATTTTATCTCAAAATGTTGTTTTTCGCTTTTGTGGGCTCAAGTGCAGCTCCATACAACAAAGCAAATTGTATATTGCAAATAAAACAGAAAGACGTAAGCATTTTAAGAATTCACTTGTACATAAGAATCTTATATGGCCTTCGTTTCCCCGAGTTCAAGTAAAAGTCAATTAGACATCCCTACCTGAAATTAAACAACGATTAGCAACCAAAAGATTAAAACATGAACTTTTAAATAAACAATTCCAGAAGAAACCTGAAAATGCTATCAATCTGAAATCCTAACTCCTAAGAACTAGATGAACATTATACGAATTACAAGTAATTGAACTAATGAGAATATGAAATGAATCAGGTGAAAGCTAAACGACTACAGTAGCGATTCAATTGATATTACCTAAACCAACTATATATAGTCTATCAAAATCGAGCAAGCAGGAGAAGAAATTATCACCATGCAACGTTTATCGTCATCAAAAAATGATATTCTATCTATTTACATGAACACGATCAAATCAGAGGTCAGAGAATGGAAGATCACGATGGTAACAAGATTGCATACCTGAATTGACACGGCAGGGCTAAGCACGACATTATTCAACAATGGATTGATTGCAACGCTTGTTCCGACGACCCTCAGTGGTGGCTTCGATTCTGATCACCAATTTCTGCCCGCCGATCGATAATGATGTCTTATCTAAAAAACGGATCTGATTTCAATTAGGGCTGGAACTGGAAGATTAAAAAAATTAAATAGAAAATAATTTTTAATGACTGAAATATGTAAAGTCGGTAAAATTTAGAGTCAGGGAATGTCATTTATTTTGTTGTGAAGGAGGATTGCGTAAGGATTCTTCTCTTCAGCAATCGGAGGCGCATATGAAATTAGGGAAGAAGACCGACGACGTGTTTGATTTGGACGGAAGGAATCTTCGTTTGATTTGGCGGAGAGGAGCAATCTAGGGTTTCTGTCATTCATATGAATGCCGACCAGGGAAGGAGCAACGATATTAGGGTTGGAGAGGGTGGAGGATTCCGTCGGCGTGGAGAGGGTGGAGGATTCTGTCGGTGGAGAGGCGGCCGGTGGAGAGTGTTTCTGGGCGAGAGCGGGGAAGAGATTTAGGGGGAAATTTTGGAGGAGCGAATTTGGGGAAAATTTTGGAGGCTTATAGGGCAAAACATTTAGGGGATTTTTTTGGCTGGAAAAAATTAAAAAACGACAGGGATTTCTTGACGTGCAATTCTAAAGTGTCCTCCGTGTTTTTTTTTCTTTTTAGATTATGACATAAATTAATGACGCGCAAAAATGCGTGTTATGTACCCTTAAGATTTTTTAATTCTTGACAGTTTTTTTATGACATGCTTTTTTGCGCGTCAAGAAAGGACCGAGTGTCATCGTTTGCGCGTCAAGGAAGACCCTGTTTCTAGTAGTGATTCTTTGAAAGGATTGCATTGAAAGAGAACAAAATTCTTCAGAAAATAGATAGACTTGTCAATGGTATTCAAAATGACAAGGAAAAGATCGAGATAGAAAAAGTGTTTGAGGATGTACAGGTTCACAAAAACAAAGACATTCCAATTGAAGAAGTTCAAAAAAATGGTTCTTCAAAATGTGAAGCTGCTGAGAATGAATTGAAGCTTAAGCATGAGAATTCGGAGTTGATTGAAAAAGTTTCAAAACTGACTGAAACAAATGATGATTTGATAAAGGAAGTTAAGAATTGAAAGAAAGAAGCAAATGATATGACTGCAGTATTTGATGATTTGTTTGCAAAATCAAAAATCAAACTTGAAGGTCTAGAAAAGGAAGTTGCTGATCTTACTGCTAAAGAATTAAGTCATCAAGAGGACAATACGAAGCTGTTAGATGCTAAAGCTGAATTGCTTCACGAAACAAGCTTTTGAAGCAGAATGTTGAGATTTATAAACAAAGATGGGAAAATGTTGTTCAAGAAACATATGATGCTCATGATCAGTTGAGGAGAGAAAAGTTTACTCTGAATAGAACAACAGAAGACCTTATTGCAACACAAAAAGAGTTGGCTGAAGCGCAAAAGATAATTGCAGATATGAAGATTGAGGTGTGTGATTTCAAAAGACAGTTGCATAATCTAAATAATTCATCGTCTTTAATAAATTTTTTGTGCAAAAAGGAGAGTTTTCAATAGATTTTTGGTGATGCTATTCTGAAAAATGTTCCACCTCCTGTGGTTATTGAAAATTCTATCAATACTTTGAAAGCAACGGAAGAAGTTCATGATTATTCAAAGTTTGCTGATAATTCTTCTGAGAAGAAAAAGTCAAAGTCGCAGAAGAAAAATGAAGAGAATTTTGATGCTAACAAGAGAACTAAATTTGTTTCAAGTTCCATATTGCTTGATAAGGAAAAGGTTTTTGACGGCAATCCAGGAAAAGTGAAAGTCGAAAAATTCTCGGAGATTGTGATTGATGAATCTTTGCTTTCCAATAAAGATGATTTAAATGCCATCAAGGATGAGTTTTCTCGACTTGCTTCACAAGGTCATGAGAAACCTAAGTCGGTACCAGATAAATCTAAAAAGAATGGTGGTCTAGGATATGAAAGCAAAGACGAGAACGTGAATGTTGGAAATGATCTCCAAGATGTGCTTGAGATAGAAGAAATTATGGAGAATATTAAGGTTCACAAAGAAAAGGAGATTTCACTTGAGAATCATATCTTGTGTGAACCTGAAGCTGATTTTCTGTCAAAGAATTATAAGTTAGAGAGTCTAGAGAGTGATTCTTCTCAACATTCTACAATATCAACAGAATCCATGTCATCTTCTAAGTCGGTTGATAGGAGAGCTTGCTTTTACTACAACAAGACGGGACATGTGATTCGTGATTGTGCTATTCGAAAAAGCTTTTCACATGGTTCATATCGATCACCATCATCCAATTCGATGATTCTCAATGAGATACCTGTTAGACAAACTCAGCAAGACCAACGAAAACCAACTCATAAGAAACCGGTTGTTGGTAAAACCTCAAATTATGATGATTGGTCACCACAATTTTCAAAACAAAAACACTTTTTCCAAAATGATTTCAAAATGCCTTACTCAAATGATTTTTCTTACTATGGGTCTAGACAACATCACCAACGTCATCCAAAACCCGAGAAAATGTTAGTTGGTGAGTTGTTATATATTGTTTCCAACTTGTCACGGTATGTCAATGGTTCTGATTCGCATCAGGCGAAATCGTTTAAACCATATCGTTCTTAGAATAGAAAATGGCAACCTCCGTGGGAAACGATTTTGTTGAGGATACGGGACGACCCAAGCCGGTTTGGGTTCCCGTATTTAACTGTTTGAGGTTGTGTGCAGGTACTTCAAGAAGACCTATTAGTGATTGCAAAGTTGCTGATAGTGGAGTATTTTGCTTACGTTAGTGATTCATAGAGTTGATATTTCACAAACATTTTTGAGAAAAATGTTTTTTCAAAATCTAAAAATCCAAGGTATCCGTGTTGGTCGATCAATTTTATTTTCTTTACTTTTACTTTCTTTCATATTTTTAGCTTTCATATTTTTTAGGGGGAGAAAAATTTGGAAAATACAAAAAATAGAGTTTGTTGAATTTTAGGGGGAGAAAATGCAAAATATAAAAAAAAACGAAAAATGCAAAAAGTATGAAAAAAAATGAAAAAATGAGAAATTGATCCAACACAAGATGAGAAATGATGGTACATCAGCATACGTTATCTGCTATGAATAAAGTAGAAAGAAAGGCCGTAGGTACTTGCTTGAGTTGATTGAATGTGCTGAGTAGTCTGATATATGCGAGTATGATATAAAGATAACGCTTGCTTGATAATTGTGGTTACAAATCATGATGGGTACTATGCATATCTGGCAAGATAAAATGAGAAAATACCAAAAACAGAATAAAGAGATGTTCTGGTGTACGCTTGCTTTATTTTGAAAAATTTCAACTTGTTTGATTTTCTTTATTTTGTCAAACGATCAGACTTTCTCTGCGTATCGAAAGATCGACCTGATTGTTGTTCGTTTGACGTTCTGCTTTATTTTCTTTGGTGTTTCGTATAATCCATCGGACTTTCTTTGCGTGTACGTGAGTACCGACCTGATTGTTGTTGGATTATACAACTTCAACTTGTTTGATTTCTTTTAATTTATTTTCTCAATACTTATGCATTCTCTGCAAGCTCACAAGGCCGACCTGATTGCTAAGTATTTGAGGCTTCTGCTTTCTTTTTGCAAGAAACACCATGAACTTGATATCTCTGTGGCATTTGATTATGTATAAGCAAGTTTACAATATCAGTATGAGAAATCTGCTACGAGTAACTTGGCTTGAATAAAAGAAAAAACAAAAATATGAAATAAGCGGATTGGCAGTATTCCTGATTGTGTGAGTACCAGGTTATCAATGCTCGATAAATACACTTAGTTTCATATCAGAAAGCTATAGACAATGACCTGCTTTAGCTGAAATAAACCAAACGGTTGTATTCTCAGTCAGCTTGGCTTGCATGCTTAGTATTTTGAAATTGCATTGTGTACGATGTGTTATGTCTGATATGATCTCATGTTGTGATCTTTCTCACCAAAAACAAAAATAGAGTTTAATTCTATATTGCATTTATGTTTCAGTTTATGAAAAATCAAAAAGATTTTCAGTATGTTTTGATATAAACTTTGTAAAATCCAAAAAAAATTTCTTTCTTCTTTGTTTTTGATTTGATCGACACTGGATACAACAAATTTTCAAAACTAAATATCTTGGTTTCTCCAAAGGAGAGTTTTGTTTTCCAAGATTAAAGTTATGTTTGAAAAAAAAAACTACACTTTTGTCTTCTAAAGGGTGCAGGTTGAAATCATCAAAGTCTTTCAGATAAAGATCTCAGAATGGATCTCAAGCATGGTTGCAAAGCTATCAAAGAGTTTATTACTTTCAGAAATGGTTCAGTTGACGCAGTCATGTTCCTGCCATGCCGCACCCTACATCAACTAACAATAGTTTCAATGAGTTTGAAGATCTGATACAACACACGTCAAGGGGGAGTTTGTTAGTGCAAAATATGTGTGCCGTGTGTGTATCAGTTAGTTTCGTTAGTTGATATAGTTAAACTAGTAAAATCATTGTCATAGGGTAGTTTGTGTCAATCTAATAAAGTAGAGGGGCTTGATAGTGATATATTATATATCACATATATGTGATATGGAGAAAAGAGGAGCCGAAGGAGGGCCGAACTCAATCTGAATACATATATATATCAATTTGAGTTCGGAATAATAGGGGGGGGGGGGGGGGTTTCGGCCATAACCGTTTTCTCGAAGCTGGTTTGTAAGGGAGAGTTTTTGAACGCGAATTTCAGAGATTTTTGTGTATAGATCATTGATTAGGATCGTTCAACGAGTTCATATTAAATGTAATCTCTGATCAATTTGAGCTATAAACGAGTGTTATTTACTTGATTCTGTGTTCTTCGTGTTCTTAGTTTTTGGTGAACTTTCGGTCCAAATTCGGTGTACAAATCACTAGATCCAACGCTCTATGAGTTTTCAAGTTGTGTGTCAGTGTGTCGTTTCATTATAAAAAAAATGAAAATGAAAAAAGTTAAAAAATAAAAAAATTGAAAAAAAAATTAAAAATTGTGATTAATAATCAAAAAGCAAGGGGAAGAATAGAAAATATGGAAAATGTTGACCCCTCAAAAATGTGCTTTTTAATTTGTAATCTTTTGTTTGTGTGTTTGAGAAGGCGGTAAATGAAATATTTCCGTTCTGAAGATGATTGACACGTGTAAGGCAAAAGTGAAAGACATGATCCAGTTTGATATGCTCGGTAGGCCTCAGTTCCAAAAACAAAGGTATGAGTCACAACACTTAAATATAAAGTATGTCATTTGACGAGAAACACACACTTAGGTTAAGTTGCTAGCTCTATTTGACTGTGAAATTGTTACCGATACACACGCCGGACTCCAGAGTGTTGAATCGATAATCTCAAAAAGTCGACATCCCCTCTGTTTTGTGTGAGCAAAGACCTGAGGATGTCAAAGCCGACTGTCAAGTCTTGCCTTTGCTTTGCGTGAGCAATGACCTGGTGTAGAATGGCTGACGTGTTAATCAGATTTTCCTCTGTTTTGCGTAAGCAAAGACCTGGTTAGTCTGCATTAACGTGCTTACAGATCACTGTATATAATTTACACCACAAAAGATGCCAATGTGCACAATAAAAGAGACCCTCTAGCGTCCAAAACCCTTTAGCCCTGACTTTGCGATTAGGCTTATGTGTTTAATGAAAGGTTACCACCTGTCTGAAAAATGCCTCTGAGTTGAAATCGTACAAGTCTTTGTATATTATCCCTATCTCTTATGATCTGTTCTTTCTCTTCTCAACCAAGTCTGAAGAAAAGATTCAAAACTCTGGATACGGGTATGTGAAAATATGTGGTAGGGAATGATCAAACTTGATAGACTACACGTATTAATTACCTAGGATTTGTGTGTGACTGTCTCATGTTCGTCATTAATGTACCTAAAAGATAAATATGTGTCAAACAACCTGAAAAAGAGGAACATGGGTTTAAATAGGATCAATATACTGGCAATCACCTGGAGGTGTTCAAGTAACAGATGCTGAAAATGGTTCCTCAGTTCAGACAAAGACGGTTTGATCCCAAATAAAACCTTCTCTTTTAGTAATTTGGTATGTTTGTTTTTAATTTTATTTTTCTTTTGAGTATTCTTAAGTTTTTAATGTTTGTTTTTCAACCATGGCCAGGTTAACTTAAAGGTTTTTAATATGGTTTTGTGGGTTTTGTGCAAGAAATTATGCCCCCTCCCAAAAGTGACCCATTTTTTAAGGGGAGAAGGGGAGATACGAAGTGAGATAATAGGCATTATCTCAGGGGGAGATATGTATTGGCTCATGGAAAGTGAGAAGAGTCCTTAGGTTCAGGGGAAGTATTTAAAGGAAACCCGTAATCAATGTTAGGGTTTGTGTTAAATAATGTTATTAACCCACTGACCTAGTAACCAGTCATCATTGTCTGGTTAGTTGTTTGTTTCATGTTATGCATGGCAGGTTAAATGCAAAAGAAAAGAAAAGTCAAGGACTCTGTTGCTGCTGCTACTAATGTTGAAGAACCAGTCGGAAAAGGACTTACCCTACTGAAGAATTTGATGCTAGGGGAAGTTTGTTGGTTCAAATGAAGCTCAAGATCAAGAATAAACTGTTCACAATTTAAGGGGAAGCTACATGCAGACAGTTCAAGAATGCCAAGATAGATGTTTTAAAATTTTATCCTCTAAAGGCGAAGTCAAGTCAAGACAGTTACCGTTGATTCAGCAAGGACCAAAGTTTTGTTCAAAAAGAGGCAAGTGCATGAGAATCCTTCTCTCATTACTTGTTTGTTAATTGAAGTCCAAGCTGATGCTGATTGAGAGAAAGCTGCCAAAAGTCTCTCGTTGTTGCCCAATGAAGTTCAAGCCAAACTGTGAAAATCCGTCTTTTCAGGTCCTTTCCTGATTTAACGTAAACCTAAACTGATATAAATGTTTTATGAACATTTATGAATTCGACTTTTGTTGACTTTATTATTTAGAGTTTTGTATAACCATCACTATACGAGCATGTACGTGAGTTCAGACGTTTGATATTCTATGACTTCCTTTTATGATTTTATGAGATATATATGTATATATACACACGAATTATTCTATGATTTTATGTGACGACGTGTTGTGAATTTATATGTATTATTCTATGATTTTATATGGGTTAAAACTATGATTTTATATGAACTTAAAATGAATAAATATGGTTTATTATTTATTATTTCATGTGATTTTACATTTTATAAACGTCGCGTGTTAAACATGTGTTGATTTATACTCGTTCGATCATTGTTTACATTTTTCCGGTTAATTCCGTTAGAACCGTTAACCTTTTATAAAACTTCGTGGGGTTATTTTGTCATTTTTGAAAGTTAATCTAAAGCCACAAACCTAGAGGGACTGAAGCTGTATTTACTTAAAACTTGGTTTCTCTTATGAACTAATGGTGGTGTTTTTACATTAATACTTTCAGTGTATCTACGCTTTCGCATTTGTAAAACTCTGTATTTATATTTTAATGAAATATACAACCTTTTTATTAATTACAGCTGGTTGTTTGGTGTAACTAATGGATGACGATCCTGGTTTGTCACGCTCCCTGCGGCGCGTTATCGCGCGTGCGATTTTTGGGGGTGTGACAGATTGGTATCAGAGCCGTTAGTTGCAGCGAACTAAGATTCGTCTTAGACTGTAACTAGTTTTGCATTAGTTACACATGAAACCTTTTTCTCATGCATCGTGATACTCACTCTTGCACGACCTGGTTTACGATAAGTCGTTTACATCATCCAAACTCCTTATACTCACGGCGATGAGCCGGTTAGTCCTGAGTCATTTCCCTGAACCACTCCGAGTCGTGTACCTCTTGGTTAACAACCATGGACGATGAGACGTCGAATCAGATCAGAGGAACACATCTTCACTCTTGACGATCCATTGTTGCTCGAGATTATTCTAGGCTGAAGGACTGGGCGTAGTACCCAGACATTGGGTGAGTGCTTACTTAGGAAGGTGGTGTGATACCTCTTCATGTTCCTAAAATTTGTCTCCTAGTGTGTGAGATTCATGTTGAACCTGACCTCCCTGCATCGCTGAACTCTCAGGTTCAAGAAACGTTATCATGGCGTGCTTATCGCGCGATCATTCAACTTCAGTAGTGGAAGCCTTGTGTGGATTCAAATGGTTTCTTATGGGGACACTTATGTCTGCCTTAGTTATCCTGATCTTTCACATTCGCTCAGATCTTCCAAGATCTTTCCCTTCTCGTTTCTATTGCATGGTTGCGTTCGAATGAAGCAACTTGATGTGGGTCAACTAAAGTATTCTCTTTATGTACCAGATGGTGTTCAAGTCGGTACGCGTGATAGATCTTATTCAAATCCTCTTGAGCTAAATTTCTGGCTGACTCGCTTCGAGTGGGTCATTCCAATTAAAGCGAACATGTTGTTCTCGAGACTTTTCTCTGTAACGAATCTGGTCAAGATAACCTTGGATTAGTGACCTCATTCTTCATACCCACTCCGAGGATATCTCATCTGTACTCCACCATACCTGGTAGCTGAAGTAAGAGGAACTCGGGTGACCATATAGGGTAAATTACAGTTACAGGTGCACACGTAAATGTAATTTGCAGTGTATGGAAATCTTGGAGAATCCTACTAGGCAGGCTAATGGTCGTAATTAGGAGAAAATTTCTGTTATTTTTTTCCCTCGTGGCATTGAATGTTGAACATGTTTAACTCAACCGGATGATCGAAGTCATCTATCTTTTTAAACGTTATCGCGTATGATCTTATCTCTCCTACATATGGATCCTAATCCTTTCTAGAATTCTTTTGAAACATATTATGAATGCTAGTTCTGAAGGGACATAGTTTCACTCGTGTACTTAAAATGACAAGTTTTTATTGACTACGAAAACTCCTGACGAAATCTTTGACTGGTTTGAATTCACATTGAATCATAACTCTAATTTCACGACTTTACCAACCATATCAATCCCTAGAACTTTACAATTGTGAGACAACTCGGATATACATTCACCGGATGAATACCCAGGAAACAATAGATAAAGAGGTTATATAAATTCATATATCGCAAGCACTGTAACATATTTCTTGGCTGAAAACTCTTGTGAAGTTACCCTCTGAAGATTCATACTCCCAGATTTTGTTGTGCGAACCAATACTTGTTGCCAGCAACATCGAGACGGTTGTACAAAAT
>JBCNJP010000023.1:20248165-20320738 GCA_039602395.1 Deinandra increscens subsp. villosa
AATGTAAGACATTATCATTTCCACTATCTTTCCGCTGCAAATTGAAATGACGTAATGTTATGAAGTTTAAATTTATTAGATGTTGTTCTATGTATCCTCGACTATGATTCCATTCTCGCTCACACCCAACACCGTTGACCGGGGTGTGACACATTCCCAACCTTAGTCCCAACCATCCGGACAACCCACCTGTTTGGTTTTCAACTTGATAATCAAATACATATCAATAAGGGAGTGTGAGTCTTCTTCCCCACCATAAACCCTACACACCCCCAACCTCCATTAACAACTGAATCAAAACTACAGAACTTCAACAGGGAAGAACGGACACCTACGAACCATACAAACCGAATACTAAGGGTGTTGATAGGATTACCTTAGTGCAAAACAAACACCGAACACAAGCTGCGGTGATGCGTATGATCGGAACTCGAACTAGACCGCTGCAACGACCCCTCTGCTTTCGCGGTGACACTCCTAGTCGTCTTTCGATGCACGGTGACGGCTGAGGGGTGGCTTGTGGTGGTCGGAAAATGGTAACAATGGTGACAAAAATGGTGAATACCCGCTCGGAGGTGATGCGGTTGTGGGCTTTCCCTTGTAGCGGAGGTTCGTCGGAACTAGGGAGAGTTTGAGACTCCTTTGGTGTGCCAAATGATTGAGGAAAAACAGGTTTTGTGGGTTCAGATTTGATGGCGACGACTGAGATTAGTAACCGATGGCTGCAATGAATCGAGATTGAATGGAGTGGTTATCGGCCAAAGGACCGTCGCCGTCGGTTTAAACATTCTGGGTATTAAATCGTTATTGAGAAATGGCAAAACTGGTCCCTCCAATTTACATGATAGGAAATCAAGTTTAGTCAATGACAACATTCATCCCTCCAATTTACATGATAGGAAATCAAGTTTAGTCAATGACAACATTCATCCCTCCATGTTTAATTAAATAGAAATAGGTTTCTAAAATTGCAAGATAGGTCCCTCCAAGTTTAGGAAAAGTTAACGAGGCCGACGAGGTTAACGGAGAAACATAAACGATGACTAAAACGTGTGTTTTTCATAACATATTTAACATGAAACATTTATAAAAATATAAACCTTGTTTCGTTCACATAAAATCACGAATAATAATTCATAAATATATACTTTGAGTTCATATAAAATAATGAACATAAAGTCATAACGATACGTGTATATATTCTCACATAAAGTAATAGAAATGTTACGTACAATTACGTGACGCATTGTCACATAAAATTATAGAATATAATGTACATATATATACTTATACGTCTCATAAAATCATAACTTATGATTTACATAAAATCATAGAGTATCGAACGTCTAGAGTTTAAGTGCATGTTCGTATAGTGATGGTTACACAAACCCTAGTTACTTAGGTCAACACAAGTCAATAAATGTTCACACAATATTTATAACAATTTAGTTAGGTTAAATCAGAAAAAAGGCCTGAAAAGACGGATTGTCACAGTATCCCCTTGTTGAAGAATTTTCGTCCCGAAAATTGCACGACGTGGCTAGTGAGCTAGTAAAAGAAGAATGAAAGAAAAATTTTCTGGTTCGTCACATCATCCCCTTGTTGAAAGAATTTCGTCCCGAAATTTAAGTTGGTAACAACTGTTTCAAGAATCTAATTGACAACAACGTATCGAAAGAATCCAGGTTTTCTACTCCAAAAGGAGTCAAGATGTTATGATCAAGAATGTGTGCCCGATGTTGAGGAGATGTCAAATGTTTAGAGATTTTCGAAAGGAATTCGAATTGAAAGTATAGAAAATGATTTTCTTATTAGGTGTTTTCTTACGAGAAGAGTTGAACCACTGTATTACGAGAATCATGTTGAGTGACAATGCCGAACAGAGGGACACGACAACCTAAGTATTTGAAATCAAACTTTCAACACGAAGAAAAATCATAGTACGTCCAAGTAGCCTCTAGCTATCGTACACATTGCTAGGAGTGAGATTCTCATTTAGGGTCTCGTTTTTACTTAAGGTGTACGCATTCACCAATAGACCAGGTGAATTGGAGCGAAGGAATATGAGTATCAGATAATTGTGTGTGCACCAAGTCAATGAGTGTTTGTTTAGTAGACCGAGGTCCAATGAAAACGTAAACGTCTGAATTTGTCTATCAACTAGCAAATAGCATAGAATTTCACACAAGTCTGACCAAGTTAACATGAGGGCTCGTTAGTTGATTTACTTCTTAATAAAGCATGACCAATTAAGTTCACATGATTCATAACAACATCAAATTCACATTTCATGCAATAACGGTTCAAATAGCATACGAGTTTCTACAAACGTTTCCTTTAATGTTTGATACGATCAACGCATATCATCACACAATCTATCATGAGAGTCTTACCATACACGCATACAATTGTCCCAACACCTTATATACTAGCATAAAATCTTGGCATGACATATTTTCAACACACAATTTCACAAACCAACCAACACAACCCATACGGTGCAAAATTGACGGGGCAACTTCACACAGTCTTGTCATTCCCACCAAGGTAGGAGACTTAGGACCTTGTATGGTGTATGGTTTTCATACTCAATCAAGTTAATACATTCACAACATGTCATTTTCTGGTTCCTAACACGTTCATACACATAACTAATCATGCAATTCAACGCAACTTATGTTTAAACCAGAACTTCAATAATTAATCAGTTTCGATACCCTAATCATAGGATTAGATTCTCAAATCTAGCATGCATATACACATATGTTTTGTGAACATTTCTCATGAGAAGGTCAAAAGTAAACAATCATTTAATTTATCATGGCTGATATGGTTCAACAGTTGCTTACATACTAAAATATAACTGGTAACACTGATATGACAAAAGGACTGAGGTCTAAAGAGAAATCCAATTAGTGGCCTACTGCTATTTAAAAGGTAGCACATAGCAGTTTGTTTGGAAAACGAATTACTCAACTCAGTTAAGAATTATTCAAGAAATAACGCAGGCAATTAGGTTTAAATTCAAGTTGGAGTTCAGTACCATACAACATATCATCATGCATATTACCCTTGCTAAAGAACCTAAAAATTTAGTGTGAAGATCAAACAAAATAAAAGTTAAACTATGAGGTACCGAATATCGAGAAGTGTTGTTCAGAAAATACGCATGGCATCATGCATGAGAATAACATATTTCAGATGAAGAGAGCCAACGACTTAGTTCGCGAATTCAAGTAGCCGATGAGATAACAAGCTTATGATAGTCGCAACTACACTTTAAAAGAACGAGATGTGGGTTTAAACTGGCACTGGTGAAGATACCAGCATGGAGGATGCAAATAACGTATTGGATAGTATAAAATTCGGAGAGAAATATATATAGCGTACTTGACAGGATTTGGCAAGGAATTCGCATAAATAGACATCGGAATGAACTTGTCAACGGTTATATAATCTAATAGAGTAACGTCTCGTTAGAGAAATCTTCATTGTTTAAGCTCACCAGTGTGCCCAATCTCCTTGGTGTTCTTGCGCTTCATGCGTCATGCTTCCTTTCTTGTCAATAGACATTGCTTCAAATGGTCTTCAAAAGTAAGATAAAGTACGAAAGTGTTATAAACGGTGTCTGCGAAACACAAAACATCAGGATGTTCGAAAGTGGCTTGGCTTGGGGTGCCTGTACGTATGCATTTTTGCCAAGGCTCAGTGCAGGTTTACCGCGGATCAGAAGATCAAATCGGGTGTTCCATAGAAAAGGATCGGGGCTATTACCTCTGTGAATGCCAGAGAGTTTATGAAAATAACGCAGTCGACCCAAAAGTAGTGTCCCTTAAACAAAAGTCGATCTACTTCTTACACATGCTTCTAAAAGTTGGAGTTATTCATTCGATCATGCGGTTTTCATTCACGAGAGGAAAAGTCTCAGGTTTTTAAAACATTGGTGTTCATCTGAGTCAGAACTCACGTAGGAATGTTTTCAAAAAGCATGGAGTTTGATTATTCCGGACATGTCTCTTTTGGTAGAAATACGTAAGGGATATCTGTAACCTTGGTGAAAGTAGCATTAAACAGTTTTGTCGAGGACCTAGTCCCGTTAGATGGAGTTTCTCAAGGTGAGGCTCTTGCGTATGACTCTAAAGTCAATCCTTGGTCCGGTACTGGTCCCACATTCAACGTGCCACCAATGTTTATATATAGGGTGTACCGCAGCTAACCCACCACACTACCAGCACCTTGAAAGCGTACCAGCTACCCACCATTTCTAGATATTAGTCAAACCACATCGGAAATTTTTATCGAAAATAGAGGACGTCAAGCTTCTCCCATACGCTTGAATGTAAAGGGGTATAGAGATTAAAACCTCAATTCGTTACACAAACAAAAGGTGTAGGTGTTTCCATTCACAATGCCAGTAAGATGCGTAGAGTTTATCATTCCGTTGAGGATCGTCGAGGGTTTGCACACGCGGTGCGAATATCATAACGCTTCGGATTTCAAGACGATCCAAAATTTAAAGCACGCCATTTGGTTTAAGTTCAAGCTGGGGTTCATCAAAGAAAGTTTCCTGAAAGGATGATGGGGATCCGTGTACCATAAATTTATCGATAGTTGCTATGACAAGAGCGTTAATAAATATACAAAATGTATGGATAACTTGGTGTACTCAAGGCGTAAGAAGCGAAAAATATAGTTTGATCGCACAGTTATCTATCGATAACAAGAAGTTCATGCTCGGTGGGTGCAGATAGAGTTTCCATATAAGGCTTGGTATTGTTACTGCGATTGAGGCACAAGGTCGTCTTATCATCAATGCTGTTAACTAGTAGAAAAACTAACCGAAAGTATAACACCCTTCGGTTCAAAGCTTAGAAGCTTATCCAGGACATAAAGGATTACCAAGCACGAGAATCAGAAATTGTCGATTGCTAAATCATGAAAGGTTGAATTATGCAAACAAAAAGTCGATAGTTCAGGCTCAGGAGATCAATCAGAATAGTCCTTACGTTAAAACTAGGAGTCATTTGCTTGAATGTTAGGAAGGCTTCTCACTAACATTAGTCCCATTCGAGATAAATATGCTTGCGGTGTGGTAGGCAGGTTGTACAATTGCGACAATGTTGTTGGCAACAAGTTTTGATTCGCACAATAAAATCAGCAGTATGAATCCATAAGAGTTTTTCGGCCAAGAAAATATGTTCCAATGCTCGAAGTATACTTTTTATCCCTTTGGTTTATCCAATGTTGTGTGGGTATTCATCTAGTTGAGGTTTACCTAACTATCTCACAATCGTAAGAGTTCCTAATGGTTGATGTCGTAGATAAGATCGTGAGAGTAGAGTTACGACTCAAGATGAATCAAGAATCAGTCAAAGATTTCATCAAGAGTTCTCGTAGTCAAGAAAAAAAACGTGTCATTGAAATACATGAGTGGAACGATGTCCTTATAGGACTAGTATTCATAATATGTTTCAAAAGAGTTCTCGAAGGGATAAGAATCCATATATAGGAGAGATAAGATCAAACGCAATAACGTTTACAAAGATAGATGACTTCGATCATTCGGTTGAGTTCAACATTGTGACACCCGAGAATTTCAAGGTTAACTTCCGTTAGACAAACCCGTTAGTTACGTTATAAGTGTTAACTTAGTAGCTAATGCATAACTAGGCCGAATACGTCCACGACCTTTGGTTGATCACCGAACCCGTCCATGTGTGTTATGTGTTCATCATTGATTGTCTTAATGTGCAATGTAATTTAAATACATGACTTATTATTGTGAATAGCATGATTAATTGTAAATACTTGATTATGTGAAAATTACCTAAATTTGGCAGTCAGCGAAACTACCGAGCGAAACTATAGATTCGCCCGGTAGCTGGCCAGACTGATCAATGTACCCGAGATTAGAGCCAGTTTCGCCAGCCAGCGAAACTGCCAGCGAAACTAGCCCCTGATATAAATAAACTTAATAAACCCTAAGTAGCCTCATTTGCCTCATTTCACAATCAACACACACACACTTCTCTGGAACCTGGTCAGCCGAGAATACCATCAAGAGACCAAGATCTTAGCCTCTAGACCATCATCTCATCTCCTTCATCGATTCTAGAATCATCCGTGAGTCCCAAAAACTATGTTTTAAGCTTTTCTATATGTTTTCTTCTTAAAGCATGCTCAAATCTTCATGAAACTGTTTGATCTGCTAGTATATTGTTTAGGAATGCTAGATCTGTACTAAAGTTGATAACTTTACGTGTGAAATCCATCCATGTTAGAGATTTGTGCAAAATAGGTCATTTTAGGGTTTTGAACCCATTTTAGAGATTTGATAATCAAAATGCATGTTAAACGTGTTAAAGTTGCTTGATTTATGTTAGTAAATGCCTATGGATGCTAGATAATGAATTGCATGTATGATCAGAAGCTGTTAGGTTGATTTTTAGACAAATCCGTATGTTTTTCGCGACCAGCGAAACTGTTGTTCTCTGGGCGAAACTAAGTAGCGAAATTATATCTCCTTCCAGCGACACTGACCAGCGAAACTATAGTGTCGCCGGGTAACCTGACCAGACCAGCTCGAGCGAAACTATCGAGCGAAATACCTGAACGAAAGTTCAAACCAGTTTCCCTGCGAAACTAGGCTAGCGAAACTGCGTCAGCAGTTTCGGGCGAAACTAGCCTAGCGAAACTGTGTCACCGGGCACTACCCAGCGAAAGTGCTGCCCGTGCACCTAGCGAAACTGCCTAGCGAAACTATGCTAGCGAAACTAAGACCTGACCTAAAAACCAAACTTGTGAAATTTGCTTAAGTGTTATGCCATGACTTACATGATTATGCCATGATGATACATGTCTAATTTCTGTACTATGTGAACCCTTGTTTATGATCAACCATCGGTGTCGTGTGTCGATATGTCGTGTCTTAGCTTAACGTGCTATGTTATGGGCCATAGTGAACGTTGTTTGAAATAAATTAGACACAAGACTAATATATAAGACCTAAATGAATTATAGGTCTTCATTAAGAAACCAATCCAAGGATAATTAAGCAAGTCTAGCCGAGCAACCAAAGGTGAGTGTCACTAACCCGCATGACACGATCCCGATAGGGACGGAAAGAACAACTTAGAAATAATGCTGACAAAGCTTACGAGTGCCGAGCACCGGACGAATACAAATTGACTGATTTTCACCAAGTGTTTATGGGAACACTTGGGGAAGGAGATCAAGTCGTCGTTACGAAAAATAAAACTGATAAATGATTTTTGGTTTCGAAAGAAACCCTAAGTGAAATGTTTTAATATGGCTAGCATAGGTTAAAGGCTTTAAACCAAATGATATCACATGATTTCTAAGGAATGTTTTTGGTTAAATAAAAAGTCCTCATAATTAATTGTGCCATTAATTCGTGGAAGCGAGGGGATGTTGGGTAGATCTACTGGAGTTTGACAAACTCCGCTCCGGGGCACTGGAGGTGCACGGGGAACAATATCAGCCTATTTGACACCGTGATCCCAAGAGGAGGACACGGGGGAGGCAAAAAGAGCAGTGACGAAAGTCCGCAAATAAAAATTAATGACGGTGGAACACCGCAGAATAATTAGTCAGCTTGGTACAATCTTCCTTAGTGCATGAACTGACGGATTAGCTACCCGCGATATCGGTTGAGTTCTTTAATTCTTACAAGACTAAGCGCATATTAAATAGTTGGTAACTGACATTTAAAAGTATCGTTTTTCATGAAACAAATATTACGCATGTATATGTTGACAAAGAAAATGATTATGAGACCGGGCCAATGCATGACAAGCCCACCGTGAACTCACCAGCCTTTTGGTTGACACTTGCGTGGTTTTCACTTTTGCAGATCGCTGAGGAGTATCCGGAGCAGGTTGACATGGCTCAAGAAAATGTTTACTTTTATTGAACTAACTTGGGAATTTATATAACAATTTATGTTTTGTAATTAAAGCACGCGGCTAGTGCTAAGATATTTATGTTTACATTCCGCTGCGTAACTTTTGGAACTGTTTTATTTATGAACATTGGACTTTACTCTGATTCGTTTAGTATTTGTAACTAATGGTTGTGGATCCTGGTCTAGTCGCGCCCCTTAACGGTATAAACTCCGTTAGTGGTATTTTGGAGGTGCGACAGATTGGTATCAGAGCCATAAGTTGCAGAGAACTGGAATCATTTTTGAAAACGATTTGGAAACTGCAACTTGAAAACCTTGGTTACGAAACAAACAAACAAATTCCCAAAGACAAAATTTTTACGTGCCAACCTGGGATACTCGCTCTGCTGTGTAAGTAAAAGCTTAGTACGTACAGATATATGTATATATATATATATAAGTATATATATAGACCGTGTCTAAGTAGTCTAACGGAAAGACCTTAGGAAATTTTCACACGAATACGAAACGCGAACTCGAATACGCACACTACTCTGGGGAAAGCGACAACGAAACGATGCTACACGCTACGTCCTGATTTCTACTACGACGACTACGCCGACGGTGACTTTATGGGAAGCCGACCTTCGACGATAGCATTTACGACGTTCTTTGACGACGCCTCAATTTGCACGAAAATTTTTCTGGACTAATAGTGGGATAACGGGAACTGGCTAATATACATATTATGGGATATGTATAAAAATATAACTGTGACTGAACATTGGCTACTTTAACTGTTCAGCAAGATGTCTGGAAGAGGAAACGGAAGAGGTGGCATAAACATGACGCCCGCACAGCTACAAGCGATGATTGCTGAACATGTGCAAGCCGCGGTGGCAGCCGTCCAAGCTGCATATGCCGCACAGGGTAACTATTACGCCGGTTAAGGCACAAAGCAATTATATCATGACCTGTTTAATTTTAAAATCCGAACTATTTATGCATCAGGAAACCAGCACCACTGCACGTTCAAGTCCTTCATGGACTGTAAGCCGATGACATTTTCCGGCGAAGAAGGAGCTGTAGGACTCCTTAGGTGGATTGAAAAGTCCGAAAAGGTTTTCTCCATATGTAACTGCCCGGCTGAAAGCAAGGTGAAGTTTGCTACTGGTACCTTCGAGGGAGCCGCACTCTCCTGGTGGAACGCTGAAATTCAGATGGTTGGGCTAGAAGCGGCTGATAACATGCAGTGGGCAGCATTTAAGGAGCTGATCATGGAAGAATACTGTCCACGTGACCAAGTCAAGAAGCTTGAGGGTGAATTCCTGAATTTGAAGATGTCTGGGTCTGAAATCGAACAGTACACTGCTCGATATCATGAATATGAGGTCCTATGCCCTACAATGGTCGACGCTGAGTTTAAACGCATCGAGCGCTATCTGGAAGGCCTCGCGCCTCAAATTAAAGGAATGGTGACTGCTAGCAACCCAGCAACTGTGCAACAAGCTATTCGTCTAGCTCATAAGTTGACCGACCAAGAAATTGAGAAGGGAACTCTACCTGCGAAAGCCACCGAGAAGACTGCCTTGAGTGGCAAGAGAAAGGCCGAGAATGAGATTCCTGAGGTGTCAATGAATCAGCAGAGTATGGCCAACAGCTCTGGGAAATCCTATCACTCCCAAGGTCAAAGTAAGCGATCTGGTGTCAATAGCAGCAACAACCGCCAGGGCGGAAATGGTCAGAACCTGCCCACTTGCAACACCTGCGGCAAGCATCACTCGGGAGTCTGTAGAAAAAGTTTAACTTGTGGGAGGTGTGGTAAGAAAAGCCACGTGGCAGACGACTGTTGGGCAGTCATTCCTGAACAACAAAACCGGACGAGGCAGAACAACAACAACAACCACAATGGTAATAACCGGGGAAATTGGAATAACAATGGGCAGAACCGTAACAATGAAGTCCCAAGAAGAAATGGCAATGGTTGCTATGAATGTGGTGCCCAAGGCCACATGAAAAGAGATTGCCCTCAACTGAGGAGACAAGGGAATGGTAACCAGGGGAACAACGGTGGCCATGGTAATGGTAATGGTAATGGAAACGGCAATGGCAATGGTGGGAATGGTGGAAACGGTAGAGGCCGAGCTTTCGTGATGGGTCAAGGAGAAGCTCGCAATGATGCCAACGTGATCAACGGTAAATTTATTTTGAACGGTTTCTTTGCTACTGTTTTATTTGATTCTGGTGCTGAAAGAAGCTTTATTTCCACTAAGTTTGCTAGACTAATAAATGCTAAACCAGTTAACTTAGATGCTAAGTATGTGGTAGAACTAGCAAACGGTAAACTTCATGATACGACTCAGATAGTTAAAGACTGTAAGTTAGAACTAGCTGGCCATACATTAGGAATCAACCTTATGCCTTTCCCAATTGGTAGTTTCGACGTCATAGTAGGAATGGATTGGTTATCCGAAAACCGAGCTGAAATCTTATGTAAGGAAAAAGTGGTTCGTATCCCACTCGAAGACGGTAAAGAATTAACGGTTCAAGGTGAAAAAGGTGGAGTAGTAACTGGTATTATCTCGTTTCTCAAAGCTCAGAAATGCCTCCGTAAGGGTCACTTCGCGATTCTTGCAAACGTCACTGACACGACACATCCCGAGCGCAAAATTGATGATTACCCGATAGTTCGCGACTTCCGAGATGTATTTCCTGAAGATCTGCCTGGCTTGCCTCCATTTCGACAAGTTGAGTTTGGGATTGATTTAGCTCCAGGTGCCGCTCCAATCGCACGCGCACCTTACCGATTGGCTGTAAGTGAACTCAACGAACTCTCTTCGCAACTTCAAGAGCTACTCGACAAGGGGTTTATTCGTCCAAGTTCGTCTCCATGGGGAGCTCCGGTACTGTTTGTTAAGAAGAAGGACGGAACGTTCCGCATGTGCATCGACTACCGAGAACTTAACAAAGTTACGATCAAGAATCGGTATCCACTTCCTCGCATCGACGATCTCTTCGACCAACTACAGGGCTCAAGCTACTTTTCAAAGATTGATCTACGGTCTGGATATCACCAGCTTCGCGTTCGTGATGAGGATGTACCCAAGACAGCTTTCAGAACTCGGTATGGACACTACGAGTTCCTGGTTATGCCGTTTGGGCTAACCAATGCACCTGCCGTATTTATGGATCTGATGAATCGAGTGTGCAAGCCGTACCTCGATAAGTTTGTGATAGTCTTCATCGACGATATTTTGATCTACTCCAAGTCAAAGGAAGAACACGAGGAGCATCTGCGACTTATATTGGAATTGCTCCGCAAGGAACAGCTTTATGCTAAGTTTTCGAAATGCGACTTTTGGATCCGCGAAGTCCAGTTTCTTGGACACATTGTAAATGAGGAAGGAATCCATGTAGATCCAGCCAAAGTGGAAGCAATTAAGAACTGGTCTACCCCAAGAGCGCCAACAGAAATCCGACAATTTTTAGGACTTGCCGGATATTATCGAAGGTTTATTAAGGGTTTCTCTCAATTGGCCCAACCCTTAACAGCCTTAACGCACAAAGGAGTGCAATACAGATGGGGTGAGAAAGAAGAGCGCGCGTTCCAAACGCTCAAGGATATGTTATGTTCGGCTCCAATTCTTGCGTTACCCGATGGAATAGACGACTTTGTGGTTTATTGCGATGCATCAATCCAAGGACTCGGTTGCGTGTTGATGCAACGAGACAAGGTAATTGCCTACGGGTCCAGGCAACTAAAGGATACAGAAAAGAATTATACAACGCATGATTTGGAAATGGGAGCCGTTGTGCACGCACTCAAGATTTGGAGACATTACCTATATGGAACAAAGTGCACAATATTCACCGATCATAAAAGTTTGCAACACATTTTTGATCAGAAAGATCTCAACATGCGGCAAAGAAGGTGGGTTGAATTACTGAACGATTATGATTTGGCTATTAAGTATCATCCTGGAAAAGCCAACGTGGTGGCCGATGCCCTGAGCAGAAAAGAATACGAAAAGCCTCGTCGGGTACGAGCGCTTCAACTTACAATACATTCGGGATTACCGGATCGGATCCGTGATTGCCAACGAGAAGCTTTGAAAGCAGAAAACTTCGCAGCTGAAGCACTGCGTGGTGTAGATGGCCATTCTGAAGTTAAGTCTGACGGACTCACGTATTATAATGACAGAATCTGGGTTCCTTTGGTTGGAAGTCTCCGTGAGCTCGTGATGGACGAGGCTCACAAGTCAAGATACTCGGTGCACCCTGGATCGGATAAAATGTATCAGGACTTGAAGAATCTTTATTGGTGGCCGAATATGAAAGCCGACATTGCTCGATATGTGGCTAAGTGTCTGACATGTTCAAGAGTCAAGATTGAATACCAAAAGCCTTCTGGATTACTGCAACAACCAAAGATCCCAGAATGGAAATGGGAGGATATCTCAATGGATTTTGTAACAGGATTACCTCATCGATCAAATCAACCGGATGCGATTTGGGTTATCATCGATCGATTAACCAAATCTGCACATTTCATTCCAATGAAGGAAAGTGATAATATGGATAAATTGACAAAGCTGTACATCGACAAAATTGTGAAGCTTCACGGTGTGCCTAAGACTATCATTTCTGATCGAGATCCTCGATTCACTTCCCGGTTATGGCAATCAATGCAGGAAGCATTGGGAACCCGACTAGACATGAGTACAGCCTATCACCCACAAACAGATGGTCAGTCGGAGCGAACCATTCAAACCTTAGAAGATATGCTCCGAGCTTGTGTTCTGGACTTTGGAAAAGATTGGGAGACTCACCTTCCACTGGTGGAGTTCTCTTACAACAATAGCTATCATTCAAGCATCCGTGCAGCCCCTTTTGAAGCACTTTATGGCAGAAAATGTAGATCGCCCGTGTGTTGGGCTGAAACAGGTGAGAAAGGGCTCACTGGACCGGAAGTTATTCACGATATGACCGAACGGATTATTCAAATCAGACAACGGCTGGCTGCAGCGCGTGATCGACAAAAGAGTTATGCCGACAAACGCCGGAAACCTCTAAAGTTTGAGGTGGGTGACAAAGTATTGTTGAAGGTATCTCCCTGGAAGGGAGTGATACGCTTCGGGAAGCGCGGAAAGTTAAATCCTCGCTACATCGGTCCGTTTGAAATAATTGGGGAAGTAGGCCCGGTGGCCTATCGATTGCAACTCCCTGCTGAACTCGATGGAGTTCACAACGTGTTTCACGTTTCCAATCTGAAGAAATGTCTGGCTGAAGACATCGAAATAATTCCTTTGGAGGAATTGGAAATCGACGAACATCTGAGATTTATTGAGCAACCAGTAGAAATCATGGGACGCGAAGAGAAAGCCCTCAAACGTAGCAAGATTCCGATCGTCAAAGTGCGATGGAACTCAAGACGTGGACCTGAATACACTTGGGAACGTGAGGACCAGATGAAGAAAAAGTATCCTCACCTGTTCGAGCAAACGTCCACGGAAACTCATGGTATGATTTAATTTTGGGGACCAAAATTCCTTAACAGGAGGAGGATGTGACAACCCTAAAACTTTTTGCTTTCTTTCCCCAGCGACGATAGCAACGACGACAGCTGATGCTGCGAACGCTACGACACAAGAATAATTTTCGGGACGAAAATTCCAATTTCGGGGGAATGATGTGACACCCGAGAATTTCAAGGTTAACTTCCGTTAGACAAACCCGTTAGTTACGTTATAAGTGTTAACTTAGTAGCTAATGCATAACTAGGCCGAATACGTCCACGACCTTTGGTTGATCACCGAACCCGTCCATGTGTGTTATGTGTTCATCATTGATTGTCTTAATGTGCAATGTAATTTAAATACATGACTTATTATTGTGAATAGCATGATTAATTGTAAATACTTGATTATGTGAAAATTACCTAAATTTGGCAGTCAGCGAAACTACCGAGCGAAACTATAGATTCGCCCGGTAGCTGGCCAGACTGATCAATGTACCCGAGATTAGAGCCAGTTTCGCCAGCCAGCGAAACTGCCAGCGAAACTAGCCCCTGATATAAATAAACTTAATAAACCCTAAGTAGCCTCATTTGCCTCATTTCACAATCAACACACACACACTTCTCTGGAACCTGGTCAGCCGAGAATACCATCAAGAGACCAAGATCTTAGCCTCTAGACCATCATCTCATCTCCTTCATCGATTCTAGAATCATCCGTGAGTCCCAAAAACTATGTTTTAAGCTTTTCTATATGTTTTCTTCTTAAAGCATGCTCAAATCTTCATGAAACTGTTTGATCTGCTAGTATATTGTTTAGGAATGCTAGATCTGTACTAAAGTTGATAACTTTACGTGTGAAATCCATCCATGTTAGAGATTTGTGCAAAATAGGTCATTTTAGGGTTTTGAACCCATTTTAGAGATTTGATGATCAAAATGCATGTTAAACGTGTTAAAGTTGCTTGATTTATGTTAGTAAATGCCTATGGATGCTAGATAATGAATTGCATGTATGATCAGAAGCTGTTAGGTTGATTTTTAGACAAATCCGTATGTTTTTCGCGACCAGCGAAACTGTTGTTCTCTGGGCGAAACTAAGTAGCGAAATTATATCTCCTTCCAGCGACACTGACCAGCGAAACTATAGTGTCGCCGGGTAACCTGACCAGACCAGCTCGAGCGAAACTATCGAGCGAAATACCTGAACGAAAGTTCAAACCAGTTTCCCTGCGAAACTAGGCTAGCGAAACTGCGTCAGCAGTTTCGGGCGAAACTAGCCTAGCGAAACTGTGTCACCGGGCACTACCCAGCGAAAGTGCTGCCCGTGCACCTAGCGAAACTGCCTAGCGAAACTATGCTAGCGAAACTAAGACCTGACCTAAAAACCAAACTTGTGAAATTTGCTTAAGTGTTATGCCATGACTTACATGATTATGCCATGATGATACATGTCTAATTTCTGTACTATGTGAACCCTTGTTTATGATCAACCATCGGTGTCGTGTGTCGATATGTCGTGTCTTAGCTTAACGTGCTATGTTATGGGCCATAGTGAACGTTGTTTGAAATAAATTAGACACAAGACTAATATATAAGACCTAAATGAATTATAGGTCTTCATTAAGAAACCAATCCAAGGATAATTAAGCAAGTCTAGCCGAGCAACCAAAGGTGAGTGTCACTAACCCGCATGACACGATCCCGATAGGGACGGAAAGAACAACTTAGAAATAATGCTGACAAAGCTTACGAGTGCCGAGCACCGGACGAATACAAATTGACTGATTTTCACCAAGTGTTTATGGGAACACTTGGGGAAGGAATCAAGTCGTCGTTACGAAAAATAAAACTGATAAATGATTTTTGGTTTCGAAAGAAACCCTAAGTGAAATGTTTTAATATGGCTAGCATAGGTTAAAGGCTTTAAACCAAATGATATCACATGATTTCTAAGGAATGTTTTTGGTTAAATAAAAAGTCCTCATAATTAATTGTGCCATTAATTCGTGGAAGCGAGGGGATGTTGGGTAGATCTACTGGAGTTTGACAAACTCCGCTCCGGGGCACTGGAGGTGCACGGGGAACAATATCAGCCTATTTGACACCGTGATCCCAAGAGGAGGACACGGGGGAGGCAAAAAGAGCAGTGACGAAAGTCCGCAAATAAAAATTAATGACGGTGGAACACCGCAGAATAATTAGTCAGCTTGGTACAATCTTCCTTAGTGCATGAACTGACGGATTAGCTACCCGCGATATCGGTTGAGTTCTTTAATTCTTACAAGACTAAGCGCATATTAAATAGTTGGTAACTGACATTTAAAAGTATCGTTTTTCATGAAACAAATATTACGCATGTATATGTTGACAAAGAAAATGATTATGAGACCGGGCCAATGCATGACAAGCCCACCGTGAACTCACCAGCCTTTTGGTTGACACTTGCGTGGTTTTCACTTTTGCAGATCGCTGAGGAGTATCCGGAGCAGGTTGACATGGCTCAAGAAAATGTTTACTTTTATTGAACTAACTTGGAAATTTATATAACAATGTATGTTTTGTAATTAAAGCACGCGGCTAGTGCTAAGATATTTATGTTTACATTCCGCTGCGTAACTTTTGGAACTGTTTTATTTATGAACATTGGACTTTACTCTGATTCGTTTAGTATTTGTAACTAATGGTTGTGGATCCTGGTCTAGTCGCGCCCCTTAACGGTATAAACTCCGTTAGTGGTATTTTGGAGGTGCGACAAACATGTTCAACATTCAATACCACAAGGAAAATAAAAAAAATCAGGAATTTGGTCCCAATACGACCATTGGCTTGCCTAGTAGGATTCTCCCAGATTTTCATATGCTGCAAATTACATTTACATGTGCACCCGTAACTGTGATTTACTTTATATGATCACCCTAGTTCCTCTTACTTCAGCTACCAAGCATGGTGTGGTCACTAACCCATAGTTATCTCGACCAGAATTTGTTAATGAGACAAGTTTTCGAGAATAGAATGCTCACTCAGATTGGAATGACCCACCCGAAGCGAGTCACCTAGAAATTTAGCTCAATAGGATCTGAATAGGGTTTATCACGTATATCGACTTGATTGCAATCCGATACATAAAGAGAAAATTTCAGTCGACCTGCATCAGGTTTCATTGGGGTTATAAGAATTGTACTCCAGTTGTATTATTTCAGCGCACAACACGATAAAAGCGAGTCACCTAGAAATGTGAAGACGATCAGGATAACGAAAGTTGATATAAATGCCCCATAGGTAGCCACCTGAATTCATACCCTGCTAACTCTAGTGAAGCTAACTAATCGCGCTACTAGCACATCGAGATAACATTCCCTGAACGGATGAGTCTAGAGATATACGTAAGGCAAGTATAACTAGAACCTCCTAAGCTAAGATAGTGGTTTATGGACAAGAAGGGATATTACACCACCTTCCTTATGCATCATACATCCATAGTATGGGCACTACGCCCAGTTATTCAATCAGGAATAATCCTTAGTAGTAATCAGCTCGTCAAAAGTATAAACGTGAGCCTTCGATCTGATTCGACGTCTAGTTGTACATGAACATTAACCAAGAGGTACACAACTAGAGAAGTTAAGGAAAATGACTCAGGACTAACCGGCTCCTCGCCGTAAGTATATGGGGATTAGATGATGTAAACAACAAATCGTAAACCAGGTGCGTGTAGGGTGAGTATCACGATGCATGAGAAAAATATGTTTAAGTGCAACTAATGCAAAATAGTTACAGTCTAAGAAGAATCTTAGTTTGCTGTAACCAATGGCTCTGATACCAATCTGTCACACCCCAAAAATTCTCACGCGTGGTAACGCACCGCAAGGAGCGTGACAAACCAGGATCGCAGTCCATTAGTTACACCAAACGAGCAATAGTTAAAAAACGTTTCATATTTCAAAAATAAATATTTCATAGTTTTACAAATGCGGAAGCGTAAATACAATGAAAATGTTTAAGTAAAAACAATGTCACCTAAAGTGACGTGACTTGTCCAAAGACACTAAAAGTGTTTCAGTTACTCATGCATGCGTACTCGTGATACTCGAACATCAGCAACCTAAGAATTAACATGCTAAAAAGTGTCAACACAAAGGTTGGTGAGTTCATAGGTTTAGTATTCTCAAAACAATACAATTTGTGTGAGCATAATCACTAATATATATCAGATAGCTAGCTAGGCTATATACATGAAACTTTGCAAGTGATGGTCACCGAAGCTCACAGTTGTTTATAGTTTGCCTTGTTACATTGAGGACGAATATAACACCCGTTCGATATACAATCGTGCCAGCGCGACTGACCCGGGTGGGGTTTATCAAACCCAGTAGTACTACAATATATTTCCCGCTATCATCAACAAATACTAATGGTACCATGAGGACTTTGTTGTCTAGTGTGCCTCAGTAATCAATAATCGTGTGATATGTAAAAGTCTAATTATCTCAGTTTTGTAAATCATGCATGTTAATCTCCCCCAACGGGATTTAAAATAGTAAAATGGGGCCGTGAAACTCACCTTTGGGTGCACAGCAATTCCAGATAAATAACAACAGTGAGTAGCAAATAACGAGTCTTGTGTAATCTACCAAACACCTAACGAGCATGATAATGTAAGTGTGTGTCCAACATGAGTGACAAAGCCTAGACGACCATTAAATGACGAATAAATCCCAACGTGACGTGTGCGAGAACTTCTAACTCGATACATGACAAAATCGTTTAATCAAATCAAGTTGACAATGGCGTTTTAGCCAAATTCATATTGCTCATTAAAATGTGGATCAAAAGATATTTATTATACCCTTATAAAACCGAGTAGTTAAAATGTTTATATTGCGAAGTACGACCAGAATGTATTATTCATATACGTATTTTTCTATATACATATAAGGGTTACCAAAATGTTCGTTTTATATTTCCCCAAATACGTATCCTTTTTACATTTTTCCAAATATACATCCTTTATAATTCTTGTCAAAAGCCAATGCTTTATATAATAATCATATTATATGAACCAATGAGATAAATACGAATGTAACGATTTCTACGAGTCCAAAATGACATGGGATAACGATCGGTGACAAGTTTTGAGGCAAGAAAAAGTCAACAAAACAAGAAATAAAATAAAACAACAAAACTAGAGGTCACCGGGTACGAACCCATGACCTCCGGCTCTATTTGCAGCGCCCAAGCCACTGGGCTAGAAGCTCAATTGGTTGACAATCCAACAGAAATGATTATGTACATCATAGGGACTGAAACCCAGTTTAGAAAAAATTAAAACAGAAAAAGAAACGGGAGGTCGGGGTTCGAACTCGCGACCTTCCATTCCCAACCTTAGTGTTGGTCCCGAAACAACAACTGTTCACGATATCTTTAACACAAACAAGTGCGGAAACCTTGTTTGTGGATGATTCGACTAGAAGATGATGAAATAGACTTGATATGAGATGAAGACAAAGCAAAACAATCAAATCTTGAATGAAAACCAATCAATCTTCCATTAACTTGTGTTTGCGATCGTGAATACAAAGATGAACAAGAGAAATCGTAATCACCAAAAGCTGCTACAATCATAAACTACTTGGGTATTTATACTACCCATACAAATAACCTAGCTAGAAGCATAAACCCAACAAGCAAAACCGGCCCATGAAACCCAATCGTAAACACACTAAGCCCAAGTCAATGCAAGCCCACATATCTAATGTTCATGCCTCACAATGTATAGCCCAACTATCTTCCCCCAGGCATGAACCATTAGAATGTCTAAGGAAGAAGCAAATCAAATCGGAAGGTGTGAGACTCCTTCCTTGACCACCATTCACGTTCCACAATCCGATTTGCTGTTCCATGAAAAATTCCCACCCTTATAGCATTTTCATAATCAAGCTCATCACCAAGAATAGGTTGGGTGGCCAGGAGTTTGATATCACGTTCTCCAAACCTCAGCAAATCAACTGGATCATAGAAGCGAAATTCTCGCATCTTCTTGCAAACTACCACCACCTCATGAGTCGTTGGATCATAAAACCAATTATCAAAATTTCTCACAAGTGTACCATCTTCAATCTCGTCGAGCATATTGATCACTCGAGTTCTTTTGGTGGGAGGACGCCTCACTTCTCCAACAGGCTCATTTGTGACAGGATCAATTCCAGTCTGAACCCATCTCGTTTGTTTGAGGTTAAAGTTTGCAAAGTTTTCTTCTAGATGGCTCATCAGATTGTCACGAACTAGGTCTCCATGCGCATTCCTCCATCTGTTAATAAAAGGAGCCCTCAACAAATTTCTCATCTCTGTCTCTGTCCAGGAGTGAACTTGACCCTGAGTTCTGTAGTACTCGACTGGACTGTACCCGTCTCTGATCACAGCAAACAGTTTCTTCTCTCCATCATAATGTCAACATATGATAGGTTCACGACTCCCCCTTTTATCGATTTCACTTTCTCCCACATCAATTGAGTACAGCTTAGGGGGAGGTCCTTGAAAGAAGTCTCTGAACCAATTATCATGACTTTTCGGTGCCTTTGAGATGAATCTTCCTCCTAGAACATAATCAGAGATCTCTATGGAGTCATCACCTTCATCTTCTGGCACTTCTTCAGCAGTTTAGGCACCTTGTGAAGAACTCTGTTCTGGGTCACCCTGAGCATTTTGGCTACTAATCTCCTTTAATTCTTCTAACTTCTTCCTTAATTCAAGAAACCCAGCATACAAATACCCAATACTTGCTTCATTCTTACTCTCCTTCTCCTTCAACCTCTTGTTTTCTTCCTTAAGCTCTTTTATCTCTCCCTCTCTCTTCCTGTTTTGAGATAACAGAAAGTTAATTTGAGGATCAGCACTTATCCTAAGGTCTACGGGGAGATCACTAGTTTTAATACTTTCTCCAACAAGTGTTTGATATGGACGAAAACTTGGAATCATTGGGGGCTGGCTTGATTCAGTAGAAAAATTTATCCTTATGGGACTTGGCTCAACAAACGAGCTTTCAACATCAAAGAATTGCCTTTTCTCATGAACTGGACTTTGTTCATTCAGAATAGGACTTTCAGTTTGAATCGGAGTTGGTTCTTGGATATCAACTTGATCATCAACCTGAAATGTGCTCTCAACATTTGCAGTTCAGATGCCTCTTTATTCTGAACAGGTTCACCTGATGATTCAAACACCATCAGGCTCGTGCTTGTCTTCTGGAACTTGAACCTGATAGTTCTTGGATCAGATTTCTTTCTTGGTGAGGGTTCAGCCACAGGATTAGGTTCTGCAAACATATCATCATCAGCAACATTATCATTTAACTCTTGTGGGATTGTGCCACCACTTGAATAAGAACTCAAGTCATCCCTTGTTCTCTTGTTACTGATTGGCTCCAGATCTCCATAAATGTCATATGCCAAATTCTCATCCTCTGGGAAAATATCATCCATCACATTATCTTCATCTGAAGGTATATTCTCTGGTTCCCCCTGAACAGCCACTGGAACATCATGATCTTCAGCAACAAAAGAATTGATTGCAGGTTCTTCAGGTAGTGGATCTGCTTCTGGTTCTTGTTCCCTTGCAACCTTAGGGAAAGCACCTCTTTTTGCCCACTCAAGTCTTCCTTGAAATGTGCTCTTTCCCTTTCTATCTTGAGTTTGTAGACCAAACACACCATCATCCATGAATTTTATATCTAGCTTCTCAACCCTTTCTTGTATCATTAGATACTTCCTCATCACCACCATGTGTACAAATCTTGGAGTCATGAGAAATTGCTCTCTAGCACTCAAGTCAGCATTACCCACCCAATCTAAGAGCATCATCTTCGAAAAGTTGTATTCCCAATCCAACGCAAGTGCAACAAATGCAGTGCCATGCACCTTGTTCAGTTGATCGAAGCTCGTTCTTTTTCCCCAAAATGATTTCTGTAAGTAGTGTGCCAAACTCCTCCAGTAGTGTGGCAATAGCTTCTTGAAGATTAGTGGGAATTTTCCTTCATACCCCAAAAGACGCGCACCCTCTAATACTTCATTCTTTGAATATTCCATTTTATCTTCTGCTTTATCATTAATATTCAATCTCTGGCGAATATCTTCTTCAAGGATCTCAATTCTGCGGTTTTGAACAGTCGTAGTGATCCTTGTTTTATCATCGTTTGCCCTGGCAGTTCCCCAAAATTCTCTCACCAGTTGTTCATCTATCAGCACATGCGCCCTGAGAGCATGATTGATCTTGCATAGATTCATCCCCACAACTAGAGAGTAGAACAACTGCATGTGTTTCTCTGGAGGGTCATCTAGATAAGCAGGTATGCAGTGATGTCTTTCAAAGTGAATTTCTTCCTCAATCATTTCTTCTGCCATCTGAGAAACCGAGATAAATGCATCAGATTTAATCACATCACTCTATTAGGTTCTAATCTTTCAAATCAAATCTTGAAAGGAAATAGATTTTGTTTCAAGGATTAACACAACACACTCTTAAAATCAAATGTTCAAATTTAACTTTTTTTAAAAAAAATTAAGTTTGATGAAATGTGGAAATCAGTTTACGACTAACTGTCTGTTTACGATATTCAGTCCAGACATTAAAGGGTTTACGATGCAAATTTTGGGTTTACGATCGGGTCAAGATAAGTCCAACATAGGGTCCAATCGTAAACTGCATGCCCAATCGTAAACACCTATAGGTCGTAATCACGCGGAATCGTAAACCCGAAAAATCGTAAACATCATCGTGAACATCAAACGGTCATCTTCTTCAACCCGACGATCGTAAAGGCCCAACTCCGCCATGGATGAACCTGCAAGCTTCACAAAGCACATCAAAAACCGACATTGGTGCAAAAGAAACATCAAACAGTACCTTTTAACTACAACCAACACAAAAACGGTTTCCAATCTCGAGTAATCGAAGAGAAATACGAAGAAAAGGAAGATGTTCAACCGAGTGAAGAAAAAACACACAAAAACTGTGAGTAAACTGACGAATCGAAGAGGAACAGGCCGATGGATGGGTATTTTACGGTCGGAATGTGAAGGCGAAGGTGGTGGTGTACACGATTTCCACAGAAAACGGTCGGAGGTAGCCGGAATTCGATTTTCCGGCGGAAAGGGGCGGCGGTTAGGGTTTCGGGTGGCTGGATCGTAAACGCAGAGAGAATGAGAAGGGAATCATAAACTGTGAGAGGGAGGAGTGGATCGTAAATGGGGGGTTTGAGGGTTTTGTTAAAAAAAATCCATAAAGCCCCCCTCAAGTTTCTCAAAAGATTTCAAATGCGCCCAATCCTCATTTAAATGATAAATCACTTGAACAAATGTTAATTTTGAAAGAAAAAGAATTTGAGAGTTACAAAACTTCCCCTCAGACTCATACCCCGAGAACCTGATCTTGATCATAAAAAAATTAATCAGTCAGAAACTTAGAAAAAGATAAGAACATAAAACAAAGATAACCTAATACCGAAATTAAATGTATACTTGCCTTGAAGCTGATGATTTTCATGGATCATACCAGACTTATCTTTGACTGAGGAACCCTTTTCAGCTTCCGTTACACGACGCTCTAGACGATTGCCAGTATATTTGACCGCATAAACTCACATCCAGTCATTTTGAAATGCTTGATTATGGTACAATATTACCGTCATGTTTAATCGTCCCCACACCCAATTGTTCATAGCAAAACCTACCCAACCTCAGAGTTTATTGAGGATTCACAAACCCCCAACTTGAGGAACCATGCAACACCGTTATGACTACCACTTATTTTGTTAGTCATCAGTTGGTGATTAGGTCGGCCGCATAAGCACGCAAAGAAGACCAAACAGAATAATTATTTTATTACCTTTTCTTTTTCTTTTCTGTGATGTTGTCATAACAGCAGAAACATGACGTGTGATCGAGTGAATACTAGGTAGTTACCACTCTCAACCCATTTTTGTTGGGACTCAGTTTTTTTAAACCATGTAAACTAGGAAGGGAAACTAAACATATATAGATTTTAAGTTTACTGCACTTACTTTGATGATCATAGTTTTGGGTTGAGCTTACCGACATATCATCTTTGAGCAATCTTTCACTTCAGCTTTACACGTGTCAGTCTCCGATTGTCTTGGACATTTATATCACTTCCTACCAACTCAAGACAAACACAAAAGACTTCATAAAAACCTCAAACAGATTTTCAAAAACTATAACATTTCTTCCCCTGTTTTTATGAGACTTTTGAGATATAAACACACATTGTTTTTTAATATTTTTAATTGAATAAACCAAAAGAAATTGAAAAACATACCAAAGCAAAAATAAAAACAAAACTTTGTACAAACAGTTATGATCAGATCATTCTTCGAAGGCAATCATCCTCAGGCCTTCAATACACATTTCAAAATTTTGACGAGGAAGGGGTTTTGTGAAAAGGTCAGAAACATTTTGATCGGAGTTTACCTTTTCGAGCTGAATCAACTTCCTATCATAGCAATCACGAATGAAATGTACCTTGATATCTATGTGCTTTGTTTTGGAATGTTGAACAGGATTCTTCATAATTTGAGCAGCAGCATTATAACAAAAAATTTGGAGTATTAAGGAATTCCATACCGTAGTCAGTGAGCTGAGTCTGAATCCATACTACCTGTGAGCATCCAGCTGAAGCTGCCACATATTCAGATTCTGCAGTTGACTTGGAAACGGTATGTTGCTTCTTGCTCTGCCATGAAATGAGTCTGTCTCCCAAATATTGACACCCACCAGTTGTAGATTTCCTGTCAAGATCACTACCTCCATAATCACTGTTAGTAAATGCAAATAATTGGAAATCAGTACTCTTAGGGTACCAAAGCCCAAGTTGAGGCCTGCCGTTTAGATACCTAAAAATACGTTTAACAGCAGCTAAATGAGAGAGTTTAGGATTAGCCTGGTAATGTGCACACACACACACTGCATACATGATATCTGGCGTGCTTGCTGTCAAATACATGAGTGATCCGATCATTGAACGATACATGAATTCACTCACTGATTACCCATCTGCATCTGCTGTCAGTAGAGGTCGGGATGCCATGGGAGTAGAGATGGGCTTGGAGTCCTGCATCTTATACTTTTCCAGAATTTCATTCACATATTTTGCTTGATGAATGAGAATCCCAGATTCATCTTGTTTAACTTGTAATGCCAGGAAAAAGTTCATCTCCCCTTGATCACTCATCTCAAATTTCTTTCTCATGATATCCTCATATTCGGTGCATAACTCGTCATTTGTTGACCCGTAGATGATGTCATCCACATAAACTTGCACCATAATGATATCATCTTTCACCTTCTTTCTGAACAAGGTTTGATCAACCACTCCCCTTGTATAACAATTTTCCACCTAATGCTTTGATAGAGTCTCATACCACGTGCGTGGAGCTTAATGTAAACCATATAGAGCTTTATCCAGAAGATACACGTGATCTGGATGTTCCTCATCCACAAATCCTGGCGGTTGAGCCACATAGACCTCTTCATTCATTTCAGCATAAAGAAAAGTTATCTTCACATCCATCTGATGCACTGTGAAGTTGAGATATGTCGCTACAGCAAGGAATATTCGAATTGCTTCCAATTTAGCCACTGGTGCATACACCTCATCATAATCAATCTCGTAAACCTGTCTATGAACTTGAACAATCAACCTGACTTTGTTCCTCACAATTACACCTGTATCATCTTTCTTGTTTTTATACAACCATCATGTGGGTATAACCTTCTTATTTTCTGGTCTTTTCACTAGATGCCACACTCCCAATTTTGAAACTTGATTCAATTCATCGTGCATAGCCTCCATCCAACTCGGATCTTTAAGTGCTACCATCACACTTGGAGGTTATATCTGGGAGATAAAGCATGAGAACATGCAGAAGTTGATGTCACCCATGCGGCTTTTAGTAGCGACACCTGCTGACACTGGTCCAACCACATTGCTGAGAGGATGATCTTTGTTGATTCTTGTTGCTTGAACATCTGGTACTGAAACAGGGGACAGGCAGGTTAGTATCATTAATATTATCATTCATACCTTGGGTTTCTGACTCCTTCTGATCATCATGAGTTCCTAAAGATTCTGGAACATCCGCGTTGTCATCCTTAGGAGCTGCTGCTGATACATTGTCACTAACATTTTCCACAGATGGCCTTGCTTGAGGAGTTGGAGCAATAATGTCTTCTTCTTCTCCCAGACTAGGAAACATATTTGAGAAATTGAAACCTTCAAACAATGACCCATAATCAAAGATCCAGTCTGGCCCATTTCCAGCATCAGTAGGATTGTCTTCCAACCAGTCAACATTGAATGCCTCAATTATCACTTTGGTGGTTTTGTTGTAGATTCGATAAGCACTATTTGCAGAATACCCAACAAAGTAGCAGTCATCAGCCTTTGCTTCGAATTTCCCCACAACAGATTGAATTAGAACTGTGCAAGGACACCCGAATGTCTTAAAGTACCTCACCTTTGGTTTTTCTCCATAAATAATCTCATAAGGCGTCTTCTAATGCCGCTTGTTTAAAAGTACCCGATTTTGCACATAACAAGCAGTGTTGACTGCTTTAGCCCAAAAGAAAATTGGCAATCTTGCTTCACATAGAATAGTTCTTGCTGCTTCAATGAGTGTTCTGTTTCTTCTTCCAGCAACACCATTTTGTTGAGGTGTGTACGGTGCACTGTATTGCCTTTATATACCTTTCTCTCCACATAACATATTCAATTCAGCATTCTTAAACTATGTTCCGTTGTTTGATCTTATTGCCTTCACTTTGTTGCTCATTTGATTCTCTATGAGAGTAACAAACTGTTTCACAAGTGCTGGAGTTTTATACTTGTTTGAGAAAAAGAAAACCCAAGTAAACCGAGAGAAGTCATCCACTATCACCAAACAAAATGAGAACTTGCTTATACTTTGTACTTGCATTGGGCCGAAGAGATCCATATGAAGTAGTTGCAACACTGACGAAATGGAGTTTGTCATTTTAGAACGATGTGGTAACTTGTGATGCTTCCCCTTAGCACATGCAACACACTTCTTAACTGACGTGAAGTCATTGATACGGAGGTTTCTAACATGCTCTCCCTTTGCCAGTTTGGTCAGGTTCTTCATGTTGGCATGTCCCAGACAACGATGCCATAATAATGCCATATTTTCATTCTGCTTAGAAATAAGACAGGCAACATCAGATGACGGAGGATTACCCATGTTAAGAAGATAAGAATTTCCTCCTTTTGGTGTACGCATCAAGACACACTCCTCAGGAATCTTGACTCCAAGCTTGAGAATAATACATTCATTGTTATTAAACAAAATAGAATATTCTCTATCACAAATCTACGAAACACTGAGCAGGCTATGTGACAACTCCTCCACATAATGCACATCAGAGAATGTTAAACTGCCATTCTTCACCACACCTTTCTTGCTGATTTTGCCACCTACTCCACCGGCAAATGAAACACCTCCTCCATTGAAATCTTGAACCTCTTCCTATTTGATAAGTCTCCGGTCATATGTCAGGAGCAACCACTATCAACGTACCAGAGATTGTTGACAGTTCTTCTTGGCTGTCCCTACATGAATCAAAGATCAGTTAGAGTCGGGTATCCAGGCCATAACAGATCTGGACACACCCTTGGAGTCAATGTAGTTGACTAATCTAAGGGACATTCTGATTTTGATCCAGTTACACTCAAACTTTGAGCGTTGACTTTTGGTTTCTAAAAAGTGTGTTTCTGTGGTTTTAACACATTGTTTGAATTATTTACAGTTGCAGGATTCTTCTGTGGAGGTGTGACCTTTTTACCTGTAGGTTCCTTGACAGGTGTCCACTCAAATTTCAATTTTGTTTGAACAATTTGTTTTGTTTGAGAAACCTCTTTTGATTTAGAAACCTGTTTCTTAACCTTTGTTTTACCTTTAGGTTGAGAAATCCTTTTTGTTTTAGGTACCTGTTTTTCAACAAGTTCAGGTTTCATCTTATCTTTTCTTTGGTAAACTCCTTTAGGTTTGTAAGTTGGTTTTGGAGTTTTGGCCACATTCCATTTTTCGTCAACGGGCTTTGTCACTGGAGTTTTAGTGTTTAAAACCTTAGACTGTTGTGTCTTCATTGATTTTGAACTCTGCTTCCACTGAGGCAAAGCTTGTTGTTTCTGATTTTTATTTCCACCTGTCATCATTTTCTGCAACATACTAGTCCGTGGGTTTTGTGGATAGTATGGTTGATAAGGTCTATTCAAACAATTTGCAGCGAAATGCCCTGGTTTTCCACAATGGAAACAATTCATAAGTCAAGGCCCATTCACATGACTATAAACATACGAAGGTCTTGGGTATGATGACTTCCATTCAGGCTTATCATCCCATCTGTGTATGAAATGTTTTGTAACTTTTTTCAGGTTGCGTGATTAAACAAAACTATTCTGATTTTGATTTGTTCGTTCTGTTAAAAGTAGACACAACCTGGGGATAAGGAACAAATTCCTTGGGTTTAGACTCACGACCAACTTTAGTATTGGGCACACGAATTTTAAAACCATTAACTACTTCATTAGAATTAGAAACATATTTTGAAGACATAGACAACATCAATTGTTTTGACTTGGACGCATTAAGTTCAGGCACAGATGCCAAAACATCGTCCTTAGGTAAATCAGAAATTAAACTACTAGACTCATGACACTCTTTGATTCTCAAGAATTCGGCATCCTTCCCAGAAACATCTTTGACCCTTACTTCATCTGCACATGAAACAAAAACGTCAGAAGAACTAACATTATCGTTTAATGATTCCTGGGATGGACCTGGTTCACAAGTGAATGTCACCGATTTATTCTGATTACCCAAACCATAGGTCATATAATTCTCATTTTCTAACTCCTCTTCAGTCATGGGTTTCACACCAACCAAAACACTATCTATGAGAGGTCCTACTTCATGCATTTCTGATTCAGATCTATCTACCTGATCCTCCTCATAGAACATACCTATTATATCTCTAGACACAGGTTGGCGAACACCATTCTTATTTTTTTCAGATGAGCTAATTCCTATTCCTCCTTTATCCTTACCAAATTGAACATCAGTTAGGCAGGTGAACAAAGCCTTACCAGCTTGCAGCATTCTTTTGTTTCTTATCTGATTCACATCTAATTTCACTTGCATCTCATTGTTCTGATGTTTAAGTTCATCTACCTGCTTCCGAAGCTCAGCTATTTCTAACTTAGCATTGTCATACAGGACAGACTTCTGAGAGGCAAGGATTTGGTATTTCTCTATATCTAGTTTCTGGGCTTTGACTTTCTCCTCACTCTTTTCCCATCTACCCTTAAACGAACTTCTAGAACATTGCATATCAAATAATTCTATCTCACTATTTTTCCAAAGTTGTCTAAGGCCAGGAATTAAACGTGCACAAGTGGGATTAGTACATACCTTTGTGTTGTCGACCTCAGCTGCAAATGCTTCCTTGTCTTCAACCAGGTTCTCTTCCTTATCTTCTGACTTCTCCTCAGTGACCACAAATGCATGCTCCTCCTCAGAATCATTCTCCATATTAGCAATCATAGCATGAGATAGACTGAGTTCCTTTATCTGTGAAGCCCACTGATAATTCCCACAATCCTGCACAACCAAAGCCTTTGTCTCTGCCTTTCCCTTTCCATCTCCAGCTTTCTTTTCTTCTGGTTTCTCCTTCTATGGCTTGGTGCATTCCCTTGCAAAATGCTTGTACTCATCACAGTTGAAGCATCTGAGCTTGCTCTTATCAAAACTCATCCTTATCTTATCTTGATCCTTCCATACATTCTTCCCAGTTTTTGCCATAAACTTCTTTGCGCGGAAAACTGCCATTGCCATTTGCCAGGAAACATCAAGCATTTCCACATATTCAGGATTAATCTGGTTCAGTTCACCTGACAACATCTGAGTAGGTACTAATGTTCCAGTCATAAGAGCATGATAACTATTCATAAATCCCATTCCAAGAGCAAAGTTGGGATCATTTGTAGCATTTACCTCATCAGGGTTGACCGTTCCACTAGAATTAGCTTGGGATCGAGTCACGAATGCAGTTGACTTTGTGTTTGAACTTGAATCATTTGCAGACGAACTTCCAGCCTGTTTTGACCCTACTTCTTCATATAAGAGAGCCTGATTCAGTTTTCCTGCCATACTAAGTGAACTTAGATGATTCAACTCTCTCTGTTTATCATCAATCAGCTTTGACTTCAGTTTGTTAATTAGCTCATCAATAGATAACTCATCCAGCTTGTTGTTGTCTTTGATTATTGAAATGTTGGTATTCCAGGACTTGGGCAAACTGTTCAAGAGTTTCAGATTTTTATCCTCCAGTACGGGGTCAACGTCGTAGCTTGACATTTCAGCAATTAAGGACACAAATCTTTGAACTTGAGCTTCAAAGGACTCTCCTTGAATGTGATTGAACAAATTGAACTTCTACTTCAGCATCTATTTGCGGCTTGCCTTGATATCGGGATTTCCTTCATATGCCACCACCAGAGCATCCCAGAGTTTCTTTGCAGTCTTGTATATTTTAAACCCTTGTGCAATCTCAGGAGTCAATGCCATTGTCATAATAGCATATGCTCTCTCGTCCTTGTTACATTTTTCCCAATCCTCATCTGAGTATTCTGCTTCAGTTTTCACCACTCCAACTTTTCCCGCTTCAGTGTGAGTAGGAATGAATGGCCCATTGACAACTGATCTCCAAAGTCTCAAGTCAACACTTTTCAAATGATTTTGAAATCTGTATTTCCATTCAAGGAAGTTATCAGCAGATGTGAGTCTAGGAGGATGGGTAGTCGATCCAATCTCAAAGTCCAGTTATTTATACATACTAGGTTCAAAGTCCATGATGAAATCTTAGGAAAACTTAAGAAAAGGAAGTCCAAAAGAGTTTCCGATCGTAAACAATAGTTTACGATTTTGACAGCCTAGCCGATCGAGAACGCAATTCCGATCGTAATTGCAGTCGTAAAGAACTCCAAGTCGTAAACGAGGTCGTGAACACAATTCCGATCGTAATCTCAGTCGCAAACACCTCCGGGTCTTAAACAAAGTCGTAAACTCCTAAAAATTCAATCTTGAACTCGTAAACACCTTTGTTCTCAATCGTAAACGTCCAAAGATCGAATCTTGAAGTCGTAAACACCAAATGCCAGCTCGTAACCACAAAATTGATGAAGAACAGCGATCGTAAACACTAGCAGATTTCGTAAACACCAAGAACAGCCAAGAAAACTCAAAAAAACTTCCACTTTTTCAGCCAAACACTCGAATCTAATATCGTGGAACCTCGAATCAGATGATTCTTAGCTCTGATACCAATTGTTGGTCCCGAAACAACAACTGTTCATGATATCTTTAACACAAACAAGTGCGGAAACCTTGTTTGTGGATGAGATAGACTTGATATGAGATGAAGACAAAGCAAAACAATCAAATCTTGAATGAAAACCAATCTATCTTCCATTAACTTGTGTTTGCGATCGTGAATACAAAGATGAACAAGAGAAATCGTAATCACCAAAAGCTGCTACAATCATAAACTACTTGGGTATTTATACTACCCATACAAATAACCTAGCTAGAATCATAAACCCAACAAGCAAAACTGGCCCATGAAACCCAATCGTAAACACACTAAGCCCAAGTCAATGCAAGCCCACATATCTAATGTTCATGTCTCACAATGTATAGCCCAACACTTAGTCCCAACCATCCGGATAACCCACCTGTTTGGTTTTCAACTTGATAATCAAATACATATCAATAAGGGAGTGTGAGTCTTCTTCCCCACCGTAAACCCTACACACCCCCAACCTCCATTAACAACTGAATCAAAACTACAGAACTTCAACAGTGAAGAACGGACACCTACGAACCATACAAACCGAATACTAAGGGTGTTGATAGGCTTACATTAGTGCAAAACAAACACCGAACACAAGTTGCGGTGATGCGTATGATCGGAACTCGAACTAGACCGCTGCAACGACCCCTCTTCTTTCGTGGTGACACTCCTGGTCGTCTTTCGATGCACATTGATGGCTGAGGGGTGGCTTGTGTTGTTCGGAAAATGGTAACAATGGTGACGAAAATGGTGAATACCCGCTCGGAGGTGATACGGTTGCGGGCTTTCCCTTGTGGCGGAGGTTCGTCGGAACTAGGGAGAGTTTGAGACTCCTTTGGTGTGCCAAATGATTGAGGAACAACAGGTTTTGTGGGTTCAGATTTGATGGCGACGTATGAGATTAGTAACCGATGGCTGCAATGAATCGAGATTGAATGGAGTGGTTATCGGCCAAAGGACCGTCGCCGTCGGTTTAAACATTCTGGGTATTAAATCGTTATTGAGAAATGGCAAAACTGGTCCCTCCAATTTACATGATAGGAAATCAAGTTTAGTCAATGACAACATTCATCCCTCCAATTTACATGATAGGAAATCAAGTTTAGTCAATGACAACAATCATCCCTCCATGTTTAATTAAATAGAAATAGGTTTCTAAAATTGCAAGATAGGTCCCTCCAAGTTTAGGAAAAGTTAACGAGGCTGACGAGGTTAACGGAGAAACATAAACGATGACTAAAACGTGTGTTTTTCATAATATATTTAACATGAGACGTTTATAAAAATATAAACCTTGTTTCGTTCACATAAAATCACGAATAATAATTCATAAATATATACTTTTAGTTCATATAAAATAATGAACATAAAATCATAACGATACGTGTATATATTCTCATATAAAGTAATAGAAATGTTACGTACAATTACGTGACGCATTGTCACATAAAATCATAGAATATAATGTACATATATATACTTATACGTCTCATAAAATCATAACGTATGATTTACATAAAATCATATAGAGTTTAAGTGCATGTTCGTATAGTGATGGTTACACAAACCCTAGTTACTTAGGTCAACACAAGTCACTAAATGTTCACACAATATTTATAACAATTTAGTTAGGTTAAATCAGAAAAAAGGCTTGAAAAGACGGATTGTCACAAATTTGTTTTTTTCATATACTTTTTAGAAAATATCATTTTCTGTGAAAATACCTTTTTCTATGTGATAATCGATTATTTAGAAATTAATTTTTAATAATAATAAAATAAGGTTTTAAATAATAAGAATGACATAGAATATAGAGAAGAAAAGAGAGTTTGGAAGAAATATAAGAGAGCAGAGAGAAGAAAGGTGCCATAAATGAGAGATGAGAGAGAAGAAAGTTGTCATAGAGGAGAGATGAGAGATAAATTAATTGTCACATCATATTCTTGATGTTAGAGTAAAAGTGAGTGTTTTTTCTATTCCCTCGTTTTGCTCGATTATATTGCAGACTACATTCTTTCTTTTATGAGCATGAAATGTCCAATGTACCCTTTTGTGGATAATGCTAATTGATGATGTGTTTTATTTCTGGCCATTAGATGAGTTTCTAAAGTTTTCTCAACTCAAAGGAGTTTTCATGATAACCAAGCCCTATATATATATATATATATATATATATATATATATATATATAATATATAATATATATATATGGAGTGTAATTAAATATAACATTACCTCTTTCCGGTGAGGGCATTTTGGGTATTTTACCCAACCAGAAAAGTACCCCCTCCATTTAAAACGGCTAGTCGGTTTTTATAAAAAATACCATTGGACTCATCATATTTTTTTTCTTTAATTGATGGTGGCTGATGAGGTCTTCGGGTGGGTGGATGGGGTTAGGTTTAAATGGTATTTTTAAGTTACATCTAGGCCCCTTGTCTTTTTCTATTTTAACAATACAAAAAAAAATTAAGAAACAACTTAGACTGTCATGTCAGCAAAACACTAACGGAGTTAGACATTCGTTAGCTTGGGATTAATAAGGGAAAATAGCCTCAAAGTTGGGCTCGGTGGCAAACACATTTCATTATGTGATATTAATGCCGGCCAACTGATGAAACTTAGGATTTTTTAAATCCAATTTGCCTTTAGAATACAATAAAAGAGGTAAAATAAAAGTTAAATCGTTAGAAGATAAAATTATTGATGGAGATATTGTATAAGTTTATAAATATCGAGAGTAAATAAGAAGATGGTATTTAAAGAAGGTCTTTATGAATCAACACGTCGAATAGTCTTTAGGTAGAATTTAGAGCACTTCCACTATAAAGTCATCAAGTGGTGATGAATAGTATCTCGTTTCAATTGGTTCACCTCGTGGTGTTTAGTAGTTGGCATATGGCAGTCATCATGTATTTTTTCTTAACACAAACATATTTAGCATGTGAGTTAATGGTGTAACGAGTAGAATCGTGTAACATACATTTAAATCTTAGGTTCGATATTTTAAGTGTAACTTCTAATATTATCGTTGTTACGAAGGATATTTGTTTTTTCGTTTTCTTTTACATTGCACTTTAGCAATGCAACTGTTTTGTGTACATGTGTTATCCCCGCGGCAACAAATGGATAGTAAACCTTGTTATGTACATGTACAAGTGCAAGAAGAATTTATTATTGTAACTCTCCGACTAAAATGTTCTAGTTCCACCACTAAATAAATTATTATTGTTTTATGTTTATTATTATTGTTTTACGTTTGTGATGCAGTAAAAAGACTCTTTTCGGTTTAAACTAAAAGGGATAGATTTAACAAATTGGGTTATGTCTTATAAATGTGGCTATAATGGTTCTTTTTTTTACCGGTAATTTTTTGCTCAGCGATGTATCAGGACCGGTTACCCTGAACCTAATTTTTATATATTTTATACTTAACTTAATGCGACTTCTCAACTTTTAGAAAGGAAAAATGGACACTACTAATTCCAACTGTTCGATATTGGACAAAAATAATCCTACCTATTTTTTTGGACAATATTAGTCTTATAAATACACCTTGTTTTTTCTAATAATCTTTTCGTTAATTTTTTTAACCCTGTTAGTTTCTGATGACGTGGCATCCTAATAATCAGGTTGAGGGGGTAATTTGTAAACTTTTAAACCTAAGGGTACATTTTGTTATTTATTAAACTCAATTTCTTCATCACTATCAAACACCCCCATTTTTTGTTTCCAACAGTTGAGAGGGAGAGCTCCCAAGAGCCAAAGCTCCGTCGGACCTCCGGTGGTCAACAAAACGGAGTTTAGGTTGAAGATATGTCGCAATCTGAGATTCGATCGGTTCCGACACACAAGTGACGGAATTCCGGTTCCGACGTCGACGCACGCACGGTGGCACACAGGTGATTGTTGATCTTAAACTCGATGGATTGATTAGTCGATGTGGATGATACGAACAAGGGAAGGTCACAGGTGGTTGTCGCTGGCTCGCCGGAAGTACATGAACAAGCGGCCGTCATCTTTGGGCTGAACCCTAGCCGCCACCACCCTCCAAATCAACCCGCACCGTTCGCCACCATCAGTTAACCACCGGTCGCCACCATCAATTAACCATCGGTAGCCACCATCAATTCTCCATCAAATTTTGATGTGGTGGAGTGGTGGTGGTGGTTGCAGAGTTGCTAGAGCTTGATGGTGATGAAGAAATCAGGGGTGAACAGAGGAGACCTAATTTCTTTTTTAATTGGGCAAAAAGAAACCCTTAGGTTTCTAAAGTTTACATTTTGGTCCCCCAGGTTTCTTATATAGGAAGAAGTTTAGAAAATGACATTTTTGGTGCTCCACGTCATCACAAACTAACGGGGTTAGTTTTTTAACGGAAAAGATTATTAGAAAAAATATGGTGTATTTATAAGACTAATATTGTCCAAAAATATTGGTAGGATTATTTTTGTCCAATATCGAATAGTTGGGATTAATAGTGTCCATTTTTCCCTTTTAGAAAACATAACTGTAACTAGGTTAGTAACCCGTGTACTACACGGGTTGAATTTAGGTTTATAATATTAACTAAATATAAAAAAAACGATTAAGAAATTTAGAAATTATAAATGACATAATTCATTATAAAATATTAATTGATAATTTAAACACTTTGAAGATGACAAATTCTTGATTTGTTTCCTTAAAAATACTCAAATTATTGAGTAATTTATTATATCTATATTATGTTTGCCATTTTTTTTAAAATGAAAATTTAATATGGTAATCAGTCTTAATTGGTAATTTACTAAATTGATAATTGAATCTGGTTTTGACATGTGGCAGTGCTGATGTGGACACCTTAAAAAGAAGACATGTGAAAACCATTTTATTGCTTTATTAGTAGTACTAGGTTAGTAACCCGTAAACTATACAGGTTGAATTTAGGTTCATAAAATAAGATTGAATAAAAAAATTGATGGGAGATTTATAAAATATGAATGACGTAATTTTTTTAATCAATTTTGGCTTTTGTTATAGTGGGTTGAGTTCGTTCAAATTTAATAGCCATATAAATATGAACTTCGTTTATCATGTAATACATTCAATAAACACACTAATCATGTTTGACCGATCTAATGTTTTATTTTTTATGTTTTAGTTTAGGTTAGATAGTCGACCCTTTACTGACCCATATTGTCATGATCCTGATTTGTTGGCCGTAAAACAGTAGGACCGCCACCATTGTCATTTTAATTGTTGCAACATTTTTTAAGTTTACAATAGTTAAGAAAAAAATAAGGATTTTTTGACTATTACAATAACTATTTAATTAGAAATATAAATTTTACTAAATGTATTTAATTAGAAATTAGAAATTTATTAATTGTACTCTTAAACTTTTTATGTGGAAAGTTATAATAAATTGAATTTTATAAAATATAATTTAGAAGTTTAAAAGATCTCACATTTACATTATATTTAATAAATTTAATATTTATTAAATATAATATTGAATTTTATATGTGGAAAATTAAATAATAAATTTTTTAAATTTAAAATTTTTAAGATTTAAGTTTAGAAATTTTAAAAGATTTAAAGTTTCATTACACTTAATTAGAAATTTAAAACTAATTAAACGTAAGCTTCAATTTTATATTGGGAACATTGAATTTATTTTAAAATTTATATTTTGATTTAATCTAGTGTTGACATGTGGACATGATGATGTGGAGGCTCTAGAAAAAAGCCATGTGACAACCATCTTATTGCTTTATTAGGATTAAAGATAAGATAAGATTTGAATTCCCTTTAATTTGCTAGCAGTTTGAGTAAAATTTTACTGTTTCTGTCAAATCGTTTTCCCTAGCGAAAAAAAAAACATTAAACCACTACAGGATTAAAACCGTGATCAAATTTCAAACGTATTATAAATTGTGCTTCAAAGTTATTAGACAAAAATTGTCGGATATCTAGAATTCTTGGAAGGAAAGTTAACGCTCTATCTGTCATGTCAATTTACTATTGGTTTTAGCTGGTGAGAATCCGTAAAAGTTTTACACGTGATGATAAGATGCCATGGTTTTAAAATCAGATATGAGACATAATCACTAAAAGTCACCCAAACACACAATAATAGTAAGAACAGTAACAACAATCAAATGAGCTAGGCAGAATGATACTCAATTTCTCGTTTGCTTTTTCCTATCTAGGGTTATTCTTCGGCTCTAATGGGTGGTCAGATGGGTAAGGTAACGTGCCAGTTACAAATATAATCGCTTATTATCTTAGTGATACACACACATAATGGCAAAAGTGCAGAAAAGCCGGACCCTCGTGCTTCGTTACTTGAAAACTTGAGTTTAAAACAAATAAACATAAAAACAAAACCAATCGAAAAAGGTAGAAATCTCGCAGACATCTCAAAGCAAATTGAAAAGAAACAGATTTGCTCAGCGAACTTGATAACGTTTTAGTGAACTCCGGTACTCGCTCCTTGTTCATTTGCCTAGAACGATACAAGCCTCGGACTTCAATATGCGCATGCTTTATCATCACTGCACCACCATAATATTTACATACTTTCACAATTAAATACATGTATAACTGTTAATTTATCATACCTGATGCTGCTGAGGCTGTGGCTGTTGTGGCTGCTGGACTTGGGGGTAACCGCCATATCCAGCATAGCCTCCATAGTACATATTAGTAGGATCTTGTGCAACTGGAGCATACCCATAAGTCTCATATCCCTGTCCATAACCATAGTAACCGCCGCCATTGTACTGGCTTTGCTCTATCTGAGGCTGAACAAATACATCCAGTATTAATTATTTTTTAAATATTAATTAGAATATTCCCTTCTTATAAAAATAAATTAGAAAAAAAAGTGCATTCAGAATGCTTAAGCAGACCTGTTTACTTGAAGGACTACGACCCCATGAAAGGCGCACGGTTTGTCCACCCAACTGAGTTCCTTGTAGCATTCGCAGTGCTTCTTCAGCACAGCTTCTGCGTGTGCATGACAATAATCATGCAACCGATTGCGTTTAATTATTTCTAATTGTTCTCATTAATCAGTTACAAAATCTGGAAATAGCACATACCTGTCAGCAAATTGAACAAACCCACACCGCTTGCCCACAGGAATCTTCACATGAACTAATTGTCCGTATTGGCTGAACACTTGCTTAAGAAGGTCATCTGTAACGTTAGGATCCAAACCACCCACAAAGATCTGCAATTAAAACTCTCGAACTTGTGAGACTTTTGTTCTAAAAGGAAATATGAGATCTTGTAATGAAACAAATTACTGACAGTTGTATTATTTGGATCTTCCTCATTCTGTGTTCCCTGAGTATTCGGGTATGAAGCTGCAAGTAAATTAAACTCAAATAAAGTTAAAAGAATGTAGATAACTACAGCCTGATTCAAACATGGGATTCAGATGCAAAGTCAGATCCGACCAATAAACTATAACTAAAAGAACATTTTAGATATTTAGCCACGCATGCTAATGACAATATAGATTCAGAAAACAATAATAATCATCCTAATAGATTCCAATAATTAGAAATGAGTGTAGTGAAAGCAGAGCTGAGAACCACAGATGAAAGAGAACTAAATGGTTGCATGAAGCCATGAACTAAAGAACCAAACAGATGATGTCATCTATTTGTTTGTCCAAGCTCATATGCATAGTGAATGCACTGTACAAGATAATGATTGTTTTGTTGATGACTTGAAGTTGTTCAAGTTTTGATAGTCAGCTAAATAAACAAAGATATATTATCTCTTAGCTTTTTCTCATTTCAAATTCACATAAATCAAGTCTAAACTGATATACTCCTATATGAATGCAGAAAGAAGAAACTATTCACTGAATGCAAACATGTATCCCCAAGAAGTCAATTAAGAAGGGTCAATTGTCAACTAAAAACAACTTTCTTCAACTCAATCCTCATGAGATTCATTTCCCATGAACAAAGTACGCATGTCGTGTGCCTTTTAACTTCAGGAAAGAAATTTAAGCAAATACTAACACCATCAGGATTATGGCAAACTTGTAATATAAGTGATAGAAACATCATAGATATAGTAATGTAAACTTTAGGTAAAGAGACTAGGGTAATGAAAATAAAAGCTTACAAAAAAGAAACAGATCCGAGTAAAGAGTAAAATAACACAAAGAAAGGCGTAATAAGAAACTAAAGTGTTCTTTGTGGTTGTTGAAAAGATAACACTGACAAGAGCAATCGAATGACTGGAAGTTGTAAATTGACTGGAAGGAAAGACAAATTTTATTAGACTTCGATTAAAAAAGTAATCAAACCACAGCATAATGTTGCCTTGAGGAACTGAAATAAAAAGGAAAGGGTAATTTAATGGCTCAAATGTAAAACTGACCTAAGCAAGGCCACCCACTATAGAGGTAACTATTTCTGCTGGAATCATTGCCAGGCCCTTACATGATAGAGCCTCTTGATACCCTGCTTTGAGACAACAGTTCTTATAAGCTTTTGCATGTTTAATACATCATGAGTATTTAATGCCCAAAATTGCTCAAAGCACGGGAAGGAAATGACTGCAAGCTCGAGAATATCTTCGGAATTTAAATGTAATACTAATGAACTGAACTTAAGAATAACACACTTCTAACAACCAAGGGTGAAAAAAACTAACACGTAAAAAGTTCAAAGACAGATCACAAAGTTGTAAAGAGTAAATACTAACTTGAACTTGATGTTCAAAATCACAGTCGAAACATGTACCTTTCGGATATTGTTGTGCACCAACATTATTTTTGTTAGCAGCGGGACCAATACGCATTGGTCTAGTTGAACATAATCTTCCATTCATCTCGGTCATAGCACGTAGTTGTTCAGTTTCATCTGCAAACTTGACAAATCCATAACCTTTTGTACGTCCTGTCATTCGATCAGTTACAACTTTTGCATTCTTTACAGATGGATAATGAGCTCTAAACGTCTCCTGTAACGTATAATCCGTAACATCAGCTGCCAAATCCCCAACGAATATGGTAAAATCAGGAGCACCATCTGCCCGTTTTTCGCCAACACCAAAGGAAGCCCAGTTCAGCCTGAAGTTTTGCTCAACATTGGGCATAAGAGTACCATTATATGTTTGTAAATGTCTTTCCGCAGCAGCACGACTAGCAAACTCGATGAAACCATAACTTTCTGATTGTCCAGTTTGCTTGTTACGGATAACTTTTGCAGAAATCACCTGCAAGCAGTAATACGACTTCAAATCATTCACGAAAACTATGAAAGAGAGGATTATATGCATTTTAGACTTTTCAGTAACAAAAACATGCAAAAACGTGTACTGCATGCTAGTTGACTTAAGTAACAAAGGCACTAATGTCTTGCATACATGGAACAATATGGGCAGGAACAGATAGAGAAAAAAGACATATACTCATCTTGGTAAGAAAGAAAGAGGCAAACTTGTCCTTCTAACGTTAGATGACAGGGCAATAGTTAAGTTAATACTAGATGGCATGTTGAAAGTTTCTCTTTTCAAATTAAAACCTGATACATTCTGAAAGCTCTCCAAAAAGATTGAGTAACCAAATTGTACTTTGTGTTATTCTAAACAGTGTTCTATTTGGAATACAACTGAAAAAAATAGATATTGTAACAGGATCCTAATACATCCTAATTTCTTAGCTGCACAGCATTGTTTTCCCATTACATTCTAGTTCACCATTCGGAAGATGATCTTTTATATAAACTATTTAATTTAATTTGGTTAATTCATCCAGGGGACATACACGTTCACATATAGAAGGAAATCCAAAAACTCGTGATGCAAATGGACGAAACATACAGTCGAGAAAAATAACATAAAACAAGAAAATGAAAACCTAATCGACAAGAAATCACATATACCTCTCCAGATTGGGCGAAACAGCTAACGAGATATTGTTCGTCCATCCAATACTGTAAATCGCCGATCCAGAGCGTACGGATCTCATCGGCGCTAGCTGGTTGATGAGCCGCACCGACACCGGTAGATGGTGCTGGTAGCGTGTACTGAGGTACCGCCGCAGCCGGTGGAGGTTGCTGGTTGTAGGTATACATTTGTTGAGGCGGTTGTTGATGGAACTGTTGCTGTTGTGGAGGCGGTTGCTGCTGATTCATCATCATCCACTGTTGGTGGTAGCGAGGATCCATGACCGCCGGTGTGGCTGGTTGCATAACGAAACCCTAGAGAGAGAGACAGAGAGAGAGAGATCGGAATATGAGGACGTAAACGTAAGTAAGGTGCAGAAACCCGACTTTGGAGGTTTCAAATTTTGCGCCTTTGACCTTTTGATAATTCTGTGTTAGCCCTCCATTTTCTTCAAGTGTATGCTTAGGTCCTTTTATAACTAATTGAATTACTATGTTTGTAACTCGTGTATTACAACGGTTGTCACATGTTAATTGGATAACAATTGTTAAAAATTGAATAGTAATTGTGAAAGATAACAACTACTTCTTGTTAATTCTCATTACAAGTAAAAACAATAGAATTGTATCACTTTAGTGTAGGTTGGAAAGTGTAATTTAGTTTTCTATTCTTCTCTTTATTCTTATGTATGAGTCTTTTATCTTTTGTTTTTAAGCATAACAAAATTGAACTAATTAACTAAATAAAGATTCTAAATAATTGAAGGTTCTGTTAGGAATCGACTTCTCCAAGTTCTGATGTTTTACTTCGGCTGAATATGGTTTATTATGGAAGAGTAAAAGACCCGGATTAACTAACTTATCTCGGACGACATAAATGGTTCGGAGTAACTAAGTTATCTCGGAAGCAACTTTACCTCGGAAGAACATAATTTATCTCGAGTGAAACAGTTTTCTCGCTTACTCAAGTTATCTTAATAAGGAGAGTTACCTCGGACAGTTGACTAACCACTTCTCCTGACAATATCATATATGTTTTCAGAGTTTCTACTTGTTATGTTTCCCGCCTTCCGAAGCTGTCGAAATGTTTCTTTAGATTTCTTTGTAATCATTATAGTACATGTATCTTACTTTAACGGTCACAATGATCGTAGTAGAATCAAGGGTTGTCCTTGATTTCTTAGGCACTATATATAGTTTACTTGTATCTCTGTTTGAAAAGCGCTTTGACGATTAAGCAAGTAATACAATATAGTGTTGAGTATTATTCATATCCTTGTGTTCGTTTGCTTGTTTACTTTTCGCGTTAATCATATTTTGTAAGCGTATAAGAGTGAAGATTAACTTATTTTCGCGGGTTAAGTCTTGTGTTAGTGAGTCTTGTTTGAGGTTGTTTAACTCGTTAACCCCTTCGATCCTACAAATGGTATCAGAGCTTTGGCTCTTCTTTTGAAGGTTTTTCCTCTTCAAAACCCACACTAAACACTTATTCTATTTTACACTTACTATTTTACTCACATTTCAGACATCCGAAAAATGGGTGAATCTCGAAATGGAAGCAGTAACAAACCGCGATGTTCATAGTAGACGATTTCGACACATGGAAATTACGGATGAAAGGATATCTTTGATATTCTGACTATCGCATGTGAAAACAAGTCATTTCAGGACCTTTCATTCCCACATCTAAAGACCCCTCAAATGTGTCACACCCCGGTCAACGGTATCGGGTGTGAGCGAGAATGGAATCATAGTCGAGGATACATAGAACAACATCTAATATATTTAAAACTTCATAAAACATTAAGTCATTGTATTGTAGCGGAAAGTGATAGTGGACAATGATAATGTCTTACATTTGAAAACAAGTCTTAAATTAATAATAAAAGCATTGAACGGTTTAATAAGATAGTCGGGACTATGACTCCATAAGCAGGTCCAATAGCATAGATAAGCCCCATTTGCATGTCTTTAGAAGGTTGCATCAATTACCTAAGAAATCATGAGTTTAAAAGGTCAACATAAAGTTTGTGAGGTTCACAGGTTTAGGATTTATCATAAGACATTTGTAAAACAGTTTTCAGTATACTTAAATATTATACGGGTTTATCGTTGTGGATGTATGAGCTCACCTGAACCTTGATTTTAAATACTAACGGTTTACCCACCCATAGCATCTCTTGCCCAGAGATGTTAATCAGAGCAGAATAACTGACGTGTACCCCCAGACAATCCGGAGTCAGAACTGGAGCTACCAGTTATGGCAGGGTTGTCAACCCAAATAGATATATTCACTAGCTATCGTTTCGTACCGAACTAATTGAAATCAATTAATGGTGGGATACGGTTGTACAAACGTTTAGAACGATAATGTACCAAATTGGGCAATCAGTAAGAGAACAAGTAGTCATATGGCTAACAGATAAACCATAATATTAAGTAAAAAGCATTTATCAGATTTCATGATTTCTCCCCCAAAGTATAAAACAGTTAAAGGAAAAGGGGTCGTGAAACTCACTGGATCAGCAGGAAGGCAGTAAATAAACAGTGTAGGAATTCGGTAGCACGTAACGTCCTAAATAAATAAATAGGCACATGCATAAGGTCTACAATCATTTGAGTAACATAAGTCACCCGAGTGATACCGGTCAAGTCTTAACATTTTACTCCCGTTTGTATTCGTTTGAAAACACTTTATCTTGTATTTATTAAATAAATACTTTCGTGATGGTTTATATTTATGTTCCACAAATATAAAAGCTTAAGCATTTAGTAGTTTAATCAAGTCCTGAATATTGAGTTAAAAATTAATAATATTTATTATTATTTTCATGAGTCGTATAATTATTTTTAGTTAAATAATTATGTGTTTGATTAGTTAATCTTGCAAGTTATAATTATTTTTAAATAATTATGATTAACAATACTTTTGTGAATAAAACATAGTTTAAATCCTTTTGTAAATAATTAATCGTCAAGATTAATTATTCATTTCATTTTAAAACATGAATCGTTTGACATTTAATATTTCGAAATCGTTCAATATTTCATTTGTATGAAATATTCATTTCTTTTTAAAACGTTATGAGAAATACAAAATTTTAAACATCACTTAGACTTATAGATTTTTCCTTTAATCTCTTTATAGAACGAGTCATGTCTTTAAATAACTTTACTTGTTCCGACGTTATCGCGTATATCGCCGTGTTGGTCCCGGTTTTATTAATACGCAACGTCGTTATGTCTATATCGTTTTGAGTTTGTCAAAAGGATCGTAAAAATTTCATTAAATCTTCAATCATGTAAGACTTGTCTTTATTTTTATAAAAATCATTTATTTTTATAAAAACAAACCACATTTACACCTAAAAGACAAAGGTTAGATTTTCTTGCCTTTTATAGTATTTTTAAGGAATCTTTAAAATCTATAATAAATCCAAGTGTTTTTAATCGTTTGACATAAATGATCTTTTTACCATTTTTGGATGAAGTTTTATAAAAATAATCCATGACAAAAACTTGTCATCTTTTATTTATTTTAACCAATCCAAGCCACTAAATAATCATGTTACATGATTATTTATTTTCTCATCCATTAACATTTGTTATGATTATAATTATACTAATCATGTTAATATCCATATCTAGCATTATAACATAATCCATAATTATATCAACTAACACATAAAGTGTTAGGACCAAAATTAGATGACAATCTACTAACACACTTGTGTTAGGACAATTTAAATAAACAACAATCACTAACACTTTAGTGTTAGGATAAGAAAAATAAATAACAATCACTAACACTTAGTGTTAGGATAATAAATATAAGCATAAATAGATTATGTAGTTATCATCAAGGATTATCATTTTTATTTAGTTAGTTCATTTCATATCAACTAACACATAAAGTGTTAGGACCAATTCACATGATGATTCAAGAACATCTAACTCAACTAGTGAGTTTTATGGATATATCCATGTAGGGTTTTGTTCTTAAATCAAATAAACACAAGAATGCATAAAAAAAATAAGTATGATGATCTTAGGTGCACTTGAATACTTTCTTTGGATATCTACAAGTGTTTCACCCACTCCCATGGCTACTTTAAGTTCCAAGAACACCATGGTTGTGTTTAGATCATGAAAGAAATGGAGGTGTAAGAAGAGAGATTTAGATTGATTAAGAAAACGTAAGTGTTGGTGATTATGGTTGTCAAGACTTGGGCATCTTTTGGGTGTTTGAATGTAAAAGAAATGAGTTAGAGGACTCACAAAGGAGGGGAAGAAAAACCGAGAGGAGGGTGGATGGCGGTGGTCCGGTGGCTCTCCAGCGGCGGCAGCGGCTGACGATCGACGGCAGGGTGGCTGGGCAGCGACGGTAGGGTGGTGGCGGTTTGCGATCGGTGGCGGTGGTGTTGGGTGAGCCGGCCGAAAAGGGAGGGGAAGGGGGGTGGAGAGAGTTGGGAGGTGTGGTGTTGGCTTGTGTGGTCACTCTCTCTTATACACTAAACCTTGTGTATTACACAAAGGTTATTAGTCTAAGCCATGGGTTATTGTCCAAGATCAAGTACTATGCAAGTTGGCAAGTTAGAGTAGGGTAGGCTTGTTGTCAAGATTTGGTGGCTTCTTAATTCACTAACTAGAAGTTTATAGGTTAATTAATTTATAAAGATTGCTCCATGTTTTATAAGAAGGTGAGGCTTTTATAAAATATATCATGGTTAGAGGTGATTAAAAATCACAATTTTCATAAATTAATTCCAAATATTTTAAAACTACAAAGGTGGTAGTTTTAAATAAGTTGATGGGCCAAAAACTTATAAATTTTTTGTGGGCTTATTTTATAAAAATTTGTTGTGGGTTAAACTTTATAAAATTTATGGGCCAAGCTTGGATTAAAATGGTATGGGGATTGGGCCGAAACCTAATTAAAATCGGAACAAGGTATGGGCCGAAGCCCGAGAGAAATGGAAGGGTAGCGGGCCGGATTTTTCATTTGGGCCGCGAGGTGAAGTGGGCCGGGTCCGGTCTCGCTATTTGGGCCGATCATTGGGTCGGTTCCTCGAGCGGGCCGAAGGGGTTTGAGGCGCCGGGTTCGGCCCAGGCCGGTTGGGCCATGGGTCGGGCCTCCGGGTTGGGTTGGTTACTCGGTTGGTCGAGTCGAGTCTCTGGGTTAGTGTAGGTCCGAGATTAAACCGACAACACGATATATAATCACAAATGAGTGCGGAATCCTCAAATGCGATCGATTCAAGAAACAAGTAGAAGAAATAGATTCAATCTATAAGAAAGATTGAATCTTGAATGAGAAACCCTACAAGTTGAAGCTGATCGTAAACTTGAAAGCACACACACAAGAAATCGTAAACTTGAAATGTATTCGAAAAGCTTGCATAAATCGAGAACATGAGGGTTTATATAGGAACCCAATGGGATTACTATTGGGCCCCTTGTGGATCATAAACCCAATAGTAAACCCAAACCCAATCATAAACTAGCCTAAATACAATAGCAAACTAGCCTATGATTCTAATGAAACCCTCTAAGCCCAGCCCAACATGTTTAATATTACAAGCCTTATAATCTATCCTCTACAATCTTCCCCTAGGCTTGTGATATTAAATGTCTTCGATCTTTGAAATTCTTCTTCTTGAGTGGCTGGCATAGATGCTGATGAAGATTCTTTCCGCAGAAATCTTCAATGGGTTTCATGACGGGCACTTGGGACTTCCTCTTGATCAGCATCAGCTTGAACTTCTTGAAATGAACAAGCAATGAAATGGAGGACTCTCATTGACTTGCTTCTTGAAATAACTGGTTCTTGCTGAATCTTCGGTAACTGTCTTGAATCTCCAAAACAATTAGAGGCTAAATTTTGAAAAAGCTCTAACTGTGAAGAACTTGATTGTTGAACTTCAAACTTCATGAACTCTGACTGCTCTCTGTATCGTTTTCTTTTTCAATGATTGACTTGAAATCTTCAGCTTCCCCTAAACTTGTGAGCATTTTCTTTGAAAAACATTTGAAGCTTTTGGATACTTGTAAAGATACCAACAACTTCCCCTGAACAGTTGCTTTTCAGATGGAAGTCTTGTCCGGTTGGTTCTTTAACTTGAGCAGCAGCAACATCTTTCTATCATCAACCTGTCTGACACACATTTGAAAAAATATACACTACCAGACATGTGATGGCTGGTCTTTGGGTTAGGAGGTAATTATCATCTGTTCATTTGATTCAAATTAACATAATTTTAACCAAAAACCCTAATATAGATTACGGGTTTTCTATAAAACTTCCCCTGAACCCAAGACCTCTAAAGACTTCCTCTTAGCTGATTACTTCCCCTCAGCTAAGGACTTCCCTTGAGATAATACATATTATCCTCGAGTTCCCTTCGGATACTATGTATCATGGAAGTCTTTTCATTAGATAATAAGTATAATCCTCGAGTTCCCTTCGGATAATACTTATTATCCTCCCTCCTTCCCCTAAAAATTTGTCAAGATCTGACGGAGGAAGTCTTTTCCATTAGATAATAAGTATCATCCTCGAGTTCCCTTCGGATAATACTTATTATCCCATACTCCTTCCCCTAAAAATTTGGCAAGATCTGTCGGGGGCATATTGTCATGCATTAAAACCAATGAAAAACAAATTTTGACTTGTCAAATCAACCTGGCCAAGACGAAAACACACCAAAAAGAACTTACCAACTCACACACGAAAGATATAAACTAAACAAATACTTACCAAAGCAAACATGAGAAAGTTTACAAGGGATCAAACCGTATGAATCTGACTGAGGAACCCTTTTCAGCTTCAGTTACTCGACTAGTCCAGGTGATTGTCGGTATGTTTGTCCGCTTTAAACTCAAACCCGTTTAATCCCAGCCGAATGCGTCATGCTTAATATAGTACAATATTACCGTCATGTTTAATTGTCCCCACACCCAAGCGTACACAGCAAAACCTACCCAACCTCAGAGTTTATTGAGGATTCACAATCCCCCAACTTGAGGAACCATGCACCACGGCTATGACTACCACTTATTTTCATTAACCATCAGTTGGTGATCAGGTCGGCCGCTAAGCACGCAAAGAAGACCAACTGAGTGATTATTTTTCATTTTCTTTTCTTTTTCATTTTTTTTATTTCTTTTTCTTTTCTTTTTCTTTTCTTTTTATTATGTGGTGTAGTCATGACAGCAGAGACATGGCGTGTGAGAGAGTGAATACTAGGTAATTACCACTTGTAGAGGCTAGATTATGAGGCTTGTAATATTAAATAAGTTGGGCTGGGCTTAGAGGGTTTCATTAGAATCATAGGCTAGTTTGCTATTGTATTTAGGCTAGTTTATGATTGGGCTTGGGTTTACTATTGGGTTTATGATTCACAAGGGGCCCAATAGTAAACCCATTGGGTGCCTATATAAACCCTCATGTTTATGATTCATGTAAGCCTTGGAAATACAAGTTTACGATTTCTCTCTTTCTTTGGTGTTTCCGATCAGCTTCATCGTGTTCAAGATAGTAGTGTTCTTCATTCAAGACTTCATCTTTTACTTAGATCTAGTCTATCCTTCTACTATTCTTCTTGAATCGATCTTATACGAGGATTCCGCACTCGTGTTTGATTAGATATCGTGTTCGTGATCAGATTTCGGACCTACAATTGGTATCAGAGCCAAGAATCTTAGATTCGAGGCTCCCACGATATAGATTGAAGTGTTTTGCTGGGTTTGTGTTCGAGTTCTGTTGAAGATTTGAAGGTTTTAGGGGTTTACGACTGCTGCTCCTGCTGTATTCTTCAAGTTTTGGTGATTACGATTGCGTGTTCTGGGTTTTTGGTGTGTTTACGATCGTGTTTGTTGAAGATCTTCATCATCAGCGAGTTTACGACATCAAGATCCGATTTTTAAGGTGTTTACGACCTGGAAAAACGAGTTTACGATTGTACTTTCATCGTATACGGCGTTTACGACTTTGCAGGATCGTAATTGGGTGTTTACGACGTGTGGAATCGTAATCAGGCTATCGTAATCACGTTTACGATTCTTTGAGGCGGTTTGTGTGTTTACGATCAGGAGATTACGACCAGCTGTTTTGTCTCAATCGTAAACGGGAGATTACGATCGTAAACAGTGTTTACGATCGGAAACAGTATTTGCGGCAAAAAGTCTCTTTTTCACACTTTCACGGAAACGGGCGTAACTTTTGACTCGTTTGGAGTTAGAAGCTCAAATTTTAACACGACGTTCGTGACATCGAGCCCCAGATTTACCCCCGACTAACGTCCAGGGGAGCTCATTTGGACCCCCAAATTCCACTCCGAAGGCCTCCGTTTTTCAGTTTTAAGTTTTTGATACTATTTTTTGAATAGTGTTTTTGCCGCTTTTGCCGTTTTTGCAGATTGTTCAAGATTTTCAGAAGCTGCATATCTAAAGAAAGAAAATGAGTTCGGTTGAGAACAAGGATGATTTTGAAGCTGAAATTGACAATACTGAGATATGCCCCAATCCTACTTGTGCTCGTATAATTCATAGACTTAGGCAAATTTGTAAGAATTATCAATTAGAATTATTTGAGATAAAATGCGAGAGAAGTTCTTTTAAGGGTAGATGGGAAAAGAATGAGGAGAAGGTAAAAGCTCAGAAACTAGACATTGAGAAATATCGGAAGCTAGCAACGGAGAAGACTATCTTACATGATCGGGCTAGGATTGAGATATCTGAGCTTACACAGAAACTAAATGAACTGCAACAAAAGTTTGATGAGCTGCAAGTCAAGTTTGATTGCAATCAGGAAAGAAATCAGCGAATGCTCGATGCTGGAAAAGAATTGTCACATGCTGTTGTGACTGGTCAAGTTGGGAAACACACACCTGGATTTGGATCAGAAAAGACTGATAAGGCCTTGGCTGCAAACAACATTATTCCTCCACCAGTTCCCAGAGACATTATAGGAATACTTCTTAGTAAGGATCAAGTTGAACGAACCAAGTCAGATTATAAAGAAGCTGCTCCTCCTATTGATAGTGTCTTGGTTGGAACTACACCATTGACTCAAGAGGAAATAGACAACGAGGCAAACATGACATATGGTGAAGGGAGAATAGAGGACGTATCAAGAGATGATGCTGAGTGCCAGGAGCATAACAGATGTCATAATTCCAAGTCTGATGATGTTGGGGTAGAGTTGAAACCATACCCTAAAATTGAAACCCCATGCTTGAAAGTTGTTGACGAAGTCAAAAGGGAAAAGGTGATCTTGACAACACGACCTGAGGGGAAGATCTTTATGACATCTGGATCTATGTTTGACCAAGAACCAGATGTTGGGTATGACTTACCATCCTTCTCCTCCAAGTTCAAGGGACTAACTGATGGAGTGATAAGTGAAGCTAAAGATGAGAAGCCAAAGATCACCATTAAGCATCCGAGTATGAAGTCAACAGCTGGAGTAAAGAATGAAAAACTCAAGGGAGTAGCTGTGTCTCCCATGTCCTCAGTAGGATCATGCAGTTGCCGTTGTAATTGCAAGAATGGTGCTTCAACGTCAAAGAATCCAGAGAGCACAAAGACGATGAGGACAGGTTCAACACAGGCTTCGACAAACCAGCAGAAAGTCAAATCTGGAGTTGCAGACAAAGCAAAGAAGCAGGCACAAGGCAAACCAGCTCCATATATGCCACCAAAGACAAATGGGTACACGTCTGACTTCTATCTAAAGAAGCAGACTTGCTTTAATTGTGGCATTGCTGGTCATATTGCTAGAAACTGTCTTTATCGCCACTATGAACCCTACTATCCGCAAAGTCAAAGGGTTTCATCTCAGGAGTCAGTTGAGTCTAAGCCGATGATGGTGCAGAAACCTAAGGCAATGAAGACTATTACTCCTAAGGTTAAACCCTCTGATCAACATTGGGGTGTTGCCAAAGCTGAAAGAAAATCTTCAAATCAAAACAACAGCTTTCCAGGTTACCAAAATTTTCAGAAAAAGGTGATGAAACCATTTTCAAAACAACCAAAGTCTGAAAAACCCAAAGTTACCCCTCCCAAGGTAACTAAAACTGTTTTGAAAAATATTTCTAAAATGCAGAAGGTTGAAATACCTAAAGTCACAAATCAAAAGGTGACTAAAACAAAAACTGTTTTGAAAAGTGAATCTAAAATGAAGAAGGTTGAAATACCTAAGGTCACAACTCCAAAAGTGACTAAAACAAATGTTAAATCACCTGGAATTTGGAAACCAAAAGTCAAGGCAGCTACAACCGAATCATCCCAACTTCCTGATTTTTCAAAGGGGATGTTCTTACAAGAGGTATCTTTCATTGATTCCTCAGGTGTACCCAGAAAAACAATGGCCTGGGTACCAATGGCTAACTAATCTCTCACTCTGTGCAGGAACGATCAAGGAGGATTATCACTAACGTTTTTATTACTAATTTGTTTGTTGATAAGTGATTGTTCCAGGCACAGTTTCAGAGACGTATCTTCATGTCATGTCAAGTAATATATACAATGGAAGGTATGTCTCTTTGAGAGGTAAAATGTCAAAATCAGCATGAAAGGTACTGTTCTTAACTTGGTTGTTTGAATGATGAGGCAACAAAGGGTCTTTTGAGTCAAACCCACTTCATAAAAGTTTTAATTGAGCAGTTGATTGATTATGTGTTTGACTTCAAATGAAATAACGCGTGCATGTCATGAAACCCAATTTACTAAATTTTTCAAATCAATACTTTGAAAGTTAGCTTGGCCAGATATCTTCAAAATTTTGTGTTTTGTTCTTTTAAGTGTGTTTGTGTGTTTTGTTTATTTGTTTAAAAAAAAAAAAATTTAATGAAAAATGATGTTCACAAGATTGTGACATTAAAAATCAAAAAGCAAGGGGAAGAAATGTAAAGATGAAGAAAAAGTTGACCCCTCAAAAATAGTGTGCTTTTCAATTTTTAATTGTTTGTGTTTAATTGTTTGTGTCTTGTTTTTGAGAAGTTTAGGGGAAGTAAATTGAATGCACGGGTTCGAGATGGCTGACACGCGTAAGGCGGAAGTGAAAGGCAAGCTCCACGGTGATATGCTCGGTAGGCTCGACCTAAACTTATGACCTCCAATGAAAGTGCAGTGAACTTAAAAGATATATATGTTTAGCTTCCCATCCTAGGTTGCATAGTTTAAAAGACTGAGTCCCGACAAAAACGGGTTGAGAGTGGTAATTACCTAGTATTCACTCTCTCACACGCCATGTCTCTGCTGTCGTGACTACACCACATAATAAAAAGGAAAAGAAAAAGAAAAGAAAAAGAAATGAAAAAAAAAATAAAATGAAAAACAATCACTCAGTTGGTCTTCTTTGCGTGCTTAGCAGCCGACCTGATCACCAACTGATGATTAATGAAAATAAGTGGTAGTCATAGCCGTGGTGCATGGTTCCTCAAGTTGGGGGTTTGTGAATCCTCAATAAACTCTGAGGTTGGGTAGGTTTTGCTGTGTACGCTTGGGTGTGGGGACAATTAAACATGACGGTAATATTGTACTATATTAAGCATTATGCATTCGGTTGGGATTAAACGGGTTTGAGTTTAAAGCGGACAAACATACCGGCAATCACCTGGACTAGTCGAGTAACTGAAGCTGAAAAAGGTTCCTCAGTCAGATTCATACGGTTTGACCCCTAGTAAACTTTCTCATGTTTGGTTTTGTAAGTATTTGTTTAGTTTTTTATCTTTCGTGTGTGAGTCGTTAAGTTCTTTTTAGTGTGTTTTTCGTCTTGGCCAGGTTGATTTGAGAAGTCAAAATGCGGTTTTCATGGATTTTAATGCATGACAATATGCCCCCGACAGATCTTGACAAATTTTTAGGGGAAGGAGGGTAGGATAATAAGTATTATCCGAAGGGAACTCGAGGATGATACTTATTATCTATTGGAAAAGACTTCCTCCGTCAGATCTTGACAAATTTTTAGGGGAAGGAGGGAGGATAATAAGTTCTATCCGAAGGGAACTCGAGGATGATACTTATTATCTAATGAAAAGACTTCCATAATACATAGTATCTGAAGGGAACTCGAAGATAATATGTATTATCTCAGGGGAAGTCCTTAGCTGAAGGGAAGTTATCAGCTAAGGGAAGTCTTTAGAGGTCTTTGGGTTCAGGGGAAGTTTTATAGAAAACCCGTAATCTATATTAGGGTTTTTGGTTAAAATTATGTTAATTTGAATCAACTGAACAGATGATAATTACCTCCTAACCCAAAGACCAGTCATCACATGTCTGGTAGTGTATATTTTTTTTTCAAATGTGTGTCAGACAGGTTGATGATAGAAAGATGTTGCTGCTGCTCAAGTTAAAGAACCAACCGGACAAGACTTCCATCTGAAAAGCAACTGTTTAGGGGAAGTTGTTGGTATCTTTACAAGTATCCAAAAGCTTCAAAAGTTTTTCAAAGAAAATGCTCACAAGTTTAGGGGAAGCTGAAGATTTCAAGTCAATCTTTGAAAAAGAAAGTTATGCAGAGAGCAGTCAGAGATCATGAAGATCCAAGTTCAACAATCAAGGTCTTCACAGTTAGAGGTTTTTCAAAATTTAACCTCTAATTATTTTGAAGATTCAAGACAGTTACCGAAGATTCAGCAAGAACCAGTTCTTTCAAGAAGCAAGTCAATGAGAGTCCTCCATTTCATTGCTTGTTCATTTCAAGAAGTTCTAGCTGATGCTGATCAAGAGGAAGTCCCAAGTGCCCGTCATGAAACCCATTGAAGATTTCTGCGGAAAGAATCTTCATCAGCATCTATGGCAGCCAGTCAAGAAGAAGAAGTTCAAAGATCGAAGACATTTAATATCACAAGCCTAGGGGAAGATTGTAGAGGCTAGATTATGAGGCTTGTAATATTAAATAAGTTGGGCTGGGCTTAGAGGGTTTCATTAGAATCATAGGCTAGTTTGCTATTGTATTTAGGCTAGTTTATGATTAGGCTTGGGTTTACTATTGGGTTTATGATTCACAAGGGGCCCAATAGTAAACCCATTGGGTGCCTATATAAACCCTCATGTTTATGATTCATGTAAGCCTTGGAAATACAAGTTTACGATTTCTCTCTTTCTTTGGTGTTTCCGATCAGCTTCATCGTGTTCAAGATAGTAGTGTTCTTCATTCAAGACTTCATCTTTTACTTAGATCTAGTCTATCCTTCTACTATTCTTCTTGAATCGATCTTATACGAGGATTCCGCACTCGTGTTTGATTAGATATCGTGTTCATGATCAGATTTCGGACCTACACCACTCTCAACCCATTTTTGTCGGGACTCAGTCTTTTAAACCATGCAACCTAGGATGGGAAGCTAAACATATATATTTTTTAAGTTCATTGCACTTTCATTGGAGGTCATAAGTTTAGGTCGAGCCTACCGAGCATATCACCGTGGAGCTTGCCTTTCTCTTTCGCCTTACGCGTGTCAGCCATCTCCAATCCGTGCATTCATTTTACTTCCCCTAAACTTCTCAGAAACAAGGCACAAACAATTAAAAAATTGAAAAGCACACTATTTTTTTAGGGGTCAACTTTTTCTTCATCTTTACATTTCTTCCCCTTGATTTTTGATTTTTAATGTCACAATCTTGTGAACATCAGTTTTTTTTTTCTTTTTTTTTTAAATAAAACATAAAACACACAAACACACTTCAAAGAACAAAACACAAAATTTTGAAGATATCTGGCCAAGCTAACTTTCAAAGTATTGATTTGAAATTTTTTGAAAATTGGGTTTCATGACATGCACACTTCATTGCATCTGAAGTCAAGACACTTCAATAATCAATCACCAAGTGAAAATTTTAGGAAATTTGGTTTGACTCGAAACACCCTTTGCCGCTTCATTCACACAACCAAGTTAAGAACAGTACCTTTCGCGCTGAATTTTACCTTTTACCTCTCAAGAAAACATATCCTCCAGAAAAAATTGCTTGTCATGACATGAAGATACGTCTCCTAAAATGTGCCTGGAACAATCACTTATCAACAAATAAATTAATCAATAAAAATGTTAGTGATAATCCTCCTTGACTGTTCCTGCACATAATGAGAGATTAGTTAGCCATTGGTACCCAGGCCATTGTTTTTATGGGTACACCTGAGGAATCAATGAAAGATACCTCTTGTAAGAACATCCCCTTTGAAAAATCAGGAAGTTGTGATGGAGCTGCCTTGATTTTTGGTTTCCAAGTTCCAGGTGATTTAACATTTGTTTTAGTCACTTTTGGAGTTGTGACTTTAGGTATTTCAACCTTCTTCATTTTAGATTCATTTTTCAAAACAGGTTTAGTTACCTTGGGAGGGGTAACCTTGGGTTTTTAAGACTTTGGTTGTTTTGAAAATGGTTTCATCACCTTTTTCTGAAAATTTTGGTAACTTGGAAAGCTGTTGTTTTGATTTAAAGATTTTCTTTCAGCTTTGGCAGCACCCCAATGTTGATCAGAGGGTTTAACCTTAGGAGTAACAGTCTTCATTGCCTTAGGTTTTTCCACCTTCATGGGCTTAGACTTTACAGACTCCTGAGATGAAACCCTTTGACTTTTCGGAAAATAGGGTTCATAGGGGCGATAAAGACAATTTCTAGCAATATGACCAGCGATGCCACAATTAAAGCAAGTCTGCTTCTTTAGATAGAAGTCAGACGTGTACCCATTTGTCTTTGGTGGCTGATATGGAGCTAGTTTGCCTTGTGTCTGCTTCTTTGCTTTGACTGCAGCTTCAAATTTGACTTTCTGCTGGTTTGTCGAAGCCTGTGTCAAACCTATCTTTACTGTCTTTATGCTTCCTTGATTCTTTGACGTTGAAGCACCATTCTTGCAATTACAACAGCAACTGCATGATCCAACTGAAGAAATGGGAGACACAGCTACTCCCTTGAGTTTTTCATTCTTCACTCCAGCTGTTGGTTTCATACTTGGATGCTTGATGGTGATCTTTGGCCTCTCAACTTTAGGTTCACTTATCATGCCATCAGTTATTCCCTTGAACTTGGAGGAGAAGGATGGCAGTTCATATCCTACATCTGGTTCTTGGTCAAACATTGATCCAGATGTCATAAAGATCTTCCCCTCAGGCCGTGTCGTCAAGATCACCTTTTCCCTTTTGACTTCGTCAATTACTTTGAAGCATGGGGTTTCAATTTTATGGTATGGTTTCAACTCTATCCCAGCTTCATCAGACTTAGAGTTGTGACACCTGTCATATTTCTGGCACTCAGCATCATTGTCTGATATATCCTTTACTCTCCCTTCACCATAAGTCATTTTTGTCTCATTTTCAATTTCTTCTTGAGTCATTGGTGTAGTTCCAACCAAGACACTATCAATAGGAGGAGCAGCTTCTTTATAATCAGATTTGGTTCGTTCAACTTGATCCTCACTAAGAAGTATTCCTATAATGTCTCTGGGAACTGGTGGAGGAATAATGTTGTTTGCAGCCAAGGCCTTATCAGTCTTTTCTGACCCAAATCCAGGTGTGTGTTTCCCAACTTGACCAGTCACAACAGCATGTGACAATTCCTTTCCAGCATCAAGCATTCTTTTGCCTCTCATTTGATTCATATCAAGTTTAACCTGCAACTCATTGTTTTTATGCTTAAGGTCATCTATCTGCTTACTAAGCTCAGCTATTTCTAACTTAGCGTTGTCATACAGATAAGCGTTCTCAGTTGCAAGTTTCTTATATTTCACTATGCCTAATTTCTGAGCTTTAACCTTCTCTTCATTCTTTTGCCATCTACCCTTGAATGAACTCCTTTCGCATTTTACCTCAAATAGTTCTGACTGAAAATTTTTACAGATTTGCCTAAGTCCAGGAATTATACGAGTACAAGTAGGATTGGGGCATATCTCAGTATTGTCAACTTCAGCTGCGAAATCATCCATGTCCTAAACCATATTCTTTTCTTTAACCACTGAACTCATTTTCTTTCTTTAGGTATGCAGCTTCTGAAAATCTTGAAAAATCGGCAAAAACGGCAAAATCGGCAAAAGTACTATTCAAAGAATAGTGTCAAAAACTTAAAACTGAAAAACGGAGGCCTTCGGAGTGGAATTTGGGGGTCCAAACGAGCTCCCCTGGATGTTAGTCCGGGGTAATTCTGGGGCTCAGTGTCATGAACGTCGTGTTCAAATTTGAGCTTCTAACTCCAAACGAGTCAAAAGTTACGCCCGTTTCCGTGAAAGTGTGAAAAAAATGACTTTTTGCCGCAAACCCTGTTTCCGATCGTAAACCCAAACAACCAAAATCTGTGATTACGATATAAACCACCTGATTACGATCGTAAATAGTTGATTACGATCGAGAACTCCGTTTCCGATTAAACCCAAAATCGTAAACTATTAACCGCCTTTAAAAATCGTAAACTCAGATTATGATACTCGATTACGATCACCGGAGTCGTAAACACCTGTTCCCGATAAACCAAAGTCGTAAACACGTTTGCGATCTGAAAATGTCGTAAACGTCGATTCCGAGCCAAGTACAATCGTAAACTCTTTTCTCCGAGTCGTAAACACGATAAAGGTCGGATCTTGATGTCGTAAACTCCCAAAAGATGAAGATCTTCAACAGAAATGATCGTGAACACCGAAGAAACCCAGAAAACACGAAGAACAGCAGCAAGCAGAAATCGTAAACTCCCTGAAACCTTCGAATCTTCAACAAAACTCGAACAAAAACCCAGAAAACACTTGAATCAATATCGTGAGAGCCTCGAATCTAAGATTCTTGGCTCTGATACCAATTGTAGGTCCGAGATTAAACCGACAACACGATATATAATCACAAATGAGTGCGGAATCCTCAAATGCGATCGATTCAAGAAACAAGTAGAAGAAATAGATTCAATCTATAAGAAAGATTGAATCTTGAATGAGAAACCCTACAAGTTGAAGCTGATCGTAAACTTAAAAGCACACACACAAGAAATCGTAAACTTGAAATGTATTCGAAAAGCTTGCATAAATCGAGAACATGAGGGTTTATATAGGAACCCAATGGGTTTACTATTGGGCCCCTTGTGGATCATAAACCCAATAGTAAACCCAAACCCAATCATAAACTAGCCTAAATACAATAGCAAACTAGCCTATGATTCTAATGAAACCCTCTAAGCCCAGCCCAACATGTTTAATATTACAAGCCTTATAATCTAGCCTCTACAGTTAGGCTTCGGGTTTATCCGGGTTATTTTGGGCTTATTGGGCCTAGCCGGGGCCAATAGGTTTATCGGTTTCCCGTTTGGCTAAGTCTTAACAACGAAATGTTTTAATCACATTTTAAATTCATTAAACGTTTTAAGGTGAAACAGTTTATATCAGTTTTGATAAAATATAAAAAGTCAAATTTTTATATTTATATTTTTATTATTGAAGTTCCATATTTAAAATATGAAAACTTTCGTATTTTACGGGTATACAAACGCGGAGTTAAATCAGTTATCAGTTAATCATTAAAACTAATTCAGTTAATCATATAATTAAAACGTATGCGCATTTAAATTAAAAGTCAACGGAGAGAGGTTTGACCTGTTTCGGACGAGGTGTCACAAAATGCCAATATTGAAATTGTTAAAACTTACGAAAACTTTTCCGAAGTCAATCATAAAAATTATGAAGGTGATCTTAAAGCTTTTTGGGATTTGCAGGCAGGACTACCTAATTCCATTCTAATTAGGTTTAAGGCTCACAAAACTGTCTTTGACCTATGGAATGCTCTTAAAGAAATGTATGAAGGTACAGATGAATTCAGAGAGAATAAGAAGGACGTGTTGAAACAGAGGCATCATAACTTTTCTCATAAAAAGGGTGAGACGATGACAGAGCAATACATCAATATGTGCAGATGCTAGATGAACTGCTAAAAGTTTAAGTTAAAGTTAAGATGGACAATGTTGATGTTGTCAGGAAGTTCTTGAGGTCATTGCCTAAAGTTTGGACTGTCTATACAGTCAATATCTAGTACAATAAAGACTTGAAGACACTAAAGATGGGAGAATGCATGGAATGTTGAGTGCAAATGAGATGGAGATCAATGAGAAGGTTGGCATCTCAAGTGACAAGCAACAAACAACCAACTTAGCTGCATTGGTCACCTCATCTGGTGGACCACCCAGATCAGAAGGATACTCTTACAGTAACACATCACCCGTGGTTACCTATCCTGATTCACCAAGAGGTAATACTGAACTTGTAACCCATCATTTTGAGCATAACTTTCCTCATGTTGCAAATAGTAAACATGTGGGATTCACAAGGGAATACCTAGAGTGCATCGGAGCTGATGATTTGGAAGATATGGACATCATAACTCAACTAGACATGGATATCGGAATGTTAGGTTTCTGATACTGGGCTTCACGAACTCCCTAGAGTTGCTTCTATACGAATTAAGGACAAGTCGTTTCTCTGGGCCGAAAGTAATGATATGAACCTTAGGTATCCAACAAAGTGTCACACCCCAACTGACAGCGGAATATGTTGGGGCGCAATGAGTGTCCAGATGCACACAACACTAATTTAATGTTGCGATATTCTTAATCAACCCATTTTATATAATTCAAAATGTTACACAATAATCCAAATAGAAATACATCGATGATAACAAGTAGATTCATTAAGTTTAGGTCACAACTATGTCCACGTGCATCCTAAGGTGTCATCAACAATATCATCAAACGACTAAACCTGCAACATGTACAAAATAAAGGTCAATTAAGAATAGTTGGTGAGTAAACATAGGTTTAGGATACTATATACATTAAAACATTACGGTTCAATGAATTAAGTGTTTTATCCAAATAGTGATCAACAAGTCACATAAGTGATATGCACCAAACCTAGACAGTAAGGGAGCAATCACTCGGCGCTAAATACCAGGCAGGCCAGGTGGGTTGACAGCCAATAGATCTATCATTCTTGTCACGGATTGATGGTTAATGGTACACATGCGATTAACGATTAGCGATTAGCGATCTACATACATAGATTCCCAACAAATTTTAAACAAATAGAATATCACACATAGAGCAACATAAAATCGCATAGTAATTTGCATAAATAAGAATTTTGGGTTTTGAATATTGATACATGTTACACCCAAAAACATTTAAAAGAAAGAGGGGCTATGAATACTCACCTAGTATAGGAGGTATGAACGGACAATGACACGAATTAACGATACGGTTAGGCCTCGAAGACGACCTTGATGAATAAATGAGATAGAGAATGAATAAGTAAATAATTACTTTAATTTCATGGCGCAATGGACTCGATGACTCGTTGGTGATTGGTTATGGTGATACGTACGATCAAGGTTGGGAGTAAATTCTAAAACTAAGATATAAGATGGCAAATAATTATTAACACAACAATTCTCTTAACGAAGTCCATATATATATATATATATATATATATATATATATATATATAGAGGAGAGTTAGGCTACATCACATAAAAACGCTACATCCATTGCGGATTGATCTGAGGCGTCCATCAAGATCATCCAACAGCCAAGATCTATGGTGTTTTCGCCTATGGCGTTTTCGGTGGGGAAAAAAACACCATAGGCGGAAACACCATAGATCATGGCTGTTGGATGATCTTGATGGACGCCCCAGATCAATCCGCAATGGATGTAGCGTTTTTGCTTGATGTATTTTACCCTAAACCTATATATATATATATATATATATATATATATATATATATGGGTTAGGTTCATTGTAGACCCCTTAAAAAGTGTAGACCCCGTAGACCCTTGCTTTAACCGTTAGATCTTGATCAAGCGATCTTTATTGACGAGGGTACGATCGTCAAAACATTTGTTAATCTCTTCTCCTCGTTTGAAAGAACATTTGTTAATCCATTCTCCACATTTGAAATATCTCATCGGAGAATAAAAAGACGCACCGATAAATTCCCAAATCCACCGGAGAACTACATGAGATCCGATCGTTCGGTTACCACCACCACCATGTTACAGTTTCAATTGCCGAAGTTGAAGCCATGACCGCCGCCCACCATTGCTTTATCCTGAAATCAGAAACCGGGATCAATCTTCGGTACTTTTTATAAGAATACGAACGCTCGACAACGAAAATAAGGTAACAATTTCAAATTTCTCTTTTTGGTTTTGAATACTCTGAAACGCCAACACATTTAATTGGTGAACTGTTGTGGATTTTGGGATGCAATTTAGGGTAAAAGGAGGAAGATGAAACACCGATATTTTAAATAAATGGATTAGGAACTAGGTCAAACAACAAACTCATTGTTGTGTAGTGGTTCATTGTAGACACCCACATAAGTGTAGACAGGTAGACATCCTATTTCACATGTGAAATTACTCTATTTCGCATGCGAAATTCAATAAAAAAAGAACTTTTTTTTAGATTTTATGTAAATAAATAAATAAAATCTAAGATAAACAATAGAATTGTGAAAAATTTAATTCATGAATGATTACGTAATGAAAATCTATGATGCACATCGCTTGATTTTGGAAAAAAAGAGTAAAACGAAAGGATGAGAATCAGTGTGCATAATCTACATCATTCATGAATTAAAATTTTCACAATTCTCATTATTTATCTTAGATTTTATTTATTTATTTATATAAAATCTAAATTTTTTTTTTAATTGAATTTCACATGTGAAATAGGGTGTCTACCTGTCTACACTTATGGGGGTGTCTACAATGAACTTTTCACTATATATATATATATATATATATATATATATATATATATATATAGGGAGAGGATCATTTAAGAACTAATTGGTTGAGAGAACTTTTAAGAACCATTTTAAGCCATTAGTTGTATTTACATATACACCCCTCCCATGAATTGTAGTGGCCCCCAACTGAAATTAGTGGTAAAGATTTAGTTCTCAAAGGTTCTCAAAACAAAAAGTTCTCATTTGAACCTAACTCTATATATATATATATATATATATATATATATATGTGGTAAGGTTCCTTGGAAAAGATATTTTATTTGGAAACTGGAAACCAAAAGAAAATTATAATAAATGAAGACAATTTGGGTAATTTGACATTCTTTTTTTTTCTTTTTTTTTAATTTCACATATATACACATGATAACTTTATACAAAAAATAAAAAAAAATATAAAAATAACGTTTTTTTGTTCATCTTGTCCGTCCGACTATGTTACATATATGCAATATAGTGTGTTGCATACGTTAAATATATGCAACATAGTATTTTGCATATATGTAACATTGTATGATTCATACGTTGCATATATGCAACATAGTATTTTGCATATATACAACATTTTATGTTTCATATATTGCATATATGCAAATGTTATGTTGCATGTCCGTAACGTAAACAACATACAATGTTGCATATATGCAACATAGTCGGACGAATAAAAAAACGTTTTTTTTTAAGTTTTTTTAGGTCGTTAGATGGCCATTAGGTGGATAGACATGAAAATTTAAAAAAGAAAAAAAAAGAAGCACCAAAATTACTTAAATAGTCTTCATTTAATATAATTTTTATTTGGTTTTCCAGTTTTCCAGCTAAAGCTTTGTTTTCCATTGAACTTAACCCTATATATATATATATATATAATAATGGATAACCTAATTATTCTAACATGCTTAATCATATAACAATCATGGATAACAATGAACATGCAAGATTTCATCATGGTTTCATTATAGCAATATATATATATATATATATATATATATATATTATAGGAAAATTGGAATTAAATAATCCAAGTTATTGGGTATTGGCGGATAATAATCCGAGTTCCAATATTGGCCTACAATAATCCCAATTATTTGGGTCTTGGAATTCATTGGGCCGCCGTTAATTTTTCACTAACTCCGTTAGTTGTGTGCTGACGTGGCACATGCCACGTCAGCAAGTATGATGCCACATCACCTGCCACGTCAGCAAAAATGATGCCACATCACCTGCCACGTCAGCAAGTACTAGCGGAGTTAGTGAAAAATTAACGGCGGCCCAATGAATTCCAAGACCCAAATAATTGGGATTATTGTAGGCCAATATTGGAACTCGGATTATTATCCGCCAATACCCAATAACTTGGATTATTTAATTCCAATTTTCCTATATTATACAAAAATCAATTCATTGACATGGCAACCTAATTTGGCTAATCATCATGTATGATATCATCACAACATTAATCAACATGCAACTTAACATGAACAATCCTAAATCTAACACCGAAACCAAATTTTGTACATAAAAAATCATAACTTGATCATGGAGATTGCTAGATCTAACATTAATGAGCATGGATGTATAAATCTAGCCCCAATACCATATAAATTTACAAACTTGAATCATGAAAATCCATAGATCTAACATTTCGCAACATGCATGGTGAAGATCTAACCCTAATTAAACATAAAGTCACAAACTTGATAATGAATTACATAGATCTAGCGATTAACAACATGCATGGCATAGATCTAATCCTAAATAACATAAAGTCACAAACTTAATCATGAATTCCATAGATCTAGTGATTAACAACATGCATGGCATAGATCTAACCCTAATTAAACATGAAAAACAAATATTGATAATGAATCACATAGATTTATCAAGAATCAACATACATGGTGAAGATCTAACCCTATTTTATCATAAAGTTGCAACCTTGATCAAATAACCCATAGATCTATCATCATACATCATGCATGGCACAAATCTAACCTAAACACTTCATAAAGTTCAAATCTTGATCATGCAAATTCATGATTTAGAAGAAACTTACATGAACCAAAAGAAAAAGGAAGAAATAGGATGAAGAAAGCTTGAAACTTCCATGATTTAGCTCTAGATCCAAGATTAGATGAAGAATGGATGAAGATTAAATCATTTCAGCCATTTTAAAGGTTCAGAGCTGGAGAAATAAGGAGCATGGGGGCTTATGGTGCTTGAATAGGTTGGAATTAGGTTTGGCTGGAAAAGTAGAAGTAGGCGTATCGCCTAACTCAATGGTTAGGTTTAGGCGATACGCCTAGAACCTCCCAGATTTCTATTTGCCTGATTCCTCGATTTGCGTGCTCGTTTTGTCTTTTTTTTTTATGTTTTCGAGTTCTGTTTTCACCCGATACATTATCCCATAATGTTGAACACATTTAATCAACTCAAAAAAAAATAAAAATAAGTACGTCACATAAATCAAAACAATGAACACATAAGGTCACATATCGCGTTTTTGGTCGGTTTTGTCATACGTATCGATTTTGGGCACTTCACCAGCGTTTCGTGACTCAATTAAGTGTGTGATGACTCGAGACATGATTTGTGATTATTAGACTCATAATTACATTTAATTTGACATACGATGCTCAAATACGAGATTTTTGGTAAACGATGAATCGCGTTAAAACCGCAAATCGCTTTATTTTTTATTTGAGGAATCCAATTTAAATCCAAAAAAAATTAATTATATATTTTATTTTTAAAAATGATTATAAATCATTTAGAACCATTATTTTAAGATATAAATACCCGAAACTCTCCCAGCACTTGATAATCCGTAAATCGAGAAAGCGTGAATTTTCAGAATGGGTCGAGTTTCACAACCGGGTAAAATGAAAATGTTACACATAGTCGGCTCAGACACATATGTTTGCAAGTAGAAAAAATGGGCCAAAGGAAGGGTCTAAGACAGTTCCACATTAAGGATTAGTGAGGTGTTGGATCCAGGGAATAACCGCAACCACTCTTCTCTATGTTTAAGTAACTTTTGCATTGCTTATTTTATTTTTCAGTCTGGTTAATTATCTAAAAAGGTACTGTTTTGTACTTAGAGATCAGCCAAATTCAAATACTATATGAGTTTTGTTTTGTTTGGGTGTCTAGAATCTATCACCGAGCCATGTTGCACTACGTCAAAAAGTGGCTTTAGTCATGGTTTTTTCGAAAACGCCTAGCCACGGTTTTGAAAAGAAAACATGCCTAAAGGTAAGAAACACTAGTTTTAGCCACACATATTTTGTACCCGTGGCCAAATATATAGCCTTTGGACCCTTTAGCCACATATTTTTTGTTTATGTGACAACAACAATCAGGTGCAGTGGCTTTAGCCACTGTTTTATAAAAACATGTGACACTTATATGTCACACTTAAAAAAGAGTGGCGAAATGCACCAAACGCCCACATAATTTTTATGATTTTTTATTCGTGTGACTAATAAGGAATGTATGGCCACGCTTAAATAATGTTGTGTGACTAAAGAGTATATTTTATTACTTAGTAAATTAAAAAAAAACAAATCTATTAAGTATATATTATGCGTGGATAATTGTGAGCAATTACCACTGCTTTTAATTAGTTATGTGGCTAAAAGCTAGTACATATGGCCACTGTTATTAGGTTGTGTGACTAAATAGTAGGTTGTGAGTGACAAAAATCTATTACCTATGGCCACATATATTAACCGTGACTAAATGGTAGGTTGTGAGTGACAAAAATCTATTTTATGGTCACGGTAAAATATTAAAAGCGTGGCGAAAAAAGAGATGATTTGTTTCCCTCTAAAACAACGCGCTTTTTTTTCAATTTTACCAATTCGAGCGGGTTAAAATCTGCTACCCTATATATCATCATCATCATTGTTATTTTCTTTTACCGCCATCCCTTTCTTGATCTCAAATTCTCTACACCAATTCGTTTACACCAATTCTGATATCAAATGACCGATAATCAACGCTCCCTTAATTACTGGTATGTGAAGAATAATCGTATTTTTTTTGGTTTACAGTAACAGGAGAAGAAGATCATTCAAGTCCCACAAATCTGTTATTAAAAACAACGATGAGAACATCTTGAGGCAACTCCATGCGCAGAAGATTCCTGATTGTTTTGCCTACTTTGTTGAGGCAACGAAATTATTCTATGTCCTTGATACAAAATTCAATGAATTTGTATCCGAATAAGATGAAGAAGATGAAGAAGATGAACAAGATGAACAAGATGAAGATGAAATTGTCCAATCTTGGGAGTATTTAAGTTATACTAACCAGATTGAAGTGAAATACATGAACACAAAAGATAGTAATAAAAAATCTGTGAATGAAATTGTGGGATCTTATGATACGAACTTTCTCAAAAAATTAAGTGAAATTCCCCTGATTAACAAAGATGGGAATGATTCCGGGAATGACATTCAACAAAAGGTGAAGGATACAGTGGCCGATTGGGTTCAAGATCCTACAAACAGTGGTCGGATTGAAGAAGGATGTGATGATGATGATGACGATGCAAGTTCAAGATACATATTCGAAGATTGCAGTGATCCGGATTATTAATTAATTGATGTATATGTTTATGAAAAAATTAAGAACAATATTTTATATGTTTATTTTGTTATGATATTAGTAGTTAGAATTGAATATATGATGGTTATATATGTTTATCTTGTTTGATTATCTTGTGATATGGCCACTCATATTAAACATTGTTTGCGTGACTAATTATGAGAAATGGTCATGGTATATTAATTTTGGGTGGCTAAAAGAAGACGAACCGTCTACGGCGCTTGTAATCATTACTTTTTCATTTACTTTATCGTTTTAATCTCCATCTACCACGCCCCTTGAGTATTGATATATACTTATCTCTCTATCAGTTTTCATCGTCATCATCTCCACCATGCGCCTTTTCTCCCAGTCTCTCTCTCTGTTTTTCATCCATCATCGCCGAAAAAAAATGTGGAATTGGCGTCATCCATATGTGGAAAACGATAAGTTATCATCTTCACCACTGAAATTCGATTGAAATTTGCGTCTCAGATTTGGTAATTTTTTCTTGTGCAGGGAAAGATCTGTATCTCCTGGGAGCAGATTTTAAGTTATTGTGGAAACCATGGAGACGAGGAGTCTCTAATGGTTCATACAAATGCTTTGCTGAGAGCAGATTTTAAGTTATTGTATAATTTTATAACAGTCAGCAGTAAGGGCACATGATGAGGTTTGAAGCACTTGTATTCTTCAGGTGCTTCTCTCCCTTTTGGCCCCACGAACCTGATTTTTCTACAGCAGCTTCTTCTCCCTTTTGATCTGAAGCAAGTGCATGTGAGAAAGCAAAAATGGACTTGTTCTCTCTTTTCACTTGATCAGCAGCAAGTAGCCGTTATGATGATTCAGACAATCTCTTTAATGCACCATGTGAGAAAGCAAAGAGGGATTTGTCTGCAGCCACTTCTTCTCCCTTTTAAGTTAGTAGTTTTTCAGTTGTAATTTTATAGATCAATGTATTAATGGAATCATACCCTTTGGATTATGTATGTAATTGTGTTTGTTAAAGCAGTAGTTGATTTTGTTTGTTTATTTTTTTGACTTTTATTGACTCTGGTTTGGTCAAAGAGAGGAGACCTGCTGGCACAAATACCTTCCTGGTGAACTGAAACTATTTCAAAATATTAGGGATGAGCATTTGTACCTAGATTTGAGGGTCATCGCTAAAAAAAACCATTTATATAGGAGCTTAGTTTATTAATTTGTACCATGTTTGATTTGAGGTAGCATATTGAACATACAAAACTTGGTAAGTGTCAGCACCTATTTGTGGACCACAAAGAAGATTACGAGTTGTTTATTGGTACTCAAATGTTAATTCAATTTCATGATGATCTTAATATCAATTCATGAAGGGATTTGCTAACCGGGTACCAAACAAGTATAGTACCTAAATCCGGGTACCCGATACCCATACCGATATATTAGGTACCGGGATCGGTACCCATTTTTCGTTCAAAATGGGACCGGTACCAACTGGGACCGGTACCAGTCAGGTACAGGTACGGTACCCGTGCTTATCCCGCATAATCAGAAAAAGGAAACACTTGACTCAAAATTAAGATCCATAATATTCCAGAACACATATAGAAAAAAAAAACCAAATATTGTTGAGACTGTAATTTGCTAAAATTAAAAAACATTACAATGATCAATTAATCGGTTTTAGGTAATATCATTCAAGTACAGTCAGCTCTATGGTAAACATTGTCACATGTATCTACGGGTGGCAATACATTATCGTTGTGAGGAAAAACTATTGTACTAAATTCTTCATTGGCATCGTCTTCATAATAATCTCTGTAATTTCTGGGAGGTGTCATAAAGATAATATGCAGCTTTTTATCCAGCTGGTCTTTGACGTAAAACAACTGTCGTGCGTGTGACGCGAAAATAAACGGGTACTCCTTGTGACCTAGTCTTTTAAAGTTGACCAAAGTGTAACCAAGACTATCTTTTTTGACCCCATGTGTATTCTCAACCCAGTCGCACATAAATAGAGGGATGCTTTTAATATGGTATTCTAGTAGCCATATCTCTTTTAAAACCCCATAGTAAGGTTTTTGTCCATAGGTTAATACCTCGTTAGAGATGTGCATGTCATTTACCTCTACACCAACCCCGCTGTTCTGGTAAACCCTACCATCTCGAGATTTTGTATGAAATGAATAGCCATTGAGGTCATATACTTCATATTTCATCACGCTTCTGTGTGGACCATGTGAAATCCCCCTAACGGTCTCTAATATAGTTTTTGGGGACTCCGCCATCTCCTTTTCAACCTGAAATTCATAGTAGGTTCATCAAGAGAGTTCATTAGGAATAGGAAGGTTATAGTTCTTCTGAAAATAAAATAAAGTTGTTCCGGACAAGTCAGGTTAGTTTTTCAAGAAAATTACAGTTCATCCGGAATTAAAGCAATAAGAAAATAGTTTCAGTTCCCCAAGAAGGTTATAGTTCATCCAGATAGAAAATAGAGTTGTTCCGTACAACTCAGTTCAGTTGTTCCGGAAAGTTACGGTTCATCCAGAATTAAAACTATAAGAAAATAGTTTCAGTTCACCAGGAAGGTTATAGTTTATCCGGATAGAAAATAGAGTTTTTCCGAACAGTTCAGGTCACTTGTTCAGGAAAGTTACAGCTCATCCAGAATTAAAACAATAAGAAAATTGTGACGATCTCAAATTTCAGGTTAATATTTAATTATTATTTAAATAATTTAAGTATGTTTATGCCTTTATTAGCTGCGGTTTGGTTGATTAAATATCTGGTCAGGCGACATCCGGGAAGAACATCTCTAAATTTGCAAGCGTTTTCAAAGTCTAAGATTTCAGGACAAAATATGAATAATCCGGGGTGGAGATATATATAAGTATAGTGTCCGTATTTATATTAGTGGGTATATATCTTACGCCATCTTTATAGTCCTGGATGACACTTTTTATACCCGGCTCGCTCGCGCTATAAATTTATAGTTTCCTACCCCAAGTGTGTATAAATTATACCACTTAAACCTAGTATTTTCACCCCTAAAAATCTCTCTTTAGATCTATTTGTAACCAACCTTAAACTCTACGTTTAACGCATGACAAAAAAAATATTAGGCAATTGGGTTTAAACCCATTAGTCCGATATATTTAGTTGAGAATTCGATTGGAACTAACATATATATCATTGTTGCTCAACTTGTTGAGATAATAATATTTTAAAGGTATGCCATCATTGCTTATGGATAGAGATGTAAACTTGAGCTTCTTACCACCACAAATTGTAATCAGATAATTGCCACAATTTACCCCATCCATACATTATAAAATGGGCCACATATGACATTCAAAACAAACCCACTTTTGCTTCTCTAAAATTTCGACAGACATCAAAGAAGAAAAAAAAAACTCACATCACTTCTTTTCTTTATTTGTTTGTGTAAACAAAATCCTTTGCATTAAACCAACTATCATAAGACTAACCATGGGGGGTTAGTGTCTTTCCAAGTATCTCTCAAGGGTTCTAAGAGCTATTCAAAGGTATAAAATCTTACTTGTACCAAGTTAATATTTAGTTAAAACCTCTTGTTCATCCAAGTAAAAAAAAAATCAAATTTAAAACCTTGAGTAATTATTATAATCATCCACCTTGCTCATTTTTATAAAAATAAATAAATAAAATAAAAAGAGAAGAATCACGTTGAATAATTAGTATAATTTTCTTTCATACAATTTCATTCATACGTACTTGGATTAAATTTGATTAAATTTGAGTTTTAACATGTAATTATAAGTAAATTTAGATAAATAATTATTAGTTGGTGTTAAAGTAATAACTTTGGATTACGTTGAAAATTAAAGGATTCAAAAACATGATTTGAATAAAAGATGACGAGAAATGACACATTAACTATGGAGTTAGTAATAGAAATCTATTAAATTCTCTAAACTTCAACGTAAACATATACTCTTAAATTGAAATTATTTTCTTAAATTGAAATTATGGCTAGTAATAGAAAAAAGGATGAAAAGTAAATTCATATCACAGAAGCTTATTTCGTCTGCTTTCAATTCTTTTTTCTTCCTAATACCTTGGTATTGTATAACTAATTAAATGGGGATAAAAAGTTGAGATTGCACTTCACGTATAAATAGTCAAATTTAGAACATTCTCGTAAACATAGAAGTCAAAATCTCTCTCTCTCTATATATATATATATATATATATATATTTTTATTATAAAAATATATATCTTATAGAGTAACTGACGAAACAAACTATTATAAAAGATTCTATCAAAATAATCCAGAACGAGTCAGGTGTCGGATGAACCTTGGGATATATATATATTTGTGATAGAAAAGATATCTTAGAATCATGTATATGTGTTATAGGACGTGCGTAAGACAATTTTTCACATCGGACCAGTTCGAGTATTATCAAAAGATTAGCTAACACAGGTGAGTTCACGGCCCCTATTTTTTAAAGTATATTTCTTGGGGAAGATTAACATATATAAAATCTTGATTTACATATTGCAAGGGGTACATCTTATTACATGAGTTGATATCTGATATAGCAACAGTAGTCCCCTGCAGCTTATAACGGTAATTTAAGGAATAAAGCGTGATAATTTAGGATGGATTCATTGGGTGTGACGACCCTACTCGTGGTTAGTCGCTCTAATTTTGACGGGAGAGTCAAGCGAGTACCTAATTAGTCATTTCTGGTTGATGTGTGCTATATAACATCAGTGGGGCAAAAATCTGGAAACAGGGTCAAGCAGCGTTATAAGAGCTCATGGTAGTAAAAATAGTGTTATTATATAAATATATAATATCACGACAAATCTCTGGAATACTTGTATATGTACTGGAAACACATCGTTTTTAAAACTAAACTTTGTTTTATCTAGTTATCAAAACCTGTGAATTCACCAACTTTATGTTGACTTTTCAAATATGTTAATCTCAGGTAATTGATTTGGCGTTGGATGTTGGAGTTACAACTTAGGACAAGTCTGTCGGGAGGGATTCGTGTTAGCATTTGTTTGCATATGTTTTTTTAAATAAAATCCCGTTATGTTGTGAACTCATTATAATTACTTTGTTTTGTGTAACAAAAGTACTGTTTGTAAGCTATTGAAATGAAGTGTGGTTTTAAAATCATATAGTTATCGTTCGATATAATCATAGACTGTGATCCATGATCGTCACACCAAATGCTTCCGCAAAGTTTCTGATGGGGTGTGACAGATTGGTATCAGAGCCAATGGTTATAGAGAACTAGGATGCATTAGAGGTCCTAGACTATAGCCGGTTGGTTCTCGTGTCGGGTAGAAGTGTTACATGTGTTCATAAATATGCTAGACATATTTTACTTGCAAAAATATATTATTTTTATTTTTACTTATATTTGAATTATACATGTTACAGATGGATCCTGGAAACTATGTTATCATATCATCATCTGAGGATGAATCAGGTGTAGTGGTTAACGCGAATCCCAATGAGGGGTTGGTGCTAGGTGATGTACCTAATGAGAATCAAGAGTACGTGCCAGAAATTGAGGAGCAAGCTGACGAGGAGGTTCCAATATACAACGAGGCCAATGACGTGATAGGCATTGCTGACGAGATCGTACCTGACAACCCACTAGACGAACCTCTACAAGAGGTTCCAGTCATGGATGAGGCAGACTTAATCAATTACGGACCAATGATGATCATGGACAGATCATCTGCGCCGAGTGAGGAGTTGCGGGCGGCAAATATGCAAGCATTCCGTACCGTGTCCGATGACGAGAGCGTTGGGATAATTTCACCAGCATTTGAGAAGGGCGGACCATCCAACCCTAAAGCACCACGTGTATCCTACAGTGGATCACGGACTAGGCCTGATGAGAATGCCATCCGTATAGATTTACTGAGGATGGAGATGGATCGAAGGGAGAAGGAGTTGAACGAACTACGTGCTAGATTACTAAAAGTTGAGGAGAGGATGAGGACGACGAAGCCTACCACGACACAAAACGAGGTTGAGATTCAAAATCTTAGGATGAAGGTAGAGGCGGCAGAGCGAAAGGCAGATGAGGCATATGAGAAGGCGATGCATCACGAATCCTATCTTGGTGTGGTCGGGACTTTTACACTGATGCAGTTTCCTCCACCAAGTTAGACCGTTGGGTTAACACCAAATTTTGTTCTGGCTACTAGATGGCTAGAAATTCGGATATTATAACCACTATAGTTTGTAAAATAACGTAACACCATGGACGACTAGATGCATAATATTAGTAAATGACGATCCAGATAATTTTGTTTTAATCTGGAATCGTGAAACCGGGGTGTAACTAAATCTTGAAAAGTTACTTATATAAATCGTTTTATATATAAATTTTCGTTTACCTATTACGTGATTAGTGGATGTATATATTTCTAGCTAACCATGGTAAATATATATAGATGA